>CM032909.1:5961071-6561071 GCA_019202805.1 Arabidopsis suecica | reverse complement strand
CTGGGCAAGAATATGGTCTGTCCTTGCCGAACATTTTGTATCTGCTGGTAGCCATCATGATGAAAAGATTGCAATGTATGCCATAGATTCTCTGAGACAGCTTGGGATGAAGTATTTGGAACGTGCTGAGCTCACCAATTTCACTTTCCAAAATGATATTCTCAAACCGTTCGTTATTATCATGCGGAATACTCAAAGCCAGACCATAAGGAGCCTAATTGTTGACTGCATCGTTCAGGTTGCTTGCTTGTTTTTTTCTATATTCTAAAATTAATATGTTTTCTTTGTTTTGTTACTCATAGTATGCAGCCATTTTTTCAGCAGCTAATCTATCTTTTTCTTTTAGATGATAAAATCTAAAGTTGGAAGTATAAAATCAGGATGGAGGAGTGTTTTTATGATATTTACAGCAGCTGCAGATGACGAAGTTGAATCGATAGTTGAAAAATCATTTGAGAATGTTGAGCAAGGTGACAAACAGTTCATCAAACTCTTGCACTTGTATCCTAGTTTTAGTATATTTTCTCACTCTTTCGTTTTGATAAATGTTTGTGTAAACACTCGTTTGTTTGCAGTTATTTTGGAACACTTTGACCAGGTGATAGGTGACTGCTTCATGGATTGCGTCAATTGTCTCATCAGGTTTGCCAATAACAAAGCTTCAGACCGGATAAGCCTGAAAGCTATTGCCCTTCTCAGAATATGTGAGGATCGGCTTGCAGAGGTATGTTTTCAAGCTAAATTTAGCTTGAAAATTCAGCGTTTTACTCTTCTATCATAACTTCAATCCTATGCTCCACACTCCTTCCCCTTTCGTATCTGCTTTTTGGGCGGTCTTTGAACTTCCTCATTTCCTTTTGAGCTCTCTCTCTGTAACTACATGTGCTCATTTGCCTGTCTTATGATAATTCTCAGGGACTTATACCCGGTGGTGTTCTCAAGCCCGTTGATAGCAATGAGGATGAAACTTTTGATGTGACAGAGCATTACTGGTTTCCGATGCTTGCCGGTCTGTCTGATCTCACATCTGACTTTAGGCCCGAAGTTAGAAACTGTGCTCTGGAGGTGTTGTTTGATTTGCTGAATGAAAGGGGAAACAAGTTCTCCACACCTTTCTGGGAGAGTATCTTCCATCGCATCTTGTTTCCAATTTTTGATCATGTGAGTCATGCTGGAAAGGAAAGCTTAATATCTTCCGGGGATGTAAAATTTCGTGAAACAAGCATTCATTCCCTCCAGCTCCTCTGCAATCTCTTCAATACGTTCTACAAGGTACTCAATTAACTTGTTTCCATTTGCTCCCTCTGTGCTCATCTTGTCCATTATTACTCAATTAACTTTCAGGCTTATTGCAAAGCTTGTCATGTTTACTGCACAAAATCATACAAAAAAAATTTCTTAACATGCAACGTTGGAACATATTATTGCGTGTTGCAAATTTGACCATCGAATTTACATCTTTGGAGCAGGAAGTATGTTTTATGCTGCCTCCACTTTTAAGTTTGCTCCTAGACTGTGCAAAGAAATCAGATCAGACAGTCGTGTCAATTTCCTTAGGAGCATTGGTTCACCTCATCGAGGTTGGAGGCCACCAATTTAGTGAGGGAGACTGGGATATGCTTTTGAAAAGCATAAGGTGACCATCTTTCATCAAAAACTTTGATCTTCAAATGTTGCTATCTAACTTTTTCTTTCGGTTGCCAGAGATGCATCATACACAACTCAACCGCTGGAGCTGTTGAATGCTTTGAGTTTTGACAACCCGAAAAAGAACCTAGTTCTGACAGGAGATATAGAGGCCGATGCCTCTGATTCTCCACGAGTTGATCGTAATCTGGACGATATTAAAGATAATGGGAAAGTTTCCGCCCATGCATCTCCAAGGATTGGTACTCATGGTGCTTCCGTAGAATCTGGGATACCGCCTAAGTCTGATGGCGCGGAAGGTTGCCTCTAAACTTTTGTAGAATTTCGATTTATGCATTAACAATTTACAATATTCACTTCTGGTGTTGGAAAATAATTGTTAGTGAAGTAGGACATGTTGGGGCGGGTAAACTAAAAACAAATTGGATTTGTACAACGCCATGTTTTTTAACCTTTATGTTTCTCATTAAAGGTCGTCCATCGTCATCTGGAAGAGCTCAAAAGGATGGGGATGATGTGAATTTGCAGCGGAGTCAGACTTTTGGCCAAAGATTCATGGACAATATCTTCCTCAGGAATCTCACATCTCAACCAAAAAGCTCTGTTGCAGAAGTGTCTGTACCTTCCTCTCCATATAAGGTATTTTGCATGTGCACACTCCCTGGCTTTTCTTCCATTTGATATACCTTACTAATTTACATTCTTCACATGTCATTCCTTTTTTTGTCATAGTTCTCTTGTTTCTCCGAGTAATATGATTCATTTAACGAATTACTTTCTTCTGTAGCATGAAGATCCTACAGAGCCCGACAGCAGAGAAGAAGAGAGTCCAGCTCTGGGAGCTATTAGAGGAAAATGCATCACACAATTACTACTACTTGGTGCTATCAACAGCATTCAGGTATTTCGATGTCTTCTCTGCTTCGCTATGTTGTATGGTCTTAAGCAAACACTCTCATTCCTGAACATGTGATCCCCAGTAAGCTTCAGGGGGAATGTGCGTGGTGTTGTGAACTGACAGTTGCATCTTTCTTGTTTGATGTTAATTCTGCAGCAAAAATACTGGAGTAATTTGAAAACACTACAGAAGATTGCGATTATGGACATCTTATTCTCTTTCATAGAATTTGCTTCTTCCTACAATTCATATTCTAATCTCAGAACACGTATGAATCACATTCCCGCTGAGAGGTTAGTGACGGAGACTTTGGACAGAGTTATAAATTGATATTTTTATCCTCCTTATTCAGAATTTGAACTAATAACTATTTTTAATAGGCCACCTTTAAACCTTCTCCGGCAAGAGCTGGAAGGAACCACCATATATTTGGACGTCTTGCAAAAGACAACTTCTGGGCTTGCAGATGATGCATCTAACTCGGAAGATAGACTAGAAGGTGCAGCAGAAGAAAAATTGGTATCGTTCTGTGAACAGGTGCTGAAAGAAACATCTGATCTCCAGTCCACTTTGGGGGAGACTACTAACATGGATGTCCATCGGGTACTGGAACTGCGTTCTCCTGTGATTGTGAAGGTAATATACATCTTAATTGCTTACACATTTGCCACTGAGACTAAAATCTATGATAGAAAGGATAATTTTCATATGTCATTGTCGTTCCAGGTTTTGGAAGGCATGTGCTTCATGAACAACACAATATTCAGGAAACACATGAGAGAGTTCTACCCTCTGCTCACAAGGCTCGTTTGCTGTGAACAGGCAAGTTTTTGAATTTGTTTCTGTTCTAGATTTTTCTCACACAACTGAACGTGGTTTCGGAGTTAGTTTTGGGCTTTCGAGCCATCCATAACTTTCTTTGTCTATAAATGTAATCGGTAGATCTAACTTCATGAGGTTTCTGTCTGCAGATGGACATAAGAGGTGCACTAGCCAACCTTTTCAAAGCACAATTGAAGCCACTTTTGCAACAGTAAATGATCTATAGGCCATGATATTGTGGCAAAGCAAAACACTCTCAATGTCATTTACTTCCAACAGTTTGGGTTGTTTTTTCTTCTTCTAAATTGGAATGATTTTTCTCCTGATTAGAGTGCACATCCCAATTAAATTGCCAGTGGTACTCATACCCGTATCAGTTGTTTTTTTCTTTGCGATTCTTGCTCCCATCTTTAATATGAAGTGTCGTAAATCTGTTATTCAGAAACCCTTTAGATTAAGTATTCTTTGGTCACAGTACTAGTTGTTTCCTATACATTGTGGACTTAAATGGTGCTTGCTACCATAGTTTAATCAAACACAACTTCCCTTCTCAATTTCAATGTCGCTTTTTTTTTTTTGCAGTTTATGTAAGTATGATAACCAAAATCATGAGTTAGTAAGTTGATCTGAACTAACTCGTACGCATGACAACGTTTCCATTTGGTCCCTCATTTGCGATCGCCATTTTAGGCGTCTTAAAGGAGTGACAAAATCGTCTTGTTCTATTTCGCGAACTTGGTGGGGTGACAAATTGAAGTCTCAATGACTCAATTTATATGTTTTTTTTAAATGCTAAATACATATTTATATATGCAAATACCAAATAAGTATATCTTTTTTTTTTTTTTTTTTTTTTTTTTTCACGGAAGAACTTTTATTGAATTTACACAAAATATTACAAACATAAGCCGACGGGAATGGATCCTCGGAACTGAGCCGGCGGAAACAAATTCCCCGGAAACTAAGCCGGCGGGAATGAAACCCCCGGAAACGAAAACCAAATTAAACATGAAGACTTACAAAATCACTACTTGTTTCAAACTTCTACTTTGCGCCGATGAAATCTGAGAACAGAAGTTCATAATTCATCGGAGGATCTTCTGACAACTTCATTATAGATCTTCTGGTCTTCTTTCCTCGCTTGGTGATTTAAAGACTTGGAAAATTAAAATCTTGAGCATCCTTATGTCGGCAAAACGGTTGAACCTCACTAGAGGCTTTATGAAACCGTCGATTGAAGCCTGGGTCGGAGTTGTCGAATTAATCGACTTAGATCCGGTGGGAGGAGCCAAGAACTGAGCAGATCTCGCCCAGATCTGAGAGTTGGATCGAGTGGAGGAAACCTAAAAATAGGCTGCCCAAAACCGCTTCACCTACCACAACAAGAGCTATGATAGCTAAGGGACGATACGATAAGAGCATCGAGATCTCCGGCGATTGTAAGAAGAAGAAACAAAAGAGAAATTGAAGAGTTCATGATAATTAAAACCTAAAACCAAACGGAAAGAAGATCCGTCGGTACCGAAAGAAACTATGGCCATTAAAAACAAAAGCTAACTCTGGTGCTATGAAAGCCACCAGAATCAGGAACCAGAAGCCGGCCAACGTCGCCAATAGGAGCCGGACGCTGCCAGACGGTAGCTAGCCATCTCCGCTACGGAAGCCGGAGGATGCCAGACAGAAGCCCGAAGAAACGGGACGGCAAACACCGGAAAAGATCCGGTCGGCGAAGCAAATCCAATCTTCTCTCTAAAAATAAAAATTCTGTTATTTTTTTGCAATTGATATTACTAAAGTAAGATCTTTTACATTGTTACATACTTAGTTTATGACACTTTTATTTTGGTTTTATGAATCACAAACCTGTCAACTCTTCATGGTATTTTTAAACTAAAAGAGAAGGAAAATAAGTCAAAATCAAACGAACAACGTAAATGTGTGAAAATAAAAGATTTTCTACTAAAAAAAAAAAAAAGACTTTCTACTATGATTTAACTATTGTTTTTGTTTTGCTATTCTGTTTTCTAGACGAACATATGTTCGATCGATTTGGCTAGTACTAGTTCATCGTTTGAAATTACAGTTAATGGTTCCATATTTCAAAAACATTAATGTAAATTGTTTGAAAAACATAATCTCTTTATATATAATTTAATTTATTAGTCTACTAAATAATGTAAATACAGTAAAACATTAATGTATGTAATCTGAGTTGTTATATATTTAAACATAGATCAACTGAAAAAAACTAAATTAAACATATGTAATAACACATTCAGCAAAACCTCCCAATAAAGATGAAACACGTGTTGGCTAGAGAGTGGTTTAATCTCAAGAGACAAAGAAGGAGATAAGATGATCATGCATGCCAAAGCAAAAGCACCGATTTTAATTACTTTGCATTTGCATGAAATATTGGAAAGTGATTTGCGCACATGATGATTGATTGCCACAAATTAAAAGGATTCAAAGTTATTAAACGCGTTTTTGCTTTATTTTTTTATATTGTGCTCAAAACTATTGACAAAACTATAGATTGTATTTTAGTATCACATTCACTCAAATAAGTAAATAGTGAATCGATCCTACTTGAGGTCGGTTTGGACATAACCATCACCGGTATTTTCCGAAGCTGGAGTAAAGTGGAATTGAAGTTAAATCCAAATTTATTTTAATTCGGTTTAGTTTTGGTTTTACTATAAGAAAATTTAAAGCACGGTCTTATTAATTAACTAGACGTTGAAAAATTACAAGCAAACTCATATAATTAAAAAGTTCTCTATCATATAATACGTAATTTGCATGGAAAGTGACCGCGCACATGATGGCCAAAAAAGGATTCAAAGTTATTAAACGCGTTTTTGCTTTCTTTTTATTTTCATATTGTTTAGCTCAAAACACTTTAGTAGTATCTTATTCACTCAACTAACTAAATAGTGACTGGATCCAAACTTAATTAAAGTCGGTTTGGACTTTGGACATAACCAGCTCCGGTTTTTCTCGAAGCTTGAATAAAACAAAATTGAGGTTAAATCCGAAGGACGGTCTTCATTAATAAACTAGACGTTGAAAATACAAGCAAAATCATATCTAATTAGAACCGATAAAAAAAAATTTGACGACAAAAATGCATGCATTAGTCAACGATAAATTGATCAAGAGATAGGAATTTAGACCCACCAAAGATACTAACAGTGTAACACAAAAACAAGTGTGATTTGAAATGTGAGGAACCGACACATGACTCTTTTTCAACTCTTTTTTAAATTCCAAAACCGACATTTCTGCTTTCTCTTTCTCTATTTAAAAAAGACAATTCCATTTTCTTACAAGATCAATGAGAAATTAATATTAGGAAGCTTTTATCTATGTGGTTCTGAATTTTGTAAACGAACCAATAATGAAAGGATGTTATTAGAAATGAACAACAACAAAACATTGAATTACACGATGTAACTCAAACCAAATATTATTTAGTATTTATTATATAACATTTTAAAGCCTCAAATTCGAGCCTTCTTTGGTCTCGCTTTTACATTTATTTTTATGTTCTATCTTTCTTATTTTTATTTGTGTTTTCTAAAAGAATTACTATCATTTACTGACTTATTTGAGGTAGAAAAACTACAACGTAAAACCTACATAAAAAATGTTTCTCACTGATAAATTAGGCAAGACATTCCAAAACCAAAAAAACAAATTGGCAAGATAAACGAATTTATATGAACTAGATAATCAATACAATGTAAGTTTTGTTTTTTTGTTTTTTTTAGAATCAAAATATTCCCTAAGCATTGTACTATAAATAAGGAAGCTCGGAGGTGTGTTAAAACCAAGTTAAGCGAGTGAGAAAGAGTTGGAGAGAGTCTTGTAATCCTTTGAGTGTTTTAATAAAATCTCCCCCTTTGTATATAATCATTTCCAAATTCGATATACTTCCCTTCATATAGTAGTTTGTCCATACTTCTGATCCTAAATACCTCTTTTGTGGTTGTATCCACTATGTATCTATAAATTTGGTATCAGAGCCAGGTTTGATCTAGGCCAGAGATCAATTCTCTCTAGACGCAGAATTTCTTAGCTTTATCCCTTTGACCACATGTGTATGTACCCATTATTTACGGCCCATTTGAAAACCTAGGGGGACTTTACCCGTAGAACACCTTCTCTAAAAGAATTAGTCCTACACTCTTCCATAGACTTAAGGATTTACCCTGAATTATTAAAAAAAAAAATGCAAGTTTTTTTTTTGTTTTTTTAGAATCAAATGCGCTAAATGTGGGTTTAATTTTACAAAATTAATAATATACATACATGATAATATTCTTATAAGATACCTCAAAACGGCTTGTGCACTGCATGATAATATCATTTTTATTTTTGTGCATTGCATTGAGAACTTTTATGTCGAGAAAAAAAAAAATTTAATTTGTAAGATAATTTTAGAAACCGTCATCAATGTGAGTACAGACGAGAGGACACGTGTAGATTGGATCACGGTCGGAGATTGTCCCAAATTTCTTCAGATCACAATCTCACATCGTTGACGGTGGTCCCGGTTGTCCACGTTTTTTATGCCACCCCATTTGCCATTTGGTACATTTTTGTTTGTAGCTCTAGAGTACATTTTTTTTTGGTACATTAAGAGCTCGAATCTATATTCGTAGTTTAGATTCATTATGCGTTGTTCGATAAGATAACACAAATCATTAGGTCATATGTTTTAGTCAGGTCTTAAATAGAATGGTTACACATAAATAACGTATCACTAGGTTATATGTCATTGTAAGACTTTGTTCTACTTTAGAGAAAATTTTGCTTAGCAAAATAATGGCACCCACAAGTCTAATCAGTAACGTTTTATCCAAACATGTAGATGTGGTCCGACAAATTTTGAACAAATATCAAAACTCTCTCAGTGACATTTAATTTTCCCGGAAAAACAAGTCCAAATCCAATAATTCGAGTTTAAATATAAAAAAATTTCTAATTTCATCCATAACCGATGGTATAAAAAGCAAGGGTAGGTCATCTTTTTTTTTGCCTAGCCAAGTAGCCATTACCCTCTCTCTATCTCTCTCTCTCTAATAAATAACATCACACATCACTTACCTTCACTCTTCACAAAGATCTTATAGAGTGTGAGAGAGACACTCTTGTTTCATCTTCAACTTCCACTATCTTTGCAAAATTCTACCGGAGATAGATGGCGAAGTTCCGACAAATGGGTTCATCAATCTTCTTCTTCTTTCTTATTATCATCTCTTTATGTTCCGCCCACAAAGAGGCGTTTTCTTCTACTGGGTTGGTTCAAATGGAGTGCTTGAAAGTCCCGCCGTTAGAGTTCGCCCAAGCGGCCAAAACCGTCGTTGATGCTATCCAAAAGGCGGTAGCTATAGTGTCCAAGTTCGACAAGAAACTCGGGAAGTCACGAGTGTCCAATGCGATTCTTGATTGTGTTGATCTTCTTGATTCTGCCGCCGAAGAGCTTTCTTGGATCATCTCTGCCTCTCAGAATCCCAACGGTAAATATAATTTTAACTACTAGTCTTTTTCTTTTTCTTTTTTCTTTTTGCATGCAAAATATGAGTCTTTAAATTAATATAAAAGACTAGATATAATATAATTTGAAACGACACACTTTTAAACAAGATTACCAACTTAAATACAAAGTTACAAAACTCAACGAGGAAAATTCAGTTTACGTGGTGATGCAAATTATATAGTTTTTTTTTCATAAATTTCCACTGAATTTATCAATACCAAAATGTCAAAAAAAAAAGAAGAAAAAAAAAACGATATTGAAAAAAGAGCTTTATTTGGTGCAATTAGTACTGTATAATTAGTCCATTTTTTTAGTTAAATTTTCCTCTGACTAGTACTGTATAATTAGTAACCGACGGAACATTAGAGAAGTCCATTTATTAAGCATCACTTGACACGAACGACCTATATATTTTTTCCTTTTCTCTTAAAATTTGATAACTTTTTTTTGTTAATATAAATATTTGACAACTTTGAGACTTTTTCTGCTGAATCGGATTCTCAGAGCTTTTTTGCTTTAAAGAAGAAAGTGATTCGGTGATTAATCTTCGACGTGGGAATGGAATATTTTGCTCAAAAGAAAACCTTGAAAATTGAAATGTTGCCCTTTTAAGGGAAGAAAGTTGAATAAACTTTTTTTCTCTTTTTTTTTAAAGAAACCTTGCATTTATGTGGATCTTGAATATAGTTTTTGTGGCCAACTCACATGATGTGTTTCAAATTAATTAACTAATAAGATTCTGGAAAGAAATAAAAGGATTTCACATTATATTAAAATAAAGTCTACCGAAACATATACCAAAATTAACTTAACGAAAACAAAACATATAAAAATCAAACTCTAAAGTAATATCGGCTGAAATTGTTGGCTAAAATCAAACAATAATCTTAGCCAATTCTTTATTAATTGTCTAATACTCTAATACATTCTCAAAAGTTGTTTTTCAAAAACAATTTCTATACACTATTATAAGTTTTAAAATGTAAAAGAATGCATAATAAATGTACATTAAATTAAACTGTCACTGTCAGGTAAAGACAACAGTACAGGGGACGTGGGTTCGGATCTAAGGACATGGATAAGCGCAGCACTTTCTAACCAGGACACGTGTCTTGACGGCTTCGAGGGTACTAATGGAATTATCAAAAAGATAGTGGCTGGTGGTCTTAGCCGCGTCGGTACGACCGTCCGAAATCTACTAACGATGGTTCACTCTCCTCCCTCTAAGCCCAAACCCAAGCCCATTAAAGCCCACACGATGACAAAAGCTCATAGTGGCTTCAGTAAGTTTCCCTCGTGGGTTAAACCCGGTGATCGGAAATTGTTGCAAACTGATAACATAACGGTTGCTGACGCGGTTGTAGCCGCAGACGGGACCGGAAACTTCACGACGATAAGTGACGCAGTGTTGGCTGCACCGGATTATAGTACCAAAAGATATGTGATACATGTGAAAAGAGGTGTATATGAGGAGAATGTGGAGATTAAGAAGAAGAAATGGAACATTATGATTGTTGGTGATGGCATCGATGCCACCGTGATCACCGGTAACCGGAGTTTCATCGACGGATGGACTACTTTTCGGTCAGCTACTTTTGGTTAGTGCAAATTTATAGTATCCTATCTAGTAAGTTTTTTTTGTCTTCTAAATATTGATGAAGATTTTGAATCGGATATAAAAATATTTGGCAGCTGTGAGCGGTAGAGGGTTTATTGCACGCGATATCACCTTCCAAAACACAGCAGGACCGGAAAAGCACCAAGCAGTCGCAATCCGATCCGATACTGATCTCGGGGTCTTTTATCGATGCGCGATGAGAGGTTACCAAGACACTCTCTATGCCCACTCAATGCGTCAATTCTTTAGAGAATGCATTATAACAGGCACTGTAGACTTTATATTCGGAGACGCCACTGCCGTATTCCAAAGTTGCCAAATCAAAGCCAAACAAGGCCTTCCAAACCAGAAGAATAGCATCACAGCTCAAGGACGTAAGGATCCAAATGAGCCAACCGGATTCACAATCCAATTCAGCAATATAGCGGCTGATACCGACCTACTTCCAAACTCAAATACTACGGCTACATACTTAGGTCGACCGTGGAAATTATATTCTAGAACGGTGTTCATGCAAAACTACATGAGCGATGCAATTAACCCCGAAGGATGGCTCGAATGGAACGGAAATTTTGCGTTGGATACATTATATTATGGTGAGTATATGAATAGCGGACCGGGTGCTAGTCTTGACCGCCGTGTTAAGTGGCCAGGATACCATGTGTTGAATACTCCGGCCGAGGCTAATAATTTTACGGTCTCTCAACTCATACAAGGGAACCTGTGGTTACCATCTACTGGTATCACGTTCATTGCTGGTCTAGTCTCGTAAATTAATCATGTTTGATCGTATGCTTTATATTATCGTTTCATATATCATTTTTATCATACTATACATTATTATTTTTCTTGATGTTTAGTATATGGTTTTGGTGATAATTGAACTACAAATTCTCTAAGTTTGATATGTATTGTATGAGTTATTTTTTTTTACTAATAGAATTAAAGTCATATGAATTATATATATAAATTATATGCATTGATCTTCAAACTATGAATTATATATATAATATTCTTTACCAAAATTGTATTTGAGATATATTTAAGATGGATTTATTTAGCATCGATCTTCAATACAATCTTATGCAGCTTCCTCGTATTCATCTTTTGTGATTCTCCGTTCGAACAAACCAAACTAGTATTTAAGTCCATAAGACCATAACCACATGTCGAATGCCACGAGAAAAAAAAAAAAACACGAGCCGAGGTGCATCATCTCGCTCCTACAAATTGGAAGCGAAGAATTTGGTATTAGAGAATACTAAGACACACAAATTCGGGCCACAAAAGACAGAATGAGTCAAATTAAACTTGCAAAATATTTCTTCTCAATACTGTAGTTTAGTATTAGAGAATACTAAGACACAAAAATTCGGCCCACGAAAACAGGTCCAGCCCACAATAAAATAAATTAAAGAGGGTTATATACTTATCATTCTTCTAGGGCTCTTGCCTCTCTAGCTTCTTCGTCTTTTAAACTCATTTTCTTGTGGCTTAGATACTCCCATTCCGGCCTCGCCAGCCGTTCTTGATCAGCTGTTAACCCGTCGGCTGTGTTTTAAATAGCGCAAGGCGAGGCAAGGCGCTGGGGGGCTTGGTTTGAGCCTTGAGCCTAGGCGTTGTACCCTCTGAGCCTTGGCCGTATGAGGCACAACTATAAAATAAAACAGTAGGTTAGATACAGTAAAACCTCTATAAATTAATATGTTGGGACCATGATATTTTATTAATTTATCGTGATATTAATTTATAGCGTAAATTAATATTTATTAATTTATAGAAAGTTTTGTTTCAATTATGATTTTTTAAAAAAAAAATCATACGAGGTAAAGCAAAGTGATCTAAATAAAATTAATGTTTTGGATGTTATAAATTTTATAGTTTCAGACTTAAACACTTAATATTTCCAAGAGAAAATAATATTTTTTGACAATGAATAACAACGATTATAGAATTCACATATACAAACGATATACATCAATTAAAATTCACAATTAGTGACATCGATCGTTGTATTTTAAAAACCTATACAACTATTAAAACAAAAATTATGCAGACTAAAATTTTGAAAACTTACAAAACATTTTGGCTATTTTTATGAAAAACACTAAAACTATTATATATATATATGTGCAAATTTATATGATTATTAATTTATGATATTATTGGGACTATAATTTTACATAGGGATTTCTAAAAACTTATTATCTTATTATCTTATCGAATTGGGTTAATTTTTACATTGGCCCGACTCGGGACCGGCAAAATTTATTAATTTATCGTGTTTATTAATTTATCCGATCCGATACGGATCTCGGGGTCTTTTATCGATGCGCGATGAGAGGTTACCAAGACACTCTCTATGCCCACTCAATGCGTCAATTCTTTAGAGAATGCATTATAACAGGCACTGTAGACTTTATATTCGGAGACGCCACTGCCGTATTCCAAAGTTGCCAAATCAAAGCCAAACAAGGCCTTCCAAACCAGAAGAATAGCATCACAGCTCAAGGACGTAAGGATCCAAATGAGCCAACCGGATTCACAATCCAATTCAGCAATATAGCGGCTGATACCGACCTACTTCCAAACTCAAATACTACGGCTACTTACTTAGGTCGACCGTGGAAATTATATTCTAGAACGGTGTTCATGCAAAACTACATGAGCGATGCAATTAACCCCGAAGGATGGCTCGAATGGAACGGAAATTTTGCGTTGGATACATTATATTATGGTGAGTATATGAATAGCGGACCGGGTGCTAGTCTTGACCGCCGTGTTAAGTGGCCAGGATACCATGTGTTGAATACTCCGGCCGAGGCTAATAATTTTACGGTCTCTCAACTCATACAAGGGAACCTGTGGTTACCATCTACTGGTATCACGTTCATTGCTGGTCTAGTCTCGTAAATTAATCATGTTTGATCGTATGCTTTATATTATCGTTTCATATATCATTTTTATCATACTATACATTATTATTTTTCTTGATGTTTAGTATATGGTTTTGGTGATAATTGAACTACAAATTCTCTAAGTTTGATATGTATTGTATGAGTTATTTTTTTTTACTAATAGAATTAAAGTCATATGAATTATATATATAAATTATATGCATTGATCTTCAAACTATGAATTATATATATAATATTCTTTACCAAAATTGTATTTGAGATATATTTAAGATGGATTTATTTAGCATCGATCTTCAATACAATCTTATGCAGCTTCCTCGTATTCATCTTTTGTGATTCTCCGTTCGAACAAACCAAACTAGTATTTAAGTCCATAAGACCATAACCACATGTCGAATGCCACGAGAAAAAAAAAAAAACACGAGCCGAGGTGCATCATCTCGCTCCTACAAATTGGAAGCGAAGAATTTGGTATTAGAGAATACTAAGACACACAAATTCGGGCCACAAAAGACAGAATGAGTCAAATTAAACTTGCAAAATATTTCTTCTCAATACTGTAGTTTAGTATTAGAGAATACTAAGACACAAAAATTCGGCCCACGAAAACAGGTCCAGCCCACAATAAAATAAATTAAAGAGGGTTATATACTTATCATTCTTCTAGGGCTCTTGCCTCTCTAGCTTCTTCGTCTTTTAAACTCATTTTCTTGTGGCTTAGATACTCCCATTCCGGCCTCGCCAGCCGTTCTTGATCAGCTGTTAACCCGTCGGCTGTGTTTTAAATAGCGCAAGGCGAGGCAAGGCGCTGGGGGGCTTGGTTTGAGCCTTGAGCCTAGGCGTTGTACCCTCTGAGCCTTGGCCGTATGAGGCACAACTATAAAATAAAACAGTAGGTTAGATACAGTAAAACCTCTATAAATTAATATGTTGGGACCATGATATTTTATTAATTTATCGTGATATTAATTTATAGCGTAAATTAATATTTATTAATTTATAGAAAGTTTTGTTTCAATTATGATTTTTAAAAAAAAAAATCATACGAGGTAAAGCAAAGTGATCTAAATAAAATTAATGTTTTGGATGTTATAAATTTTATAGTTTCAGACTTAAACACTTAATATTTCCAAGAGAAAATAATATTTTTTGACAATGAATAACAACGATTATAGAATTCACATATACAAACGATATACATCAATTAAAATTCACAATTAGTGACATCGATCGTTGTATTTTAAAAACCTATACAACTATTAAAACAAAAATTATGCAGACTAAAATTTTGAAAACTTACAAAACATTTTGGCTATTTTTATGAAAAACACTAAAACTATTATATATATATATGTGCAAATTTATATGATTATTAATTTATGATATTATTGGGACTATAATTTTACATAGGGATTTCTAAAAACTTATTATCTTATTATCTTATCGAATTGGGTTAATTTTTACATTGGCCCGACTCGGGACCGGCAAAATTTATTAATTTATCGTGTTTATTAATTTATCCGATCCGATACGGATCTCGGGGTCTTTTATCGATGCGCGATGAGAGGTTACCAAGACACTCTCTATGCCCACTCAATGCGTCAATTCTTTAGAGAATGCATTATAACAGGCACTGTAGACTTTATATTCGGAGACGCCACTGCCGTATTCCAAAGTTGCCAAATCAAAGCCAAACAAGGCCTTCCAAACCAGAAGAATAGCATCACAGCTCAAGGACGTAAGGATCCAAATGAGCCAACCGGATTCACAATCCAATTCAGCAATATAGCGGCTGATACCGACCTACTTCCAAACTCAAATACTACGGCTACTTACTTAGGTCGACCGTGGAAATTATATTCTAGAACGGTGTTCATGCAAAACTACATGAGCGATGCAATTAACCCCGAAGGATGGCTCGAATGGAACGGAAATTTTGCGTTGGATACATTATATTATGGTGAGTATATGAATAGCGGACCGGGTGCTAGTCTTGACCGCCGTGTTAAGTGGCCAGGATACCATGTGTTGAATACTCCGGCCGAGGCTAATAATGTTACGGTCTCTCAACTCATACAAGGGAACCTGTGGTTACCATCTACTGGTATCACGTTCATTGCTGGTCTAGTCTCGTAAATTAATCATGTTTGATCGTATGCTTTATATTATCGTTTCATATATCATTTTTATCATACTATACATTATTATTTTTCTTGATGTTTACTATTTTGTATATGGTTTTGGTGATATTAATTGAACTACAAGTTCTCTAAGTTTGATATGTATTGTATGAGTTATTTTTACTAATAGAATTGAAGTCGTATGTCAACCACATTTTTTTAAGCATTAATTGATCTTCAAACTAGGGATTTTATATGCTGTCAAAAAAAAAAAAAAAAAACTCTAGGGATTTTAAATAATACTATTCTTTTCCAAAATTGTATGCGAGATATATTTAAGATGGATTTATTTTGCTTCGATCTTCAATCCAATCTTATGCAGCTTCCTCCTATTCATCTTTTGTGATTCTCCGTTCGAACAAACTACAAACCATACTAGTATTTAAGTCCATAACCACATGTCGAATGCCACGAAAAAAAAAAAACACGAGCCGAGGTGCATGATCTGGCTCCTACAAATTGGAAGTGAAGAATTTGGTATTAGAGAATACTAAGACACACAAATTCGGGCTACAAAAGACAGAATGAGTCAAATTAAACTTGCAAAATATTTCTTCCCAATACTGTTGTTTAGTATTCGAGAATAAGACACAAAAATTCGGCCCACAAAAACAGGTCCAGCCCACAATAGAATAAATTAAAGAGGATTATATCTACTATACATTTTTGCAACAGTTTTTGGGGTACCCAAATCGGGTCAAAATATGACCCGGAAATCTTTATTTGTGACCCGACTTTGTGAGATTAGAATCTTGCCTAATTTGAGTTTTTGCTCCGATTTTTTTGCACCAAATCTTTCCTTAGTTGCTGCGACCTACATTCATGGCAGAATTGATTAAGTTTCGCAATTCAATCTCTCATAAAGATACACAAAATATTTCCAGTTACACCAATAAAGAAGCAAACATTCATAGCATATCTAATCTTCCCTATTAAAACGCAATAGTAAATACTCCATTTATCATTTCTTTCTATCAACTGAAGCATGTATCTCGGAATGATCTTATTCAGTTGGAAAACAGTTAATAGAGAAGAGATTTCATATATATTCTCGCTTCAATAAACCTAGCATATTCTCTGGTATTCCAATAATTAAGATCACGCAATATATTCAATCCTTGATCATCAAGGATTTTATAATATTCACCTAAACCTAATGGAACCTACTAATTCAAACTATATAAATAGCCGCTCATTTCCATCGGCTCTATTCACATCCTCTCTCATTTCCCAATAGCAATATATCAGATAATAAAATTTGCTTTATTTACCTGCGCCAATGGCTTCCCAATTTGCAATGTTAAGAGATGTCAGACCATACAAGACATCTTGGCGTGTGCAGGTTAAGGTGCTCCATTCTTGGCGCCAGTATACCAACAACACAGGTGAAACCCTTGAGTTGGTCCTCGCTGATTCACAGGTAAAACAACAATATATCTGAGAGTAGCATTTTATATTTCTATACATGAGCAACATCTAGAAACCTAAATCTAACTCTACTTCATTACTAAAACAGGGTGTCAAGATTCATGCTTCTGTTAAGAAGGATTTGGTTGCTAAATATGTTAACAGCCTACAAGTGAATGAGTGGAAGTTCATTGAACATTTTGCACTTACTCATGCAGCAGGGCAATTCAGACCAACTGGTCATCTATACAAGATGTCCTTTGTCATTGGTACTACTGTGACACGGTCTGACATTGTCTCTGATTCAAGCTACTTAACACTGGCAAGGTTTAGCAGAATACAGAATGGGGATTTAAATCCTTACATGTTGATAGGTATGTGCTTTCTAATTATAAAATATACATTCTGATATCGTCAATGAATTCAGTTTATTTTTGTTGTTACTTAATGTACTGTCCTGAACCAAATATAGATGTCATGGGTCAAGTGGTAAATATTGGTGAGCTAGAGATCCTGGAAGCTAATAACAAGCCAACCACTAAGCTTGACTTTGAGTTGCGTGATGAACAGTGAGTAATCTGATATGGTTATTTAATATTACATAGACTGAGAATTTATAGAATTAGATTTGATATGCTCTAATGTTTTCTACTGCAGTGATGATAGGATGTCATGCACACTCTGGGGGACATTTGCTGAAAAAATGTTTCAAGCATGCCAAGCAGCTGATGGAATCATGGTGATTTGTGTTATCAGATTTGCAAAGATTAAGGCATACAAAGGTAAATTACTATTTCTATCTAAGGTTTTGTAATGACTAAAGTTTTAGTTGACAATTATTCCTGTTTCCTTTATAGGTGTTAGGAGTCTCTCTAATTCCTTTGATGCCTCACAAGTTCACATCAATCCACCTTTCCCTGAGATTGAAGCTTTCACCAGAGCGTATAAGTTTATTTGTCAAACTACTCTAAACTTATAGTTTTATTATAACTGACTGAAAATGACATTCTTTGTTTTTCTATTAACAGTCTCCCCTCTGATGGTCTAGCCTTAACTTTCCGTGAAAGTGTTCCTAAGTTCCAGATGGTTACAGTGAATAAGGATGATGATTGTCTTCAGTTTGAAAGGAAGACAATATCAGATCTTTTTAACTCAACAGAGGTTTGTATTTGTTTGAGTTATTCATATAGCATTGTCATCTACTTTAGTGTGTGAAATCTGATTAGTTACCTATACCCTGTAGATTGGAAAGGCTAGAGTTATCTGCACAATCTATGGAATTGATACAGATTGGGCTTGGTATTACTTTAGTTGCCGTAACTGTAATAAAAAGGTCACTCACATTCATTCTGGAGTGAATACTGCTTCCATGAAGAAACAAAAACCAAAGTTTTGGTGTGACGTCTGCAGGACTGCTGTCACTAATGTTGTAGCAAAGTTAGATTTCTTTGCTTAATCTAATTCTAATGCATATTTATAAGTTTGTGTTTTTTTCTTTGGAATAATCTCTAATATGACTGCTCTTATTGAAGGTACATGCTATATGCTAAGGTGATGGATAACACTGGTGAAACAAAATGCCTTTTGTTTGACAGTATATGCTCAGAAATTGTTGGTGAATCTGCTGCATCATTGCTAGGTGGATCATTCAATGAGGTAACATTCTATTATGTGAATTATATATGTAATTGATATATATGAAACATTCAACTGATAAGTACTAATTTGTATATGTAGATTGAGGACCCTACTGATTTGCCTGACGTGATAAGGAATTTGGTTGGCAAGACCTTTCTCTTTCTGCTATGTGTTGAGAAAGAAAACATTTGGGATGGTAAGGATTCTTACAAGGTTTCAAGGATCCTAAACAAAGATGGACTCTTGCAAGAAGATGTCATTGAGGAATCTGAACAATTGGTTAATCCTGCCTCAATTGTTTCTGGAGATCAGGTAACATTTTCTAACTATCTAATTGCTTTAAAATTATACTATGATATCCTTCCTACTGATAATATCTATTTTCAGTGTCTCATGTTAACAATGAGTCAAGACACGTCTGACTCATCTACTCCATCTTCTAAGCGTGTTTATGCTCCTAATCTCTCTGAGTCAGAGCAATCCTCAAGTTCTAAGAAGGTGTGCATTGAACCTAAAGACTTGCTGAAGTCAGAGATTGAATTTGGAGAGAATGGTCTGACTGAAAATGGAGTTCCTGACAAGTTCTCTGAAGTTGTGAAGGTAGATAATGTCAAGATTGAAAGCACCAAAGGCAAGGGTGTTCAAGACAGTGGTGATCTTCCTGTGACTGAGAAGAAGGATACCAAGCAGGTGGCTAAAGCAGTTGGCACTAGTAAAAAAAAAACGTATAGCTACGTTTTTACCACGGCGGTTCGTGGCTAAATTTAACTTAGCCACGCAATAGCCACGAAATAGTCACGAATAGTATTTCTAAATAAACCGTGGTTTTCCGTGGCTTTTCCGTGGCAACACAGCCACGAATTTGTCACGTGTCGATTCGTGGAAACTAGAGCCACACTATAGCTACGTTTAATTCGTAGCAACATAGTGACGATAAATAAACATGGCTAATTCGTGGCAAAACTATAGCCACCAACGCATACCGTGGTTAAATCGTGGCTATTCCACCGAATTGTGAAAGACGTTTATCCACGAATAAAAACGTGGCTAAATTCGTGGCTTATCCACCGAAAGTTATGTCACCTCAGTCGATCTCAGTCAAGTTGTCCAAGTTGCGGACTGCATATTGTCGGAAAAGATTCGAAAACTATAGCCACGAATTAAGTTCACGGCAAATTAGTGGCTATATATAGCTACGAATGGTGGCAGTGACATATTCGTGGCTTAATATTACCACGATTTTGTGTCGTGACCATTTCGTGGTAAAGTTTAGCCACAAATACTGTCGTAGCACATTCGTGGCTTATCTTTTCTATATAACCAACGGGGTTTCTCCATTGATTATCAGAGCAAAGAAGAAGAGAAGAAAAAAATAGTAAAACGAGCGTTCAATATTTTTTTAATTTACTATTTTCAAATGTCATATTATTTTCAATATCGAGAGTGGATGGATCAACGTGTTGATCCATTAACAAATCGTGTTTCAGATGAGTTTTTTGAGGGGGTTAATGTTTTTATTGAATTTGCTTGTAATCAAGCTTCTTACCAAGAGACTAACACTATTTTGTGTCCTTGTGCGCGTTGTAAAAACGGAAAGCAGCGTGATGCAAAAACGGTTATTAAACATCTTTCTCGAGTGGGGTTTAAGGGAAATTACTATGTTTGGTTGAACCATGGAGAACAATATTATGACGTTGGAGAATCATCAGGAACAAGTCATTTTACCGGTGAAGAAGCGACGTGGCCACCAAATTCTACAAATTTTCAAGTTCCAGAAAATCCGTACGAGTATTTTCCATATGGAAATGCGAATATAGAACAAGAGATGGAGGCTCCACATGTAGTAGAGAATATGATGGAAACAACAAACGAAGAACCATATCATGATAGCGTTTTCGAAGCTTTTGAAGCCGCTAAGGAACCTCTTTACGATGGTTGTCCAGAAGGAATTTCTCAGTTATACCTATCTTCACGTATGTTGAAAGCAAAAT
This sequence comes from Arabidopsis suecica, assembly GCA_019202805.1. Lineage (NCBI taxonomy): Eukaryota > Viridiplantae > Streptophyta > Magnoliopsida > Brassicales > Brassicaceae > Arabidopsis > Arabidopsis suecica. The sequence continues at coordinate 6,540,407 of CM032909.1, read as the reverse complement.
CTGATTACAATATGGTGGAGGCATGCGTAGATGAGCTATCACAGACTTTCAAAGCCGTTCTGCCCACACCAAATAAAGCTCCTGCATCATACTACGAGACAAAGAAGTTGACACAAGCGCTTGGTCTACCGGTATATAAGATTGATGTTTGCGAGAATAATTGCATGCTTTTTTGGAAAGGAGAAGATGGAGAACTGTTGCGGTGTCGGTTTTGTGATAAAGATAGATACCATCCACACAATGGAAAAGGAAAAAAAAGGCCTAAGCAAAGAATGTTTTACATGCCAATTACAGATCGACTGAAGCGGCTATACCAGTTAGAGAATACTGAAACGGCTATGCGATGGCATGCTGAACATATGTCTCCCGAAGGAGAAATGCACCACCCGTCCGACGGAGCAGCATGGAAACATTTCAATGAGGTATATCCTAATTTTGCTGCTGAAAGTCGCAATATTTATCTAGGCTTATCAACAGATGGATTTAATCCTGTTGGTATGAATGGTGAGGCACACTCGGTTTGGCCAGTGATTGTAACTCCTTATAACTTACCTCCCGGCATGTGCATGAAGAGAGAATTTTTCTTTTTATCGGTACTTGTTCCTGGGCCAAAGCATCCCAAAAAGAGTCTCGATATTTATCTCCAACCATTGATCGAAGAATTGCAGAGTCTGTGGATTGACGGGGCAGAAGCGTACGATGTATCAAAGAAACAAAAATTCACGATGCGAGCTGCTTTGATGTGGACAATCAGCGACTTCCCAGCATATGGCATGTTGTCTGGTTGGATGACGCATGGCCGTTTGTCTTGTCCATATTGTCTAGATGACACAAAATCGTTTTGGTTACCAAATGGAAGGAAGCATAGTTGGTTTGATTGCCACAGAATGTTTTTACCTCAAGATCATCCTTACAGAAAAAATGTTCAAGCATTTCGCGGAGGGAAGGAAGTAAGAGATGATCCTCCACCGTGGTTGACTGGAGAGGAAATTCTTTACGAAAGAATAAACAATATTCGTGGGTTGTTTAGAACTGTCGATTGTGGAGGGAACGGACACGAGAAGCCTGCTCAAACTATCGATGGATATGGGGTTGATCATAATTGGGTGAAAAAAAGTATATTATGGGAGTTACCATACTGGGAAAATCTTCTTCTTCGACATAACCTTGACTTCATGCACACCGAGAAGAATTTTCTCGATAATCTCATCAACACGGTTTTGAATGTTCCTGGGAAAACGAAAGATAACATTAAATCAAGAATGGATCTTCCGGCGTTATGTAGAAGACGTGATTTACATCTTACCCGAGATGGAATAATGCCGGTGCCAATATTTAGATTGTCGAATGAAAAAAAAAGAGCATTTCTCCTATGGATGAAAAATGATATACGGTTTCCAGATGGATATGCGTCAAAGTTTAGTCGTTGTGTTGACGAAAACCATTGGAAGTTATCTGGACTGAAAAGCCATGATTGCCACGTCATCATGCAACGACTACTCCCGTTTGCGTTTGCAGAACTTCTTCCCAAAAGTATTCACACGGCTATTTCAGGTAACTTATTGCTTATCTACTTTGTATATATTTTTCTATTTATATCAATAAATTAAATTAATTATTTATATGTGTAGATATTTCACTCTTTTTTCGGGATATCTCAGCGAAGATTTTACGTAAAGATGATGTTGCTTTGTTGAAAGCAAATATTGCCGTTAAACTTTGCAATTTGGAGAAGATATTTCCTCCATCGTTCTTTGATGTTATGGAACATCTTCCCGTTCATCTACCAGATGAAGCTGCTTTAGGAGGTCCAGTGCAATATCGGTGGATGTATCCGTTCGAGAGATACATGTACCATTTAAAGAGGAAAGTTAAGAACAAGGCACATATAGCGGGTTCGATTGTTGCACAATGCGTGAATGAGGAGATAGCAAATGCTTCTGCAAATTATTTTGGACATCCAGAAGTTAGAGATGATGTTGTTCCAGTTCCTGGAGAAATCCGATTTACATACTTTTATCCAGATGTGCCGAGCTTGTTCTACCATGAGGGTCGTGTTAGTGGAAAAGCCACAAATGGATGGTTTAATGATCAAGACTACACCGTGCTACAAACGTTTTTGCTGCTTAACTGTGACACCTTCGAACCTTATGAACGGTATGAAATTTAAAGTATTTTACAATTATATATATATATATATATTATTTTTAATCCCTAACTATATTTTACAGAATGTTCGAAGAGTATATGACGGAGCAAATCCCAAGAATTACAAGTAAAGAAATGGGAAAAGCAAAAGACGAACACTTTGCAGAATGGTGTAAAGACTATGTAAGTATAATATAGGAGATAAATATTGTTAATTAATACTATATATATGAATTTTACTTTATAATTACTATATATAATGTGGTTTTAATTTCAGATTAACGACGCTACGGAATCGTTTCAATTTCCACTGTGGATGTTGGATTTCATCCAAGGTCCTAACCGTAATTATACATCCTGGCCTATATACCACTCACGCGGATATTGTTTCCACACGCATAACCATGGACAAGATAAGAAAACTCAAAATTACGGTGTCTATGTTCGTGGAACCACTGACACAGATTATTATGGCTTGATAGAAGAGATAATGATGATCCAGTACCATGGTGCTGTTGGATTGAAAGCCATGATTTTCAAATGCAGGTGGTTTGACACAACCATAGGTCGTGGAATAAGAAAACATCCATCAGGTATCATTGATGTAGCTCCGCGTAGACACTATGAGAAATATGATCCTTTTATATTATCTGGTAATTGTGATCAAGTATGTTTCATTCCTTATCCACGCGTTCGACACACTGTTGCAAATGACTGGTGGGCTTGTACGAAAGTTATGCCCCGAGGTGTTCGTGAGACAGCGGAAGATGCTCTAATTGCTCTTCAAGACGATACACACAATCACTTTGTCGCACCAAGTACGATTGTTCGAATTGAATCACATGTCGTGGAAGATGATGCCGATTATGATATTTTACCTGTGGCTCCTCCCAATGACGAATACATTTCTGAAGAAGAGTTGGAAGACTCTTGTGACGATTCGGATTCTGCTTCCGATTCTGGTTCCGAGTAAGTTTTTTTTATGTATGTTTGAATAATTATGTATTTTAACATTGTAATATATCATGAAATGAATAATTTTTGTGTGATTGAAATAATTTTGTTTAGTAATATTTTATTTTAAAAATGAACATAATCTATATAAATTATTATAGGTAAACTGTTTAATTATATAATTTATAGAGTAATTTAAAATATCTACACACACAAAATTTTCATTGTTTAGAAATTTAGATTTCCCACCCAAAGACTTAGCCAAAATTTTGCCCAAAATTTTGATTTCCCACCTAAAATCTAAACCCAATTATTTGTTTTCCCACGTTAACACAACCCAAAATTTGGGCCATAATGTTTTCTAAGCCCATTATATATCTCTTGAGACATACCACACAATCACTCGAGTCTCCAACACTTAGAAAATCTGAAAAACCCTAGCCACCTCTCTTCGCCACTTCATCGTCTTCATCTCTTCATCATTGAACGGCCATGGCTTCCTCCGGCCAACAGCAGGACCGCCGGCGTCCACGAAACTCCAGCTCGGGTCCGCCAGGTACGTAGCCTTCGTCTCTTCTTCTCCTTCTCGATTTATTGTTAGATCTGTTGTTATTGTGGATGTTTAGGACTGTCTAGGGTTGGATTAGTCTATACCTTTTCTCGATTTCTCTCTTTGTTCGATTTCACTCTTTTCTAGCTAGGGTTATAGATCTTTTGTTTCTGTTATTAGCTTCAAATTTTTTTTTTGTGTGATTATTTCCGAATTAAAAACTGAAGATGGGTTTGGATTTGCAGATTATAAGCTTTGACTTAAACTAAATTATGTATCAGATTCTGTGTGTGTTCTAATTTACTCAAGTGTATGATATGTTTGTTTTTTAGTTTCTGATTTTTACTTGTTTCTCATTTTTTGCAAGAGCTAAACCATCGAAGGGTACCTCCTGGAGCTGTACCAAATGGAACTGTACCACCTAGAGCCACACGATCTCCAAGCGCTGCGTCGTCACATGCAAACAACTACAGCCAGAGAACTCTTGATGCATTGCTGAGTGCTCCTGAAAGAGAATCCCAGCCACACCTGCACCCAAGGAAGCTTAATGGAGCTTTATGGTTAGTTTAAAATAACCGCAGAATGTTTGTTTGGTTTGAATAAGTTTCTTCATTGTTGTCTTCAAATCTAATGTTTTGTTCTCTTTTCTCAGGTTTGGTATTGACCCCTCTGTCTACAAATTCGTTCGCACAACATGGCAAAGCAATTTCATGGGACCGTGGAAGAACTGGTCAGATGTTCCTGAGGATAGGCAAGAAATTTGGTGGCACACATTTGTGGTAATATTTGATTCTTTTCTCTGAGTTAACCTACTTTTATCACTTACCTTACAACTACTAATCTCTGTTTTTTTTTGTAGCAACACTACTACTGGGAAGCTCGTTTTCATGACATAGTCTACTTTCTTTGGAAGAAGGAGACAATGACATCAATTGGTGACCGCATCAGCAAGAAGAAAGGGAAGAACAAGAAACCCAAGTACATTGGCGAAACTGATTGGGACTTTCTGATGGAGTATTGGGATACAGAACCAGCTCAAAAGAAGAGCAAGTCAGCTGCTGGGTGCCGCATGTCTGATCCTCTTAATAAAGGAATTCACAAGCATTGTGCAGGCCCTCGAGCATTTGCACGGATTGAGTATCAAATGGCAAGTGTTTCTCTTCTAATTTTCCTTTGTTATTATTGTATACTTTCTTAGGTTTGGACTAACATTATTCCAACATTATTCCTCTTTGTTTTTGTAGATGGTTGAGTCTGGTTTGGATGAACCACCTCCCTTCACAGACCTTGTGAGGAGGACTCACACTCGTAAAGATGGTACTTTCATGGACGCTCGGTCGGAGTCTCTTGTACTCGAAGTAGAAGAAGCGGCTAAACAGGTTATGGAAGAGGATGATTCTCTCAATGACCAGACGGCCTCATCTGGTGGTCTTCCTTCTCGACTTGTGCTGAACAAAGAATATCTCAAGGTACTCACCAAAATATTTGATAACTGCCTCATGTGATATTGGTATATTTTTGTTCAGTTTGGTTTATTCTCATTTGTTTGATTCTGAGTTGGTTCAGTTTTGTTTATCCATCTGAAATTGTGTTTAGTTTTGAATGATGCTTGATTCTTATTTGTTTCTTTCTTTCACAGCGTGGTAAGTCTAAAAGAGGGTATATCTACGGATTAGGCAGTGTACAATACCGGGAAATCAATCCATCCGAGAAAGTGGCTGTTGCTATGTCTCGCAACCTTGACAATGAGATGCGCATCTATGGTTTGGAAAAAAACAATGAAGCACTCAAGGAAACCAATGAGGCGCTCAAGGAAGACATGGTGGAGCTGAAGTCTGGCATGGGCACGGTAATGGATGAGCTGGCTGTAACCCGACTTGCGCTGAATGCGATTATGCAGTCTCTGGGAGTTCGTCTTGCTCCAAGTGACGTTGTGGCTCGTGCTGCTGCTGCTGCTGGTCTCGGTTTTGCTGGTTCCACTGCTGGTCGTGATGGTCCTCCTGTTGCTGCGTCTGCTGCTGCTACGTCTGCTGGTGCTACGTCTGCTGCTGCGTCTCCTGCTGCTGCGTCTCCTGCTGTGTCTCCGACAGACCCTCCTACAAGAACACAACAAGGCAACTTAGATGCTTGGTGTGCTTCAGCAGGTTTATAAGTTTCTGTTTTTTATGTTTCTTTTGTATGAATGGGGTCTTTTGTATGACTAAAATTAGCACCCTTTTTGCCTTTTGGTATTGTAACTTACAAGACTACTTAATTATGTAATCTAATCTTCTTATTAAGATTTAATGTTATTTGGATTTTAAGCTTTTCAATTCAGGTTTATTTATAGCATTGTTTTTTTAGAAGAAAATTATACATGATTAGCCACGAATATTACAACTAAAATTCATTATGCAATTTATACAGATCGTGGCTTAAACCAACGATCATGTTACTTATTGAATCGTGGCTTACTTAATTTGGTCACGAACTTTGCTACGTATATTCCGTGGCTAAATTTGTCACGAAATCATAGTGACATAATCGTAGCTATAATTTGCCACGGAAAGTGAGTGACTAATTCGTGGCTAATCATAGCCACGAAAATATGAGTGACTAAATTTGTCACGAAATCATAGTGACATAATCGTAGCTATAATTTGCCACGGAAAGTTAGTGACATATTCGTGGCTAATCAGAGCCACGAAATATGAGTGACTAATTCGTGGCTATACAGCCATGAAAAGCCACGGAAAAAAAAAGCTACGAAGCTATAGCCACGATTATTTTTAGTCACTAGTCGTGGCTATATCGACTTACAGCCACGAATTTTCAGCTGCAGCCATGAATATTGAAGTGGCTATACGTATTTTTTTTACTAGTGTGGAGTGAAGATCAAACAAGAGAAAAAGTGATCTAGCACCAGTTTACCAAGCAATAAGGAGTTATCATAATTCCAAGTATTTTTAAATTTCATTGTCAGACATTTGTTGGTTTTTTAGTTTGGTTTTTAATTGATGTTTCAGTTTGGTTTTTTGGTTAGTCTCCTCCAATAAATCGGTTTCAATTTCTGTCTATTGTACCGTTGTCTTTCTCTGTTATACAAATAGCATATTTATTTAGTTTAATCTAATCATTAGACCTCAAAAACTACAGCAGAACACCTAAAACATCTTTATGTTTGCTACACGAAATCTAGATTATAAACAATGATGGGGTTTCTTGAAAATTGTAATATGGAAAGCACAGTTTTATACAATCATTACTATAATATTTGAATAAAGATCTTTTACAGTCTAACGATTCAGTTTCCTTGATATATTATATCTAACTTTACTTATCTAAAACGGTTTCAATGATTTACAATATATAATATCTATTTTATATAGGCAATTAAATCTATTCATTCACATCTCTACACGATTCTATAAATACTAAGACTTAACCTTTAGGTTTTATTCAGAAACCTAACCTTCTCTATAAAAAAAAACTGAGAAAAACTTACACTTTCTGTGATTCTAATGGGTACTATTGACTACATTTCCGATCTCAACCTGCAAAGACCTAGATGGACTTTGTATGTGAAGATTTTATCTATCTGGAATCAAGGTATAGACGCTATTGATGAACCTACGATGATGATTCTGACTGATGAAAAGGTTAGGAAATTTCTTCACTTGGGTCTCTGTTTCTCAAGTATATGATTTACTAATTAGTTTGAAAATTCACAGAGAAAACTTACTATTTATTTCTTCTTATATGCCTAGGCCAATCAGATTGATGCATTTATCCCTCCGGGAAACTACTTATACAATTTCCGGGCAGGTCTCAAGGAGGGTCACTGGTACTACATGGCTGACTTCCATGTGGTACCATCTACTCAACCTGTTAAGTACTCCTGGAATCGTTTTGCAGTAGAGTGTATATGGCCTACCACTATGTGGCCTGTGTCTCCTAGATGTAATGGAAATTTCTTCAACTTCATTCATTCTGATGAAGTTGAGTATGCTGGATTAGAGGATAAGGAACATGTGTCAGGTTCAACTATAGTTATTTCTTGATTGAAAATTAGTAAAACCTTGCTTTATTATGACTTTCAGTAAGTATATTTGAAATTTGTTATCAGATGCTATTGGTGTGGTCTCGAGTGTCTCTGCTATTCAGAGATTTCCATTTGTTTGTCGTCAAGGAGAGACAGACTATGAAGCCAGATATGTTGTTTTCGAAATCAAGGATGACATGTAAGTTTTATTTCAATAGATATATCAAATTAGTATCTGTATTGCCCATGTCGTATTGAATGCATTGAATCTGTGATCATGTAGGGGTAGAAAAACAATCTGTGTTGCAAAGGGTAGGTCCTGTCAGGCGTTTGTGACTAAATGGTTTAGGAAAATAACTTCTGTGACATACAATTATGACCCAGTTGTCATTGTCCTGCGTTTTTGGAGGGTTGCTGAGTTTGAAGGTTAGTTATTTTCCTGTTAACTATATAAAACTGTCAAATACATGAGAAAATAACTGGAACTGGTAACTATCAACATGTTTTTATAGGTCAAAACTGTTTGATGAGTGAGTTTGGTTGTTCAAGGCTTTTCCTTGATCCAACCTTTCCTGATTTTGACATTCCGAGATACATGTAAGTAGTTACTTATCAGATGTTAACTAAGTAATCAAATGCTATGATTACTGATTGGACTAAGTAATGTTTCTCTTTTCTGAAACAGCCGTGGCTTTGCAGAACAACAAGAAGATGTTCAGGATGTTGGAATGGAGTTGGAATTGTGATGATGGGAAGCTAAGTGAGATTTCTACCAGTGGCTGCAGTTGTTTTATTATTAAAAAAACTACTTTTAAGACTCTCTATTGTTTTCTGTTTATGAACACAAGTTTGTTTTATCATTTCTCTTGGTTCATGTTTATTTGAATATCAACTGCTTTATCCTTTATTCGAATTTAATGTTTATCTAATTAATCTACTCTAATGGTTATTTGTTTTATAGTAAGTTTTAGTATATGATCAATAAAATATATGCTTACTGTATCAAAGTAATAATTTCATTAGTTAAATTGACTATTATTGAGATATTAGCTAAACTATCAGTTTTGGTCAATTTACCTTTTTCAAGAGTCCATCTTCCTTATGTGCAATTGATTGTAGAATACCAAGAATATTTCATTGCTCTCTTTCCTGATACAATAAATAAATATATACTTAGTAATCTTATGATTACAACAATAATCACTATATTCACGGAAGCAATCTTATAGTTTGGTATATTCCGCATTTTATCTAAAGGTTCTCATTCATTACTTATAGAAAATAACATATCTTACTTCCTATATCTTTGGCAACAGAGAATCATTTACCATTAATAGTCAATCTACAGATATCAAAATGCTTTCTATTTAAACCTTATTCTCCTTTATATACCAGTATCTATTCTAATCATCTATACACATTTTTAGACTAAAATATGAAAAAAAAACCTCTATCTCCAACAGAAAATAATGTTCCTGAGTCTAATCCACCAAAACGCAATCGAGGAAGTGAGCCTTACACTAGACTCAGGAACATTTCTCAGTTTAATCTACCTATAATCAGGAATGGTTCTGTCCCTCTTAGTACAGCGTTTGGTAGTGCTTTTAGAGATATTACTAACCTTCCAGACCCACAAGTTAGCCCCATTGAGAACTCTGCAGATGCTAATACATCTTCATCTGCAAAACAGAACAGTAAGAATCAAGGTTAATTTCTATAAACAAGTTTGCATCTACAATTCTTTTGTTTTCATTCTCATCAAAGATAAATAGAAAATACCTTTATCTCTAAATCCTGTCTTCCTTTTAAAACAGGTTCACTTCGTGGAAAAATGTCCAAGCCTTGCTCTCCTTACACCAGACCTAACCCATTGTTAACTCCATCTGGATTAAGCGCCATGACTAATACAAGCCAGAGTCTTTTTAGCAGAACACCTACAACTCCAATAATGCCTCCACCTTCTGTAACCCCAAAGAGAATAGGTGATTAGATTAATTAAGTTCCACATATGAATAATTTTTTGCGTTTATTGTATGATAATGTTTTAAATAGAGAAGTATATTGTATAAGTAATAAGTTTAATATCTGTTGTAGGTGTTCAATACACTGGAAATCCATCATGTATAACCAACCACCAGACATCAAGCTTTGTTTCTCAGAGAATAAATTTGCCAAGGAAAAACTTAGATATTGATTTTACAAATGCCGAAACCTCTTCTTCATCTAAAGGTAACACTCTTTATTGAATTGTTTGAAGCTTGGAAACAAAATGTAATTAAGAAGCATGTCTTAACCTATTTTACTGCTTTGTATTCTCAAGGTCAGTATACAACTGAAGTAATAGATAATGAAGATAGTGATTATAGCCAAGACGATGAAATGTATGATGATCCTGAGTTTGGTAATGTCAGTGAAGATGAGACACTAGCTCAAAGCTATGATCTTAGTTGCAGTGAAGGTGAAGAATCATTAGTTGATAACAATGACATGTCAGTTTCTGACGAGGAACAGATTGAAATGATGTCACACATAACTGAAGTCTCATCTCATACCAATGATTTGGCAAGATCATCTATTGAGTCTGTTCAGCAAGAAACACATGAAGGAAAAGCTCCTCCGAAAAGAAAAAAGATAAGAAAATCAAAAAAGAAAAACAAACCAATAAGTAAATTTTCTTGCCCTTCCCAGTACTTTTTTAATTTTGGTAATTCTGAATAAGAAACTTATGAGAAACAGATTTATGTTTTCAGCTTATCTTGATCATGGTGACCCTACTTACTCGTGTAAGTATTGTGGTGCATTGATGTGGCATGCTGAAAGAATAAACAAAAGACTTAAAACGACAGATCCTACATTTACACTATGTTGTGGTCAAGGTTCTGTTAAGCTGCCTTTACTTAAAGAGTCACCAGAATTGATCAAGAAACTTCTGACTGGGAAAGATCCTCAAAGTAGGAATTACAGAAAGCACATGAGAATATGGAATATGGTTTTTGCAATGACCTCACTAGGTGGGAAAGTAGATAAGTCTATACCTAAGGGTAAAGGTCCAAGCATGTTTCGTTTACAAGGAGGTAACTATCATTTGATAGGCAGTTTAAAACCTGCAGAAGGTGATTATGCGAAGTATTCACAACTCTATATAGTAGATACTGAGAATGAAGTGGATAACAGAGCAACTGTTATTGGGTTAGTATTATTTCTACTTAACATGCTTATTCAATTCTTATGTATTTCTATGTTGTGGTATACTCAACATGTTACTATCTTTTTTTTTTTTAATGTAGCAAGGGGAAAGAATCATCTAGAAGAGGAAACAAGGATATACTGAACAAAGACACAATTGAAGCCATTATGAAAATGCTCAATGAAGTTAATCCTTATGTCAAGAATTTTAGAATTGCCAAGGAAAGATTTGAGTCAGTTAATCCCCAGCCATTTCATATGAGGATATGCTCTGGTCGTAAAGGGGCTGATGGAAGGACTTACAGCATGCCTACTACTTCAGAGGTTGCAGCGTTAATCCCAGGAGACTTTACAGAAGGTATGCCAAACCGTGATATAGTTCTTCAAGAAAGGACTACAGGCCACCTAACCAGGATTAGCCAGATTCATATTTCTTATCTAGCTCTTCAGTATCCTCTGATTTTCTGCTATGGTGAAGATGGTTACACCCCAGGTATAGAGAAATGTTATAAGGGTAATAACCAGAAGAAGAAGAAGTGTATTAGTATGCGTCAGTGGTTTGCATTCCGTATTCAGGAGAGGCCAGGTGAGTGCCATACTCTTCTACTGTCGAAGAGGTTGTTTCAGCAGTTTCTTTGTGACGCTTACACCACTATTGAATCAAATCGTCTATCCTACATAAGGTTCAATCAGTCTAAGCTTAGATGTGAGAATGCAAACTCACTAAAAGAAGCTGCTGACTCTGGTGTAACAAATATGGAAGAAGAAGGAAATCAGATTTTGATTCCAGCATCTTTTACTGGTGGTCCTAGGTATATGGTTCAGAGTTATTATGATGCTATGGCCATATGTAAACATTATGGTTTCCCGGATTTATTCATCACGTTTACATGTAACCCTAAGTGGCCTGAGATAACAAGATATGTCACAGCAAGAGGGTTAACTGCTGAGGATAGGCCAGACATTGTTGCTAGGATATTCAAAATCAAGTTGGATTCTCTGATGAACGATCTAACAGAAAAGAAGATGCTTGGAAAGACTGTCGCATGTAAGTTGTCTGACTTCTTCCAATTCCATTACAATAAACTGAGACTATTTCAATTTTTTCACACTATATTATATGTTATGCAGCTATGTATACTGTAGAATTCCAGAAAAGAGGCCTTCCACATGCTCACATTCTTTTATTCATGGATGCTAAAAGCAAACTTCCAACAGCAGCCGATATTGACAGGATGATATCTGCTGAGATTCCAGATAAAGAAACAGAACCAGAGCTTTATGAGGTTGTTAGTAATTCAATGATTCATGGCCCATGTGGTGCAGCAAATATGAGTTCTCCATGTATGGTGGATGGCCAGTGTTCTAAATCGTATCCTAAAAAATATGAGGATATCACCAGGGTAGGCGCTGATGGTTTTCCTGTCTATAGAAGAAGGCGCTCTGACCACACTGTTGAGAAATGTGGAATTAAATGTGATAATAGGTATGTCGTTCCATACAATAAAAAGCTATCAGTTAGGTATGGTGCTCACATTAACGTTGAATGGTGTAATCAAACTGGGTCTATTAAATACTTATTCAAGTATATACATAAAGGCCCAGATAAGTTAGCATTTGTTGTGGAGCCTGTCAAGCCACCACCAACAGATAATGGCTCACACGTAGATCAAACAGCTAATGGATCAGAACCATTACCAGAGGAGAAAAAGAAGAATGAAATAAAAGATTATTTTGATTGCAGGTATTGTATCTTAATTTTGCTCCTTTTCAGTTTATTTCTGTGATTGGTCAGTCTGGATCCTGAAATGGCTTTGTTTATTATTCAAAATTGTAGATATGTGTCAGCATCTGAAGCAATTTGGAGGATTTTTAAGTTTCCCATACAGCATAAATCAACACCTGTTCTGAAGCTATCTTTTCATGTAGAAGGGAAGCAACCAGCTTATTTTAAAGGAAAAGAGGTGATATCAGATGTTTTGGACAGAATTCTCAATCGAGATTCTCAATTCATGGCATGGCTAACATTGAATAGGAATGATGGAATTGGAAAAAATGGAAAGCGTGCGCGTGAGCTCCTATATGCAGAGATTCCTGCATATTTTACATGGGATGGAACTAATAAGCTGTGGAATAAGAGGTCTAGAGGATGGTCTTTAGGTCGGATTAATTATGTTCCCAGGAAGCTAGAAGATGAATATTTTCTACGAGTCCTACTCAACATCGTCAGAGGTCCTACATGTTTTGATGACATTAAAACATATAATGGTGTGGTCTATCCAACTTACAAAGAAGCATGTTTTGCACGCGGAATTCTAGATGATGACCAGGTGTTCATTGACAGTCTGGTTGATGCGAGTCAATTCTGTTTTGGTGATTTTTTGAGGAATTTCTTCGCTATGTTGCTACTATCTGATTCCCTATCTAGGCCAGAATATGTTTGGGAACAGACGTGGCATTTGTTAGCAGAAGATATTCAACAGAAGAAGAGAGATGAGTATGACAATCAAGGTGTGCTTAATAATGAAATTATATCACTGTTATATCATATCCATTTTCTCAGTTAAATAAGCAATGATTCTATTTTTTCTTGATAATTGATATTGCCTTTTAACTTATATGCAGATTTGAATCTGACAGAGGCAGAAATTAGGAACTACACTCTTCAAGAACTAGAAAAAATGATGTTGTCTAATGGAGGTACTCTTGAAGATATACTAAACTTTCCTAAGCCAACTAGAGAAGGTATAGATAATTCCAACCGTTTGATTGTTGATGAAATGAGGTATGACCGTATATCATTGGCTGAAAAGCATGCTGAGTGGATAGATATGATGACACCAGAGCAGAGAGGTGTTTATGATGAGATTACCACTGCAGTATTCAATGATCTAGGTGGAGTGTTTTTTGTGTATGGATTTGGAGGTACAGGAAAAACTTTTATTTGGAAAACACTTTCAGCTGCTATTAGATCTAAAGGAGATATAGTTCTAAACGTGGCTTCCAGTGGTATCGCTTCATTGTTGTTGGAAGGTGGAAGGACTGCTCATTCAAGGTTTGCCATACCTCTTACACCTGATAGCAGTTCAGTGTGCAGGATAAAGCCGAAGTCTGATCTTGCTGATCTGATAAAGAAAGCTTCTCTTATTATATGGGATGAGGCACCTATGATGAGCAAGTGGTGTTTTGAATCTCTAGATAAGAGTTTCTGTGATATCATTGGTAATAAAGATAGCAAAGTATTTGGTGGAAAGGTTGTTGTCTTTGGCGGTGATTTTAGACAAGTTCTTCCTGTTATCGCTGGTGCAGGCAGGGCTGAGATTGTGATGGCAGCTCTTAATGCTTCTTATCTTTGGGATCACTGTAAGGTTCTAAAGCTTACTAAGAACATGAGGCTACTTAAGAAGGATTTGAGTGTAGAAGAAGCAAAAGACATCAAAGAATTCAGTGATTGGCTTCTAGCTGTTGGCGATGGTAGAATTGCTGAACCTAATGATGGTGAGGCTCTAATTGATATACCTGAAGAACTTCTGATTACCGAAGCAAAAGATCCAATTGAATCCATTACTCGTGAGATATATGGAGATCCAGCCATGTTAAAAGGTACTGAAGATCCAGTATTTTTTCAAAAGAGAGCAATTCTGGCGCCAACCAATGATGATGTACACACAATCAACCAATATATGTTAGACATGTTGGAGGGTGAGTCATAGCTTACTAGCTTTGTGAAATTAGAACCTTCAAGTATTTCTTACAGCTAAAAGGTTTTTCTATCTTTTCAACAGGTGATGAGCAAGTTTTTTACAGTGCTGATAGTATTGATCCTGAAGATTCCGATTCACTTAAAAATCCTGTTATCACACCAGATTTCTTAAACAGTATCAGGCTACCAGGTTTGCCACACCATGCTTTGCGTCTGAAGATTGGTGCTCCAATCATGCTACTCAGGAATATTGATCCTAAAGGTGGTCTATGCAACGGTACTCGGCTTCAGGTAACTCAGATGACCCCACGTGTTCTTCAAGCAAAAGTTATAACCGGAGACAGAATGAATGATATTGTTTTGATTTCATTAATCAATATTACACCATCCGATACAAAGCTACCTTTTCGGATGCGTAGAAGACAGTTCCCAGTATCACTAGCATTTGCTATGACTATCAACAAGAGTCAGGGACAATCACTAGAGAGGGTTGGACTTTATCTGCCTAAGCCAGTGTTTTCTCATGGTCAACTATATGTTGCTTTATCTAGGGTTACCTCAAAGACAGGTTTGAAAATTCTGATTCTAGACAAAGAAGGGAAGATTCAAAAGCAAACAACTAATGTTGTTTTCAAAGAAGTTTTTCAGAATATTGACTCTTAATGCTTCTTGCATTATTTGTCAAACAATCTTATCAAAGAAGGTATGTTTAGTTTACCATTTCATTTTATAATATAATTGCTTTATGGTAAGCAAAACCCCCAGTCAATCAATCATATATTTGACTAACAATCTACTTACCTTTTCACAGATTCAATGCCTCATGGTTCAAAAGAAAGTAACAACCAATCAATCGACTTTCGATGCCAGTTATTGTGCTAACTATATTTGACTTCTTTAAACACTCTTACTTTCGTCAGATTTGGTTATATGTCTTTCTTTTTATGTATTGAATTAAAGTACCAATCACTTAAGCAGATGCACAATCATTTTGTTTTCTCATTTTCACTCAATTTATCTTAGCTTAACATTAATGAATATGTTGTATATGTTTCTAAACATAGTGGTCAGAGTGTAAACTCACCTTGCATAGATGCGGATGTAGATTTGATTCTCCTTGGTTTCAAATTTTTGTCCTGATGTGTTCTGATCATTGAAGCTTCCTATTCAATATACAGCAAGGGTTAGATACTTCAAAATAATCATCATAAAGTTCTTTATGTGAACTAAATCACTATCTGTACTCTTACCTTCTCTTCAGTTTTTGACCTGCTTATGGTAAGTTCAGGAGTTTCCCAAGCTTCAATTAGTCAGATTCTATGTTAATTCCTAGACAAACACACATTGATCGATTAGCTAATCAGTACAGTTGATATGTGATTCAAAGTTTAGCTGTGCTCAGAACACTGAAAATCATTTGAGTTACAAACTATTGAATATACTAATGTCAGAATAAGAATTGAACTTACAGTTTCAGATCGCTTGAATAAGAGGTCCCAGAAGCAAGTTCCGATAAACCTCGGCTGCCAATTGTTGCTTTATCTTATCCAAGCTGTTATCAGTAGCATCAACAATCCTCTACGCATTTTCCGAAATTGACAAAATGGGTCAGTTTAAGACTGTGAATTAGAAAAGGAGCCAAAATTAAGATTCTAAATTGTAGCAGACAGATATCGAGTGAGAAAGATACCGGAGAAGCGCCGTTCGAAGCCATGTTAATTGGGATCGACGATATCGGAAAGATCTCTGGTCGATTAAAGTTGAATAATCGTTGATTGATTGATCGAGAGAAGAAGTGGTTTTAAGGTTTTGTTTGGTTTAGGTATTGAGCTGAAGAAGACGAGATTAAAGAAGAAGAAGAAGAAGATGAAGAAAATGGAGAAGAAGAAGTTAGGTTGTGTGTGTTTTCGCGGAATTGAAAATCGAGTATCTTCACTGTACCAACGAGATCAAATCAGTGTTAACCGGCCGGTACGTTACCGGATCAGATCAACAAATCCGACCGGTAATTTTGCATTTTTTTTTTTTTTTGTATATTGAACATTAATGGGCTTGGTTTTCTACAGCCCAGCATGTATGAGAGGTTACCTTATTTGTATTAACATGTTAGTTATACCCTTGGTAAAACATATTATTATCTCAAACAATAAGTTTTTTCATATGGAAAAACTATTCACAGCCATATTTACATGATCAAAAATTAATTTTTCCTTAATAAAATCAAACTATCGTGCAATTTATATTGATTAAAATTATTTTAATCCTTCACATCTAA
The DNA here is from genome assembly GCA_019202805.1 of Arabidopsis suecica. NCBI lineage: Eukaryota > Viridiplantae > Streptophyta > Magnoliopsida > Brassicales > Brassicaceae > Arabidopsis > Arabidopsis suecica. The sequence continues at coordinate 6,523,570 of CM032909.1, read as the reverse complement.
ATAAATCATATAATACAAGATACCTAAAATCTGAGAATTATATTACCAAGACGAACAGATTGACATTTAACATATAAAAGCCAAGTGCACATATATGAAAATTAATCTTACCATAGAAACCAGCTGTGTGTTTACACATTATCAAACTTTTTAAAAATAAATAATTATGTAGTATAAATTAGACGATTAATATAAAAGGAAATAATTTTTATGTAACACATATGACTCGATTAAAACATGTTATACACAAATAATATCGCAAACTTATAACACAATCCCAACCATAATACATAAATATATATATCACCACAAACAACAATCAAAATAAAATACAACCAATTATTATTATATTATAAAATAACAAATAATAAAAATATTCAACCCGCGGTGTACCGCGGGTCACAATCTAGTACTTATCATTCTTCTATGCCTCTCTACCTTCTTCGTCTTTTAAACTCATCTTATACTTAACATTCTCATACAGAACATCACCTTATCAAACATCATACTAACTCATCTCAAACTCAACAATCATCAAATCATATCATCACATAATCTTATCCTATACAATCAGATCTAAACCTACATATCATGTGTCAAGAAGTATAACAAAAGAAAATGATAGTATGCTTCGCAAATACCACCCTCACCATAGCCTTTTGATGATAGCAATTCACTTCACCTTTAAACAACTTTACTACAACATCTTTACCCACATGCTCTTGAGCTCCATCTTAGTTTTCCATCAACAAAGACCTAAGCCGATGACTCATGAAGCCCCCTGCAAGGTTTAAGCTCAAACCGAGCTCATTTACCGGACAAACAATGCAACCTTGTTACCATATACTCTAACCCAAACTGTCTCGGAAAGATATGTATAAATCAATTAAATAACCGATAGAAACGTAATTCCACCGTTGAATATTTAGCCAGTAGTGTCATGAACCTCTCCACCAAATTTCGGCCCGATCAACATGGTTTCAGACGTCCAAACGTTTCCTCAAAGATGCCAATACGAAACTGTTTTCTGTAGTTGCTTGTTCGGGAAGAAACATGCATAACTTCTCGAATATAAACTCGATTCAAACTCCATCAGCTGCTGTGGATTCTTGACAACGTGAGATTTCCATAGATGCCTTACTTGCGATATGAATCTCTCTGGTCTTTCGGGAATTCTTGTTGCAAGACGCCCTCTTGAAACTGTTCTTCCTCCTTCCTCTTTGCTTCTATTTTGCTTGGATCAGCTCTGATCTTCTCCTGTCTCCACTTCTCCTTAGTATTATAAACCAGATTTCCCTCTCTAAATGATTTCTATTCGTGGTGGTGGTGATCCCTTCTCCTCCGCGACGTTACGCCTCCATCTCCGCTTCTTTCTCCTAATAACCTTCTCTTCTCATCGTTCTCTTTCTCCTCAAGCCAAATCACGTTCATTCTGCTAGATCGAGTCCTATTTCTCCATTGGTGGTTCAACTCTCTCTCACATCCCTCCTCGGATGATTGATCACCATGACAACGACGACGATCTCTTTACGAATAACTTCAAAGACAAGAATACGACTATAATTAACTTCTCAAGTCTTAATGAATAAGTGATGGTTTGCTTCTAGGTTTAGGTTTCACGTTTCTTTTTGACTGCTTCCCTGAAGAGTTTCACATACACCAATATATACTCAATTATTCACATGTTACCAAACCCTTGTCATTTTTCACTAAAAAGATTGGGCCATTCATGGTTCCATCATAATGCCAAAACAAATTGGCCCAACAATGTGGGAGTGGGATGTTACATATTTTTACTAATAATAAAAGTCATGTGTCAAAAAAAAAAAGTCATGTGTCAATCAGTGTTTTTACGTCCGACCCAAACTATCTGGTCCGACCGATTAACCTGTGACTCGGACATTTCTCCGGTTTGAAGTTAATGCTAATATATATCTGGCAAATTAAAAACTAGAAAACCCCACTAAAATCGCCTTTAACCGCAACTAAAATATAGGTTTTTAGGCTTTTAGTGTATTTACTATTCACTATTTATTTATTTTCAAAACTTTTTCAGTTCTTCGTGTTCGCTATCTTACTATCTTTAGTATTTTTTACGGTTTTAATTGGATATAAAATTTTTAACCACTATATTATTGTTATTAGACTTTATATTTTGTTAAACATAGTATGCTTGTTTTTAGTTTTATATTTATAAAACTACATAATCTCTATAAATTTTAAAAATACTAAAAAAAATTAATTAATAAATTCATGATCGGTTGATCCAGTAACTATATGATCTAAAAGGTAGTCCAATTAACCCTTCGAGTCGGATTTAAAAACATTCGTCTCAACTGTCAACCAATTTTTTATAGCATTGATCTTCAAACGATGGACTTCATATATCACATTCTAAAGAATGAAAAAAAAGAATGATCATGCAAAATTTGTTTTTGAAAAAAGCATGGACTAAACTATTTATTAATCTACCCTCATTCTGTTGCGGAACTAAACAAAAAAAACAAATTGATAAGGGTAACTAAAATATCTATACAAAATCTAATTAACATAATCCTGGATTTGATTAAAAAAAAACTAAGCTATAGCAATAACTGATTCACTTAAATCAATTACCAAAAAACCCAAATTCACTTCTCCTCATCACTGTCGGTGCCATAGTTGTGACACAGAGATTCGAGTCCCGTCTTCTTCGAGATTATGCAAACAGAAGAGATTTTAATGGGAAATTTACCGGATTCACGTCTCTTAGGCTTCTTCTTCTCATAGTTTTTCTCTTCATCAACCCTAGTCCGCTTACCAAATCTTATCGACTTAATGAACAATTCTTCCTCCACCACGTTCTCTTCTTCTTGTTTTTTTCTTCTACTCAAAGCCTCAAGCATGGAGTCTACGCTCACTGAGGCTCGTCTAGACTTCATAGATTTCAACTCATCAAGCCCAGCCATAACTTCAATCTCTCTTTTAGATACCACAGTTCTCTTCTCTAATGATTCCAATGCGTTTTCTGTTTCCTCTCGCTTCTTCTTCTTCTCCTTCTCGTGCCCATTATAAAGGCAACTTGCACCTGATTCTACAGTATAACTATCGTTCCTTGGATCGGTTTTAATTGTTACCTCTGCCAAGCATTTAGTGCACTTGATGTAGAACCTATGAATTTTAATACCTAGATACGTCTCGGTGATGACGTCTTCATCACGGCAATTGAATTTGGTGCCTTCCGACATGTAATTACCACATGTGTTGCAGCGAACACGCACTGGAAGCATAAATCGAATCTTTTTCTGCTGGTTCTTCGGTTTCTTGATGCGATGTATCTTCTTCGGATCAAAATCTGGCGGATGATACTTGTTTAGGTTTTTGCGTTCTCCCATAACTTCAGAGCACACGAAGAAGAAGACTCGAACTTCTCTCTTGATATCTCTCTTGCTCTTTCTCTACTTCTCTCTCTCTTGTATTTCTTGTTTGGATTATCCTTAAAAGTTATGAGACATCCTCCTTATATAGCCAAAGATGAGCTTTCTTTGTTTCTTTTTGCAACTTGTAATTTTTATATTCTCTAGTTTCCTTTTTTTGCGTGGCCGACTTATAGAAAAAGTCAAAAGAAATTATTAGGATATATACAAGAATATGTCAATAATATCTTTTATGATACGATTATATCTAGGATTAGGAAAGACCATTGTATATAAAATATTTGCTATGATAATCAATAAAAGCAAGCTTTTCTAAAATATATCAGAAATAACACGTTTTTTTAACGTCTCGTTGTATTGAAGAAATGAATATAAGTCCCAAAAGTAAACAGAGCATTATGGAAACAAAAACAGAGCAATAACAGAGGAAACCTATAAAAACCAGAAACGTGAAGTAGGAGACCAATCTCCTCACGACGTTGATGACTCCCTTGCAATCCTCTCTTGCAGCCATGTCGGACCGCCTAACGCCAAATATGAAGTGAACCGTCCTTCTTTTGTCACACTACAAGCAATATCCCTAGCTATTAGTGAAGCTTGAGTTTCAGAGAAATCGATGTAAAACTCATATTCTTCATTAATGATCTCAGAGTTTGTTACAAAGACTATATACAGAACAAACAACTAAACCGGAAATGATAACCAGCTTTACATCATAATTAAGCTAATAAACCGGACATTCCAGAGCCCTTAACCAACTATGTAAAACTATATACAATGAATATTATTTACATGTTAATAGCCCCCCTCAAGATGGAGGTGCAAAAATGTTGCTAATTCCCATCTTGACTATCATCTCACGGAATGGAGCCGGGTAAAGCGCTTTGGTAAGAGGATCCGCGAGCTGGTTATCAGTGCGTACGAACATGGTCTTCAGAAAACCAAGCTCAATCTGATCCCGTGTAATGTGACAGTCCAACTCCACATGTTTTGTACGCTCATGGAATACAGCATTATTAGCAATGTGAAGTGCTGCCTGATTATCACAATACAAGTAAGCTGGTGGAGTAAAAGGAACTCTTAAATCCACCAACAAACGAGAAAGCCATATCAATTCCTTTGTGGCCAGAGCCATGGCTCTATACTCTGCCTCAGCTGTACTACTTGAAGCTGTCTGTTGTTTCTTGGATTTCCAAGACACCAAAGAGTCTCCAATGAACATACAGTATCCAGTTACAGAACGACGTGTATCTGAACAAGTAGCCCAGTCTGAATCAGAGAAACCCCTTAAATCAAACTTCTCATCTGCAGGATAAAACAAACCCTGACCTACTGTGCCCTTTAAGTATCTAAGCACTTTATGAACTGCATTCAAATGCACATCTGTAGGAGCAGAAGAAAACTGGCATAAAGTATTCACAGCATAGGAGATATCAGGCCGTGTTATCTGCAGATACATAAGCTTTCCAACCAACTTTCGATACACTTCTGGATTTGGGATAGCTTTTCCCCCTGTCTTGAAAAACTTAACACTCGGATCCATAGGTATTGATGAAGGTTTACTGCCTAAGAATCCAGTAGTTGACAATAATTCCAGAATGTATTTCCTTTGGCAAATGGATATACCTGTTGAAGATCTAGCAATCTCAATACCAAGAAAGTACTTTGCTGGACCTAGATCTCTCAACTTGAAGTAAGACTTCAATTGTTCTTTAAACTCCTCTACAGCTGCATCATTGTTACAGACAATCATAATGTCATCCACATACACCAATACTCCAAGAAAGACACCATTCACAAGCTTAGTGAAAAGAGTGTGGTCAGCATGAGATTTATCAAAGCCTAAACCACGGAGAGTGTTTTTAAACTTCAAAAACCATTGTCTTGAGGCTTGTTTTAAGCCATATATAGACTTTTGCAAACGACACACCGCATGTGGTGGTAAAGTTTCACCTTGAAGATCAGCATAACCCGGAGGAATCTTCATGTAAATTTCCTCATCAAGGTCTCCATTAAGGAATGCATTTGAAATGTCTAATTGAGAAACAGACCAACGCATCTTAGCAGCTAAAAGAAGTAACATTCTGACTGAGGCAAGCTTAGCTACAGGAGAGAAAGTCTCTTCATAATCCAATCCTTCTTCCTGAGTATAGCCTTTTGCAACAAGCCTAGCCTTATAACGTTCTATACTCCCATCAGCATTGTATTTTATCGTAAAGACCCATTTGCAACCAATGGCCTTCTTATTAGATGGCAAAGAACAGATATTCCACGTATTAGTTCTAGTCATAGCACCAATCTCATCCCTCATAGCATCACACCATACTTGAAACTCCTTAGCATCTGAATACTTTTGAGGTAGGATATTATTTGTGATAGCATTAAGAAAGGCATGGAAAGGCTGAGATAGATTTGAATAAGAGATAATATCTGTGATAGGGTATAGAATATTACTAGTAAAATTATAACAATGAAAGTCCTGCAAGTGTTTAGGTGGTTTGGATTTTCTGGTAGGTCTTGGTTCGAAAGGAACCAAAGCCTTGGAAGATATCACATCTTGATGATGATGTGTATCAGATGATGTTTGCTCTAGAGGCAATGATACATCAAGGTCAGCAGGAGACTGTAAATGAGGAAAGAAATTCTTTGTAGCATCCAAGATATTAGATGTTACAAAAGGGAAAATATCCTCATGGAAAATGACATGTCTAGAAACAGTCACAGCCCTAGTCTCCATATCTAGTAGCTTATACCCCTTGTAACTAGCTGGATAACCCAAGAATATACATGCCTTGGCTCGTGGATCAAATTTAGTTCTATTCTTAGGAGAGGTTGAACTATAACAAAGACATCCAAAGGCTTTTAGTAATGTATAATCTGGTGGTTTGTTCATAAGTTTCTCATAAGGTGATTTATTGTCTAAGACAGGTGTTGGTAACCTATTAATGAGAAAAACTGCAGTTAATACACAATCCCCCCAGTATTCTAATGGTATATTTGACTGAAATAGAAGGGCTCTAGCTACATTCAATATATGCTGATGCTTTCTCTCCACAACAGAATTTTGTTGAGGTGTTTCAGGACAAGAATGATAAGCTACAATGCCTTTTAAATGATATAGATTTTTAAAATTCAATTCATGTGCATTGTCCGACCTAACCGATTTAACTTGTTTGTCAAACTGAGTTTCAATCATTTGAATAAATCCAGGAAAAACATGCAAGACATCAGATTTAGATTTCATCATATACACCCAAGTAGCCCTACTATAATCATCTACTATAGTCAAGAAGTATTTATAACCATCAATAGTAGGAACTGAAAAAGGACCCCATGTGTCAATGTGAATTAATTCAAATGGTTCTTTGCATATATTTTGTCTGGATTTAAATGGTAAATGTTTTTGTTTAGATAAATGGCATACATGACAAACATCTAAACTCATTTTATTTATCTTGGAAGGACTCAGACTCAACATATCAGATATAGATTCAAGTTTAGTATTGGAAAGGTGACCTAATCTCTTATGCCAAACAGACACATCAACAGAAATACTAGAACAGACTGGAGTGGTACCTTTTAAAGAAACAGTATGATTAGATGCATTGAAATCTAAGACATATAAATTTCCCACTTCAATCCCTTTTCCAATCATCAATTCCCGAGTAATTTCCTGAATGAAGCATGCATCAGAAGTAAAACTCACTTTAGTTTGCAATGTTTTAGTTAAAACGCTGACACTGATCAAATTGAACTTAAACTCAGGAATAAAAAGAACATTGTAGAGAGCAATAGCATCAGTTAATTGAATCAGTCCTATGCCCATTATCCTAACAGTATAACCATTGGGAAGAGTGACATAGGTTTTCTCTAAGGGTTTAAACTCTATGTATAATTCTCTATTATGTGTAACATGGTGAGTAGCCCCTGAATCTATTACCCAAGCTCTAGGAGACACGGCTGGTTCTGTAGATAAGGAAGATACTAACATGTCATAATAGGAGTTTGAATAAAGTGATAGGAAAGTACCTGAAATCTGTGAAATAACAGGTACAGAATTCGAAGTCGATGCAGAAGGAGGTACATGTATGGATTCCACTGTAGAAGAATGTAGCTTAGTGCTGAGATAAGAAATCATAGCTTGTATCTGATCATTTGACATATCATCTTTGGACTGATCTACTTGCACAGCTGACTGCTCCTTAGAAGGTGAAAACTGCATTGCTAAGTTAGCAGTACCAATAGTCTGTGGTTTCTTCCACTTTGATTCATATCCAGGAGGGTATCCATGCTTCTTATAGCACTTATCAGCTAGATGTCCAAGTTTATGACAGTAGGAACAACGAGGCTTCTGATAACTTCCATGAGCCAATAGAATTTGATTCTGACCTTCCAAAGTTGAAGTGGTTTGAACTTGAAAAGCAGCATGATTAGTAAAAGTAGAAGGAACTGAGCCTCCAACTAACCTCTGACTTTCATCTTGATCAAGCATGTTGTATATTTCTGTCAACCCTGGTCTTGGCTTCATGTTAAGAATCTGACCTCTGATGTTTGCAAAACTATCATTCAATCCCATGAGAAACTGTATGATCCGACTAGTTTCAGCTTCTTCCATTAACTCCTTCACATGATCACAATCACACCTCTTCACTGTAAGACTCCTGGTATTAGCCAATTGTTCCCAAAGAGTCTTCTTCTTGGTGTAATATGTTGCCAAATCAAGTGTACCTTGTCTTAGAGTAGTTATAGACTGCTCTAATTGATACTTTCTTGGAAGATTACTGACTCTAAATCGAAGATACAAGTCATTCCACATCTCAACAGCATCTTCATAATAGAGGATACTATCATATATCTGTTGATTCACAACATTCAATATCCATGCCTTCACCATACTATTACAACGACTCCAGATCTTAAACGAACTACTATCAACGTCTGGCCTAGGGAGAGAGCCATCTACGAAGCTAAGTTTATTCTTCGCATCCAAACTCATTCGCATAGCAATAGACCAGTTATTGTAGTTAGATCCATCAAGAGTATGTGTGACAATCGACAAACCTGGATGGTCTGCAGAATGAAGAAAGAACGGACTGTGTGTGTTATCGAACGATTCCATTCCCACAGAAATCGATTCTGATCTAGCACGATTAGCCACAGAACGAAGATTCTGATCCAACGCAACATCATTCGCAGCTGGAATTGAAGATCTGCTGCGAGTGTTCATCGGCGATGCTTCGGTTTCTGAGGATTCATTCCGATTGCGAGTTTTCCTTCCTTGTTTCGCCATTGAAGAAGAATCGAAGCTTAATTGTGTGATTGAACGATAAACGGAGCTTCTCAAAGGTGATTTGGATGCTTCCGAGCTCAAATCGAACACAGATTAGAGTTCCGATCAACAGAAAATAGACGAAGACGAAGAAAATGGAGCAAAATCGAAGAGAAATCAGAGAAAAACGAGCAGAGATTGCTCTGATACCATATTAGTGAAGCTTGAGTTTCAGAGAAATCGATGTAAAACTCATATTCTTCATTAATGATCTCAGAGTTTGTTACAAAGACTATATACAGAACAAACAACTAAACCGGAAATGATAACCAGCTTTACATCATAATTAAGCTAATAAACCGGACATTCCAGAGCCCTTAACCAACTATGTAAAACTATATACAATGAATATTATTTACATGTTAATACTAGCCAACGAATTGGCTTTCGGTGAAGAGAGATGAAAACTTACCCCCGACATCACCTGTACTACTTGTGCAATCTTGTCAAGCTGGGAACGGTATTTCGGCCACCCTAAAGGTTTCGTAAGAGCTTCCATTGCTGCATTGCAGTTCCGCCGATATACGGTTTAAACTCTGTAGGAAAGCGTCACGAGCATGAAAAAGAACGCTGCTTGTGTGATCCCTAAGTATCCAAGCTCCACCACAGTGAAAGGTGTCATTAATCCATGACGAGTGAATGTTGCATTTTAACCGGTCAGGAGTTGGTCTGATCCATCTAAAATCTCTGACTATACTTCACCTCATCTCTGCATTAAACTCTTGTGATGTGAGATAATCTGGTTCTGTAGAGTCCATTCTTGCATCTCCTCCAAAGCAGTGGCGATTAAAATGTGATGGTCATTCAGTTTATCTGCATACAAGGCTGAGTTTCGTGTCTTCCATACTCCCCAGAGAAGCCATGGGATCGCCGCCCTGATGTTTGCAGGAAGCTCGACCTTATCTAGTAACCGTAGCACATAATCCATATTCTCTGAGATTAAAACTGAGAAACCTTAATGGGAGATTCGTGGAGTCCCAAACTTGTGACGCTAGAGTGCAACGAAAAAGTACATGAAAGATAGTTTCTTCCTCCATTTTGCATAGTTGACAGAGAGGATTTATATGCAGTCCATGACTCCTCAAACACTCTGCCACTGAAAGCGGCCCGGATAAAGCTCACCTGAGGAAAAGACGAATTTTTGGAGCAGTTCTCACTGTCCAAATCTTCTGCTTAATCTTATTGATCTCTTGATATTAACGGGAACAATGTCCATTCCTCCACCCAGTGCCGGTCCTGTTATATATAAGGCCCAATACAGGGAAATTTTTTTTTTGATGGATTTTGTAGATAAAATTTAAAAATGAGATTAAATCTTAAATTTTCAGAAAAATGAGACCTATTTTTGCAATAACAAATAAATAAATTCAAAATTTGAGACTAAATCTTAAAAGTTTGGAAAAATGAGGCCTATTTTTGTAATAAAAATTATTTTTGGGGTCTAATTTTAGTACTAAAAATCTTTAAAAATTTGGAGGCCCAATACATTTGTATCTTGGGTATGTGTGGCGGGTCGGACCTGCCTCCGCCTCACGAGTCAGAACCCAATTCCCGCTTTTAACCGAGTACGCTCCATTTTTAGTATATGCCCATACCAGCCTATCTTGTAACCTCGTTGCAGGTGGAAAGTATCTGATTTTAGTTACATCACAGGGAGGAAAAAGCTCATTTAAACGATGCAGATCCCACTTTCCTTTACTTGTGATAAGGGAAGACACCTTTAGATTCAGATCCATCATTAGATCCTTGTTAGTTGGTCGTCGGGGAAAATCATCAAAAAACCCATTTATCCGCCCAAATACTTGTGGTGCTGCCATAACCAATCGACTTTAGTAAACCCCTTTCTAATAGCTCCCGACCAAACCTAATGTTGCGCCATGCATACGATGTAACCAATCTTCGCATCTAAGAAGGCTTTTTCCTGCAAAGTATTTAGCCTTATATACCCGTGAAACCAGCGAATTAGGTGCATCTAACAGTCTCCACGCCTGCTTAGCCAAAAGAGCTTGGTTGACAAGGACAAATGTCTTTAAAACCAAGCCCACCACGAGTTTTTGACGTGCAGATCTTCTCCCATGATACCCAATGCATTTTATCCTTGCCTTCATTTTCGTTCCACCAAAACTGAGCCATGGCACTTGTGATTTGTTGGCATTGGTTTTTTGTGAGACGAAAGCATGACATGGCGTATACCGGTAGCGCTATTGCTACTGATTTCAAAAGTACCTCTTTCCCGCCAAGAGATAATGCTTTTTCGTACTATCCACTTAGCCTTGATTTTAACTAATCACTAATAAATTGCATTAACTCTCTTTTGATCCGCTAAAACATTCCAGCATTCCCACGTTTATTTTGTAATTTTGGAATTTTTATTTATATAACGTAATGTTTTATGTTTTCATCCGGCCAAAAATCAAAATCTATACTATTAATTGGGAAGCACTAAAACATAAATATAACCTTATAAAGTGTAAAGTATTACAAAAATGCCATTGGTTTTAGTTTTTAAATAAATTCATTAAAGATACAATAGTAATCACAAAATAATATATTTAAATAAAAAATAAATAAAATTCTTTAAAGTAATTATTAGTTTCTAAAAAATTAAACTCACTTTCTATCTCTTATTAATTATGGACGAAAATTTAAATTTTTTTTCTAAAAAGTTGTTAACCAATGAGAATTAAAAAACTAAGATTTGATATCCAACTAAAATTTTATCTAAACCAATCCTAATAAACTATTCTATATCAAAAATAAAAAGAAAAATAATACCATTTTAATTCAAAATTAAAAACACTATAGTTTAAAAAATTTTATCAATGGAGATTTATCTCAAATTTTAGTTTTAGTCCAAAAAATCGAATTAATTATGATTAAACAATGAAAACAAAAATATGCAAAATTTAGCTAGAAACAATAATAAATTTGTTAAAATATATTTATAACTTTAACAGCATACATATTAATCCGCAAAACTCACAGTATATATTGTAATATTGTATGGTATTTAAAGGTAAGCAAACAAGAATTTAGAGCATAATTTTAATGGAATAAAATGGAAATAGAAATTACGAGACGAGATGGAAGGGAAACATATATTAAAAAGAGAAATTGTTAAAAATGCCCCTTTTTCAATACCCCTTTTCAAAAATGCCCCCTTTGAGAGTCCATTTTTAAGTTTGCCCTCTTTTAATTTTTAATGACCATTTTACCCTTATTTGAAACAAAATTAGGTCCACAAAATACAAAATATTTTTTGGCGGGAAAAGTGATCCCGCAATTTTCCCGCCAAAACACTTGTAAAAACCTTTAAAATACCTTGTAAAATTTTCCCGTAAAAATTTTTCCCGCCAAAAAATTTTTTTTGCGGGAAAAGTGATTCCGCAATTTTTTTGGCGGGAAAATTTTTGGCGGAAAAAATTTACAAGGTATTTTAAAGGTTTTACAGAGTATTTACAAGTGTTTTGTAAGGTTTTACAATGTATTTTAAAAGGTTTTACAAGGTACTTATAAGGTTTTATAAGGTATTTATAACTTGTAAAACCTTATAAAAAACTTGTAAAACCTCAAAACTTGTAAAACCTTATAAAATAGCTTGTAAAATCTTATAATATCTTATAAATACCTTATAAATACGTTGTAAAACCTTTTAAAATACATTGTAAAACCTTATAAATACCCTGTAAAAAACTTTTAAAATACCTTGTAAATTTTTCCCGCCAAAAATTTAACGCCAAAAAAATTGCGGAATCACTTTTCCCGCAAAAAAAAATTTTTGGCGGGAAAAAATTTTACGGGAAAATTTTACAAGGTATTTAAAAGGTTTTACAAGTTTTTACAAGTGTTTTGGCGGGAAAAATTGCGGGATCACTTTTCCCGCCAAAAAATATTTTGTATTTTGTGGACCTAATTTTGTTATATTCCCTTATATATTTGTGATATCTTTTATTAAAAGAAGGGTAATTTAGTCATTTTGTACCTAAAAAGGGGTATTTTTAAAAATGGACAGCCAAAGGGGGCATTTTTGAAAAGGGGTATTGAAAAAGGGGCATTTTTGTGAGTCTCCCTATTAAAAATCAAACTAAATACCCAATTGGTATGAGTTCGGGTTATGAGAACTATATAAAATAAATTTGTTTACACATAACCATGTACATACGTTTTCAGTTACACATACTCTATTTATGACAGATTTGGGACCGTAATATTTTTATTTTACGTGTACGTGACAGGTTATGGGACAAAGAATTTATGACAGATACCGGACAGGATATGTTTCCTGTTCCAAAATAGTTACGCCTTGCTAATATACATGAAATAACCCAAACTAAAACCGAATTCATATCCTATTTAACATATGTAATCAAACTGTTAGAACTGTTTTGATTAGTTAAGAAAATAAAAATGTAACACCATTTAACTTTTGCAACTAAATTAGTCCGGATCTTAAAATATAATTATGCATTAACGCAACTGAATTTTTTGTTCATTACTCTAACTTTATAATATTTATATTATTACGAAGTTCACTAATACAACAAAATATTTTATATTTTTAAAATCTATATAACAATTTCTATAAGAAAATTTTTACACGTACGTGGATCCAGATCTAATACACTAAAATATATATCATAAAACAACAAAATAATCTATATTGAATTAAATTTTGTTAAAAAAATTTTAAAATATGAAACCCCGCACGTACGTGCGGGTCATGATCTAGTAGGTTTTATTTATAGATCTCACACGAGGCCCAAACTGATAAATTGAAGAGTAAAACACACAAAAGTAATTAGGAATATTTTAGGAAATCGATGAGATAGACTACCGTATATCCAAATTAGACTTTAAGCGTTATCAAGCGTTTTGAACGATTGGTTTAGCGTTTGAAAATGGGTGCGTTTGTGGGAGTTTTATGACTGGTAAACCAGCGGGTGCGATAACAGTTAAATAAAAAAAATGACCAAAATAAATAAAAAATATTACAAAAAAAAAGAAATAAAAACACCAATATATTATTATGATAATATTAGAAAAATTTGAACATGCTTAATAATTAAAACCATAAATAAAGTACTAAATAATTATTCAAAAATAAAGAAATTTTGTAACAAGATAGTACTTTATGCATCTGGTTTAACATAAAAAAATTGCATTAAGTAATGGAACAAACTGTAAATAACGTTGAATTCAATCAAAAAGCAAGTGAGTTTCTATTCGAGAAAACAAATCGAAACATATATTCAATCAAAAAGCAAAGCAATATGTAATGAAAATTAAAAAAACGATGCCATGAAAAATATTCAAAAAGTTACACATGAGGTGATGAATGAATAAAAGGATATATGATACTTATATTTGGTTATTGATTTTCATCAGTTTGGGTGGAAGACATTGAGAGAATAGAGTTTCAGAATATTATTAAGGTTTCTGATGAGAACGTGATACAAAGTGATACAAAGATGAAAGATATATATTGGATTAATATATATTATAATAATTATAAGTAAATGTTTGATTTTTTTTTTTTTTTAATCCAACCGCTACCGCCCGCAACCGCAAACGCTTGCGGGAAGGAGCTTTTGAAATTCACCGATTTCGAGCGGTTCGAAGCGAGACGGAGCGGTTTCTATGATTGGTACCAACCGCTAACAACCGCAACCGACCGCTAGCAAGCGCTAGGAGGGTGCTAGCGGGAGAACCAATCAAGCCCTTAGTTGAACCATTGCAACATTTACTTTATTTAACGAACAATTGTAATTTTTGATTTATTTTAAATTGTTAAAACATTTAATTTTTTAAAAACAAAAAATATTTTTTACGGTTGAATTTTTTTAGAAAGTTGCGTTCCGCATAAATATCTTCTACAGTTGCGTTTTTTTATTGTAACTTTTTGTAAACGGTTGCAACCGTTTAGTTGAACCATTATAACATTTAATTTATTTCACGAACAAATGCAACTCTTGGTTTATTTTATAAACCGTTATAACATTTAATAATCTACAATTACGTTTTTTTATCGTAATATTTTGATGAATATATTTATATAATTATATTTCAAATTAAAAAATTGCATCTACTTATTATAATTTTTTGTTTAATATTTTTTATTTATGATCGCATTTTTTCACCATAATATTTTCTAATAATAATACAAATCTTAAAAAATGTTTTTGAGGGTTTAAGTCTCTTTATCATATTTTTTTGTAAAATATATCTTTATTTATTGTTAAAATAAATTGTTTTGAAACTTGTTGTCTCAATTCATTATGACATTTCGTTTGATATTTTTTTCTTTAAAATGTTTTGAAATCTTTTTCCCGCGACATTGCGGGGGGTCTAAATTCTAGTTAAGATAAAGATAAATGTAAAAAATACTTTTATGAATAAATTAAAGTGATATTGTCAGATATCATGATTTTCAAAATCTTTATGGATTTTTATCAGTTTCATAATTTGGATATACGGTAGTCGATCTCATCGATTTTCTAATATATTCTAGAAAGCTCATACGTGTTAATATCTGTGAGATTGGACATATCCTCAAGATAAAGGCGGCCAAATATAGTAGAAAAAATCTATTTCATCATGTGATGTGTATCAGTGTATCGATCAATACAGCCTCCAATAGCATTAATCGATCAATACAAACTCCTATAAAAAAAAACGATAAACGGTGCCGGTGGCCTCGATTGTCGCTTGATTTGATATCATTAGATGAAGTTTCGGTTCTGTGGTAGTCGTGATAGACATCGTGCACAGCTGGCATATGCACTCCACACAACTCTCATAGATCCTCAGGAGCACTATAGGTAATTGCGGAAGCTTCTATAATTTTCACCAGAATGTTAACCATTGTATTGGAAAAGGAATGAAAAAAACAACAAAAACGTTACAAAATGGGAAACAAAAAAAGTCAAGAAACACTTAAGTCCCTCATGTATAACACCACAAACTATACATTCTCTTTTAATTACAACATAGCGACTCTTGTGATTATATTTATTAAACGGGTATTCACGTTTAAAAAACAGCGACTAGTTTAAGTGAACTTGAAAACCATAAATATTTACTTCTTTTTGCCGTAAAAAAAACAAAAATATCCACCCATCTTCTTCTTCTTCATTTCTCAATCCCCAAATTTTAGGGTTTTGTATAATTCATTCATTCAAAAACCAATGTATGTATAATCAAAAGCTACATATTTATTACACTTAAACGAATTTGCATCATCAGTTGCATCTCATCTAAGAAAGCATTTTTTTCATCACTCGAAGAAAAAATAACAGGAAGTTGAAGCCTTAGGCTCACGCAACCCCATTAACATCTCGAGTTTCTCATCCGGAGTAAAGTTTTTGTATTTCGTCGAGAAAGTTACCTTCTTAAAGTGTTTGGCATTTGTTGTATGTAAGTTGCAACTTGTCTCTCTTCTTTACGTTGTCCATTGTATCCTTCAAATTTGAATCTTTGTAGGTGGAATAACAAAAAGGAGGAATAGGCTGATGAGCTTAAACCCGAAGATTTGGAGATTTTTGATATGAAGAAGAAGAAGATAGGTGGGTTTAATCATGGGTTGTTTTGCTTTTCTTTTTTTTTTACCGCAAAAGAAAAAATAATTGTGGTTTAGGTTTACTTAAACTAATCGTAGTTTTTTTTAACATGATTAGCGGTTTAATAAAATTAATCACAATTTGGAGTAGTTTACCAGAGTCGATCCTGTATAACAATAATCACAATATTTTCTGAGTGTAGTAGCTTTAAGGCCTATGACAACAGCACAAGGCGGATCATAAAAAACAGTACAATAGAGGAAATTGTAGCGAATATAGACATTTCACGGACAAAACATACGATGATGAAAGTGTAGAACTTGGAACAATAGAGGAAATTTAAAATAAGCAAAATGAACGAATTCGGTGATATAAGAGAAAAAACAAAAAAGAGAAATCAACATCTTCTTGAAAGTCTAAACATCCACATCACATGATGATGTTCTTTGGTTTTCGCTCCTGTCTGAAGAAAAAGAGTTAAACGAAGCTTTAAATTAAAACCCAATTGAAAGATTTGAAAAAAAAAACAAAAAAAAAAACATAACTTCTCTCTGCCTGAGGAATTAATCTTTAGTACTAACTTAATTGTTGTTGTTACTCAACTTTAATTACAAAAATTCTGGCTTGCCCAATGGATTAATTAATTCACCTCTGTTTGATTTTTTGGTTAAATGTCTAACCTTTGTTTAACAATTTTTGTGTTCCAATGGGAAACATACATAAACACTGTAGACTAATATTATAGCTCTCAAAAGAAAAGAAAAAAAATCATCAATTTGTTTATTGTTCTTCAGATTTTTCTAATTTTAATCTTGTGTTTGTGATCTTATTACTACTATCTCATAATCTGAA
Source organism: Arabidopsis suecica (assembly GCA_019202805.1). Taxonomy (NCBI): domain Eukaryota; kingdom Viridiplantae; phylum Streptophyta; class Magnoliopsida; order Brassicales; family Brassicaceae; genus Arabidopsis; species Arabidopsis suecica. The sequence goes on along the minus strand of CM032909.1, from coordinate 6,506,417 downwards.
AGTTGATTCCTTTTTTCAAGAAATCTTGTGATGGGCCTCTCTCCTCCATTTAGGTGTCTCTTTTTCCAATAGAAATCTTCTTCTTTTTCTGGGTCTCGTCGATTTCTTCTCTACGAGTTCGAAATTAGGGTTTTTTTTTAGGGCTGATTTGACTCGGATTTATTCGACACTAGTGGGTTCTTGACGAACTTATTCGTTGAATTTTCTTTAGGGTTTCTTTGTGGAATTGTTCTCTTTAGTTGTTGTCTCTTTTTGGGTTCCTTGGCTCTGGTTTCGTAGAGAGATTGAAGTTTGGTTATGCTTTGAATGATGTTTCATGGACAAGGGTTTTCGAGAAACCGTTGTAATGTTGTGGCAGTTGTTTCTGGAGACCTTTGCGATACTAATAACCAGATAGATGGAGCTCCTCATCAACAACCTAAATACCCTTTTCCAGATCTCTCTTCTTCAGGGCGTCTCAAGGTTAAACACTTTTTTAATTCTCGTAATTGATTTGCTAGATTGTTGGTTGAAAGTGGGAACCTTTAGTAAGTTTGGACAATTGTTGAACTAAGTTGGTTCTGGTTATGTATATAGGGAATTACTAGCTGGTTATTTTGCTTAATTGGCTTCAGAAATTGGTAGACTTGATGGGAGAATCTTGGTTTTAGCTAATACTGTATGTGGTGAATTTTTATGGAGATGTTTAAGCATTTGGTGTATGTTTTGTTCATGTTGTAGTTTCAGGTACTGAATAATCCTACGCCTGAGGAGTTCCAGGTTGCTGTTAACTCTTCAGCAACGGATTTTGTGTACTTGCAAGGGGAACATAGTGGAGATAGTGATGAAGTTGGTCCCTTAGTGTTGGGATATACTGATTTTTCTACTCCTGATGCCTTGGTTACTCTGTTTGGTTCCACATTACCAACAACGGTAGGTGCACTCGTTGTTTTACGTTGCTCGTTTTTGGTTAAGGATTTCCTTTTACCAGCTGAAGTTAGGTTGATGCCACTAAGATTTTCTTATTAAATTGCTGTTAGTCTCTTGGTGATGTGCTTAAAAGGCTCCAGAGAGTATCCTTTACATGAATGTTAAAATATTTTTTCCTAACCAAAATCCTAATGTTCTTCACTGGTTAAGTTCATGTTTATGATGGTCCGTAATGATATATTAATATGCTTTGGTTTCACATTGTTTTCTCAGGTTTACCTTGAGCTCCCAAATGGTGAAGAATTGGCTCAAGCACTCTACTCTAAGGTACTCCTTTCTTGATAAGCACCTTGCACTTTTGTGTTCCTTTCTTACGTTTTCTTCTTATTACCTGTTTGTTGATCTATTTCAACTATGGTTTAGGTTAGGATTCCTTTTGTATGAATTGCTAAATTTGAAAGTACATTATGTTAGTCCTTCTCATCAGTTCTTTTTTTCTAATGGTGCTTTGCTTTTGCAGGGTGTTCAATATGTTATTTATTGGAAAGATGTTTTCTCGAAATATGCAGCCTGCCATTTTCGCCATGCTCTGTTTTCAGTCATACAGAGGTAAGTGTTTACTCGAGCATCTGCAATTGCAACAAGCCTTAATTTGAGTCTGTATTACATCTACATTATAAAGTTTTTTCCCCTAGTCTACAAATTTAGTTGACAATGATATGTTCTTTGGCAATGCAGTTCGTGCAGCGATACATGGGATGTGTTCCATGTTGCAGAAGCATCTTTCCGACTCTATTGTACTAGTGACAATGCCGTCCTTCCTTCTAACAGCAACCGTAAAATGAATTATGAGATGGGACCCTGCTTGCTTGGAGAACCTCCAAAGATTGATGTGGTTCTGCCGGAAGCTGATGAACTAGAAGAGGAAAATTCATTAGAGAGTCTCCCCTCAATAAAGATATATGATGAAGATGTTACTGTGAGGTTTCTTTTGTGTGGACCACCATGCACACTGGTGGGTGTTGTTGACCTTCTCACACGTTTTATGATGCTGGCTTGTTTGTGAAAATGTTGGTATTTCTTTATGCTATCTTCAGTTTCAAAGCTTTTTCTCTATTTCAGGATACATTTTTACTGGGATCTTTGGTGGATGGACTTAATGCTCTCTTGAGAATAGAAGTGAGTAGCTTGTTAGTTTACAGTTTTACTTTTTCTTTATTATTGAGTATACTAAAATGTATGCATGGACGTAGTTGTATGTCTTTAGTCCTTTCAAAATAACATTATTATTTCATTGTTACAGATGCGAGGAAGTAAGCTCCATAATCGTTCTAGGTATGTAATTGCTATGGTCAAATGATATGTTGTGCATCCTCGAATAATATTAAGATTAATCATCTATGATTTTGTGCCTATGTCACTTTTCATATTTTTGCTGATCAAAATTGAAACTGCAGTGCTGCAGCACCTCCTCTTCAAGCAGGAACATTTACTCGTGGTGTAGTGACCATGCGTTGTGATGTCTCGACCTGTTCTTCAGCACACATATCAATGCTGGTGTCTGGAAATGCTCAGACCTGTTTCAGTGATCAGGCAAGGGATTATATCTTTTCAAATATGAGCTCATCTCTGCATACATGTGCAATGGGATTTATTATTAATCTCCTTTGTAAATATCAGCTTTTGGAAAATCACATAAAACATGAGGTCGTTGAGAAGATCCAACTAGTCCATTCAATGGTGAACTCAGAAGAAACAAAGCGGGTTTTCTCTGAGCCTCGGAGATCTGCCTCAATAGCTTGTGGGGCAAGTGTGTGTGAAGTTTCGATGCAAGTCCCAACATGGGCTCTGCAGGTTAATAATCTCTTTCTTTCCTTGACTTAGATTTATTGTAGATAGTAATCTTTAGCCCAATTATGCACCTTGTTTCCAAGTTTCTCAACAATTTAATCAGCTAAAGTAGTCACAAGAGTTTCAGATGAAAAGTTAGTTATGAAAATGTAATGGACATAGATGAAGGCTTTTCATGTTTCCTAACGTTTAACTCAAGCTTTAATGTCCCAGGACCATTTTTCGTGCTTTATTGTTTTCACTTTTTATACATGATGCTTTTACATGTTAAGTGATAACATCCAGATAGTCATGTGATTCACGTTCTCCGCGGCTTCTCATGATTGCGTTTCATGAGTTTCCACTTGCTAATGCGTGGCTAAGAAAAGGTTAGTTTTACTTTCGACAGGTTTTAAGACAGCTGGCGCCTGATGTGTCATACCGCAGTTTAGTTGTCCTTGGAGTAGCAAGCATTCAGGGGTTGTCTGTTGCTTCCTTTGAAAAAGATGATGCAGAACGTTTACTTTTCTTCTGCGGACAACAGATCAATGATACTTCAAATCATGATACTCTTCTATCCAAAATTCCTCACTGGTTGACGCCTCCCTTGCCAACCAGAAAAAGATCCGAGCCATGCAGAGAAAGTAAGGTACTGTTTCGGATGCCGCGGGTTGAAACTTCCTATGTACAGAATGTTAATTTGGAAATACTCTTTGTTTATGAGCTTGACTCTATGATTTCAACTCTAATCAGGAAGAAGTTGTGTGGCCACTCTTCTGCCAATTTTCATTTTCTTCATAAAGTGTTGTATATTACTGATAGCACGCTATGTAAAAAATTTACATCCAGGAAATCGAAAACGGGGGACCTACATCAAGGAAAATCAACGTGGCTGCTTTGAGACCAATACCTCACACCCGTCGACATAAGATGATACCTTTCTCTGGTTACTCTGAAATTGGAAGATTTGATGGTGACCACACCAAAGGAAGCTTGCCTATGCCTCCAAAGCATGGTGCATCAGGTGGCACTCCGGTAACTCACCGTAAAGCTTTTTCTGGTTCGTACCAGAGAAAGCAAATAATCTCACTGAACCCTCTGCCTCTCAAGAAACACGACTGTGGAAGAGCGCATATTCAAGTTTGCTCAGAGGTTTGCATTATTTTGATGAATAGTTTGAACTTAAAAACTCCTTTTGACATTGATGTTTTTTCTTTGGGTCTTATACATTACGGATGCTGTCTCTATATGTAGGAGGAGTTTCTGAGGGATGTGATGCAGTTCCTGCTAATACGAGGACATAGCCGGCTTGTTCCTCCAGGGGGACTCGCGGAGTTTCCGGATGCTGTTCTTAACTCAAAGCGGCTTGATTTGTTCAATCTGTACAGAGAGGTAGTTAAGCAATGACTTGGTTTTGATCAACCAAGGCACCAGCATTACATTTGGTGAGCTAATAATGAGAGTTATTGCAGGTTGTATCACGGGGAGGGTTTCACGTAGGGAATGGGATCAACTGGAAGGGACAAGTTTTCTCGAAGATGCGGAACCACACGCTCACAAACAGAATGACTGTAAATGATTTTGATATCTAATCTCACCATTTTATTTATTCTTGAAAATCAGAATATATATCTGATCATCAGCTCTGGGGTTATTATGGCAGGGTGTGGGTAATACCCTGAAAAGACACTATGAGACGTATCTACTGGAGTATGAGTATGCTCATGATGATGTAGATGGAGAGTGTTGTTTGATTTGTCGCAGGTACATTAAGAACTCTCTTTCTCTCTTGCATACATGTTAATACCGCATTGTTGTTAACGCGGTTTGGTTTGGTTGTAACAGTAGCACAGCGGGTGACTGGGTGAACTGTGGATCATGTGGAGAGTGGGCTCATTTCGGATGTGACAGAAGGCCTGGACTCGGCGCCTTCAAAGTAAGTAAACAAACACACTCTTAAAATCGTAATAAGCATCAAAGAATAGCCTGTGTACTGATGCAACATATGATATGACAGGATTATGCGAAAACGGATGGGTTGGAATATGTATGCCCAAATTGTAGCGTCTCGAATTACAGGAAGAAGACTCCGAAGACCTCCAATGGCGGCTTGCTTGTACCTTAGCTTTGTACCTTAGCTTCATGTTTCTTCTTTTGTTGTACTTTTTGCCTTGGAACCAAATGATTGATTGATTCATCTAATATTTCACGAGTTTTTTGCAATGCAAGGTTTTTCTTTCCATCATCTTTATTATGAAATTCTCAAGTTTTAAATGATACACACACAATAGGAATCGAAGAATGAACAAATAGTGAAGTTATAGATTTTGTTTCTGAACGGTAAAATACAAAATTTGACAAGATCAAACCACACCTGAACCTCTCATTTTCATATGATAGGACTTGTCACTTGTCAAATATTATTATATCTTATACCAAATGAATAGACATGACCACTTATTCAATCAAATAAGAACAGCAAATGATTAATACTCCAAGAGATGATTTAAAAAAGGTAAACAAGCTTTGATAAAATGAATAAATCCCAAATCGTTCACAGTTTGGTGCAGCGTAGAAACAATTTATGTACATGTACACTTAAATAGTAACGAACTTATGAAACGAATTTGAGAAGCGTGTATATACAAAGAGTAGTTTGTAATGTGGATGGAGATTACGGGCGCAAACGATCATAGAGGTCCCTGAGGGCAGTGTACAACGGTTCAGCTGCCTTCGGTTGATCCACCATCCCAAGTAGAATGTCTGTTGTGGTTAGGTATGGATCGCCATAGAACTTTACATTCATGTCCCTTCGTGTTGCCACCACATTTCCTTCAAGAGATACTCCCACAAATGCCCCTGTTCACACCACGCAACTTCTCTTAGGTTCTAGATTTACATGACCTATCTTCTAGACTATTCAATTTCCTTTGTAACATTGAATCCTAAGGAGCTACCAGTCTGGCCAAATTATAGATAATCAGAAAAGTGAAATCTGAGGCATAAAGTTGAGATGGAGAAAACCTTTGCTACGGCTGTAAGTATAGCAGACACCAGAGCCTTTGTCACCAGCACGAAGGTCAGCTTCCAGCACTCTACCGATAGGTCCTGCTGCTGCACTACATCCCGCGCCTATAGAGAAGTGCATTCTGCTGCAGAACGTCTTCACCGCTTTCACATCATGCAGCACAATTATGAAGTCCATCAACTCACCTCCAATCTAGCAAAAGAGTACAAAAGTTCTTATGTGGCTTTTGCTACGCATGTAGTTAGCATCTTTAACTCTCACAGGCATGTATCGAATGAAAAGGATGATGTTTTTACCTGAGCACCCCATCCTAGACCTACTGACAGTATCGCAGATGGAGCAGACCATGACCCGTCTGGTCTCCGAGATATTACCAGACCAGTACCGAGTTTGTATGACAGTAAAGCCCCAGCCTTAGCAACCGTTATGATTGCCAAACCTTTAGCTCGACTAAGAACTGCATGTGGTATGGATTTCTCAGGGTCTAGTCTTGCTACCTGTGTATTTCAGCAACTAATTATACAGACATTTACGAACATGGAATGTGCACCTTAACATTTCATAATCAGTTCTCTACTCGAACATCTCTACAAAATAAACATGTACTAGATAGAAGAAGGATCAAAATCAAACCTGGCAGTAACCTCTCAACGTATTAGCTGCCTTGTATATCTCATCTTCCATGGATAGACCAACAGGGAGATTCAACCATCCTCTTGAGCAAGTCCAATCCACAACATCATGCTTTGCTACTTGCATAGCATTACTAATAGAGTTAATAAGAACACATTGCAAAGGATCAAGCCTCTCGTAGCAAGAATCGCAAACTCTCTGAGGATTCCTTTCCCGAAACCGACTAGGCATCAAACACCTCCCTTTCGAACAGTTCCTACAAAATATCCCTCCGCAGAACCGACAATGATGTCTGCCGCACGTGATTGCAGTAAAAGGAGTAGAACACTGCATGCAAGTAGTAGCTAAACTATCAGGTAGCCACTCAGGAGGTTCAGCTTCAAGCAACTCCTTGTAAACACTGTAATTAATCCCACTAGGTTCAAGTAGAGGCGGAGCACTCGGTATGTAAACAGACGAGTGAACATAAGTATCTCCGTTCTTGCCAGAGCCAAGAAACGAAACATTCGAAGAAGGGCTTTTCTGATCTAATGAACCCGTTACGTCCTTGTTCCGCCCAGTAACAATAGCAATCAACCCAGTTAAAACGTTTTTCAAGTTTACTTCAGGTTTACCATTTCCTTGAATCGGCGTCGTAGAGAGCTCATCGGCTGAATCATATCCGTCATCAACATAATCTCCCGAGTCGATAATCGGATACTCCGGTTCTTTCTTTGAGGAGATTGATTGAACAGGCCATTTAGGTCCATCTCCATAACCATAACCATCACCATCATCATCATCATCATCATAATCATCGTACTTGAATTTGATGTTTTCTTCAGAATACGGAGAAACTTTTCCGTTGAGAGTAGCCATGCCTTAAAATTGAAAATTCACTAAAATTGAAAATCTGCAAACAAAGAACAGATATTTATATTAAAACACAGATCAACAATTTCCTAGATTACTTATTGAAACCCTAATATAGCAAACCTAGCTTTTGATTTGAATTCTAAGGTTATTCGAATCGGAAGACAACGAATCACAGAGAAACATTGGAATTATAAACAAAAGAATAATTTCAAGGATCGATGGGAGAAAGAACCTGTGCTTTGATCGCGAAGAAACGAATTAGGTTAAGAAAAATAGCAATTCCAATTTATGGGATTGAAGAAGAAGATAAGTAGCGAGCAAGAACACGGCGCCGAGGAATATTTTATTTCATTTATTAATAGATATCATATATTTCGGTTTTCAGGTAAGCAAGTCATTAAAGACTTCGTATATATTTGGGAGCCCAATGGGCCTTGGGCCTTATATTTATGGCTAAATAAATGCTATTGCTTCAAACGATTAGAAAAAAAAAAAAGAATATTTGATTTTATTTAGTAAATATATTTAGAGTAACTAGATTTTAACCCGCGATACACCGCGGAACGATTTATTTTTAAAACTAGCGTTTTTTAAAATTTATTGGTTATATATTATATAAAAAATTTGCAAATTGTATCATTTTATAAGACATTTATATTTTATAGTTTACTTATTAAAATTTTTTGATTCAAACTCGTCCCGTCATATAACCCCGTCCTACAATATAACCATCTCATGTTATTTTAACTCTTTATATATGTTCAAATGTTCTTATATTATAAATTTTTTATTAATTGATTTCAAATATATGAATTATAATATTTAAAACTTCTTAAAAACTCGTCCCGTTATATAACCTTATCTACCAATATAACACTTCTCGTGTTATTGTACCTCTTTATATATGTTCAAATATTCATAATATTATAAAATTTTTATTGATTTTAAATATATGAATTATATTATTTAAAACTTTTTTTTTTTGCCAACCTCACATTAATTAAAAAATAATTCCTTGATTGGTTGCCCAATTAGGAGGATAAGTGTCTACAAAATAAACTTCAGAAAATAAAAGTCTAGAAAAACGGGCTAAACAGTCTGCTTTAACATTACATAAACGGGGAATAAGAGAGAGCGAGAAGAAGGGGAAAGAGACACGGAAAAAACCAAACTCGTCTAGCAGATTGGAGAAAGCGGGTCATTCATCAGGGGACCGTATCATCGAGACTAACTCCGAACAATCTGTTTCAAACGCTTGACAATCTACATATACATTTTTACAGGGTTTTTTTGCATTAATTCATTTGGATCCGGGTTTTACCCGGGTTTAACTCTATTCGGATCTTGGATAAGGATTTTTAGGAATGTTGTAATAAAAAACGATTTTAATTCTTTTATTAACCATATTTATAATTTCCGTAATTAACTTCTCACCACACCTCCCAAAAATTTAAAACAATAACTAATGAGTAATTATTAACTGTTTTTAAGGGAATATGCGCATAACATTGGCATCTAACATTTAATTTCAGAATTAAAATCCAAGATTTACACTTCAACAATATTGCCATAAATCTCTCCATTATTACTCGACCAAGACTTTCTAAAATCTCACATCCCAGATTTCATATCTAATTTAATTACTCCAAAAATACTATTTACGATATTCTTTCTCTCCAAAATCTCTAACAAGACGATTTTTAAGCAACAAATTAATGACAGTATAATCGGCATTTAATGTATAATTTCGACAATTTAAATCCACCATTTACAGCTCAACAATTTAAATCTACCATTTATTCTAAAATATTTGTTTTAAGCAAATTTACAAATCAATAAATAAACTTCCCAAACAATTCCTATTTTTATGATAACGAGATTTGAGATCCTAACATATAGAAGTTAAATATTCAAAATTAAAACTATTAATTACCATAATCTCGGTCATATCTACTAAATATAAACAACTAACCAAAACCTAATCGTAATCAAATTTTAATTATTATTGCTTGATAATGCTCTTAAACATATATTAAGAATATCTAACAAATGGAAACTATTAAAACATCCAAATCGTTTAGGCATCTAAATTAATAAAAAATGATGATTTGAAATCTTTTATATGTTCATTAAATAAAAGATTTGAGATATTCGAAATTTATGGGAGAATATTCCTAAAACAGAAACTAAATATTGTATACTTGAAAAATTATGTATAGATTTATTCCTATTTAACCTAAAAGTAACACTGCATAAGCCGATCTTCTTGACTATAAATACATCATCCATTTCTACCATTTTCAATAATCTAAACGTACAACCAAAAATGGTTGTTGGATTCACGTATCTTAACAACATTGAGCCTTTCAATATAAGTTGGCACATCCATATCAAGATTCTCATGGAAGCAATATACAAAGCATACCGAAAATGTATCCGTACGTAAGTCTCTAAAATTTTTTAGTATTTTTTATTTTTTTCCTTTCATATATTGATCAATCAGTTTTCTAATTTGTATTTCTAACAAATTTGCAGCGGATAAACTCATCTTCTACAAAAACTACTGAAACCTTTCGAACCAAGATTCATATCCAAGTGGAATCTACAAAACATTTGAATACGAAGGCATTGATAATCAGATTTTCCAATAAAAGAGTGTGAGAGGTAAATAACATTCTTAATTTCTCAATGGTTTAGTAAGTGTTATATATAGATGCTTTGGCATAGAGATGAATACTAATTGATGCAGATATCCAGAACATTAACACTGCTTTTGACTGTTCTCAAGTCATTATTAACCATCCATTTCAGAGGTTTGAAGAATTTAAAAGTTTTTAAATATTTTTAAAAATATTTGTCATTAATCTTTATGATAAATGAAACGTGTGGTATCAAGTTGTTTCTAATTAATTTTTTTTTTTTGAATTGGCAATTATTGTGGAACTATGGTTGTGTTTTCTCACAGGCATGCTATCATATGTGGGAAAAAAAATCGGTGAAAAATCGGCTCATCTCGAAGAGAGACGACGACATTGAGCGAGGGATTAGAGTACTACGGTTCGGTTTCTTTAATGATTTATTAGTTTCACTTTTAGATTTGTTTTATTAATGTGGAAAACTTGCTATGTACGTAATTGAAACAGTTTGTTTCCATACTGAATCAATTAAATTGTTGTCATTTAATACATAAATTGTTTCGGGAAAACACTTCAACATGATTGCAGAAACAAATAAATCATTTTTCAAACAAATAAATCATTTTTCAAACAAATAAATTGTTGTCATTTTTTTTTTCTTTTTTTTTTCCGATCAAATAGAATATATTACTTTTAATAACTTTATACCAACTTCATTAAACTATAAATCTTACTAACTATTCCTAATGTCATATAATAAATCCAAAACACTTTATCTTCTAAATTTACACACATTTAAAACTTATATTTCCTTTGCACTAAATATATGTTCATAAATACTACAAATTTTATTTTTACCAAACTCACTATATTCAAATGAAATCAAATACAATATCTTATGTGTGTAATTTTATAAAACTGGAAATGGCATTATTTGAGTACAAGTGAGTGATGTATTGAAATTTTTATAAATCTATGTTTACTAAAATGAAATTGAAATTGACTAATTCTACCATTTATAGATATATACAACTCTCTATATCAATATATACATTAAATTAAAAAAAATTCATATATGTAAAATAAAAATTTAAATTAATAATTAAAAAATAATTCAAATAATATTTAGGCCCGCGGTGTACCGCGGGTTAACATCTAGTATTATTTAAAACTTTTTAAAAGTTTAAAATTTAACATTTTTGGTAAAATTAAGCAATTAAACTAAATAATCGAATGAAACGGTATATAATTTTAAATTTAGATGCTTATTAAGTTGAGCTTCTTGTTCATTCGTATTTGGATTCATTTTTATCTTATTTATAATATGATCTAAATATTTTAGCCGGTATGGGACGTCGAACACACACCTTTTTATCAATTGGGTAATATATATCTGTTTTAAAAATTTTGAATCCCAATATATGCAGAAAAATAATTGAGATTTTTTAAAAACTTTATGTATTTTATGACGATTCAAAACAATTAAAAAATGTTCAAACAAAGATGATAGGAGAATTGTATTTCTAAATCTTAACCAAATCTTCTAAATATCTATATTTATATATATGGAATATCCGCTTCATAATTTCGGATATGTTTTGACCCGATCCAAAAAAGATATGAACTATCCGGTGTAAGATTTATGAAGAAAATATTTTATCGGGTCGGATACCAAATTTGTCGGATAAGAATTTAATCCACCAGCTAAAAATGTACTTCAAAATACAAGTATAGATTTACGGGCCAGGCGCTACGGCCATGGTTTGTTTTCACCGTTTGGCAAAGTCATTGACTTTCTATGTTTTAGGAGACGACGAAGAGAAGAAGCATAAGATCCAGCGACGTCGACCGGAGCCGACGCCGCCGGAAAACAGGTTCTCGGAGATTGTGCCGGAGAGCAAACGGCTAGGGCGAACTCCTGTTCTTTTTAGAAGATTATATACCTAAGTTAAAACTTCCCGGTTCTTAGATTCTCAAAAAAAAGGTATATTCAAAAAGTTGTTTAATTATTTTGGCACAACAATAGGCATCCCAAATGTCACGATAAATCTAATATCAAATAAGATATAGATTAACTGGCTACATCAAACCAAATTGTAAAATTTATCTAGTGTTGCACAAGAGAATTGTATATATAATATATATATATATATATATATATTATATATATATATTTGTTTTTTGCTTCTTAGATGATGTTTGAGATAATGAAAAACAAAAGAGTCAAGCAAGAAATGGATATCTTGCAAAATACGAAATGGAATTTCAAGATTCACGCTTGAAACAAATTATATTAGTTTTATTAGGATTAAACAAGGGTGAATTAGCTCAATAACCAATTTTGTATGCAAAATTAAATTTATACCCATCTAATATCCATATTTCAGCAAGTAACCATGTCAATTAAATTTGGACCAAAATACCTCTGTATTTATGTTTGCAAAACTGAGAACTTGGAGAAGCGAGTGAACATCAGGGAGAAGGAGGGTCGGTGATTGGACTAAATAGAAACGAAGATCCACCGACGGATATCAAGGAAGAGATAACATAGGAGGGGGGGAGAAAAATGTAGAGATCAACCATCACCAGTGAGAGAGAGGTAAAGACGAGATCCTTCCATAATAAGGAAGAAATTCGCCGGTGGTTGTAACGGAGATCCAGTGATTGCGTCGGAGATGCGGTGGTGGCTGGGACGAGACCCGATGGCGGTGGTGGTTGGAACGAGACATGATGGCGGTGGTGACGAAGATCCTTTCACAGAGTACAAGGGCAAAATAGTCTACTATACAATAAATATACGTCATATTCTAGCCAAAGTTTTTTTTATGGTTATTTCTTAAATTATTAAATTTTTGATGGTCATCCAATGCAATTTCTAATTAAACAATTATTTCAAATGTGTAAAATCTAAGACGGAATCAGGCTACATGAACCATGTATGGCAGGTCGGCAACTAATAAAGTCAACGGAAAAATCTTTGGGAAAATCAAATTTGAAATTAGGTACTCATACGTTGCACGGAATCGCCGGTGAAGCTCCGATTCCCGCTCCGGAATCGGAATCGGAAACGGAAGCGGTCGGAATCGCTTGGAATCGCAAGGGAAGCGCGGTTCCCACAAAAAGGCGATTGGAAACGATTTAGAATCGTGCGGTTCTGTATTGGAAGCGTGATTAATTTATATCGGAATCGTAGTCAGTTTCGTCTCGTTGCGGTGGTTTTATTAAAGTAGATCCAAAGGTAGAAGACGACTAATTCTCATCCACGTGCGTTTTTTAATTTTCCATGTTTTGGGCCAATTATGTTTGGTGAGAGAAGCCCAATTTTTGCTTCCACTCAATTATGTTTTAAACACCTAATTTTCTTTCTAACTTATTTTCTTGAATACAAAATATAACTTTTTAATTTATTTTTTAAAATCATAAGACTTTTGTTTTACGTTCTATAATAATTGTGATTCCACTTTTGTATGTTGTAATTTAAATACTTCAAATTTTATATTTTAGATTAATATATTTTTGTGTCATATATTTAAGACTAATATATAATATTAAACATATGTTATATATTACATATATATATAATGCTAAGTTTATAAAAACTCAAAGAATTTCTTCTTTGCTCTAACGCCTATTTTTTTAGGTTTTGAAATTTCGTTTTTAACTAATTTATTCTTATATGATTATTATCATGATTATAATCTAATTTATTCTAAATGATTTTATGTTTGGTATTTTATGATATGTATATATATATATATATATATATATATATATATATATTAATACATATATGTATACGCTTCCAACACGTACCCGATTCCTAAATATTTTTAAAAACTCGCTTCTACGCTTCCAAACGCTTCCGCTTCCGCGTACCCGCTTCCGATTCCATGCAGCTTAGCTCATGACATCTTAACATGTCTTTATTAGAATAAATGAAAGCAAACGTTTAACAAAATTCTATTAAAATTTTTTTAATTCGGGTTGAATATCTCAATGCATTTTCAAATTTTTCATACTAATAAATTTATCATACTAATTTTCAAATTTTTCTTTTTGGTTTTAATATCTATACTAGTATTTTTGAAGTACATTTTTAGCCAGTGGGTTAAATTGTTATCCGACAAATTTGGTACCCGACCTGATAAGAAATTTACTTCATAAATCTTACACCGGATAGTTCATATCCTTTTTGGATCGGGTCAAAACATATCTGGAAGATTTAGATATACAATTCTCCTATCATCTTTGTTTGAACATTTTTAACTGTTTTGAATCGTCATATAATACATAAAGTTAAAAAAAAATTGATATATTAGGATTCAAAATTTTTAAAACGGATATATATTACCCAATTGATAAAAAAGTGTGTGTTACATGTCATATCGGCTAAAATGTTTAGATATTGATTCAGAATCATATTATAAATACTGTAAGATCAAAATGAATCCAAATTCGAATGAACAAGAAACTCAACTTAATAAGCTTCCAAATTTAAAATTAGATACCGTTTCATTCGGTTTTTTAGTTTAACTGCTTAATTTTACCGGAAATGTTAAATTTTAAACTTTTAAAAAGTTTTAAATAATATAATTCATATATTTAAAATCAATAAAAAGTTTATAATATTATGAACATTTGAACATATATAAAGAGTTAAAATAACATAGGACAATTATATTGCATGATGGGTTATATTGCAGGACGGAGTTATATTGCAGGACGGGGTTATATGACAGGACGAGTTTGAATCAAAAAAATTTAAAACATCATTAACCCGCTGCTTCAATAAAGTTAAATCTTCATTTTATTACTTTTTTAACACCACCAATATTAAACATATCGAATGATCCTGATTAAAGTAAATTGTACTCTCTCTGTTCCTAGATATTTGATGTTTTAGATTTTTTTCTTGTTCCACAAAGATTGATGTTTTGTAATAGCATCATTACTATTTTTATTTGTGACCAATAGAGAAAGGAGAGAAGTGAGATCACTATTATTAAACCAATAATAAAACAATAAAAAATTATAAAAATGACTTTTTCTTAATTAGTGTGCAAAACTCAAAACATTACTCTTGTAGGAACAGAGGGAATATAAAACAAAACTTGTCTTGTAGTATATCGATAGTTAATAACAATTGTAAACTATAAAATATAAATGTCTTCTAAAATGATACAATTTGTAAATTTTTTTAATATAATATATAACTATTAAATTTTAAAAATCACTAATTTTAAAAACAAATTGTTAAAATCTAGTTAAGATTTTATAGTTATACCATGAAATAAAAAAAGAAAGATTACAACCTTAATTGAGATTAAAAAAAAAAATTGTGGTTCAAAAGTGCAGCTCTTCCATTGGTGTCCATACAGCTGTAGCTAAAGCTCGCTTCGGTCACGAGAAATATTTTTAAAAAAATCAATATACTCCAGTAATTAATTAATTAAACAAAATCAGAAATTGTGGTTTTCATCAGCGACACCTTCTTCTCGATCCAATCCCTTGGCCAATTTTCTCGAGAGAATCCATTTTCTCTCTTCATCTTCTTCTTCTTCGTCATATAAAGCTTCTCTTGGTCATTCTCTGTAGAATCTATCTCTTCGCCGACGTAAACTGCTGATTTTGTGAATTCCAAGCTTCGTTTTCATCATTTGTTTACACTTCCAGAGTGATGATGATTCTGTGATCTGTTTCCATGATCGCTCTTCTCTAGCTCTCTATTTCGATCTTCGACATTTTTCTGGAGAATTTCTCGATTTTTTCTGCAAGTTCGAGAGGAAGAATCTGTGTTGTTGTGGCTTATTTCTTTGGTTATTGCTATTTTTGTTCATGGAGGTTTGATTCCGGAAATTTGATCTGGTGAATGCTCCGGCGATAAATTTCCCTGAGCCAGCGGCTCGGGGGAGATCTGTAAATTCAGCTATGTCTTCATCGCCATTAACGGACGATGGTGGTTTAAGCTCCTCTGGAACAACACATTCTCTTTACGCTTCTTCTATGCAGGAATTCAAACTCTTCGAAACTCAATCGGTAAATTACAACTTCCACCTTCAATAATTGGAATCAGCTATTGTAGTTTTGCCTGAGATTTGATATATGTTGAGTTACCAAGTCTATGGTGTGTCTCTCTAAGGGCTCTTATGATGATGATACTATTTGCAGAACTTTTACATGATTGGTTGGGATCGAAGTGGAGTTTATAGAGTACTAAAGATTGATCGTCTTGATCCGTCTGAGCTTAACATTAGTCAAGATTCGACTCATTACACAAAGAAAGAATGCTATGAGTTGCTCAAACGGATACATGAAGGAAATAAGGCTACGGGTGGGCTGAAACTTGTCACTCTTTGTTATGGTATCATTGGTATGTGTTTGTCTCAATTTTTTTTGATCCTTTTGTGTTCACTTTGAGCTTGTTCTCACATTTTTAACTACTATGTGCTCTCAGGCTTTGTTAAATTCTTGGGACCCTATTATATGCTGCTTATAACTGAAAGAAGACAAATAGGTGAAATTTTTGGTCATAGTGTCTATGCTGTATCAAAGAGCGAGATAGTTGCGTTGCAGAATTCTACTCTACAGTGCAACATTGCAAATTCAAGAGATGAAAACAGGTTTTTGAGATTTCTTGTGCTATATTTTTTGTTTTCTTCATTTCTTGAAAATTACTCTTCTTCTCTCTTCTCCTCGAAAAAGAAAGTACAGTTCTTTAGACGTTCCATGCTTTCCACGTTTTAATGAGCTCAAGTCATCTAACACTTTCTTTTTCTTATGTGGTGTTTTCAATTTGTTGAGGAACAGATACAAGAGACTCCTGTGTATGGTGGACCTTACGAAAGACTTCTTTTTCAGCTATTCTTACAATATCATGAGAAGTTACCAGAAGAATGTATGCAATTACGAGACCGGACATGTTCTCTATGAGAAAATGTTTGTCTGGAATGAGTTCTTGACTCGGGGAATCCGACATCATCTTCGGAATACCCTGTGGACTGTAGCATTGGTTTATGGTTTCTTTAAGCAGGTGAGAATTGTATGTAGAAGAAAACTCCTGTAAGAAAAGTCCTGTAAGAAGCTCTCTATTTCACACATACAGCTATATGTAGTTACGCTATACTAGAAGCTTAAATCTCCAACACCTGGATACTCAAGAACTATGCCTCATTTTGCATGTAGGCCTCTCTTTCTGAATCTGGGCGGGATTTTAAGATCACCCTTATTGCTAGGCGTTCCCGTCATAATGCTGGAACCAGGTAAAAAAAATTATTTCACTCCCTAGTCAGGCAATTTAGGCTCTGTGGTAAGCATGCAATTGACACTTGAAGGTGTGCCTCCAGAGACTAAATGTTATTTTTTGTATATAAAACTGCATAATTAGTCATATCTGAATATCTCACCAGATTATTGAACAATACCCAACAATAGTAGATGTAAATTATACATCTTATTTGAGATATAACCATTTTTTCATAGATATCCTAAATTTCTATTCACATTAGGTACTTGAAGCGAGGAGTAAACAGATATGGCAATGTTGCCAATGACGTCGAGACTGAGCAGATAGTGTCCGAAGATGTTCCTGAAGACCACCCTATGCAAATAAGTTCTGTTGTGCAGAATCGTGGCTCAATCCCACTTTTCTGGTCACAAGAGACCTCACGACTGAATCTAAAGCCGGATATAGTCTGTAAGTTTTGTGGCACTAAAATTCCTGCACTGCTCCCCATCTGTCTCTCCTTTCTCTTTCTCCGCTGTTTGACTGCTATAATATCGAATGTAGTGTCAAAAAAAGAACCAGACTATGAGGCAACTAGACTTCACTTTGATAACCTTGTAGAACGATATGGAAACCCCATCATCATTCTGAACTTGATCAAGGTGAGTTTCCTAATCCACCTGGTATCTGTTTTGTTGTCATCATTTTATCTTATTCATCAACACCTCATCGCTCCTTTGATTTTCACAATCAATAGACAAAAGAAAAGAGGCCTAGAGAGTCAATCCTCCGAGAAGAGTTTGTTAATGCAATTGACTTCATAAACAAAGATTTACCTGAGGAAAATCGTCTGCGATTCCTCCACTGGGACCTGCACAAACATTTTCAGAGGTGTCGTATACACCCTTGTGTTTTAGCTGCTAGAATCATGTGAAAGTCTTTTAATACCTTTCTAGATGAAAACCAGTTTTCTGTTTTCTATCCTTCTTCCAGAAAAACAACAAATGTCTTGGCACTCCTTGGCAAAGTAGCTGCCTGTGCATTGATGCTAACAGATTTGTTTTACTATCAAGTAACACCAGCCATGAAGATTGAGGGTTACATGAGCTTGTCGTCCTCTTCTGAGTAAGTCATGTAGCTTAGAATTCTTCCATCACTTCTTTATCATATCAATTTTTTATCCAACTTATATTCTGTGGTGTCTGCTCAATTTCTTGTTCTTCAAAAAGATGAACCTTTTTTCATGTAAATTACTGTATTTTGTTTTTAGTGGTGATATCTCGGCTATCTTCATTGATTATCATCAGATTATAAAACTTATTTAAAATGAGTAATAGCATTGACGGCAGGTTGGTAGAGATGATGTACTAAAAATAGATTTTAGAAATAATTCGTAAACAGTTAATGTTTTATAAATTGCAGTGCTGACACTGGGGATATATCTCCACACACTAGTTCTGATGATGATGATAGCCTTGAGAAGAAATCCAGTAGGAGTAAGAATATTGCTTATGAAAAATGTGATGTCAAGCCACCCAGGCTTCAGAGTGGCGTTCTTAGGACCAATTGCATTGATTGCCTTGACCGTACAAATGTAGCACAATATGCATATGGTTGGGCTGCTCTTGGGCAGCAGCTACATGTATTAGGGATTAAAGATGTTCCAGCCATAGAACTTGATGATCCCTTGGCTATTTCGTTAATGGGGTTGTATGAGAGAATGGGTGACACACTAGCTCATCAGTATGGCGGATCCGCAGCCCACAACAAGGTAAGATTAATTTATTTTAATCTGAAATTCACAGAGGCATCAATATGGTTTGTCTTGTTCATAGAGTCTTGTAATAAATCTCCTGCTAGAAACAATTAGTGATATGTTCTTAATTATGTAATTTGCGTATTTTCTAGACAATGATAAAATCATCTTGAATTCTTGGTTAGGCAATGTCAAGGGTCAAACAAATGCCTTAAGTGAACATTTTGAACATTATTATGTGGATACATATTGTTGATTCCTAGAATTTCTGGTGGGCAATAGGTTTTCAGCGAGAGAAGAGGCCAGTGGAGAGCAGCAACTCAGTCACAGGAGTTCTTGAGAACTCTGCAACGATATTATAATAACGCATATATGGATGCAGATAAACAAGATGCCATTAATATGTAAGGTGCTTCCTATCTCTTTCTAAATATATTCATGTTAAAAACGTTTTCAGGTTAGTAACTTTTCTATATGCAGATTTCTTGGCACGTTCCAGCCTGAACAGGGAATGCCAGCAATCTGGGAGTTACGATCAAATTCTCTCTCTAATGGACGAAATGGAGAGATGAGCATAGCAAAAGATGAAAGGTACTGACGATGCAAACTTGAATCCAGTGTTAGCTATTTATAAATTTTATCCTTAATTAAGGTTTGAAGTGTTCTAATTTCTCTTTTAGACACTCTTCAGTGATTAAGGAGTTCTATGGTATCTAATATTTTGTAGACCTAGTTGGGGTGTCTGCTTCAGGAGATTTTAGACGGATATGATCAACATCCTTTGATATTAGAATGTCATTCTATAATGTACTTCCATTTTCATGCTAAGTTAAGTAACTTCTGTGGCCTAGTTTTACCATGATTTTTTTTTTAATTCATGGGATGACCAAGGAATTTGGACGAATGGAGTTTTCTTAGTTGAGAAAATGGAGTCATGAGAAAAAGAGGATTGGTTTGGTCACTGCATCAAGTTGTATGTTATTCTAGAAATTTAGCTGCTGATAGATATGATTTAGAGCATTATCTGTTTCTTTTTTTGTTGTTGTTGTTTATGACTTCTTCCTGATATCTCTTGAAATGAGAAACCTTGATTACCATGTTTTGTCAGATTCTTAGCTCCTAGTATAATGCTTTCAGGTTTCTTGTGAAAAGGTGCTTATCAGATGGGGACTTTCTCCACGGAAGTTGCACTCCACTGTCAGCCATGAGTAGCAATGATGAAAGCATGCCACAAAAAGGTTTTTCCACACCATTACAGCATGTGAGCCATATTCTTTCAGAGTCATCATCTGATATACCAGTTTCTAATGATGTAGCATTATCAAGGTTTGTTTCTATCGCCCTTTACATCTCTTTCTGATTGGATTTAAGATTATATATTGTTTCAACTGTTCGGAATTGTCCCAGTTATGGTAGTTGAACCTATTTGGATAGGCATGCAGTAATTTCTTTTAAGTGTCCATGTCATGTTTAATGATCTTGCTGGGGAAAGATCTATTGTTTATATCATTTCTATCAATAGGAGGGAGCTCATATAGTCTTAGGTTGCTGTCTTCATGGAATGTCTTCATGGAATCAAGGAATGAACCTTAACACACGTAATTATTAAGTGAGTCGAAGTAGGTTAAACTGACTTTTCCAGCCATAATATCTATGTAGGTGTACTCCTTCAATGCCTCGGAAACAGCTCTTCGGAGATGTGCAAAAGGTTCATCGTTTTGGTAGCGATCAAGTTTACTTTGGCGGGGAGGAAGACATGTCTAGTGTCTCCAATTTTGTTGATATTGAGTGGCTTTTATCATCAGAAAATCCATGCGAGAATGCTCTATTTGACAGGTAACAATATCATGCTTTAAAGAGCACAGATAATCAGAAGTGTTAAATACTACTAAAGCTTGTAACACAGAAGGTTGAAATTGTTAGCCAGTAGAAAAAAATCAGTCAACAATCTACAAACCAACTGGTTAAAACCCAAATTGAAAGACCATGACCAAATTGATTAGGCTCATTGATTACTACACTCGTTAATTTGGTGATAAGGTAAAAGCCGATGATAAGTTGTGGTTTGTCCAAATGTATAATACCAAGATCCACTTTACTCTTATATGTCAAATATGGTTGTCGTGATAAATCATGTTCCTTTTGGCAGGTCGTCGGCGCTTACAAAAAAGTTGACAGCGGAGACGTCTTCAACAGAGAATAGCGTCAATGGAGTAGGACAATCGGCACCAACTACAAGTGAAAGTGGGTCAAGCAGCAGTAAGGTCAGTGGCCTCCCAATTCAACTTAACGTTTCTCCATTATTAGTTTCGCAAACAATGAATTTGGTAGGTTTTCTTTCATCTTTAGACTAATTAGTTCTCCCATTTGAGTTCTTACTTACAAAGTTCATTAAGAGCCATGGCCAAACACCTTTTTTTTTTGTTGGTTTAATCATTAAATCAAAAGGATTTTAAGGGACGTAGTTGGTATGCTATAAGATGAGTTAAACGGACATATCCATGATCTAACTGACAGACAAGTTACAAGTAGAGGATTGTCTTTTACTCCTTTTTTTTGCTTGACATGATGAAACTAATATGAAATGAAATGCCTCTTGAGTCTAGTCAATCCGTAGAAGCTAAAAGAATTGTCATGTGTGAGTGATCTCTTGGGCGTTAGTTTCACAACCGCACTTTGATTGTTTATTCTTTTGGAAGATTAGAGATTGTTTTTGCTTATGTGAGAAATTGTATTTGTGGATAGGGAAAGGAACCGATGGGAACAAAGATTCGGGATGACTTTCCAGATAGCTTCAAAGAATGGGTAGCATACGGTGAAGCACTCTGCCACTGAGTCCAAAAATCTTAGGAACACGGAATGGTACAAAAGAGTAGTATAATACTGAATAGCTGGAACATTTGTATTGCATAAAATTTCATCTTTCTTTTGAAACCTTTTTATCCCCCTAATTTGTTTTGAAGCCGTTTGTAAATAGTGTAATGTTTATATAAAGCTTGTACAATTCTTGTTAGAATTATTTGTAGGTAATCCTTCTTTTAGCGCTTTCTTGGTCTCTGTACTCATGTGAAAGAACCTGCGGTTATATTTGTGTTTTGTGTTTTCTGAAGTAGTCGTCGTCATGAGTGACTAACTTGATTTGGTTACACAAATTTTGAAATGGGATTAATCACTGTGTTAATCACTGTTGCGATTTTACATCCGGAAAATGCAAAATTTTCTGTTGCTATGCAGATATCTGAAGTGGCCCGTTATATTGAGTAATATCGAAGCATTACATTTCCCAACAGACATTAGATGGATCATCTTGTTACGATTTTGAAAAGAGAGTTTCACAGGTCGTGTGATATAATCACCCTCTCTATTCGGCATCAAAAGACTTTGAAGTTAAACGATTTACAAAAAGAGAATAGTGGACGTGTTGGATTATCTCAGGTACAACAACTAGAGTCTAGAGATGCAACAAGTTTGATATGAAGTTCCAACCCATCATCCATGTCTTCTTATCTGAAGGAGACGCAAAGTTGAGCTCAAACATTTCTTTTCTTATGTTCTCTCCCGAGTCACAGAATCCGACAAGCTTAGCCACGATCTCTGCGCTCTCTCTGACGTGCTGCATGTTGTGAGGATCTGTCCAGAGTTTGTTGATGAACTGTTGCCTCCTCTGTTTTCCCACTGGCGGGACATCCCATTTCAGGTACAGCATCTCTCTTTCCTCCGTTCCTAGCTTTGTGTTTACCCGTTTCGCCAAATACTCTCTCTCCTGCTTCAAAGCTCTAATACTGCAGCACACCAAAGACATATATATATATGGTTTTGAAAATGTTGACTCATAGAATCAAAGAGAAGGAAGGCAAAGGAAAGCTCTTGTACTTACCTTGATGCTACGTAGCTTGCTGGTTCATCACCAAGCAATGCAGGACTCGCATTCCCAAGCTCGGCCAAGTGCTGTTCGAGCCATGTCAGCCTGCGGAGCTCAACTTCCATGTAGATTTGATCAGCTGGGTCTCCTTTGAATAACATGTAGAATTGTGTTCTGTGAATGATTGAAATGTGGCACAGATGCCATAACATTATGATTTGCTTTCTCTGCTCTTCAAAACACAAGGGCCAATCCATCTGAGATTCATCGGTTGCATCGGACTCTGAAGCAGCACCTGTCTCGTTTGCCTCCAGTTCTAACACCTAACATGGACAAACTTTTAAGTTACTGATTCCTGGATCTGAAAGCACTGGACAAATTTGCCTTCCAAAGAAGAATATGAACAAATTGGAACATGAAAGAGCACAAGTCACAAGTTTAAACTGACCTGGCAAACAAGAAGCTGCTTCTGGTATTGAAGCTTCGCCACACGTTCTTTCAATCCAGTAACATAAGCTTTGATGTTACGTATATTCTCTTCGGCAGCATTCTTAAACATGCGCTTCATTCTCTTAACATCGACTGAGTTTGCTTGTCGTGATACAGGCGTTCCTTCCCTTGACGGTGTTCGACTGCGGTTATCATCCCTCTTTGGTGGAGTAGCTCCAAAAGATACAGGGGCTGAATTAGCAGACACAACATTGCTCTCAGGAGCCTTATTTTCAGTCCCAGAAGACGAAAGAGGTGAACATGGTGCCCGGATCATATGCTGTATGTTAGGACTATTACTTAAGCCGAAGGGAAGAACTCTCTTCTTTTTCACCTGGGTCCTGAAATCTGGAGTCTGTTGTTCATCTGTCTGAAAAGACGAGACAAGCATGTCAATAGTGTTCTGAACACACTCAAGCTTCTTCTCCAAAGCTGCAATTTCTTGAGAATTCAACCGGGTTATTTCTTCCTTCAAGTTAGCTTTATCACCAACTACAATTTCCTCGGTTAAAAGGTTGCTCTTCTGCATGTCCCGGATTTCTGACAGCATTTTCGCAACTTTTTCTGCAGCTTGTTGATCACCCAGTTTGTGGGATGTCACTTCTTTATGAATTAGCTCCAGTGCTTGGTTTGCTTCCTCGCCCAACTTCTTTTGATGTTTTTCAAGCAAACGAATTTCTTGAACTAAGGCTGTTGGATCCGCTGAAGTTAAAGACTGCCTCACATTATCCTTCCTCCTACCACGAGCTGTTCTGCGGCTTGACGGAACAGATTTGCTTGGAATGGACTCCTCAGTATGGTAGGAGAGACACCTTGCCACTTGAGAAAAAGGTTCACACTCACTTGACCCCTGAAACCAATTATATAGGCATGTCTGCATAAGGTTGAAGTTATCCCAGAAAATTTTGGTATCTCATATTAGCAGCGTACATACCTTCAGCTCCTTTGCTTTTCTTTCTAGATTAAGTTCAGATTGTGCAATGTCTCTCTGACGCTTTAGCTCTTTCATTTCGGATTCCATCTGCCATTAGTTTAACATGACTGAATAATTGCTTTTGTTAATAAAACTTTAAGTTCTTATTTCTTAAAGTCTAGGTCATTCATACCTGTTGGATTTTCATCTCTTTCTCAATTAACAGAGACTTTAAGCAGGTAGATGAACTGGACTCCGGGCTTCTTAACTCTGACTCGAGTTTGGCTACTTTTTGCTGCAGATGTTTCAGCAACTTTTTCTCTGAGACAACCTACAACAGAAAATCAGCCAAAATCACATTCCTAAAATGAATACCAGCAGAAGGGTACATTTTCTATCAAGAACAAGCAAAACCATTTTGTTTTTCATCAAACACAAAGAAGATTGAAGCGAAAGGAGTAATGTTAGTGGGAGAGCAACAAAAGAAGGCTTAAAATAGACCTCACTACATCTTTACAGGTAAACCAAATCGATGCATTTTGTATCTTAATTCATGGCAAGAGTAGAATAGCTATGCAGTCAGATTAACATTCAAAGAATGCTCAGTTTCTAGAAATCTTTCATTCTAATCCTGGATAATTGCATATGCTCTCTAGAAGATGATTGCTACTCACAAACGAAACCAAATTTGCAATGAAAGGCCAAAGAAAAGCTATAAGGTGCCAAACGCAAAGCTCTATATAATCATCCTGACATCTAACTAAGTGACGTACCATGTTCACTTTAGCGCAGTTGGTGACTTCCTTCGCACTCATGGCAAAAGAGAGTGTCTTTTTGGTCTGTTCAACGTGGCTGAGTGCTGGGCTAATCGTACATATAATTGCTGTTCTAGCATTCCCGCCAAGTGAATTTTGCAAAATCCTTGTCAGCTTTGAGTCTCTATATGGCACGTGATCACTTTTTCTTCCAGAACTACAACCAAAATAACAGAAATAATACAGAACCTTCAGTTTTGCATTTCCAATCTATGCTGGCACTTGAAAACAATGTTGGCTAATTTCTTAAACTGCCCTCCCGGTTAAATTGTTCATCAAGCTAAAAGGTAATTTAGACATGCCCAAAGACAATCATGATGTTCAAAACATTGTGCTTTCTGACCTCAATTTTCTGATCACTGTAGTAAGTGTCAATAAACTACGGTTAATATGGCTCCCTTCCTTCAATCTTAGACCATCTGCGTTTGTTTGACAAGCACGTTCGCTTCCAGCAAGATCAACAAGATTCTGCACCAATTAAAATGTCTTCAATACCAAGTGAAGCTTCAACCCAAAGATAATCAAATGACGTACCAGAGTTGCCATGAAAGACTGCACACAGCCTGCTATTTCCCTGAGACTGCTCTGGATGGTCTGAATATCAAAAGCAGAGAAGATAAGAATTTCTGGAAAGTGGTTACTTTTTTACTGTCTAATAGGTAGCAAACAACTATGCACAACTATCTTCTCCATGTTTAAAAAATTAAAGAAGATTGAGTATTAATTAAATCATGCAGCATATCACATGAGCATGGATCATACCAGCCGAATAATCTGATGCGATCTTGAACTTTTGTCGTTCAAAGCAGTTTCACCTACTTGCCTTTGATCTGTAAAAGCAAATGGAAAATAACATAACAAATGTGAGACAATGTGTCATATTTCAAATATGTCATCTACATAGTTTTGAGGCTTTGCTAAACATATCTACCTAGAATACTATCATCATCAAATGCATAAAAAGATAGGAAGGTGATAGGAAGAATTACCTTCACAAATGCTAATTAAATGCTGTAAGTGTTGCCTGCTTTCTACCACTTCCTCCACCAGATTTTCCACAATGGTTCCTTTCTGCAATAAAATCAACATTCTCAAACTGGCCGAGATTATTGTATGTCTCTTTGAGCACTTGACTTAGTGTTTCCAGCCCTTTACATACCTCTGGATCATCTAACAGTCGAAGGGGCCCAGTATCACGGTTTAAAAGGTCAACCACAGTCTCGTTATAGATCTCCAAAGCAGATACTTTCAAGACGAAGCTCCTTTCTTGAGTCTGCATAGAATTCAATAGATCCATAAGCATAGAAAAAGAACATATCACAAAACCAAGACCAAAACTCTTCAATTTGGTCACTTACTTTTCTTATATGCTCGTATATATCTTTAACAACACTTTCAGTAACTCCCCTCATTGTAAACGTCTTGCCACTGCTAGTCTGACCATAAGCAAAAATAGTTGCTGCAATAGATAGAGATAACAATTCACATATCCACATATAACATATCCTTAGATGATGGGACTTTAGATATCTGTGTAATTACCATTGGTTCCTGCTAATGCAGATAGTGCGACGTCCCTAGAACCACCTTCATAAACCTCTTGAGTTGCACAAGTTGGCTCAAAAACTTTATCTATAAGTAGTACAAAGAAGACAAAACTTCAATGAGCTAAATAACAAAAATGAAAAGAAGAGAAGACAAATAAGCAATGACTAATCAAAATACCAAATGAAAATTTTGTTGCAGCCCTCTCAGGATTGGGATTCTTAAAGACGATGGTCTGATCATCGGGACAATCCCATGCAATGAGATCATATTTGGCATGTTCCCTCCAGTTTAATGGTCTCATCCGAACAGTGACAAGAATCTTCTCCTCTGTAACTTTGGAACCACCTGGAGTATAAGGATTATTGACCCTATCTACCTTACTTAACGGTGTTCTCGGAGGTCCCATCATCTTTCTTCTACACACAAAATTGAAACCAAATTTAGAAAGTTATTAAGCCTAAATGCTACAAAACAACTCTAAATCTATAGATTACACGATTAAACACACTTGCTTATCAATCTAATCACCCTAATCCAAGATATTCTTCGAGAATCAGTAATCGTAACTGTAAATCAAGAGAACCTAAAAACAAAAGCCATCTATGGAAACTAGAACCACGAAAACATGAGAATCCAACATAATAGTCACCTGAAATCAAATCCAGAATAGGAAAGATGAAAGAAAATTAGAGAATCAAAGAAGATCGCTTACAGAGACGAAGGGGTTTAACAGAGGGATAACGTCGGAGAATGAAACGCCGCGGTGGTGGTCGGCGACGGACGGAAGATTCGCCGGAGAAAATCAAATCGGCGAGAAGAATTGGAAGTTGGTGGAGATGAATAGGGTTTTGGCTTTCGCAGAGAAAAATCGAGAGCAGAGATGTGTAACGGAAACTATTTTCTTGCTACTTTCTCCTTCTTTGTCTTCCTCTTTTGCTTTCTTTTTAAAATCTTTTTTTTTTAATTCCCGTTCTCTGCGCATACCTGAAATTTTTTGAACTTTGAACGGTCGAAGATCGATGGTTCTAAACGTGCCACGTGTACGACTGTCATTCCACAACGAAGACCGTACTAACGTAAACCGATGTAGTTTTTTTTTTTTTTTTTCACTGGAAGTTTATCTTTATTAATGATCCAAACAAGTTTACACGCTTAATGTTATAGCCCAAACGATTACATCAAAGAAAAGAAGGATAACTCTTGTATCTGTCGTGTCATCAACGAGGATTAGACACGTGGTGTAAACATGTCGCAAGAGAAACTATAGAACTTTCCTGTCATCCTTTGCCGTCGAAAACTTCGATACCGGTAAACTTAATCGACGCCGGAAAAGGTAAAAGCATCAATTTTTGTTGTTTTTCACCGGAGGCTGCATAAACAGAGAGATGGATCCAAAACAGAGATTTCAACTCATCTAATTTTCCAAATCACCAAACATGAGATGGTAAAATCAGAAAAGGAAGAAATTTGATAATCCATAAAATTTTGCTCAATCGAAGCTTCATAAACATGTAGAAACGGCTATAGGCAATCCAAATATGCTGGAAACTAATCTTCTTTTCATTATCATACTCGTAATCAACCATGAAGATTTGCTATAAACCATAGATCTGAAATACAAAGCCGGCTTGATAACATCCGAGAGAGAGACAGCAAATCCACCCGATCTAGCCGGATCAGACACCGCAGAACCTCACCGGAAACCACCGGATACCATAAAAACACAACTCAAAGAGCTAGTCGGAGAAGACCACCGTCGAGCGAGTAATCGCCGAATCAGCGTCACCAAACATAGATCCAGAGAGATTATTGAAAGAAAACTAAAAAGAACTAAAATAAATCGGCATAAAACCGATTCACGGCAGAAGAAAATAAAAAGCCAGCCAAAATCGCATGTGGAAGCCGAATTTGCCAGACAAAAACCAACCATCTCCGCATAAGAAGCCGGAGGATGTTGGGCTGAAGCCAGTTGAAACCAACTGGACGGCTTTGCCGGAGAATTCCGGACGGCGGAGTAAAAGATGGATAATCGACTCTCTCTCTAGAAAATATGAAAGAGAGAAGAGAGAGAGCCCAAACCGATGTAGTTATGTACAACATTCTTTTAAGAAACATGGCACAAAGTCACAAACGATATACGTATAGTGAAAAAAAAAAAAAGATAGATAGTGTAATATAATATTAGAACATCTTTAACAAATGGTTTTTATGAGTATGATATGATCGACGAAAAGATGAGTGAAGTTGAGGCCGGGTCGGATTTATAGGAGATTTTTCATTGGGTTGAACTCTTTGATGGATCAAGATTATAAAACAAGTCAGGTTTGAGATTAATTTTAGTTAGGCCGGAATCCATCAAGAAAGACCTATATCTCTTTATGGTTGGCCCGTATGAATGATTCTAGACCATCTATTGATTCAGTCCGAACCATGGGTATTTCTCTCGATCATTTTCTTCAAATTGATGGACGATTTTTCGTGAATTTCGAAGCTCAAGTCAAATTGAAGAATGGATTCTCCTAGGGGTAGTTTTGGTGGTTCGATCTTGGATAGGGATAAACTCTATTAACCATCTTGAATTCTATCAAACCAAAGATAGTTTGGCTCAATCATTCTCCTTAAAATACTTGAGTTATGGAAGAGTATCTAATCCTAAGCCATTTGTTCGAGCGGATGCTGATTTGGATAAGTCTCCTCCTATTGACTCGGTCTTAGATGAAATGGTACAATTGAATTATTGCCTGAACAACATATAACCTCATCATTTTTGGTTAAAGATTTGGGAATCTTAAAACAATTAACACGCCCTTCCGACCTTTGTGATAGGGACGGACGAGTGTTACAAATATACACTGTAGCCCATACACAAAAACGAGAGAAATATTACAATATATAATTTTCTTGTTGTTCTTCTTATTACCAATTTACCATTTTTATTTTTAAATCTTAAAAAGAAAAGTCTTTTGAGCCGTAGACAAGAGTGACAAGTATATATTACAAATCAGAGTGTAAGCGGATTCATGCACTCCAATAGTATAAGCGGTAACTAAAACCATGTAAGCTCACGGGTTAAAAATTTCTAGTGTATCCAGTGGCGGAGCCAGGAAAATTAGTTACGGGGGTCATAATATTTTTTGTTATAAATATTAATTTTATTATAAAAAATGTCATTACAATTTTTTTTTTTAAAAGATGCATCCTTATAATTAAGTTTTAAACAACAAAATTAATAAATAAAAACTTAGTTAAAGCCCAACAGTTTGTTAAAAAAGCCCAACGATAATGTTGAATCTCAATTAAACTATAGATAATTCTTAAAATTAATGGCATATTTCTATTTTAAATTTTTGTGAGAGGGGTCAATAATATTTGAGAGGGGTGTCAATAGCATTCTTGGACATGTGTCAAATAATTATTTTAATAAACCTAAGCTGAAAATTTTAATTCCATGGGTGTCATATGACCCCCATGTTTCTTAATTGCCTCCGCCACTGAGTGTATCTTAAAATTGTGTGTATATATTGATAAACCTACCACTATGTTTCTTGAACAAAGCCCCCACTACATATACACAGCCATTTTGAATCCATTTGATTAAATTAATATCTTAAGCAAAAAAAAAACAAAACAAAAACTAGCTTGGTCGTAGTCTGTAAACCGTTGTTTTTGTGTGCCCATAGTTTGCTGATATTATCTTCTTTGTTACTTTACTTATTCATTTATTGACAATTTGACATTATAATAGTGAAACTTGGTTAATTATGTTACTTTATTGACATAATCATTGTATAAGATAATAGAGCAAATGTATGTTTTACACGCAGTACTCGAAAACCAACAAAGTTCATTTCCTGTGGATTAGATCAGTATTGACCAACTGTACTTAATTACAATTATTATTACTTTTAACAAAAAATTTATTTCAAACAAAGCACAATTAGGTACTCCCTCCGTTTCACAAAGAGTGTCGTTTTAAGGTTTTATTTTTGTTTCACAAAGAGTGTCGTTTTAGGTTTTCAATGCAAAATTTAATGATTTTTTATGTTTTATGACTATTAGTATTCTGCAGATTGTTTTACTATTGGGCAGATTGTGTTTAAGTATATAGGTAATGATGTTTTTGTTTAGAAAAAACAAAAAATTTAATGTTTTCTTAATCTGTGTGCAAAACTCTAAAACGACACTCTTTGTGAAACAGAGGGAGTATTATTAAAGAAAACAAAGCTGTCGAAGAGAAAAGAGACTAGTATAAAATGATCCATCAAAGCTCTTCAAATTCTTCACATTTCATTTATCCATTCTCTTCTTCATTCTTCTCTCACAATTTGCATTATCACCATTTTCTATTTCATTCACTTCTAATTATTTCCAGTGACCTCCTTGGCCAGTGACTTTTCGTAGCATTTTAAGGTAATCACCACTTCTTATAATGTATTTTAATGAGATATTATAAGGTTTATATGATTAGTTTAGTTTATGAAAAATGTAATGCTCTGAATGGTTATGATATGCGAAACTTTAGAAACCGTAAAATGAAAAAAAATTTGATAATATATATGAAAGAAAATATAAATATTTTAGTTGGATATGGTTAAAAAAAAGTTTCACTGCTAATTAAAAGAATTTTTTTTTGAAAAGTTAATTAGTGGATTTTGAAATTTTTCTTATAGCAAAACATAAAATACATTTAGAAAAAAAAATAGAAGTATATACTCCGACATTTTTCCGACACATGTAACATCGCTTAGCCTAAATTAAACAACTGAAATTAAAAGCTTATAAGTTTCGGAGGGAATATGCTTTGAAAGATTCTTTAATAGTCTCATTTACTTTAGGATAAGAATAAAAATAGTAATGTATCGTAAAAAGCATGCAACAAACACATTATAAAATGGAGAATTTTCTTTTATAGTTCTCAGAAATTATTCCAATTTAATAATTTTATATATTAGTCTTTAGCGAGAGAATTTATGTGATGATTGGTTGGGCTGTAGGAACTAGTTACAAAAATTTTACAAAAATTTTAGCTAGCAAATGTACCATATCATGTATTCATTTTGACAAAAAATTTTTGTCAAATATGATAATCTTTCAATATTTTTTTTTTTGGTGTGAAAATAATCTTTCAGTATATTTACTTTAGCTACTTTACATTCCGCAAAATGTAAAAATATATCTTCTAACAAAAAAAAATATAAAAATATATTTCTGTGATACATTTAACTCGTCTTTAGGGGTGTCAAAATGGTTAACCCAACTCAACTCAACTCATTACCCAATGAGTTTAGAATTAAATGAGTTAATGGGTTGACTCAACTCATTTAAGCAAATGAATTGAGTCAACCCATGAACTCATTTAATTTGATGGGTTAGAAGGTTAAATGGGTTGACCCATTGACCTATTAATGTAATAAATAAATTAATAATTAAAATATAATAATAATAATAATAATAATAATAATAATCATCATCATCAACATCACTATTATTTGGCGGAAAAATCACGGATTTACGTTTTTGGCGGGAAAATTACACATTTTTGTTTTGGGTTAAAAATTATAAATTTTTGGCGGGAAAATCACGGATTTACGTTTTTGGCGGGAAAATTACGGACTTATGTTTTTGGCGGAAAAATTACGGATTTACGTTTTTGGCGGGAAAATCATGGGTTTACGTTTTTGGCGGGAAAATTATGGATTTACGTTTTTGGCGGGAAAATTTTACATTTTCATTTTTGGTTAAAAATTATAAAAAAATTTGGCGGGAAAATCACGGATTTACGTTTTTGGCGGGAAAATCTCGGGTTTACATTTTTGGCGGGAAAATTTTTCATTTTCATTTTTGGTTACAAATTATAAAAAATTTTGGCGGGAAAATCTCGGGTTTACGTTTTTGGCGGGAAAATCTCGGTTTTACATTTTTGGCGGGAAAATTTTACATTTTCATTTTTGGTTACAAATTATAAAAAAATTTGGCGGGAAAATCACGGATTTACGTTTTTGGCGGGAAAATTACGGGTTTACGTTTTTGGCGGGAAAATCATGGGTTTACGTTTTTGGCGGGAAAATTACATATTTTCGTTTTTTGTTAAAAATTATAAATTTTTTTGGCGGAAAAATCACGAATTTATATTTTGATGGGAAAATTGTGTATTCACATTTTTGGTGGGAAAATTAAAGACTATATTCAATCGGTTTAGAAGTTTTGGTTAGACTCAAATTGAAATCGGTTTAGAGATTTAAATTAGTTTGATTCAATTTAACAAAAATTGATAGGTCAAATGGGTAAACCATTGAAACCATTGACCCATTACAACCCAACTCATTTGATCCATCAACTCATTTGACTCAATAACTCATTTGATCCATCAACTCATTTGAGTCAAAATTTTCAACTCATTAGGGTTCATGGGTTGAGTTGAGTTTTGGTTGACCCATGAATCTTGACCCATTTTGACACCCCTACTCGTCTTAAAGAAAAATAAATGTAAGATTTGATACAAAAAATTGCTTGTTCATCAAGAACCATATACTTAAATCATTAATTAGTTTTGATGCATATGATATCAATTATCAAATTATCTTGTTGATTTTCATATTAGTAATGACTTATTATAAGTAACTAATAAGTAATAAGATAAAGTATCGAACCATCATATTTCCTAAAATGCGAGTCTTGCCCACTGTTTTTCTATAGGTTTGGAGCCCAAGCAAATAACGACAAATCAATTAGAGAAAAGTATTAACTTTAGTCAATATTTAAAATAGTACCATTCTTCAAGAATCCATCTCTTTATAAATTCTAAATCTCTTGAGAAGTGAAAAACCTCCACAGTCATTGAGATCAACTTTACCTCTAATTCTTTCTACTCTACTTCAGGTTCTCTTCTTCTTCTCCTGCTTTCGATTTGCTCACTTTATAATTGCTTTTTTACATTTAATTTTACCTTACCTTTTTTAGTTTCTTCAATTTCATTGTAACGTTTATTAGAGAATACAGCTTACTGATTTGATAAGAGTAAAAAATTTAGGTTCATTCTTTTTTATTTTTGAATGATAACACTATTTTAAAACTCTCTGGTCAGAAACGTATGTTCTGTTTCTTCTCGTCTTCTAATTTTTAGAAGAATATTTTCGCAGAGAATTTTCTAGCTGTATGTCAAAATCTTTATTTTTTTGGTTATAAAAGAAAATTCGTCGATTTATTTTATTTCTTGATTTGATTTATCTTTTCCTCCATTAATTATTTGAGAAGCCATAAACACCGCTGCTTTGAAATGGATAGTGGATGCAAATGTTTAAAGAAACTTAAATTGGATAAAGATGATTCGTTCAATATTTCATGTTCGCAAAATAAAAATAATCATTTAACTTTAAAAAGATAAGATATTTTTGTATGGATATTTTTGTATGATTGTATTGAATAAAAAATAAGAAAGATGTGACCTTTTTGTTTTACTTTTTAACTTTTTCATAAGTCATAATCAATTTCCCCTTATATAGGCAAGCACTGAATTCACCTCTCTCCATTATCTTATTACATTTCTTAATTTTCTCCATCTTCTTTTTCTCTGCAGTTTCAAAAGCTTTTTGATTTTGTTTGAAATGGCAAACGCGGAACGTGTAATAACGCGCGTCCACAGCCAGCGAGAGCGTTTGGATGCCACTCTTATTGCTCAGAAAAATGAAGTCCTTGCTTTGCTCTCAAGGTATTACAACACAACAACACTTCAAGCTAACTAACTTGTCTTGTAAGATTACCAAAAAAAAAACCTAAATACTCTGTTTCTTTCTCTTTTTAGGGTTGAAGCCAAAGGCAAAGGCATTCTACAATATCACCAGATCATTGCTGAGTTTGAGGCAATGCCTTTAGAGACACAAAAGAAGCTTCAAGGTGGAGCTTTCTTCGAAATCCTCCGTTCAGCTCAAGAAGCAATTGTGTTACCACCATTGGTTGCTTTAGCTGTGAGACCAAGACCTGGAGTTTGGGAATACGTAAGAGTTAACCTCCATGATCTTGTCGTTGACGAGCTTCAAGCTTCTGAATATCTTCAATTCAAGGAAGAGCTCGTCGATGGAATGTACGTTTTTCACCTCTTCTTTTCTTCTCTCTCGCTTTCTTGTAGTCCTTTACTCAACTTGTGTCATGACTATATTGCAGTAAGAATGGTAACTTCACTCTCGAGCTTGACTTTGAACCATTCAACGCCGCATTCCCTCGTCCCACGCTCAACAAGTACATTGGAAATGGGGTTGAGTTCCTCAATCGCCATCTCTCGGCTAAGCTCTTCCATGACAAGGAGAGCTTGCATCCTCTGCTCAAGTTCCTGCGCCTCCATTCCCACGAGGGCAAGGTTTGATCTCAACCAACTCTCCTTTCAATTTTTTGTCTGAATAATAAAATTTTAATTACTCTGTCTTTGGTGTGTGTGTAGACTCTGATGCTTAACGACAGGATCCAGAACCTAAACACACTGCAACACAATCTGAGGAAAGCAGAGGAGTATCTTATGGAGCTGAAACCCGAGACACCCTACTCGGAGTTTGAGCACAAGTTCCAGGGGATTGGTCTTGAGAGAGGTTGGGGAGACACCGCGGTGCGTGTACTTGACATGATTCGTCTTCTTCTTGACCTTCTCGAGGCACCTGACCCTTGCACTCTTGGGAATTTCCTTGGAAGGATCCCAATGGTTTTCAACGTTGTGATCCTCTCTCCTCATGGATACTTTGCTCAGGATAATGTTCTTGGTTACCCTGACACTGGTGGTCAGGTCAGTAACTAAACACTTTGAAGAGTTCTTCTTTCTTCATTCCT
Source organism: Arabidopsis suecica (assembly GCA_019202805.1). Lineage (NCBI taxonomy): Eukaryota > Viridiplantae > Streptophyta > Magnoliopsida > Brassicales > Brassicaceae > Arabidopsis > Arabidopsis suecica. The sequence continues at coordinate 6,471,107 of CM032909.1, read as the reverse complement.
CGATGGATCTTTAAACTTGCCAAATTTCTTGCAGGTTGTTTACATTCTTGATCAAGTTCGTGCTCTCGAAACAGAGATGCTCCAACGCATCAAACAACAAGGACTCACCATCACTCCGAGAATCCTAATTGTAAGCTTAGTTTCTGCTGCTTTGATGATTCTTCTTGTGTGTGTGTGTATGTGAAGATGTCTAAAACTCTTCTCTTATGTTGTCACAGATCACTCGGTTGCTTCCTGATGCAGCAGGAACCACTTGTGGTCAACGTCTAGAGAAAGTGTACGGAACTCAGTATTGTGATATCCTCCGTGTGCCTTTTAGAACAGAGAAAGGAATCGTTCGCAAATGGATCTCAAGATTTGAGGTCTGGCCGTATCTAGAGACTTTTACCGAGGTATAAATCAATTTTCTTCCTACAAACATGGCTCTTGTTTATTATTACCCTTATTTGACTCAATATATGAATGTGGTGCCTTGTTTTTTCACAGGATGTTTCAGCTGAAATCTCGAAAGAGTTACAAGGGAAACCTGACCTTATCATTGGAAACTATAGTGATGGTAATCTTGTTGCCTCTTTGTTAGCACACAAACTTGGTGTCACTCAGGTTTGTCTCTTGTTTCTATCCATAGCCATTGAGACTTGTTGTCTTTCTCTAAAAGCTAAAAAATTTTTGGTTTATTATCATACAGTGTACCATTGCTCATGCTTTGGAGAAGACTAAGTACCCGGATTCTGATATCTACTGGAAGAAGCTTGACGAGAAGTACCACTTCTCTTGCCAGTTCACGGCTGATCTTATTGCCATGAACCACACAGATTTCATCATCACAAGTACTTTCCAAGAAATTGCTGGAAGGTAAAGAGAGAAGACTTAAGTCTCAAGAAAACAATTTTCTACAACTTCCATAGATACGAGTTAAAGTAACCTCTGTTTTTTGTTTTCAGCAAGGACACTGTTGGTCAGTACGAGAGCCACACAGCTTTCACACTTCCCGGGCTGTACCGTGTGGTTCACGGTATTGATGTGTTTGATCCCAAGTTCAACATTGTCTCTCCTGGTGCGGATATGAGCATATACTTCGCCTACACTGAGGAGAAGCGTAGATTAACCGCATTCCATCAGGAGATCGAGGATCTCCTTTACAGTGATGTTGAGAACGAAGAGCACCTGTAAGCTTTTTATATGACTCATGTTGTTTTTTAAAGAATGTTTGATGGTTATGGAAAAAACCTAACCTTTCTGCTTAAATTTGAAAACAGATGTGTGCTTAAGGACAAGAAGAAGCCAATCATCTTCACCATGGCTAGGCTTGACCGTGTAAAGAACTTATCAGGTCTTGTTGAGTGGTATGGTAAGAACACTCGCCTGCGCGAACTGGTGAACTTGGTCGTTGTGGGTGGAGACAGGAGCAAAGAGTCGCAGGACAATGAAGAAAAGGCTGAGATGAAGAAAATGTATGATCTGATTGAGGAATACAAACTCAATGGACAATTCCGATGGATCTCTTCACAAATGAACAGAGTGAGAAACGGCGAGCTTTACCGTTACATATGTGACACCAAAGGTGCATTTGTACAGCCTGCTCTTTATGAAGCCTTTGGGTTGACTGTTGTTGAGGCTATGACCAGTGGGTTACCGACTTTTGCTACTTGCAATGGTGGTCCTGCTGAGATCATTGTGCATGGAAAATCTGGTTTCCACATTGATCCATACCATGGTGACCAGGCAGCTGAGACGCTTGCTGATTTCTTCACCAAGTGTAAGCATGACCCATCTCATTGGGATCAGATTTCATTGGGAGGACTTGAGAGGATCCAGGAGAAGTAAGTATAAACTATAAGTCTGGTCTTGTAGATTCACCTATATTTCTTTATAGTTTGATGTTTTAAAACCATTTTCTTGTGGGTTTTTGTAGATATACATGGCAAATTTACTCAGAGAGGCTCCTGACATTGACTGGTGTCTACGGCTTCTGGAAACATGTCTCTAACCTTGACCGTCTTGAGAGTCGTCGATACCTTGAGATGTTCTACGCATTGAAGTACCGCCCACTGGTATACATTCTCTCATATGTCCACACTTTATTAGACCCTTCTTAGTGTTGTCTCTGGTGCAGTACTGCAGTAGTATCTCACAACTACTTATTTGTATTGCAGGCTCAAGCTGTTCCTCTTGCTCAGGAAGAGTGAAAGAAGATTTTCTACCTTCTACAACAATAAAGATCTCTCATTGTCGACGGCTTCTTTGTTATGTAGCTCATGTCATTTTGTTTTTTCCTTTTCTGATGTTGATGGAGATTTCCTTCTAATTTCAATAAAAGTTTAATTTTCTATATTCAACTTCGTTTACTCATTGGAGTAATAAGCTATTATATGCTACGAATTAGAAAAAGCAACCAAAGCCTCCAGAGTTTTATCCATTAATTAGCAACATGAACAATGTAAAAAACTGATTACTTAACTACTTTAAGCATAAATATAGGAACTATGATTAAAACAGTAAGTAAGATAAAAGTATAGCATGTATGCAAGTTTGCTCGGTGAGTGCAACCTCCTCGCTTCCATTCGGTACCACATGTGTAACAAAACGAATATCCACACCTATCCATCAAAGATCAACATTATTACAATGTTATTAATTATTACTCGAGAAACATAATCAAATTTTTAAAAAGTTATAATAGCTAGAGAATAATGAAAACCTGCAAGTTATTTTGGAGCATCCTTCCGAACGTTCGATCATGTTGTTGCACTTTTTACATTGACGCCACAATTTCTGATTTGCTAGAATTATTAGCTTTATATCATTTAGAGTAGATTTCGGACCCAATCTCTTGTAATCACCGCATGACAAGTCACTATGCCATGGAACTTTGCAGTTGATGCAAAAGGGTTCACTGCATTTGACACAACATCTCCTAACTTCAGCTTCTTGAGTAGATATAGAGAGCTCTGTTACCGACATTAAAGCCGAGCACCTCGGGTTTGGGCAATAAACTCTGTCTGCCACAAAAATCAATTCATCTGCAATCCTTTGTTCCCACATCGCTTTTAGTTTAGGTGTCAAAAGATTAGCACAGCTTCTAAAAGTTAGCTTAGACTCGCATTGATAATCAGGACATCTCGGTACACGTCCCTCGAGTAGCCTCGCTTCTATATGTCGTTTCACGCACTCAATACAGAATTGATGACCGCATAAAGGAACAGAAAACATCTGCTCAGCTTTGAAATCATCATCGAAACAGATATGGCAACTCGCAGGCATATGTAAGCTGATTTCAGAAACTACTGTTTCCATTGCACGTTCATATACATGATTTCCAGTCATCTGTTCTCTGATGTAAACGTGGTAGGAGCCATCTCCTTGTACTAGAGTGCCTTCTTCCTCCATGAATCAGGGTTTTCTTTTTCCGTAGGACACCTTGTATTATGACTTGCAGAGCTAAATTACTTGCAGGAGCTGATAACAAACTATAAAGTAAGATTTTCCTAAATCCTGTTAACTAAAAAAAGGAAAAATAATTAATTTCCAAAATATAATAAAATAATGTTATAACCCAAAGACTTTTTATTTTTATAACAAACTAGATAAGGACCCGTCCGATGGACGGGTTTAATTTTTTAAAAATTAAAATCAAATTTAATAAATTAATTAATTAACAACGTTGTAAGTAGAATTTTTTTTCAAACATAAAATAAATATTTACTTTTTCACTGTTGCATTGTATCTTTAACCACTAAAATTATTAATTTAAAATTATTTCGAATGAAAGATATATCACATAGCAATAACTCATAGTATACTTATATGAAGAATTAAAATTAAAAATATTCATCATAAAATTGACGAATAAAACCAAAATAGTTTTTAATTAGACATGTTAAAAATATATCAAACTCCTTAGCCTTCCAAGCTAACGTTGCGGGTTCGATTCCTATATACTCGATTGCAATGACTTTATGATCAATCAATAAAAATTGATAAATTCAAAAAATTATAAGGACGATGATATATGAATCTTATATAATTCACATATGAACATAGAAATTTAAATAAAAAATTTTGAAATAGTATAATTAAATTTAAATATCAAAAACAAAGAAGAAGCATATATGGTTCTTGCATATTCAAGAATTTCAAATAAACAATATAAAACATTACTTAAAATCATTACATATTTCTAATTAAAAATTAAAATTGATATAAATAATTTAAATTTGTAATTTAAATCATGACACATGTTGCTATCTAAAATCATTAGAACTATGATATATTAAAAATCTTATATAATTTAAATTGAATATATAAACCAAAATAAATATTTTAAAGATACAACAGTTAAACTAAAAATAAAAATTATAAACACGATGAGATATGAATCTTAGATAATTTAAATATGAAAAGAGAAATTAAAATAAACAATCTAACTATACTACAATCATAATTGAGGACAATAAAAAAACACAGTTAAGTAAAAAAATATTACAAAAGAAAAAAAAATTGATCTCTCATATTTCTAATCAAAATAATAAACTAAATAATATTAGGATTAATTTAATTAAATCATCACATATTTCTAATTGAAAAGGAAATTGAGATAAATAATATTAAATTTTAAATTAAATCATGACACATGATAAAATCATTGACTGATAACGGTTCATGATACTATTAATTACTAAATTTGACAAACAAAAATATATCATATTAGTTATATAAGAACATATGTTTTATTTTTAATAAATTTTCTTTATTTTTTTCTTGTTTAATAGAATTATATATATTTTTAATTATAAAAACGGTATAGTTTCCTTATTATTATCTTTTGACATTTTTAAAATTGTGTATAGAAATACTAATTATTTAAAATTATCCTTATAATTATTTTTTCCATTTTTAAAATTATTTAAATTTATAATTACTTACAATTATCTTTTTTTTTTAATTTTAAAAAAGAAATTTTTGTTTTACACGTGTCAAAATCTAAAATCGATAGATTTGCCACGTGTCACGATCCTATGAGTTACTAACTTTGAAAACTATACTTTATATAATAAGATCTTTAAATGGGACGGGTTTTGGCTGATGGGTCAAAAAAATTACACGGCTTACAAAAAACGAAAAGGCCCAAATTGGAAACACTAACGAAATCATTGTAGAAAGCAGTACACCGGAAAACACGACCCTCGCCTTCCAAACCCGATGCTAACATGGACGGTTCCTTTGCGGACAAGACCTCGACATCAAGACTTTGATCGGAGATAGCAAATCCTATCGAAAACCGTCATCGAGAAACAAACCGAACCAAAAACTTTTCTTTCGAGAAAGGAAGAGCCGTCAGATTTGAGACCCATGACCTCTTTTGCCCGACCTAGAAAGAAGAGAGACATCGAAGCTAACCCTCACTTTCCTTGACATTCTCCCTTGAACCACTCCAAAAGAAAAACCAATCTTCATATCCGACAAAGAGGAAGCCAATAACGGCGGTAGATGATGGACGCCGGCTCAAAACAAGCCATCAACCACTGAGATCCACCAAAGATCACCCGTAACTAGCCATCTAGGATCCAGCCAAGGATCCACCGTTAACCTCTTCGAATAGTGGCGAAACCCACATATCCAAAACCCAACTTCCGCTGCTCGCCAGAGCTCCAAACACAAGCCGCCAAGCCGTGAGAAACAAGATCCAGTCTACTGTTGTCCTTAACCAGCAGAACGAAGGAACCGTTTCTCTGGCCACCGTGGGAGAGCCACGGTCAAGCAATGAGCCATGGACCAAACCACTCCTCACACCACTGAAGAAGAAAGATGCTCACCAGCGCTTCACCCTCTGACCCATCAACCGACGCTGAAGAACATAAGGTAAAACTGAAAAGGAGAGGCCACACACGCGCATACGAAGTTGTACTTCTCCCTCAAACCTAATACCATTGGCTAGGGTTTTCAAGAGAGAGGAGAGAGCGTTTTTTTTATGGAACCAAAGACTTTCATCTAGAAAGAGTGAAAAATATTGCAAGAGTTGGGTTTTCATTAGCATAAAGATCCCTTCTATTATATAGGCCATGACACAGTTCTAACCATAACCCTAACCCCATATGTACAATGGTGTGTTGAAAAATTATATTAAGTAGTTGAATCTTTACAATGGTTAGTTGAAAAAAAAAGCTGATGTGAATTAATTTGTGTTGAATTCTTTCAACATGTGAATCGGGAAAGAAGATATAACTCTTGCCACGTGACACTTTTTATTTGGATGAAAGAATTGCTTTTGAATTAAAATAAATATTGATGTGTATGTGTTGTTTTCTTATAGGCTATAAGGATTTTAGTGTTTCTTGTTTTTCACCAAAATATTTGGGATCAATTATCTTATAGTAAACTAATTATTATTTTTATTTTTTATACCAAAATTCATCATCTTTTATACTCTAGAAATAAAGACTTGTTTCATTTGGTTTTAACACTGAACGAAAAATATTTTTTTTTTGTGAAATGAACGTCAGCAATAATTCATTTAACACCTAAAATTCTTCTAGTTATCTTTTTAACTATCCAAATTCTAACATTTGTCAATTTCAAAATAAATTAAAGAGATTTTGAAGTCTCTATGTTTGATTTCAAAGCTTTATTATTTTGAATTGAGTTTATTGTACTAATTAATTTATGTGTGTTTTATTAATGAGAAATTGCCTCTTATAGCCCAAAATCAAGTTTTTGGGACAAGAATAGCACTCAAAAGTTTATTGGATAAAAATAGCACCTTATTTTTTATTTTTGAAATTAATAAATAATTATAAATAAATACAAAAAATTACAAATTCATCGTTAATATTTTCCCGCCAAAACAAAATCCCGTCAAAATTTTTCTGCCAAAAAAATATTTAAAGTTTATAGTGCTATTTATGGAACTTTTCAAAAGTAACGCTATTTTTGGAAGAAAACTTATCTACTTAACATTTTTGAAGTACATATTTGCTCAACTAATTGGGTCGGGTTTTAAATGATTTTGACCTGGAAATCTTTGATTCAGATATTGCCTTAATTTTCGTAAAAACAAATAACGACGTACAATATATTTTACATTTGGTCTTTCATAAGTGTCTTAGCTATTCTAATAACCAATAAGAGTCATGGCAGTCACACATCATTTTGCAACATGATTCCTTCCATGTACTACTGTATTGACTACTATCATAGTTAGACCATAAACATAAGTAGGAGTTATCTTAATGGTCTCTTTTATGTCTTTATATAAAGACCTATTCTGTTATCAATAAATCCAACAACAATAATGTGTACACATTGGAAACAGAATATATAAGATGTAAAAGTCATAAGAGAGCTCTAGTAAATGTCAAACATAGGCTAAATCATAATCAGACAACATAATTAAGTGCTATCCTCTAGACCCATACTTTCAGCATGCTTTATAAAGGTCTTTGGAGGTAATGCTTTCGTAAATATGTCTGCAACCATTAGCTCAGTGCCTATGCATGTGTTCAATGACAATCTTTTCTCTTTTAACATCTTGCTTAAGTGATAGATATTTAAGGTCCATATGCTTGACGCCTTTAGATATCTTATCATGCTTAGAGAAGAAGATTGCGGCTTGATTGTCACAATAAAGAGTTAGAGGCTTGTCAATAAAGCTCAGAGCCCCAAACTCAGACACAAAATTCCGCAATCAGGTTCCTTGAATAGAAGCTTCATAACATGCCACATACTCAGCCTCCATGGTGGATGTATAAATTAACTCTGATTTCTGGCTTTTCCATGAAATGGCACCTCCATTAAGGAGGTACACATAGCCCAAAGTACAATGTCTAGAATCTTGACATCCACCAAAATCTGAGTCTAAAAATCCAACCATTTGTGGATGTGTTGATCTTCGATATGTTAGCATGTAGTTTCTTGTTCCCTTTAGATATCTCAAAACTTTCTTTGTAGCTTTCCGATGAGCAAGTCCTGTGTTACTTTGAAATCTACCCAACATTCCGACTGCATGGCTAATATCAGGTCGAGTACAGACCTGAGCATACATTAAACTTCCCACAAGAGATGCATAAGGGTACTTTTGCATTTCATTATGTTCTATTTCGTTCTGCGGACATTGCTTAAGGTTAAGATTATCACCTTTTTGCATAGGAACATTAATAGAAGAACACGTCATCATGCCAAATCTCTCAAGAATTTTATCAATATATGCTTTCTGAGACAATCCTAAAATTCCTAGTGATCTGTCACGAAATATTTCAATTCCTATCACATAGGATGCCTCACCCATATCTTTCATATCAAAATTCTTAGAGAGATATATCATAGTCTCATGTAATAGACCGAGATCACTACTGGCCAATAATATGTCATCAACATACAGAACCAAAAATATGAACTTACTCCCACTAATCTTGAGGTATATACATGGATCTACTATGTTTTCTTTGAAACCAAACTTCGTAATGGTTTCATCAAACTTTAGATACCATTGCCTCGAAGCTTGTTTCAGTCCATATATTGATTTCTTTAATTTGCAGACCATGTCTTTTTGACTTTCGATTATGAAGCCTTCAGGTTGACGCATATAGACTTCTTCTAGTAAGTCTCCATTAAGAAAGGCAGTTTTCACATCCATTTGATGTAACTCGAGATCATAATGAGCTACTAATGCCATGATAATTCTGAGTGAGTCTTTTCTTGACACTGGTGAAAAAGTCTCACTATAATCGGTGCCTTCTTTCTGATTAAACCCTTTGGCTACAAGTCTGGCTTTATACCGTTCCACATTGCCATTACAATCGAGTTTGGTCTTAAAGATCCACTTACACCCGACTGCTTTGTGTCCTTCAGGCAATGGAACGATGTCCCAAACTTCATTCTTAACCATCGAGTCTATTTCATCTTTAGTGGCATCAATCCATTTATCAGAATTAACATCTTTCATGGCTTGTGAATAAGAAACCGGATCTTTGATATCCCATTCTCCAAATTCTACTTGACAAAGTATGTAGTCATCAGAAATAGCAGATTTCTCTGACGAGTTGATCTTCTTAATGCTGGTTCTTCTTGTACTGCATGATCATCATTGGCGATACTTTCATTATGGAGTGTGTGATCATTCAATGGATTTTCCTCATTGTTTAACGGTTCAACAATAAGAGGATTTCCAACATTCAGAACTAAGGGTAAAGGGATATTAATCCTCATTTCCTGAATGATCACATCTTGAACTTTATCACTCCTACTAATCTCGCCATTTTCATAGAATCTGGCATTACTGGTTTCTAAAATTATCGTACTATGAGTTGGACAATAAAATCTATATCCTTTAGACTTCTCAGGGTAACCTATAAAGAAACCACTGATCGTTCTGAAATCTAATTTCTTTTCATGTGGATTGTATATTCTCACTTCAGCTGGACATCCCCAAACTTGGAGATGTGACAGACTAGGTTTTCAGCCTTTCCACAGTTCAAATGGTGTTTTTGGGACTGCTTTGCTTGGAACCCGATTTAAGATATATACTGCAGTACGTTATGCATCCATCCACAAGGATATAGGCATGTTAGCATGACTCATCATGGATCTAACCATTTACATATAAGTACGATTTCGCCTTTCAGCTACACCATTCTGCCATGGAGAACCAGGCATTGAGTATTGCGCAACGATTCCTAATTTTTGGAGAAATTTGGCAAATGGTCCAGGATGTTGTCCTGTTTCATCATATCTGCCATAAAATTCACCACCTCTATCTGACCTTATGATTTTCACCTTTCTATCTAATTGCGTCTCAACTTCAGTAATAAATGCCTCTACAGCATTCACAGATTGAGATTTTTCATGCAATAGATAAAGCTAACAATAACGTGAATAATCATCGATAAAAGTAATGAAATACTTTTCACCTCCAAAACTTGGAACATCAAAAGGTCCACAAATATTTGTATGTATGATTTCAAGAAACTGTGTACTTCTTGTGACTCCTTTCTTAGTGTGTTTAGTTTGCTTACCCTTAATGCAATCTATACACTCTTTAATATTGGTAAAATTAAGATTCGGAATGACTCCATCTTTTACCAATCTTTTAATTCTTTCATAGGAAATATGTCCTAATCTTTTATGCCACAAAAAATATGATTCATCAGTACATGTTTTTCTTTTAAGTCTACTTTCAGTAAGAAAAGAGAGATGTGTTTCATAAGGTTGATCAGCCAATTTTAACATATAAAGACCATCAACTAATATTCCAGAACCAACACGATTAGAGTTCATAAATATATTAAAACAACCATCTCCTTGAGTAGATTTAAAACCAGCCAAATCAAGTTTGCTTACAAAAACTAAATTACGGAAAATAGATGGAACATAAAGAGTCTAATATAAATCTAGAAAAAATCCACCATCTAAAATGAGACGATAGGTGCCAATAGCTTCAACTGGCGCCTTGTCTCGATTTCCCATCAATAAGTAGTTTTCACTTGAATTTATGGTCTGGATCGTAAGGAATCCTTGTACGGAATTCGTTACATGTACGTTAGCACCGCTATCAATCCACCAAGCTTTAGAAGAAACATTAGTGAGATTAGATTCGAAAAAGCTTACGGAACCCATAGTATTATCTTTCTTTTCGAACCATTCTCTTCTTTTAGTGCAATCTTTCTGAAAGTGTCCAACCTTTTTACAAAAGTTGCATCTATAATTTTTCTTTGCCTTTTTCTTCGGATTAGCTTGATCGGAATCATTCATTTTGGGTGGTGCTCTTTGATGGCTCTTTTCATGCCTTTTCCCAACTTTAGGTCCAGCTCCTTGGACACAATGGACAACTTTAATACCTTCACGTCCTAATCTAGCCTCCTCTTGGACTAGTTTATTAGCCAATTCATTAGATGTCCACTTTTCATCAATTGCATTATAATTGATTTGAAATGGTCCATATTGAGGAGGTAGAGAATTTAGGATAAATTGGACGAGAAATGAATCGTCCACACTCATTCCCAAATTCTTTAGCTTTGACGCAAAATTGGTCATTTCAATGCAATGATCACTCATAGACCTTGCCCCATCATACTTCATGGTTGTAAGATCTGCCATAAGTTTCCCTACAAGGGATTTCTCCGCAGTCTTAAACCGTTCTTCTATAGCTACAAGATAAGCCTTAGCTTTATCTGCATCTGGGAGGGAAGTTTTTATGTTATTGGCAATTGTCATCCTTAAGAACATAATGCTCAATTTGTTCGATTTCTCCCAAGCTTTATGGAAATCATATTCTTCTTCAGTACTGTTCTCTGTTATTGGATTTGGTTCCTCTTCACGGAATACCAAATCCAAATCCAAATCCAGTATTCCTAATGTGAACTCAACTTTCTCTTTCCATTCTGAGAAGTTGGTTCCACTAAAAATTGGAACATTTGAGACCATGGATGACAAGCCATCGGTAATTAATGCTGCAATTTAGAGATATAACAAGCTTTAAATTAAGCTTCAAAGTTAAACAACACACATTAAATAAAAATTATTGAATGCATATGACTGTAGATTATATTGCTCCTGTGGGTAGTAACTATAATATGTCTTAAGGTCATAGCTTTCAAAAACTTTTCTCGAATGATGTATCACATTAATTAAGCTATCTGTGGATATACTTAATTACCTCATATACATACATTCTTATACATTATTGATCATGTTTTATGTCAATAGCCTACCTGTGAGTAGCTAATTAATACATAAACATATCAAAAATTAGCTTTAAATATATTTCGGTTTTCATGTGCAAATCATTATATGATAAAACCTATTATGGTGATATCAATCTTAATTTTGCACCTTGAGAAAAACCAATCTTTTATTATTTAGAAAATTCTCACAGTTTTCTTTTATGCGGATTATGAGAATAACTTTTATCTTTGAAATTTTCTAACTCATACATGAAAATTAAACAAAGATTCAAGCCTACAAACATCATAAATCTATTACTCTTAATGGATTCATTAGATGTTCATAACCATAAGCTCTGATACCACATGTTAAACATACTTTTAACATGAACCCCAAGATCTTAAACATCTATATTAATCACATAATAGAATCATAAAGAGGATTCAAGAAATACCTCCACTCATTGTAGGAATGATGCTTACTTGAATGGTTCCTTAAAAGTAAACCTTCCTTGATCAATGGTTTGTAGACTTGAAAAGGAAACTCTTAGATCTTTAGGTAGGAGTTAAGGTTTCTTTTCCCTTGCCTATAAGTCTTTCTCTTTTAAGTGTTGTTTTGTTTTATGTGATATTTGGGATGGAGCAAAGCATCTATTTATAGATGGGGAGAGGACCTTATTCCTCATTAGGGTTTGCCTTTTTATTTAATCTCAACCATCCATCAAAGTAGAGATCAAGGCCTTGGTGACATGTGTGAGGACATGTGTCTAGCATAGGTTCTTTATCTTGGTCCCAAAGCTAGTCATAGCTTTCTCTCCAAGTTATTAACCAAGGCATGACATGTGGCTTAACACTTGTCCTCCTCTTATTGTCTCCTACATTCATTAGGGAATTAACTCCTTAATAACCAATTATATTGGTTACCAAATGTTTATCAAAAATATAACAATCCCTAAGAAACTAATTAACTATAAGACCACATTCATGGGTAAGAAACAATAAATTTCTAACAGTTCCCACCACGTCTCTAATAGAAGTTGTGTTCTGCTCTGATTTCATCCTTACGAACACTCTCTGCTTTTGATTTTCTCTGCTTTTGATTTGCTCTGTTTTGAATTCTAAAAGCTTTCTCAACGTTGGTCAGTTGTTTATTGATATAATTTGCAATTTCAGCCAAAAAACTTTAGACAAAACAAATCAAAATCACATTAATTGGACATTGATTATAACAAGGAACATATTCCACATCTTCCAAAATAGAGTTTTAAACTCATTACATCTCAACAACAATCTCAACAAAAGCATAACAACTATCCCACCAAAAGCTTAACAACAATCCCAAAAGCTTAACATTAATTACTCTAAACTAGTGTACTTCTAATTTAGAGTCTTCCTTACGATCTCAACAAATGCTCAACTACAATCCCAACAAAAGCTCCATTACAATCCCAACATAAGCTTAACACTAGGTCCTCTAAATTACTTACCTCTAATTTAGAATCTTCTTCAACCTTGAAGTGGTTTATGGATCTCATCATTCCTCTTCCTCTCCTTAATCTCATAAAAACTAATGCCTGCAATGTCTCTCTCCATTTTCTCAGAATCTTCCATGGTGAAAGCAAACTTGTTTTCACAGACCTAAGTTGTAGTCCATGTCTCCTTGAACAAGAAGAGGTAATAGGAATCTCCACCAAGGATATCTTCAACCATGAACTCTCCTACCTCAGGAAGAGCACCAAGAGCCTCCCTTGAAACATACATCCATTGTGTGTGTTTGACCTCACGATAGTGGGGAGGAAGGTAGAGCTTCTCAATGCATTTATCCACAAACGCTTCAAAAAGCTCTTCCTCTTCATCAGCTTTCTTCTGTTCAAGCTCTTCTCCAAGTGGGTTTGTCAAGTCTTCACCAGAAGGTGGTTTTGTCAAGTCTTCACGAGAAGGTGGTGTTGTCAAATCTTCTCCAGAAGAAGCTCTCAGTTTTGATTTCGTTGCCTTGGAGAGAGAAAAACTAGAGCCAAAATTCAAGCTAATTGCTTGATTTTTTGGAAGAAAGGAAGAACCAAAAGGAACAAAAGCTGATTTGGAAAGAATTTGATGGGAGAACAAATTTGATGCCATTGAAGAAATATTGCAAAGAGAATGAAGAAGAAGATAATGGAGAAGAAGATAGCCTTGGTATACATAGTGAATATTTCGAACGTTGGTTGATCTGTAAGAAGTTTCAGAGAAAGATTTTGGGTTTTCAAGGTTTTGTTTCACCGAAGAAGATGAACTCGAGATAAAAAAGCAAAAAGATTATAGGTAAAATTAATTCACCTCAACATCTAATAAGGAAATACTGACGTCATTTTTTACTTAACCTTGAGTAAAATTGAGTTGAAAAAGTCTTTGGGACTTTTTGGTCAAAAAGATATCTTTTTTTTTTTCAAATATTTTATACTTCTAATTTTCTGAAATTTATTAAACATATTAATTTATTATATATTTTTATTTTTAACTTTGCATTCCATTTTTCTACCTTTTTCCTTTTTTTGTATGAAAACATATATAGAAAAAATGAGAAATGTAAATTTTGTATTTTTCTTCTATATCTTCTCTTATATTATACTATAAAGAATAAACCAAGAAACATATCTAGTATTTATATGTTTGCATCATTTGAAAACGATAAACACAAAAGAAAAAAGAAAGAAAATATTTTGTGTGAATTAAAGTTTTTAAACATCCGATATGTGTATTATCTTATATATTAAAGCAGAAGTAGAAAAGCCTCACGTTCGCTCTCAAAATATGAGCGGACGTTTTTGCCCCTTTTTAATGAAATTGCCTAATTAATAATTTTATATTTTTTTTTCTGTTTAAAAAAAAGAGTTCCGAAAATTAATTTAAAAAAAAAACAACATTAAGAGGCCTAATCGTGTGATTTGGTATGGGCCGTAATCCAATAAACATTAGCCGACTATAGCTTTAATCGTAAACCCTTCTTATCTTTTTTTAATCCATCGTATATATATGTTATGTATTGTGTGCAGCTTAAATAATTGAAACCCAAACAAACCCTAAAACATGAAAACTTGAGAGAGAAAGTGAATGGTTATATATGCACCCATGCCGCCATCATTAATTGCTCATCTATTCCGCAGCCACCCGAGTTATTAACCAAGGCATGACATGTGGCTTAACACTTGTCCTCCTCTTATTGTCTCCTACATTCATTAGGGAATTAACTCCTTAATAACCAATTATATTGGTTACCAAATGTTTATCAAAAATATAACAATCCCTAAGAAACTAATTAACTATAAGACCACATTCATGGGTAAGAAACAATAATTTTCTTACAGTTCCCTCATCGACTTGAAGGCATGCTCCGGAGATGGTTTGAAGTTCGAAACCAGTCCCCATCATGTCTCTAATAGAAGTTGTGTTCTGCTCTGATTACATCCTTACGAACACTCTCTGCTTTTGATTTTCTCTGCTTTTGATTTGCTCTGTTTTGAATTCTAAAAGCTTTCTCAACGTTGGTCAGTTGTTTATTGATATAATTTGCAATTTCAGCCAAAAAAACTTTAGACAAAACAAATCAAAATCACATTAATTGGACATTGATTATAATAAGGAACATATTCCACATCTTCCAAAATAGAGTTTTAAACTCATTATATCTCAACAACAATCTCAACAAAAGCATAACAACAATCCCACCAAAAGCTTAACAACAATCCCAAAAGCTTAACATTAATTACTCTAAACTAGTGTACTTCTAATTTAGAGTCTTCCTTACGATCTCAACAAAAGCTCAACTACAATCCCAACAAAAACTCCATTACAATCCCAACCTAAGCTTAATACTATAATCTCTCGATTAATACGATCGGGACCTGAATGCTGGTTCCCTTCCTAAACGTTCGTGACTTTTCTGGTTCGCTAGATCCTCCCGTTTTTGTAAGCTCGATGTCTGGCGCTCCCGGAAGATCATCATTTATCACTCTTAATGAGTCAGAAGGATTCTTTGAAGAATTACCTTCCTCGAACATTTTTGTAGAATTGTTGTTGAAACTCAATGACAAACTACACCCACTTTATACTCAGAAAATACTCGACCATAATTAAGAGGGTTAATTGACGATTTCCCAAATCTGAAATTACTGCTTTTACGGAAAATGTAATCGAGTTAATTGCTAATTATATTCCCTAGATTAATTGCATTGAATAAAGATTTAAGTAAATCGGCAAATTTAAAGCAAAAGGGGCAGTATAATTAATGTTGCTGGGCCTCAAGCCCAGTGGTATTTTACAAACATAAATAAGAAAGTGTTCGATCAAAAGTCTTCGCCCGATAATGATTCCAGCGAGGTGGAAGATCCCGAACAGCTTTCCGAGGATAATCCCTCGTCAGAAGATAAATCGAGGGGGCCGGAGAAATCACCGATAGTTTTCGTCTCCGGTTCTTCGCCCTCTTCAGTCCTTAACATCGGAAATCTCCGAAACTCTGAAGAACATGAAACAAAAGAGGACCCATCGCTGGTCGCCAAGGATAGATGATGAAATTTATCCAGCATGCGGAGGAATCTTCGGAGACAAGTAGGCATGATGGCCACGATGTCTAAACCGTTCCTCTCCCATTCATGCGGTTCAGATTCCAGGCGAAGAATCTCTCTTTCCATCCTCTTTATGCGCTCATCAAGAGCGCGACGCCTCCTTCCGATTCTTTGTCTCTTATCACATAAAGCTTTATGTCTCCCGACGATCTGTTTGAACAAACATTTTGTCAACTGTCCGAAAAAGAATTTATAGTCTTCCGAAAGGACTAAAAATTAGAAAGGGAACCTTTTCCAGGAAATCATAACATTTGACCCTTTCCTTCCCCGTTCGGAAATGAAAAAACGTTGGGTGAATAACTCCCTTTGGAGAAAATCCGTCTTCGGATTCAAACAATGGATTCCCACTTGACGTTGTTATTCTTGAGCTTGATCTGAAAGAAGACAGCGGCATTTTTCAAGTTTTTTCTTATAATAAACTGTGGTAATCTTTCAGAATTCTTTTTAAAGGAGAAAGATGTTCAAATTTCTAAAAATAATAATTTGTGGGCCTGCTAGAGCAGACTTCGGGTCCAATTAAAATATGGCCCAACACTTTCAAAGCCATTTTTAGGCCATGATCGAAACCATTGCCTGTTCATTTTTATGGCAAAATTCTCATGAATTATAGAAACCTTATCCCTCGATAAAAAGCCTAAGCCGAGCTCCATCCTCGCATCCGAGAGACCGAGGAAAAATACTTGTTAAGATTTTTTCTTTAAAAAAGGCGAGTGAGCCTGATCAGCTCATCTCTCACGATTCATGAAACCTCTTTGGTGGGCTAGGACTTGCAAACCTAGAATCGCATCCAAACGTTTTACTTAAATAAAAAAAATCATATGCAGGAGCATGTACATGATTGTGTTCAGTCAAACTAGTTAAAACAAAACATTTCCGTCAAACGGAGTAGTCCTCATGGATTCAACAAAACAATTTTTTAAGAGCTTTCCTCTGCCTCAGGAGAACCCTCGTATGGCCGAGAACCTTCACCTACCTCGAATTGAGAGGGGGAATCTCCAAATACCAAAGAAAATTGTTTCAGATCGAGAGTAGGGCGGGAAGCCGAGGATAGCTCGGATTCAACCGCAGCAAGTTCGGCAGCAACTTCTCTCCTCTCACTCTCGAACGAAACTCTTCCATTCTCTAGTTCCCCAATCAGGTCTAGATTGCTCTTCAGCTCGGCTCGATCGGTTAGAAGTTTAGTCCAGACCTCTTCGTCTTTGGTAAACTTCGTAATAGATTGAATAAGTTGCCTACCGAATCCCCTCATCTCTTCTCGAGCGTTATGTTCGGCTTCAGCGATATCGCGAGCCCTGTTCCTAATTAAAAGCTCGGTCTTTTGATTCGTTTCTTCGAACAAAGCCGTAGCCTCTTCTAGCTCAGACTCCAAGCGAAGAGCATCAGACCTCGCAGAATCTCTTTCAGCGTTCGCAATTTTGATGCGTTGCTCATTAGCTGCTAGAGTTTTCTTCATATTCTCAAAGGATGATTCGAGGGCTTTTGCCTGCTCAAGTCGCTCAGACTGATTGGCTAATCTAAGTTCATCAACCTCCTTCTTAGCCTTTGCGGTCTCTCTCATCGCTTGGTGAAGAAGGTTCTCATAATGGAAGATCATACCATTAGTCTCCATAAACGCCTTCGGAGTAAAAAAAAAACGTGTCATTAAGACAAAAAGTTTTTTACTTAAGAAAAAGGGGTTGTCAAAATCAAAATCCAAAAAATCTGAACCTGGGATAGGTAGCAGGCTCGATTGACGTACATCTGACGGATTTCCGGCCTCCAAACCGAAAAAGGGGGAAGAGATGTCCCTTCCCTGGTTTGAAAACTTCGGAAGATGTCTCCAATCTCTTCTCCACCTACAAAACAGAGGAGAATAGTAGATTGATAAAATAGCTGCAATCTGTAACAAGTCTTGCTAAGGCTCGCGTTCTAAAAAAAACTTACCAGAAATCGAAGCGGGTAAAGGTTTTTGAGTCCTAATACTCAGTCCCTGAGACAAGGAAGTCTCCGGTCTCGGCTCATCGATTTCTTCTAGAATTACTCTGTCTCCCGGAAGAGGGAGCTCAGAGTCTAAAGGTTCTGAAGAGGGGAAAACGGAATGCAAAAGGCTAGGGGCTCGTGGCGGAGAACTTAATCTAACGGTTTTGAGTCTCTCGTTTGGTAAAGAATCCGAGTCTGGAGCTTTCCTCTTTGTGCAAAGAGAAGAAGTAACTTCTCTCTCTCTCTTGAGCGGAAGGATAAACAGCGGTAGCAACCGGAGGGTTGTTAGGAATCTCAGCTCCGTGAGAATCCACCGCAATTGACAAAGCCGCTTCCAAAGAACCGTCATCGACCAAGAGGGTCTTCCTGTGGAAGTTACCAACCCTGGAGATTGCAGCAATCCGCTTCTTTTTTCCGATTTCGGATAATTGATCCTTAAGAGCCTTAGTCTCAGCCTAGATTTTTCTTTTATCTCGAGCATTCAGGCTCGAGACATCTTTCTCTTCAAGAGGAGGGTCGAGGGGGTGAGTTTTACCGTCTTTAATAGCGAGCCCCGCCTTATGAATACGTTGAAGGGTGAAGGAGTTCCAATTCGTTTCACCCTCCGAAACGATTCGAAAGAAAGATAAGAAATCAACAGTTGGACGGGGAATAGTCTGGTTCCCTGAAATAAAATGTTGAGTTAAGAATTTTGTGTCTTTCACACAAAAACAGTAAAAGATAATAAAAGATGATTCTAACCAAGTTTGGGCGACCAATTTGGGAGGAGAAGACCGGAAAGCCCTTGGACGGAATGAGGATTAATTCGGAAAAAGAACCAGTATTTCCTCCAAGGCCCATCATTTAGGGGCATTCCGTCGATGAGGTTACGGTCAAAAATAGGATTCATGGAAAAAAATATCCGCTGCCGCAGAATCACGGGCTCGAAATAGCCCTAAGAGTTCGCTGGTGGTGAGAGAAAACCCTCGCCGAGACGGTCAGGGTGCTCAGGACGTACCGAAGGAAGTTGGGAGCCATTTGGGGAAAAGCAATCCCTAAATGGAGGAGATACAAAAGGAGAACTTCCGGTATGGGAAAAAATAAACCACAACCCTTGAAATAGACTTCGTACACACAATAGTAACCCTCTCGCACCATTTCCGGAGACTCATTTGGTCTAGGAAGAGAGAATTCTATTTCCTGAGGAATGTTACAAAGGCGACGAAGAGCGCCAAGGGAAGCATGGGTCGATTGAGACCTGAAATGCGGACCGAATTTATCTCCCGTTTGGGTGAAGACTTCGTCCCCTCTGGGAACAGGGATTCCTTGGCTGTCATCTTCATTGTCTGAAACATAGACGGCTGGGGAAGACATTTTTTACTAAGAGATTTTTCTTTCTCTGGTTTGGTAAAAGCTTTCAGGGGTGAATGTACGCTGTAAAAGCCGTCGTTCCATTTAACCCTATTTAGCGGAAAACCGCCTCGAGAATATTGGGAAGTGGGACAGTTTTCCCCGCAGTATTAATATAAAATTAGAAAATTAATGATGACGGTTGTCAGGGAAATCAAATCATTTGATTATCCGAGATCGGCGTAATAGCGTAAAACATGGAATAATTCCAGAATGTTAAAGATCTCGAGTCATTAATTACTGTTTACTTAAGTCTTCCAAGCCGAGCACTCAGCTCGCAAGACTTGGGAGGCTAAATGTTGGGGTCGGATCCCACACATTTTCGGTAGGATCCACTTGGATCTGTCCACGTCATTATTACTAATAATCCTCTTGGATTTCTAGATGTTTTATTGGACTTGACCAGTTGGGAGTTCGATTCAATTTATTAAAGAGCTCGATCTTTGCCAGTATGGAGTTCGCTCTTATTCAACAGACAGTTCGCATAGAGAAAGGCCGAAGCGAGGAGAATATTGTTCGAGGCTCGCGGTAGCGTCAAGACGCAGGAGTTCGGAGTCAACAAGAAAGAGTTTGGAAGATCAACGCGAAGCCCAAGATAGTTCGAATTCAAGCTGTTTCGGTCAAATTGTAACTTACGTGATTAATGCGGATCAATGCGATTATGAGCAGTAAATGACCGCATTGATCATGTTTTCTCTATAAAAACAACCTCAAACGCATGTGTTTGGGAAAACGAATATTTTACTCATTACTTCTAAGCAATACAATATACTTTCTCTCTTTACCACTTTCGCAAGGCATTTTGTACTCCGTTCTTGTCAATTTCTTTACTTCTTTTCTTGGTTGATTTCCTTTTCGAATTCTCATATTCATTTCCTGATTTTACAAGAGTTTTTTTCCACTGAAATACTTAAAGATAATCGAGTGTGAATCCTACATCCACAGCTCTCAGTTTTGATTTCATTGCCTTGGAGAGAGAAAAACTAGAGCCAAAATTCAAGCTAATTGCTTGATTTTTTGGAAGAAAGGAAGAACCAAAAGGAACAAAAGCTGATTTGGAAAGAATTTGGTGGGAGAACAAATTTGATGCCATTGAAGAAATATTGCAAAGAGAATGAAGAAGAAGATAATGGAGAAGAAGATAGCCTTGGTATACATAGTGAATATTTCGAACGTTGGTTGATCTGTAAGAAGTTTCAGAGAAAGATTTTGGGTTTTTGAAGGTTTTGTTTCACCGAAGAAGATGAACTCGAGATAAAAAAGCAAAAAGATTATAGGTAAAATTAATTCACCTCAACAAATAATAAGGAAATACTGACGTCATTTTTTACTTAACCTTGAGTAAAATTGAGTTGAAAAAGTCTTTGGGACTTTTTGGTCAAAAAGATATCTTTTTTTTTCAAATATTTTATACTTCTAATTTTCTGAAATTTATTAAACATATTAATTTATTATATATTTTTATTTTTAACTTTGCATTCCATTTTTCTACCTTTTTCCTTTTTTTTTGTGTGAAAACATATATAGAAAAAATGAGAAATGTAAATTTTGTATTTTTCTTCTATATCTTCTCTTATATTATACTATAAGGAATAAACCAAGAAACATATTTAGTATTTATATGTTTGCATCAATTGAAAACGATAAACACAAAAGAAAAAAGAAAGAAAATATTTTGTGTGAATTAAAGTTTTTAAACATCCGATATGTGTATTATCTTATATATTAAAGCAGAAGTAGAAAAGCCTCACGTTCGCTCTCAAAATATGAGCGGACGTTTTTGCCCCTTTTTAATGAAATTGCCTAATTAATAATTAAATTTTTTTTTTTCTGTTTAAAAAAAAGAGTTCCGAAAATTAATTTTAAAAAAAACCAACATTAAGAGGCCTAAACGTGTGATTTGGTATGGGCCGTAATCCAATAAACATTAGCCGACTATAGCTTTAATCGTACACCCTTCTTATCTCTTTTTAATCCATCGTATATATATGTTATGTATTGTTTGCAGCTTAAATAATTGAAACCCAAACAAACCCTAAAACATGAAAACTTGAGAGAGAAAGTGAATGGTTATATATGCACCCATGCCGCCATCATTAATTGCTCATCTATTCCGCAGCCACCCGAGTTATTAACCAAGGCATGACATGTGGCTTAACACTTGTTCTCCTCTTATTGTCTCCTACATTTATTAGGGAATTAACTCCTTAATAACCAATTATATTGGTTACCAAATGTTTATCAAAAATATAACAATCCCTAAGAAACTAATTAACTATAAGACCACATTCATGGGTAAGAAACAATAATTTTCTTACAGTTCCCTCATCTACTTGAA
Organism: Arabidopsis suecica; assembly: GCA_019202805.1. Lineage (NCBI taxonomy): Eukaryota > Viridiplantae > Streptophyta > Magnoliopsida > Brassicales > Brassicaceae > Arabidopsis > Arabidopsis suecica. Next base: position 6,449,163 of record CM032909.1, on the reverse strand, counting down.
GGCATGCTCCGGAGATGGTTTGAAGTTCGAAACCAGTCCCCACCACGTCTCTAATAGAAGTTGTGTTCTGCTCTGATTTCATCCTTACGAACACTCTCTGCTTTTGATTTTCTCTGCTTTTGATTTGCTCTGTTTTGAATTCTAAAAGCTTTCTCAACGTTGGTCAGTTGTTTATTGATATAATTTGCAATTTCAGCCAAAAAAACTTTAGAAAAAACAAATCAAAATCAATTAATTGGACATGATTATAACAAGGAACATATTCCACATCTTCCAAAATAGAGTTTTAAACTCATTAAATCTCAACAACAATCTCAACAACAATCTCAACAAAAGCATAACAACAATCCCACCAAAATCTTAACAACAATCCCAAAAGCTTAACATTAATTACTCTAAACTAGTGTACTTCTAATTTAGAGTCTTCCTTACGATCTCAACAAAAGCTCAACAACAATCCCAACAAAAACTCCATTACAATCCCAACATAAGCTTAACACTAGGTCCTCTAAATTACTTACCTCTAATTTAGAATCTTCTTCAACCTTGAAGTGGTTTATGGATCTCATCATTCCTCTTCCTCTCCTTAATCTCATAAAAACTAATGCTTGCAATGTCTCTCTCCTATTTCTCAGAATCTTCCATGGTGAAAGCAAACTTGTTTTCACAGACCCAAATTGTAGTTCATGTCTCCTTGAACAAGAAGAGGTAATAGGAATCTCCACCAAGGATATCTTCAACCATGAACTCTCCTACCTCAGGAAGAGCACCAAGAGCCTCCCTTGAAACATACATCAATTGTGTGTGTTTGACCTCACGATATTGGGGAGGAAGGTAGAGCTTCTCAATGCATTTATCCACAAACGCTTCAAAAAGCTCTTCCTCTTCATCAGCTTTCTTCTGTTCAAGCTCTTCTCCAAGTGGGTTTGTCAAGTCTTCACCAGAAGGTGGTTTTGTCAAGTCTTCACGAGAAGGTGGTGTTGTCAAATCTTCTCCAGAAGAAGCTCTCAGTTTGATTTCATTTCCTAGGAGAGAGAAAAACTAGAGCCAAAATTCAAGCTAATTGCTTGATTTTTTGGAAGAAAGGAAGAACCAAAAGGAACAAAAGCTGATTTGGAAAAAATTTGGTGGGAGAACAAATTTGATGCCATTGAAGAAATATTGCAAATAGAATGAAGAAGAAGATAATGGAGAAGAAGATAGCCTTGGTATACATAGTGAATATTTCGAACGTTGGTTGATCTGTAAGAAGTTTCAGAGAAAGATTTTGGGTTTCCAAGGTTTTGTTTCACCGAAGAAGATGAACTCGAGATAAAAAAGCAAAAAGATTATAGGTAAAATTAATTCACCTCAACATCTAATAAGGAAATACTGACGTCATTTTTTACTTAACCTTGAGTAAAATTGAGTTGAAAAAGTCTTTGTGACTTTTTGGTCAAAAAGATATCTTTTTTTTTCAAATATTTTATACTTCTAATTTTCTGAAATTTATTAAACATATTAATTTATTATATATATTATTTTTAACTTTGCATTCCATTTTTCTACCTTTTTCCTTTTTTTTGTGTGAAAACATATATAGAAAAAATGAGAAATGTAAATTTTGTATTTTTCTTCTATATCTTCTCTTATATTATACTGTAAGGAATAAACCAAGAAACATATTTAGTAATTATATGTTTGCATCAATTGAAAACGATAAACACAAAAGAAAAAAGAAAGAAAATATTTTGTGTGAATTAAAGTTTTTAAAAATCCGATATGTGTATTATCTTATATATTAAAGCAGAAGTAGAAAAGCCTCACGTTCGCTCTCAAAATATGAGCGGACGTTTTTGCCCCTTTTTAATGAAATTGCCTAATTAATAATTAAAATTTTTTTTTTCTGTTTAAAAAAAAGAGTTCCGAAAATTAATTTTTTTAAAAAACACCATTAAGAGGCCTAAACGTGTGATTTGGTATGTGCCGTAATCCAATAAACATTAGCCGACTATAGCTTTAATCGTAAACCCTACTTATCTCTTTTTAATCCATCGTATATATATGTTATGTATTGTGTGCAGCTTAAATAATTGAAACCCAAACAAACCCTAAAACATGAAAACTTGAGAGAGAAAGTGAATGGTTATATATGCACCCATGCCGCCATCATTAATTGCTCATCTATTCCGCAGCCACCCGAGTTGGTGATTCGTGTTCCTCCGTCAAAGCCACTGTGTTTATTTATCACATACGTTGTCACCGCGAGACAATTGGGCAGAGAGGAAAGAAATAAGAAGAAGATAGTGAACAAACCGAAGAAGAAAAGAGAAGAAGAGGATAAACCCAAAAGAAAGAAAGAAAGAAAGAAAGAAAGACGAAGAAAAAGAAGGTACGTAAAGAAAACAAAAGAGGGATGGGGAGATTAGAAGATGAGACGCTATACGGAGACAAAGTTACTCTTGCTATCAGAATTTTTGTAAGACCTAACAGGTGATAGGAAGGTGATTGGAGATGAAGATACCAAGATTCTTAGATCGGAATCAATCTTGAGAAGGTTCTATACCGAGTTTTGACGAACAACCAAAGCTATATATTTATATAGCTGCACGAGTTCAATTATTTATACATATGGATCGTGTTTATATGTATTGATTGGTCGTAGAATATAACGGAGATTCGAGTATCTGCGAAGTAAAGAGAGGAGTCGATCAGCAGCCGGCGGGCGAAAAGGGCAAAGAGCGAAGCAGCATCTCCATTACCAGCTTTCAAGGTATTTTGCCAAAAAAAACCTGAATCTTTCTATTGAACAAAATAGAAACCCTAATTTGAACAATAAAATTTTGTTTTGCATCTACTCTTTTAATTTATAATATACTGTTTTGTTTTGCATCTACTCATGAAAAGATTGCAATTCAGAAGAAGAAAGACACATACGTTGTGAGACATGGAGAAGAAAAAGGTGTTTTTAAGGTTTTTGGATTCGTTAGTGTTTGTTTATTGATTTTCTAATATTGTTTCCTAACGTACAATGTCCCAATAAACATTAGCTTTCACACTTTTCTAAGGCTTGTGTCAATCTCAACGTGCATGGATTGATAAACCTAATCGATGGAAAGAAACACATATCTCTCATTCTCTCTCTCCGGAGGAAATTAAAGTCATATTATACATTCCATTGTCAAGGCTGTTGATAGGGGTGTCAAAATGGTTAACCCAACTCAACTCAACTCATTACCCAATGAGTTTAGAATTAAATGAGTTAATGGGTTGACTCAACTCATTTAAGCAAATGAATTGAGTCAACCCATGAACTCATTTAATTTGATGGGTTAGAAGGTTAAATGGGTTGACCCATTGACCTATTAATGTAATAAATAAATTAATAATTAAAATATAATAATAATAATAATAATAATAATAATAATCATCATCATCAACATCACTATTATTTGGCGGAAAAATCACGGATTTACGTTTTTGGCGGGAAAATTACACATTTTTGTTTTGGGTTAAAAATTATAAATTTTTGGCGGGAAAATCACGGATTTACGTTTTTGGCGGGAAAATTACGGACTTATGTTTTTGGCGGAAAAATTACGGATTTACGTTTTTGGCGGGAAAATCATGGGTTTACGTTTTTGGCGGGAAAATTATGGATTTACGTTTTTGGCGGGAAAATTTTACATTTTCATTTTTGGTTAAAAATTATAAAAAAATTTGGCGGGAAAATCACGGATTTACGTTTTTGGCGGGAAAATCTCGGGTTTACATTTTTGGCGGGAAAATTTTTCATTTTCATTTTTGGTTACAAATTATAAAAAATTTTGGCGGGAAAATCTCGGGTTTACGTTTTTGGCGGGAAAATCTCGGTTTTACATTTTTGGCGGGAAAATTTTACATTTTCATTTTTGGTTACAAATTATAAAAAAATTTGGCGGGAAAATCACGGATTTACGTTTTTGGCGGGAAAATTACGGGTTTACGTTTTTGGCGGGAAAATCATGGGTTTACGTTTTTGGCGGGAAAATTACATATTTTCGTTTTTTGTTAAAAATTATAAATTTTTTTGGCGGAAAAATCACGAATTTATATTTTGATGGGAAAATTGTGTATTCACATTTTTGGTGGGAAAATTAAAGACTATATTCAATCGGTTTAGAAGTTTTGGTTAGACTCAAATTGAAATCGGTTTAGAGATTTAAATTAGTTTGATTCAATTTAACAAAAATTGATAGGTCAAATGGGTAAACCATTGAAACCATTGACCCATTACAACCCAACTCATTTGATCCATCAACTCATTTGACTCAATAACTCATTTGATCCATCAACTCATTTGAGTCAAAATTTTCAACTCATTAGGGTTCATGGGTTGAGTTGAGTTTTGGTTGACTCATGAATCTTGACCCATTTTGACACCCCTAGCTGTTGAGGATGAAGTGAAAGAAGGAAATCAATTTGATCTCATCACTCAAATGTATAAGGGCTTTGGTTTCGCGACCGAATCAAATTTCGGAGAGTTACATATGTTTCTTCGTCAATTTTGAATTCATCTGCCTTTGTGACCAAGTTTGGTTAGGGTTGAAAGTGTCATTTGTTTTTATACTTTCAGATCATAGCTAACCCACTCTTTTTATGTTACACATATTACTATAGTTTTATAGAAGTTATAATTGGTTTTTCATATGATAGTTGGTTTTGGATGGGTGGAAGTAGGCAACCAGGATGCATGAAGATTTGGGTGATGTTTCAATTTATTGACATGTGATTGTCTATCTTTAATTTATCGAGTTTCTTATTTTGTTAAAAATATATGATTTATGTTAGGTATCTAATATTTTTAGACTAATCAAGGTTTGGCTATAATATGATATTTTGATAAATTTATGCGCTTTTTATTTGCTTTTCTAATACTTTTGTTGAATTTCAGCTTATTACAAAGCTACGGCTGATCTCCACGAGCATGTTATCTCCCTGTAACTCTAATCTATTATTTTTTACTTTGATGAGTTTTATTATTTTGTGGATAATCAGTTTGTTGTCGAATTCCAATGGAGGAAAAAGTAATGGTTGATATCAATTGTGAACATGTAATCTTTTAGTTAGTCTTAATCCATTAATATGTTTTTTCTTTGTATTTATGTTGTCATCAGTGTTTAAGAAAACAAATCTAACCACTTTGATTTCTATGCCTGGCAGATCCTCTAGAATTTTCGCTCATATTCATATTATACAACAAGCTAAACTCAATTACTTTCTTCCGCAAATGTTTTAAACCCCAAAATATGTTCGGTCATGTTTCTGATTCTAGATTTTAATATTGATGAGTATTGTTGTTGTCTCATAAATCTCATAAACCCGTGGATTTTTATATGTTATATACTGTAGGACTCTGTTAGCATAATTGTACTTTTCTTGATATTTTGTTTTCTTTTTTGCCTAACTATACAGTTATAACCACCCTTTCCGATAATGTGTGTTCGGAATATAACCCCTCCGATGGAACTCAAATACAAATCGATTACACAGTTAGACAGAGCTGATGATGAATATTCACGACGAATCTATTGGCAATGTGAGTATTATCCTTTTTTCAGTTTTTATTATACATGATACGCATGGCATAAATGAAACCCCACTCATTACGCAAATGGAAGATTGTGTTTCTTTGGGTACAAGTAATTAGTCTCATCCTTTTCTCAACGTTTTAGCCAGAAGATGTTTTCTTGCTTCTAGCTTTCATAAATTTCCTAACATAGAATGATTTAAGGTTGTATCAGCGGAGGCGAGTATAATGTACAACGTGGGATTATCCAGAATAATGGTTTTGGTCACCGAAATGTGAACATATTTCTGAACTTCAGATTGGTAAGAGGAAAATAAACTCCCGGAGATGACCCGCCACTCTCAAGCAAATACGTGTTGGCTTATGTTAAAGGTCTTGAATAGACTAACATAAGCAAATACGTGTTGGCTTATATTAAAGGTTTTGTTGATGTATCTCTCACTTTGGTCCAGGTACAAGATCGTTGAAGAGGAAATATCTCTAAAATAGTTAACACTCACATAGAATACTTGGTGAACGCATCGCAACACCAGGGACCTCGATTTGTAACCTAACTTTTGATGTGATCCATCAGAGCTGATTGAATGGTTATAACCAAGAAATTTAGTTTCTTCACTAAGAAAAGAAAAAGTGGGCCATTAAAAGTTGTAACCTAACTTTTGATGTGATCCATCGGCACATTCATGTTTTCCTTTTTGGATTTTTTTTATGAAATCCAGAGTTCATAGAGCAAACAAGGAGATATCGGTGATACGACACAAATCTAGAAAGAAAAGGCCTCAAACTAAGGAGCTAGAAACATGAATGAGCCGAATTATTCATCCTTTACACTAGGATATTGATTGACAATTATAAAAAACAGGATGAGAGTGAGTTCATTGTGTTTTTCTTTTTAGCTTCAAATTTTGTCTACAAAATATGGTGTTTGTATCCGATATAAAATTTTGATTTATCGAGTTATATTCTTGTGTTTATGTTTTGTTCAATTTTAATTAGTTCACAAGTTCTATCCTTTGTCCTTCGAACCATCTCCCTCTTACAAAGTTTGACCTGGCTATTTCGAACGATCATGAACTTCACCTCATAATCGCATGTACTTCTAACTAAAACCTTCTGGTATAGAACCACCATATGTTCTTTATCGATGTTCCAAAGACGAATGCTCAGTTTGGTCATTGTACCACAAACATCTTGATTTCAGGGTATGATCTCAAGGACCACATATCTCAAGCAAAATCGACCATTATAACGTTTCATGATCATTCAAACGTTCGGTGGTTGAAGAACCATCACATTATATGATTTAAATCTAATTCTCTCTCTTTAGAATAGAGGAAAGCTTTTCCTTTGTAATAGATAAATTGAAACAATATCTATTATGTGTTTGAATTTGTTTTATATTTGTATGTAATGTTTCTAATTTTTATTTTTGTTTATAATCGGGTAATTAAACAGGACATCTTGATTCGATCGAGAGAGATGTAATGGGTAGGCGAAGAAACGATTTGTATTGACCTTTGTTATCATATAATAATTTAAATGTGTTTTCTTTTTTTTTTAAACGATCATTTGGCCGCGCAAGGCGCGGGTAACTCGACTAGTTTAATTTATCCTAGTATCAATTATATAAAGATGCAAATTTTCTATCAATTAAGAAACGTGAGTATATATATTTTAAATAATTCGCATATTTAATGTGACTCTTTTTTTCTGCTTCGATAAGCCGTAATTTATGAAACTCAACCCGCACCCGTCCCGCTCCGTTTTTTTGCATTTTAAAATTTTTAGACCCGCACCCACCCCACAGAAGGGCAGTCAGAGCAGGGACCCGTGGGCTTTGCTTCAGATTGACAGGCCTACAGAAAAGTGTAGAATGTTATTTATGTATGTTTATGACACGATAGCTAATGTTTAAACCATAAGTCAAATTTTTGGAGTTTGAAACTAAAAACTAGATTAGAAAAAATCTGAGATTGAAATATAGTATAGGTTAGATTGATTTAAACAAATTTATCGTATATAGTACAGAACTGTAATTCAATATAAAACCGTTATTCAATATAAAACCGTTTGTAGTTCTTTGTTTTTTTATTAAACTTGTAAACTATCAAACCATGTATAAAATCGTCAAAAATAATTAAAACCCGTTTGAGACACATACAAATAGTTAGAACTTGGCATAATTCCTGTTATGTTTCATCATATTCTGTTATGTCCTATACCCGTTCTCCAATTCATGTCTTGTGGACGTCGGATTCACACACTTGAATATTTGTTTATTTAGTGGGAATGATTATTCTTGAGGACAAAAATATGATATGAAAAAGCTATGAATTGCAATGGAAAATGATTACAGTGTATTTGCTAGAAAAATTGCGTGTCATCCTTACATGGCTACTTGCCCTATTATTTATACTAACCAACGGACACATTTAACTCTCAATTAAATACAATTATTCTCTCTTAAATGTGTCCGTTTTCGGTCTTCGAGTTTAATGCTCCACGTTTGAATTTGAATTGATTTCGATCTTCATGGGCTTCGCCTTTTGGCCCAAATCACTTTGAACCGTCCTGACTTTGACCCCGGGTCACGTCCCGAAATGGGACAACTTCGAGCTTCCTTCGTGATGATGCCCACTTCGATTATATCCTGTAAACCATGGGTTTAATGGGCCTTATCCTTTCCGGGCCTCCATTCTGATTACGTGGCAATCTTTGGTTGGTCCCGGTCTACTGGTGCGGGATCCGACACCAACAATTAGCCCCCCAAGTCTTTCGAAGTGCCTATTCTAATTCGGAAGGCTTAATCGTCTTAATGACCAAAGATTGCGCTCATGGGATCTTCTGGTTTTCCCGCCAAGATTTTGTCAATCTTTTAATTTCGGTATTACCCATATTTGATTGCGTGACATTTGTCACCATCAAGACCGTATCTTAATTATTTACTATTAAAACGGGGAAAACCTTTCCACTTCCCCCACGACTCCCGAGGCGGTTCCATCATTGCCACTTAGTTTGCGTGAGGTAACCTTCTTTTTACTTCTATCTTTTGGTAAAAAATTTTCTTTGCTTTTTCTTTTTTCCTGCCAAGTCTCTCTCTGTCTCTTTCGCCAAACTTTCTCTTCCGGAACTTGAATTTCCCATTTCCTTCGATGTCTTCCGATTCCGACAGACCTGAGTCTCCGTCTTACGACGAGAAACGTTCTAGCCTCGACGATTGCACCCGTCCTAACGATATCGCCGGTCCTCACTACAGATCTACTTGTACTATTCAATCCCTTCAACGATTGAAAGAACTTTGCCGACTCCCTCCTGAAGTGATGGCAGGATCGAAGTTGGCCGATCATACGGAGTCCCCGGAGGACCACCGTGATGGTTATTTCTGTGTTTATGAGGTTTACTTCAAGGGTTGTGGGTTAACATTCCCTCTCCCTGAAGCCTTAATCCGATACTTGGCGGCTCTTGAAATCGCTTTACCTCAGCTAACCCCCAATCTACTCCGAACCATCCTCGGGATCATAACCGTTGCGGCGGAAGCTGGATATATTATCGGAGTCCCCGAACTGAACGAACTTCTAAGCGTGAGAAGTTCGTCGAAGAAAGCAGGGTACTTTTCGGCGTATCCGAACGCTAATAGGAACATCATCTCGCATCTCCCGAACAAGGATGAGAACTGGCACCATCCTTGGTTCCTGATTAAGAAAACTCCTGCTTCGATTGGAAGTCTTTCTGATGTACTTCCATCGAAGTGGTCTGCAAAGCCTGGTAGAAATTAGGTTACAGACACTTTCTCAATCACCCTATTATTTTGCTAATCAAATTTGTTGTTTTCATTTTTGCAGCCTTCATTGCTCCAACTCTCCCAACTGAGGAATTCGTCAATTTCTTCAAGACAATCCTTAGATGGGAAACCCTTTGGAATTCTTTTACTCTCGATCGGTTCATTGAAGCCAATCGAAAGCTCAGGATGAGTCCGCCCAATCACCTTCATCGTCTTCCGCCTCCTCCTTCAACTCAGGGACTGTCAGCTCGGGCTCTCACTGCCCAGCGTAAGAAGCTCTCCAAGCCGATAGCAGAGGCTTGTGACGAAAACAAGGCGTTCCTTGCGGCCGCCATTGACAAGAAAGACTACAGCAGGACCTTACTGGTTGACGACAATAGCACTGAGGGAGCTAGATCTGTTGTTGCTTATAGATTAACACCTCGTCGTGAACGTCGTAATGATCGTTCTCCTCGGAGAGACAGATCTCCTCGTGGTGACTCTCCTCGACCTCCCCGAGATGACTTTAGCAGTGCACCGCTTAAGGATTTGATTCGCAAGAAGAGAGACAAGTCATCTCGCAGCGACTCCTCTCCGCATAGGGAGAAATCGAGGGCCCGGACTGACCGTTCACCACGATCGTCCCCTCCATCTAAACCAATGGGTCCTCCTGCCCCTGTTGACATGTCTTCCTTTCCCAAACATGATGGCGAGAAGACTGCTCGGAGCGTAACTCCTCAGAAGGAAAGTTCTGGATCTCAAGATGCTTCCCCGAAGTCAAAACCTACTCTTGTCCCCCAGATCAAATCGCTTACAGGTAACGATTTACGCACTCTTAAGGGTTTTCACTCCATCCTGATTCAAAATATTACAATTCCCCTTCTTCTTCCTTCACAGCTATGGAGAAAGAAGGTAGCGTTTTTCGATGCTTTAAGACCCGGTCGGGTCTAATCCTGCCGGAATTCGACAAGTGGCATCCTGCAATTCGCGAACGCTATTTGCTTCATGCGCATCACTCATCTCGGGTTAGTTTTACTTCATTCATTTTTTATGTTAGCCTTCCAACTGATTCATCATCTCGAGTTTATACAAAATGCCAGGCGAACAGCGAACTCAACGACATGGTCGAACACTATGAAGGATTGTTACTTAGCCAGCAACAGGAGATTGACTTGTGGAGAAGCAAGTTTACTACTTTTGAGACCGACCTTCAATCATCTTCGGGCTCTAAGCAACAACTGGAAGATCAAGTAGTTGGCCTCAAATCTGAGCTTGAGAAGATAAAGGGGGAGCTGAAGGACCAGTACGACCAGAATTACCAACTACAGAACGAGCTTTCTGGTGTTCAGGGTAGACTTCATGAATCCGAATCATCTGCCGACACCCTGAATAACCAACTCATTGAACTTCACGCAAAGTACAACGCGATTACCAAGTTACGTGATTCCGAGTTGGCGAGGTCGGCATCGAAGGCCAGAAAAGAGGTCAAGGGACGAGGGATGGAGTTGATTCAAGGGGCCATCCGCTTCATTCAAACTGAGAAGGTTAAGTCGGATCTGGAGTCGGACATCAAAGAGCACGAGAGCAACCTCATCTTACTGGATCAAATCCACGAAAAAGATTTCTCCGAAGTGAAAGAGAGGTCTGAGCTGTCGTCTAATTTATCCGAAAAGCGAAGTCGTCTGGCAGCTCTTCCTGCTTCATCCTTCAACCCTCAGGACTTCGAGGAGTTTTTCACTGAATCGCCTCCCATAAGTGAATCGGGTTTAGACTGGGCAGGTATGCGCTAGCTCTTGACGTTTACTACCTTCTTCTTGCCCTTTACTTGACCTGAACTGTCCTTTATAGGTTCAAGTGGGACGGAAGGCGTCGTCCCGTCCGAAGTCCCTGCTACAACGGAGGTCACCCCGGGAGATGATTGTACCGCAGGAAATGAACAAGGAACTTCCTCTGACCAAGCCCCAGCTAAGGAAGCGAGTGAGACCCCGACATCTGAAGTGGAGGCCGAGGTGTCTGCTGACCCGTAGTGGCTGCGTCCACTCCGAATTGGGGCTTGTCCCATTATTATATATATTTTTTTTTGAGACTTAAATCTTTATGTTTCTGCTTTTGCCTAAGGAGGTCTTATCAATTTCTTTTGAACAAGATATTTGCCTGAGGAGGCTTTTAAACCTCTTTGTTTTAGGTTTAGATCCCAAGGGGGTTTGGTTAAAATTATATGCGGGTTTGCAAAGTCCGCTTTTAACACTTCTTGGCCTTGTGGCTATGTTTTTCGAGATTTTTAGGCTGATCAGGCCCTTCTCTTGGAATGCGAGAACTGAGCTCGGCTTAAAGCGAGTTCCCCATTTCGGGTTTAGTCAACTCGGTGAATTCGTTGGGCTTGGGCCTTCAAAAAATTTTGTGCTTAATGGGCTTCTTGCCTTAAATGCGACGGTTGCTCTTTCCCTTCCTTGGGAAATAGGAAAAGCCGCACATCTTTAAGGCAATAACTGTCTTTCTCTATTTCCAAAAACAGTTTTAACCACTCGGGCATACTATCATCATTAAATTTACGGTTTCAAGATAAACCCTAGACCTATTATAAATAGAGGCAAGTTTGTCTCTAACTTTTTCCAAAGAACTCCAAAATTCTCTCGATAATTTTTATAACAATGGAGAACGAAAATGTGGTCCCCATCGATCCTGGCAGCCCTCTGTTCTTGTCCGGCGATGGCTTCGAGCCAGCCGGCGTTCTCTTTCCTCATGCTGTGTTCCACTTCCCTTCGAGGGAAAAGAAAGAGGCTTACGACTTCATGGACAAGGTCAAAATTCAACTCTCTTGACCAAAACCTTATGCCCTTCACTTTTAATTTACTCTTTTTGGTGACAGGTTGTCGACAAACATCGCCGTTTGTGCGACGAGAGGCAGCGGCTGGGCCTTAAGAGGCAAACACTCGAGGCTCGCATTGCTCGAGTGGAGAGGAAGGTGAGAGCCTTAGAGAGTGACCCCTTTCAATGGGAGTGGAGGAACTTCGATTCTATCGCATAGATCCCGAGGATGCTTCGGATGTATCTCCGTGCTAAGGGTCAAGTTCAGGGACCGGTGAATGCCCCAGTTTATACCGCCCCACTTGATAGCGAAGAGGAAGACGAGGAGGAGGCCAGCTCTCATCGGAAACGTGCTCGGGATGATTCCGAAGTGAATTCCAAAAACAAGGCGTCCACTTCGAACATTAAACCGGCAATGAAGGAGCCTGTTCCTGAGCCCCTTCCATAAATGTTCCCTAACTCTGTTCTCTTTTCTTTCTTTTTTCTTTTGTTTTGAACTCGTAATGGGCCTCGGCCCCTTTTATTTATGGAAACACTTGCAACTCCTTTAATTCTCATATCACTCTTGGAAATACGTCTTTTAATGCAGGATCGGTTTAAGGGCATAAATCTTTCCGCGAATCACTCTATTTCCAGGCTGAATCCGCAGCTTGCTAGGGATACGACATCCCTATAAATTACAGCTTCAACTTCCCCTCACTCCTTACTATTCTTCTTACTTCTGCAGATATGGATTTTAACCTTCGATGTTCAGAATCTATGCCGGACTTCTCCAGGATCGGAATGATAGATGAAGATGTTCCAAGTAGACGATCTTCTCCACTTCGCGGCTTTTTCAGATCTTAGATCCGAGCTCCATGCGCTTTGATCAAGGACCTTCCAGATAGAGATCGGGAGATCGCGATGGCCTTTATTAAAGCGCTTGCAATTCAACACAGGAAGCTCTCGCTTGAAAAGAAAAAACTTCGGAAGAAGATTCACCGAATGCAACGCAGGGTCACTGCGATATCAAGGGATCTTCACATCCTTAGTTCCCACCCCGGAGAGTGGATTGAGCTCGGAATCTCCGATTTTGCTCGTATTCCGGATTGTATGATGCCAGTTCTTGACCTCGCAGGTCAAGGGGTTCAAGTGTTCTGCTCTCCGGGAGGGTTTTCCTAAATCGAAGTGTGCGAAGATCGACACTTTGTCTTGTTCGTTTGAATAAATGTTTTGCTTCCAATTTCTGTGCATTCGCCTAGTCTTATTTGCCTTGTACGTTCGCATAGTCGAGCTTTTTCTCTTTAAGAAATAAAAAACAAATTTTCATTAATAGCTGAACTCGTTTTCGAGCTGCCTACGTACCCATTTCGGGATCAAGCCACACCGTAGTTCATGTACATAATAAAATACGTATTATTAAACATAAAACTTCTTTAAATTGATCACGTTCCAAGGTCGCTGGACTGGACTGCCTTCTAGGTCTTTCAACCTATAAACACCATTTCGAACCACTTCGGTAACAATATAAGGTCCTTCCCAATTAATGCCGAGTTTGCCTGCGCCTTCTTCCTTTTTATTGTCGAAAACTCGCCTTAGCACATAGTCTCCTACAAAGAATGGCCTACTTTTGACTTTGGAATTGTAGTATCGAGCTGCTGCTTGCTGGTAATTTTGTATCCGAATTAAGGCTTGATCTCGTCTTTCATTAATGGTATCCAGCGAGTCGTCGAGCATTGCTGAATTCTCCTCCTCATTTAATGGTGCTTCTGTTCGGCGAAGACTAGAGTTCAGCCGGTACTACTGCTTCCATGCCATAAACTAGAGAAAACGGAGTTTCTCCAGTAGGTCGCCTAGGGGTTGTTCGATAAGCCCATAGGACGGGTTGGAGTTCATCATACCACCCTCCCTTTAGGTGGCTCAAGCGTTTTTTGAGGTTGCTCAAAATTGTTTTGTTCGCAGCTTCGGCTTGGCCATTTCCTTGTGGATACCGTGGAGTGGAGTAACTGACCTTGATTCCCCATTCCGAGCAAAAAGCTTCAAATTCGTGCGAAATGAATTGTGGCCCATTATCAGTAACTATCTCATATGGAACCCCATGTCGGCATATGATATTCTTCCAAATGAAAGTGTTCACCGCCGAATCTTTGATGCTAGCGTATGCTTCAGCTTCAATCCACTTTGAAAAATAATCCGTTAAGACCAACAGGTATTGTGCTCCTCGAGTTGATCTGTACAATGGTCCAATGATATCCATCGACCACCTCATAAATGGGTACGGGGCAGAAATGGAGGAGAATAACTCCGAAGGTTGATGGATCAACGGTGCATGGAGTTGACAACGTTTACACCTTTGAGCGAACTTGACACAATCCGTGATCATAGTGGGCCAATAATAGCCCATCCTTTTTATTTTAAAAGCCATGGCCCTTCCAGACGCATGACTCCCACACAGACCTTCGTGTACTTCTCTCACGACGATTTCGACTTCGGGCTCAAAGATGCACAATAGGTAGAGGTCGCTAACACCTCGCTTATACAATGCATCTTTTGATAGACAAAATTTTGCGCTAACGATTCTCATTTTCCTGGCTTGCCACTTATTTTTCGGGAGCTCACCTGTCATGATGTAGTGCTTTATTGGCTCCCTCCAATCAGCCCCCCCCAATCTTTAGCCGGAATTTGGTCAATCTCGTGAAATACTCGTGGTTCCGGTTCGGGATGTTCATTTGGTTCAAGGTCAGGTTCGGAATGGTCGTCTTCGACTAATGGTTCCGTCTCTATAATAGTTTCTGGAAGTATATCTGGCTCCTTGTTGTGCTTTTTCGACTTCCTCCGTTTAACAGGTGGCAACTCGACTTCGGGCTTGCCACGTTCACGCGCTGCTGCTCGAGACCTTGTAACAACGAGGACTTCTTTGTCAGTTTTAATGCTTCGCTCCGCGATACATTCAACCGGAATGATTCTTTTTAGTTCAGGATCTGATGTTGACGCTAATGCGGCAAGTGCATCCGCGGTTGTATTTTCTCCTCGAGGTATGCGAATTAGTTCGAATTTCTTGAAGTCTTTGGAAAGACCCTTCACTACTTCGAGGTATGCTTCCATTCTTAGGTCTTTCGCTTCATAATCGCCATTGAACTGATTAACTACCAACTGTGAATCACAATAAGCAACCACTTCTTCAGCTCCAACCCCTTGTGCCAGTCGAAGTCCGGCAATTAGTGCCTCATATTCTGCTTCATTGTTAGAAGCATTAAACAATAAACGGAATGATTGTTCAAGAATTTCCGACGTTGGAGATTCCAACTTGATTCCTACTCCAGATCCTTGTTTTGATGAAGATCCATCTACATACAGTTTCCAAGTCTGATTCTCTGGTTGCTCCGGTGTGCCCAGCACTGGTAGTTCGGTTAGGAAATCTGCCAAAACTTGAGCCTTCATGCTGACCCGGCTTTTATATTCTATATCATATTCACTTAGTTCCACTGCCCACTTTGCCAATCGTCCGGATTGATTTGGACTATGAAGTATTGTTCGGAGTGGCTGGTTGGTTAACACTTCGATTGGATGAGATTGGAAGTATGGGCGTAGCTTCCGGGCTGAAGTTACTACTGCAAGTGCGAGTTTTTCCATCATTGTGTACCTTGTTTCTGGATCTGTCATTGACTTACTTATGTAGTAAATCGGTTTTTGCTCTCCGCGGTCCTCCCGGACCATGACTCCACTAACTGCATGTTTTGACACTGAAACATACAAATAGAGCTTCTCGTCCACTTCGGGTTTAGACAACACTGGTGGAGTGGTGAGGTATGCTTTAAGTTGTCCGAAAGCTTCTTCACACTTCTCATCCCAAAGGAACCCTTTATTTCCCTTAAGAATTTGATAAAAAGGTAGAGATTTGTCCGTTGATCTTGAAATAAATCGGTTTAGGGCTGCAATTCGACCAGTCAAACGCTGTACTTCTTTGAAGTTCTTCGGGGATGGCATGTTTAGAAAGGCATTGATTTGGTTTGGATTAGCTTCAATTCCTCTTTTTGTCACAATATAACCAAGGAACTCTCCGGATGGAACTCCGAAAGTGCACTTCGCCTGGTTCAGCTTCATTTGATATTGGTTGAGAATTTCGAAACACTCCTCCAAATGCTTAATATGATCCTCTTTTTTCAAAGACTTAACCAACATATCGTCTATGTAGACTTCCATTGTCTTCCCGAGATGCTCATGGAACATTTTATTGACCAACCGTTGATAAGTTGCACCTGCGTTTTTTAAACCAAAAGGCATTACTTTATAACAATAAGTACCTCTGTCCGTGATGAATGACGTCTTTTCTTGGTCTTCGGGATCCATCATTATTTGATTATAACCCGAGAAGGCATCCATGAAAGTTAATAATTCATTCCCAGCGGTAGATTCCACGAGCCGGTCTATATGCGGGAGCGGAAAACTATCTTTCGGACATGCTTTATTGAGATCGGTGAAGTCGATACACACCCTGTCTTTTCCATTTTTCTTTTTGACCACGACAGTGTTTGCTACCCACTCCGGGTATTGTACTTCCCTTATAGATCCTATTTTTAATAGTTTATCCACTTCATCATTTACTGCCTTTGCTCGCTCTACTCCGAGTTTTCTTCTCTTTTGTTTCACAGGCTTAAAACTTGGATCCACGTTCAATTTGTGACAAATTATGCTTGGATCTATGCCGGGCATATCAGCCGCTGACCATGCAAATGACTTCTTGTTTTTCCTTAGAAGTTCAATCAAAGCTTCTTTTATTTCGCCAGTCAAAGTGACTCCAATTCGGACTTTCCGATCTGGTTTGTCTTCTTCCAATACTACTTCGATTACTACATCATCTTCTTTTTGCTCACTAGGAAATCTTGGAATTATTCCCTTCTTCGCAGGTTTCGTTAATTGCTATTGGATCTTCAGTCGATGACTGGTCAAATAACACGTTCGTGAGGCTTCTTGACTTCCTCGAATTGTTTCCACTCCACTAGGAGTTGGAAATTTGATGCATTGATGATATGTCGAGGGGATTGCCTTCATTTGATAAATCCACGGAGTCCCAAGGATGATGTTATAGGCTGCTGGTTTATCAAAAACGACAAAATCTACTATCTTTGACACATTTTTGGCAAGGACTGGCAGCTTGATCGTCCCGAGAGACATGGCCGACTCGCTTGTGAATGCCACCAAAGGAGACGGAGGTTCCACTATGTCTGCCCGACTGATTCCTATCCTTTCCAAAGTTCCTAAAAAGATTAAATCAACCGAACTGCCCGTATCAATGAGGATTCTCGATACTTCGAAGTTGGCAACGTCTAGGGTAATGACTAGGGCGTCATCATGAGGCCTTTCGAGGTGACGTGTTTCTTCTTCGTCAAATGATATTGACGCGCCTTGGAAGTCAATTTCTTCGCCCAAATTCGCTTTAAGTAAAACATTTCGCCTATGCTTCTTGATGGCACTGATCGTATCTCGGCAAAGTTTGGAACCTCCAAGGATCACATTGATTTTTCCCTTCGAACTTCTAGATTCTTCTTCATTGGATTGCCTAGGTCTTTTTAAATTCTGATCTTTGGGGTTATCCTTTGCTTCGTGATATTCCTTCACGAAATCTTCTATTTTGAATTTAGAAAGATCTCCACTGGCCCACAGCTCTGCGAGGTGTTTTTTGAGGACACTACAGTCTTTTGTTAAGTGTCTGGTTACCTTATGGATGTCACAATACAAACTTTCGTCACGAATCCAAGTGTTTGACCTTCCTTTTCCTTGAAATTGCTTCCCGACGGTATTGTTGAGGGGTTGCGATCCGAACTTTTTTGGTCCTTGGTTCTCCCTAAGCTCAAACTTTTTGGTAGGGAAGGTGACCGCTGGTTTTGCTTGTTTGTTCCTTTTCGCAAAACTTTCTTTCTCGTCTTCTACTTCCATCCAGTTATTTGCACGGAAAAGTGCGTCTTGAATCGTGTCTGGCTTGTGAAGTATTAGGTCCTCTTTGAACCTTGAGTCATGCCACAAACCTTTTCGTAAGGCAGATAAAGCTGACTGCTGCGAGATTCTTGGGAGTTTTGACAGCACCCCCTTGAATTTGGTGATGAAAGTTCTAAGTGTCTCATTTGGCCCTTGTGTTAGATTCCAAAGGTCAGCATCCGAAACGCTTTTATCCATGAGGATAGAATATTGTTTCAGGAATACAGCCGACAACTCGTCGAAGTTATTGATTGAGCCTGGTTCCAGCTGGGTGAACCACATTAGTGCTTGACCGCAAAGATTTTCCGAAAAGAGTTTGCAGTATCCTGCATCCTCGTCAGCTTCATCCAATTCGACTCTTCCAGCGGTAATCATAAAAGCTGCGAGATAGCTCTTTGGCTCTTCTAATCCACTGTAAGAATCCAGTTTGAGTTTCCGAGAATCCTTGATTCTCAAATTTGCAATTCGCGGAATGAAAGGAGTTCGCCTAGCTTCCTCGATGACTCGGTTGATGTCCGGCTCCGAACTAGTGGCCTGGTGGAACTTTGACTTCATTTCTTTTAGTTCCCGGCTGACCTTTCTCATGGTTTCGAGCTGGTCGAAGCTTTCTTGATCATACTGATCTACAAGCTGGTCTTCATCTCCAAGCTGCGTCTCTTCTTCCACCGGTTGAATTGCTGGGTCAGGAGTTGTTTGTTCGTTGGTTTCAATTCGCACACGGGAGTTTGGCGTACTGAACATACTTCTTCGGACTCCCACAGTATTTCCTGCACTTAGAGAACGAACACGAGATTGAATAGTATTGACACTTTGACCAAGAGATACCTGGGTTGTTTTAAGTGTGTCCACAGCTTTTTCCACATCCGAGAACTTTTGCGACATTTCTGACATGGTTTGCTGCATGGCCTTGAGAGTTTCAGCTACTGACGAGTCAGGGATGCTTGCTCCAGACATTGCTGCTTATCTCGGAATGAGAGAAATCTGACAACTCAAGAATCTTCTAGATCCCCACAGACGGCGCCAAAATGTGGACGTCAGATTCACACACTTGAATATTTGTTTATTTAGTGGGAATGATTATTCTTGAGGACAAAAATATGATATGAAAAAGCTATGAATTGCAATGGAAAATGATTACAGTGTATTTGCTAGAAAAATTGCGTGTCATCCTTACATGGCTCCTTGCCCTATTATTTATACTAACCAACGGACACATTTAACTCTCAATTAAATACAATTATTCTCTCTTAAATGTGTCCGTTTTCGGTCTTCGAGTTTAATGCTCCACGTTTGAATTTGAATTGATTTCGATCTTCATGGGCTTCGCCTTTTGGCCCAAATTACTTTGAACCGTCCTGACTTTGACCCCGGGTCACGTCCCGAAATGGGACCACTTCGAGCTTCCTTCGTGATGATGCCCACTTCGATTATATCCTGTAAACCATGGGTTTAATGGGCCTTATCCTTTCCGAGCCTCCATTCTGATTACGTGGCAATCTTTGGTTGGTCCCGGTCAGAGGGTGCGGGATCCGACACCAACATGTCTCATAAGGGAATGCATTTCTAATTTGAGACAAATTTTGTATTCCTGATTAGAAACGGGACGGGACGGAAACAGAAATTGCTGAACTCCCGTTTAGGACAAGACAAACATAATTTATAGTATATTCATATATGATATGATATATAAAAAATATTCAAAATTAATTGATTTATTTATTCTTATTATTTATATTCTAATTAAAATATAAAATATTTAATCGATACTGAAAATATTTTCTAGATATTTACAAATCTAAACTCCAAAAATTATTTCTTGAATATGATATATATTAAAGGATGGAAAGATTTAGTTTGGATTATATATGAAAAAAATAATAATTTTTTTTTCATATTTGGAAAATCAAATTTTAAAATCGTTTTTTTCATTGGTACTAATGAGAATTAATTAGCATAGTTTGTTAAAGGAATATTTTTAAAATATAAACTAAATGATGATTTGTTATTAAATTAAATTACCGTTTTCGGAATATCTAATAACTAGTATTAAACCCGGTTCTATGCAGCAAAAAATAATTAATATTATTACATTTTATCGATATGTATATAAAATATATTGTATCAAATTATATAAAGTTTATTTGTAAATAGAAAAATATATAATCATGTGGGGTGGTGGGAAAATATATATTATTTCATGTATCTGCGGATTTTTTTCAAATGATATACCGAGAGAATTCTAGTTGAATGCATATAAAATTAATAGTCTTCCAAAGATTTAGAATTATCATCCAATTTCAATGCTTTATAGAATATATATATATATATATATATATATATATATATATAAAAGAAGCTATATAAAAGAAAAAATTACATGTAAAATTCAATGACTCAATATAAACATAAAATTATATTAATATATTCAAAGTCCTAGACACGAAAATTATACCAGAGTGAAGTTGACTTAATACAAAAATGATATCATTTACGTCGTGCCAAAGAATTTTGATGTCATATGCGAAAAATATGGTTTAATATACACATAATAAAAATATAATTAATGTTTAAAGTTTAATAATAAATTTATAAAATTTTAAGCAAAAATTTAAAATAATTTTTTAACAAAAAAAAAATAGAAGTTAGATTGATTATAACGTAGTCTAGTAATTTGTGTTAGTTTCATGTATTGCCATTCAAACGGTATAATATACGTTGTTAACAAAACTAAACATAGTTTGGTAGTTAATAAAAGTTTAATATAAATAATGGTAATTGTATCACCCATAATTTTAAGAAATATGGAATCAAATTTTGGGTTAAACTGATCAATTTGAAACTATCTGTTTCAGGGGGATTTCTAATTGATTCAGAAGTTTTAAGCAGAATCTGTAAATATAGAAAAGTCCAGAGACTAAAGTGCAAAAACGGGAAAAAAAGAGAGAATTCGAGTTCATCCTTTCCTAAAACTGAGGGATATTTTTTGCAACTCGAATCTTCATCCTTACCCTAATATGACTTATATATTTTGTTTCAACAATAATAATTATTTATATTACTTACATATTTAATAAATTATTCTACAAGAAATACAGTCTAAACTGACGGTATTACTAATGATTTAAGATACGTCTGTAATTACCAACAGAAAACTGATCGTTGTTTGACGGAAAGGATCCCGTCGAATTTCCTTAGGTAATTTACTAACAACAGCATTTCGTCGATAATTTTTTTATTTTCCGACGGATTACTGAAGGATCATTACCGATAATATATGCTATCAGTAATCGGTCAAAAAATATATCTGCTCGTGTAGCCGTTTAAAAGTTCAAACATACCAAAGGTAATTTACTGACGGAAGCATTTCCGTCGGTAATGTTTTCCTATTATCTGACGCATTACTGAGGCAATTATTACCGTTAATTTATGTTGTTAGTAAACGGTCAAAAAATATATCCGTTAATGTAGCCGTTTAATAGTCATTTAAAAGTTCAAACATATTGACGGAAAACCGACAGATTACTGACATATATGAGATGTCTTTTTCTATAAATACCCAAACCCACTTCATTCTCATCATCTCACTCATATTCACTCTTGGTTTGAAAAAAACTAAAAAAATGTATTTCTTCTTATTATTTTCGATCGTGGATGGACGAACCAATGTTAGATCCGTAGTCGCACGAATTGAGAGATGAGTACGCCCGTAGTGTAGGCGAGTTCATGGATTTAGCTTTTGAACAACCTACCGCCAAAAAAAACCCGTAAATTGAAATGTCCATGTTAGATTTGTTGAAATTCTCATAATATAAGGATTGATTTAGTACGGGGTCATCTTTATTCCAATGGTTTTATGTCAGGTTACAAGATTTGCTTTTTTCATGGTGAAAGACCAGAATATTCTAATGCTAGCGAACCATATATTGCTGCTAGCGTAGAGGTACGTAGAACGGAAGTATATTATGGTGTAGGTACTGTTCAGATGGTGATGATGCATATAGGAAAAATATGCATTCCGTTAGTGAAAATGTTGATAGGTTCGAGGAACCTAATGCAGAAGCACAAGATTTTTTTTCTATGTTGGACGCAGCTAAACAACCGCTATATAGAGGATGTAGGCAGGTCATTCGGTTTTATCATCTGCAAGCAGATTGATGATCATAAAGACGGACTATAATTTGGCTGAGAAATGTGTGGATGCGATTACAACTTTTGTGAAAGATATTTTACCTGAAGATGATCATTTTTTAGGTACATATTACGAGATTCAGAATTTGGTTGCCGGTCTTGGTTTACCGTATCGATGATAGATGTATGCGAAGATAATTGCATGATTTGTTGGAGAGAAGACGAAAATCGGACTAGAAGTCAATTTTGTCGTAAACCGAGATATCAACAAACTGGCAGTCGGGTTCCTGTTCCACATAAGCGGATATGGTATTTACCGTTAACAAAAAGGTTGAAGTGGTTATATCAATCTAAGCGTACGGCGGGTCCAATGAGATGACATACTAAACATAGATCAGATTGAGAGATTAAGCATCCGAAGCTGAAGCATGAAAACATTTTCAATCTGTGTATCCGAATTTTGCGTATGAGCAACGAAACGTGTACCTAGGATTATGTACAGATGGTTTGAAACCATTTGGAAAAACATGGGAGGCAATATTCATTAGTGGCCAGTAATCGTAACACCTTACAACTTGCCGCCATCTTTATGCATGCATCGAGAGTTTATGTTCCTTTCTATCATTGTTCCCGGTCCAGATCATCCAAAGAGATCATTTGATTTGTTCCTCCAGCCAGTTGCAAATGTTATGGGATCATGAAGTAAACGCATGTGATGTATCAACCCAGCAGAATTTCCAGATGTGTACAGTTATTATGTGGACTATTAGTGACTTCCCAGCTTATGGAATGTTATCTGGATGGACAAGTCATGGAAAGTTGTTGTGTTTGTACTGTCAAGATAACACATATGCGTTCCAGTTAAGGCATGGACGTAAGACGAGTTGGTTTGATTGCCATAGACGATTTCTACCTGCTCATCATCTTTACCGGCGTACGAGAACATTGTTTAGAAAGAATAAGCAAGTGGTTGATGCGCCACCTCCTGAGATTGATGGGCATAGTTTACTAGAACTATTTTGGAGCGGAGATGACTCCTGATTGTGGTGGTAATGGACATGTTGTTGTTTACGGGGCTGGCATCAATCACAACTGGCATATAAAATATTTTTTGGAAATTGCCCTATTGAAAAAAACTTCTGTTGAGGCATAATCTAGATGGCATGCACGTCAAGAAGAACATGCATGATAACCTCATGAACACCGTTCTAAATGTCCACAAAAAGACAAAAGATAATCTAAAGTCTAGATTAGATTTGCCCGATATTTGGGATCGCGATCAGCTTCATGTATTGGAAAATAGTAGATATCTAGTCCCGACGTTTCAGTTAGACGCGCGCAAGAAGAAAGCGTTCTTCAACTGGATTATCCACCATGTTAATTTTTCTGATGGATACACATCTAATTTACGTAATTTTGTTGACATGGATGAAGGGAAGTTTACCGGAATGAAGAGTCATGATTGTCATGTTGTGATGCAACGCCTTCTTCCATTTGCCTTCGAGCATCTCTTGGCACCAAACGTCCACCAAGCAATTGCAGGTATATTTCTTATATCATCTCTTTTTTTTTCTTACAATTTCTTATATATATTTATATATTCATATGTTCTTGATTTCTTATATAGGGGTTAGTGCATTTTTTCGGGATTTATATTCGAGAACACTTACAGTTGATGGTATTCGCAACTTGGAAGAAAATATACCAATGATCATTTGCAATCTTGAGAAGATATTTTCTCCATCTTTCTTTGATGTTATGGAGCATCTCCCAATTCACCTTCCTTTTGAGCGGTATATGTACTATTTCAAGAAGAAGGTGAAAAATCTAAGCAAAGTTGAAGGCTCTATTGTGGCACAGAGCATAAACGAAGAATCTTCACACTTTGCCGAATTCTTTGTGTTAGAATAGTTTTTTTCTTATTTTTCTTAAGATTTGTGTTGTATAATATATAGTTTTAGATTTAGATTTGTGAGATTTTTGTTAGATTAAATTTGTGAGATTTGTGTTAGATTAGGATTTATATAATTTTATTATAGGATTGTTTTTTTTGTTACTAATATATTTTATATAATTTAACTTAAGTATATAATTTTGACGTTGGCAAAAGTATTTTCTTTTGCTTATTTAATGATTTGTTAATTTCTATCCTCCTCCTTTATTTTATGAAGTTCATGATTTTAGTTATTTGATGATATAATGAAAAATATATCATTTTTATTAAATTTTATTTAAAGAATTTTAAATCATAATTGAAATATAAAGCATATTTATTGTATGAATTAAGGAGAATATATCGTATTTTGTTATTGATAATAAAATTTTAGTTTCATATTTCTAACTTTGTTTTTTTAGGAACTACGGTGCTTACGCTGAATGCTCGTCTAGCCGCTCCACCCGAGTTCCGGAGAATCTAGTGCTACCCGGGGTACCCCCGTCCTGGATTCATAATCATCACATGGTCCAATGGAGGTGAGCCTTGAAAATTTTGTCTCTCAACCGGGACGAAACCGACTGCCGAAGTGACATCCGTTAGAGCCTCCGAACACAACATGGTTTGTTTTAAACTATTTACGATACCTTTAATTTTTAAAACAATATTATTATAAATATTGATATTTTTCAATTGTAGGTTTCATATATCTCATAATGGTATCAGCAAATCTATTTTGCGGATGGTGCATGGAATCCTCAAAAAACATATATAAAGTTCTCGGAGATGCCTTCTGACGAACAAGAGATTTGGTTGAAGCAATTTGCGGTAAACATTTCAACCTTAATTTCTTAATTTTAGTATTTTCGTTTTTTAATTTCTAATCTATTTTTTGGTAATTTGTAGCAAGATTTTACTTGGCATCGAGATTTCACAAATGATGTTCGGAAAGCATTCAAGACTATTGACTCTAAACATTACTCTTACACTTTGTAGGAGTGGAATTGAAGGTGGATGAAAGGAAAGATGCCAAAAAGGGCGAACCATGAAGTCTTTGATGGTTTGGTTCGTTATTGGGGTCAACCGGAGATGATATCACTTTCCAAGAAGAATTCAAAGAACAGAAAAAGCAACTGAGGCGGGTTGGGTATTGCTACGCACAACGCAGGCGCAACGAGCGCTTATAGCCGACAACGATAACTTGTAAGTTTGTTTTTTTAATTATTTCTACATTAAATTAATTTTTATACCGTCTTTAAACGTTTTAAAAATGTTTTACATAGACTGTTAGAGATGGTGTGGTACCCGATAATCTTACTTTGATGGAGAATATGCACATCAACAAAAAAAAACAAAGCAAGTACAAGATGGTCGAGCAAAGATGGTCCTCGAAAACGCGAAGAGGCGCAAAGAGACAGAACTCCTTTCCTAATATGTTGATGGTTCGGTGACTTCCCCAGAATTGAGGCGAGAGAAGATGAACAAAATTCTATACGAGGTAATATTTGTTTCTATAATATTTTAATTTGTTTTATTTAATATTTTAATATTTTAAAGTTGTTTAACCAATTTTTCTTATCTGACTTGTAGGAAACTAATAAATCCAAGAGACGGATTTTTGGCTTAAGAAATCTATCCCAAATATCATCTTCTTCTCGTTCTTCGGGTTTCACATATTCTCCGCATATCGATTTTCATCAAGCCATGGAAAAAAGGAATGAGCGGATTGCGACTTTGAAAAAAGAAATGGAAGAACAAAAAGCAGCATTAGAAGAACAGAAAGCTGAGAACATGCGGCTAGATGCGGAGCACAAGAAGAGGGATGAGGAGATGGCAACGTTCATGAATGAGATGCGCGTGAAGTTGCCGTGATTTTTATGATTTTCCTCTTTGTTTTGAACAATTTGTTGTTGTTTAAGGATTTAAAATGTTTTCATTAATAATTATGAATTTAAATATTAATCAATTTCTTAATTTATAATCAATTTCTCCCACCGATTGGCTGGTACTTCTCCATCGGCGATATAAAGTTTGATGGGAATGGTGAAGATCAATGCTTGGTATGCCTATATTCTTGACGGGAATGGTGCGTCTCAGGTCGGGATCTGTATTTGAAGCTAAGGCGGCGAGAGCATCTGCAGGCGTTATCACTTCGGAGTATCTTTATCAGTTCGAACTTGTCGAATTGCTTGGTCAGATCCTGGACTAACAAGACATAAGCTCGCATTCGTTCGTGCTTGGCTTCGAACTCGCCGTTCAACTGACTCACGACGAGTTGTGAATCACTGAAAGCTTTGACTCGTTTAGCTCTGATTCCTTTTGCTAGGCGTAATTCTGCTATCAGGGCTTCGTATTCCGTTTCGTTGTTGGAGGCCTTGAACTGGAGTCGGAGCTATTACTCGAGCACGTCTCTAGCGGGAGATTGGAGTAGGATACCAAGTTCGGATCCTTGTAACGACGAGGAGCCATCTGCATAGAGTATCCAACTTTCTTCGGGAACATTATCGATTACATCCGGGGAGAGTTCCGTCATAAAGTCAGCCAGTACTTGCGATTTGAGGCTTGGCATCGAACGATACTCCACATCGTATTCGCTGAGCTCGATTGCCCACTTCGCTATTCGCCCAAATTGATTTGGGCTATGTAATACCGTTCGAAGCGGCTAATCGGTGTAGACAAGTACGGAGTGTGACTGAAAATACAGTCGAACCTTTCGAGCAGCTATTACGACTACTAAGGCTAACTTTTCCAGAGTAGGGTATCTTGTTACGGCGTCATTTAGGGCTTTGCTAGTGTAGAAGATCGGTTTTTTGTTGCCGCGATCGTTTCTTACTAACACCCCACTCACCGCCGAAACATAAAGATACAGCGTCTCTCCTTCTTCTGGTTTAGCTAAGATCGCACCACTTGTGAGATATTCTTTGAGTTCTTGGAAGGCGATCTCGCATTTTTCGTCCCAATGAGAATCTTTGTTTCCACGGAGAAGGTTATAGAAAGGAAGGCACTTATCAGCAGATCGGGCAATGAAGCGATTGAGACCTGCTATGCGACCTGTCAGATGTTGGACCTCTCTCTTGTTTTGAGGAGAAAGGAGTTCAAGTATCACGTTGATCTGCTTCGGATTTGCTTCGGTTCCCCTTTCAATGACTATGTAACCTAGGAATTCACTAGATGTTACTCCGAAGGTACACTTGGTGGGATTCAGCTTCATCTGGTACTTGTCCATAATGTCGATGCATGCGTTAAGATGCTGAATATGGTCGCCAGCTTGTAGAGATTTCACTAACATGTTGTCGATGTAGACCTCCATCGTGACACGTAGTAGTTCGGAAAACATCTCTTTGACCAGACGTTGATAGGTCGCTCCTGCGTTCTTGAGCCCGAAAAGCATGACTCTATAGCAATAGATTCCTCGATCGATGATGAAGGCATCCATAAAGGACAAGAGCTGATTCCTATCTGTTGCTTCGACCAGGCGATCTCTATGCGGAAGAGGGTAGCTGTCTTTTGGACAAGCTTTGTTTAGATCGGTGTAGACTACACAGACTCTCCACTTCCCGTCCTTTTTCTTTATAACTACAGGGTTTGCCAGCCATTCGGGGTACTGAACCTCCATGATCAGACTGGCTTTGAGCAATCTCTCGACTTCGTCCTGGACGGCTTTCGTGCGATCAGGCCCTAGTCGCCGACGCTTTTGCCGAACTGGTTTGAAGTTTGGATCCGTGTTGAGCCTATGGCAGGTTACTTCGGGTGCTATTCCGGTCATGTCTTTGGTGAACCAAGCAAAAGTAGAAGACCTCGATTTTAGGAAGCCGATCAGTCCCTCCTTCATCTCTCCTTCCAGTTCGCTCCCGATGCCGACTGTTCGGGACGGATCCGACTCATCGATGTTGACCTGAATGATCTGACAACTCGGTGCTTTTATTAGGTCGAGAGCTGTTCGTTCGAGTACGGCGGCGCACTCTTCATCCTGTAATTGCTATAAGTTATCCAATTTCCGTTGTTTCTTCTCGATTACATAATAAGGTTGGAAAACTTTCTGATCGCCGTACAAGGTGAATATTCCGGTTGCTATCGAGAATTTCATACACAGATGGTAGGTTAATGGAATTACGCGCATGGAGTAATTTGTTCTCGCCGAATGACATTTTTGCCTCGCCATCGTACCTGGCGAGAGGTCGGATCTTGGGCTTGATCTTTTTCTCTGAAATTCCCATTTTGGTCAATGTTTTCAAGAACATTAGATTCACCGAGCTCCTAGTGTCGATTAATAATCGTTCTACATCAAAGTCCTCCATAACGACCTCGACTACAAGTGCGTCGTTATGGGGGTGCTGAATTCTGTGGGCTTCTGGAGATGTGAAAGTGATGGGGTCTTGACTCAGCTGTTCATCTTCTGGCATGGCTCTGACGCTGCACACCTGACGTGCCCTTTTCTTTAGAGCTCTCACTGAGTCTTCGCCATCCGAGAGTCCGCCTATAATCATGGAAATTCTCCCACGAGGTTGATTTGGAGCTCGCTCAGGTTGTTGTCCTTGCAACTTCTTTGGGGGTTCTGGAAGTTTGTTCTCGGGGACGCGGACTTCTTTCTTTCTGTTCTGATCTAGGCGGTAGTTTTCAGGTAGGTGCTGATCTTCGTCTTCGAGTTCGCCCTGAGTTTGTTTGTAACCACCCTTTCGTTTACTTTTTCCGCCCTTGGGATGGTAGATTTCTTCGACTTCACCAGACTTGTACTTTCCAAGAAGGATGTTCAAGAGGTGCTTCCATTCTTCTGTGGAATGTCCTCTGAACACGTGGAAACGATAATATGAATTTTTTTAGTTCGAAGATTTGACCGGCGCCTGAGATCGATGCTCTGAATCCATTGCGGCAAAAATCATTCCCCGTTTAGCCGCTTTTGGATCGTACTGTTGCCGCGGTTCTTGATAGACATCGCGAGTTTTCTCCTTGGCTTTTACTGGATGAAGTCTTACCGCCATCTTAGCATCTTTGTCTTCAAGGAAGGCGTATCGAGAGGCTCTATGCAAGGCATCGTCCAGATCTACCGGCTATCTGATCGCCAGGTCTTTTCGCAACTGGGATCCTTGCAACAATCCCTTCCTCAAGGCGGCCATCGCAGCTTCATCCGTGATGGTGGCCTTGGATAGGATCTCCTTAAATCGACCCAAGTAAGCGTTTAATGTCTCATCACTCTCTTGAGTCATACTCCAGAGATCGGAACTGGAAGCTCCAGATTGGATGAATACTCGATACTGCTTTAGGAATGCGGTAGACAGCTGAGTAAAATTGTCGATAGAGTTCGCCTCCAACCTGGAAAACCATGTCAAAGCATTTCCCGTGAGACCTTCCACGAACAGTTGACAGCATCCGATGTTCCGCTGCTCATCGCAAAAGTGCGCCTTGGCGATTGTAGTCATGAAGGCAGTCATGAAGTACTTTGGATCGCTTCCTCCTTCATATGTAGGGAGTTTGAGCTTGACTTGGGGAATTTGCGTGCGCGTAACTCGATCTGTGAAAGGAGTCGTCTGGGTCTCCTCGATCATCAAGTCGATCTCCGGAGCAGAGCTTACAACTTTGTGAACTTGGGATCCGATCTCTCGAAGTTTGGCGTAGATATCCTCTAGATGCCCACCGTGGTCCAGAGTTGAAGATCCAGGGGCATAAGTCCCTGGCGCCTGAGGGTGTATGTGGGGCTGTTCGTTCTGAACATCAGAATGGTGCGAGCTCCGGGGCATCGCAGCGAACCGATTCGACTGTGCGTCGGTGAGGTCGAAGCTGCATGCGAGAGTTCGCGGTAGGATTGATCTTGGTGGTGTCACCTCAGAGTTCGGCTGTCGCTGGATTCCACGAGCGAGTTCATCTAACCTCCGATTGGTTTCAGTGACAGAATTGGCTAGGTCTTTTGTCACGGTTGTTAAGATCGCTTTGAGATCGTCTAAGGAGACCGTGGGTGATGAGGTGGTTGCGGGATTCGTCACATGGGTGCGTCGATCTTCCACTTCTTTAGCTGCCAGCTCCTCCTCAGCTGAACGGGAGTCGTCCCTGTTGGAGAGGTCCGCCGTTATGGTGGAAGGTGGTATGGAGTTGACGTTTTTTTCACCACCGTTTTGAGGTAGAGTAAGATCTTCGATTTCTTGAACCATGTTTCTTGCGAGTGGTTTTGATTGGAAATAGCATTTTTCAAAGAGAGGTACTTGTCGTCCCCACAGACAGCGCCAATTGTTGATTATGAAAATCATACAAAAAATTTGTTTAAAGGGGGAAAACAAATTCAATTAACTCTCTTGCTATTAGTGATCAAAGACTCGAATATAGGGTGAATTTTATTGCTTAGAGACAACGTTAGGGTTTTACTCATGAACAATTGAGAAAACTAGGGTTTTTTTGTGTAGAATTGCGGATCCTTTGAATAGAGGACAAACCCCTCTATTTATACATAATTAAGACGGTTTAGAGATATGTTAATCTTCTAAATCTTCGGGACCTTATCTTCTACTTTTCCTTTCTTTTCGCGATTCTCCTTTTCCTTTAAGGAAAATCTTTCTTTTCTTTGAACGAAGAAGTTGGTTTAGGCGATCTCCTCTTTTCTAGTCGAGATCGCCAGGTAACCTCCTTTCTTTAGCCCATTAACAGGCTTAACCGGGATACCCCGGTTTAACTGAAATCTCAGTTTTATGCGTGATTCATCCAGTTTAAGCCGGTATTGTCGGAGGTGCTAATTCCTGCACCAACAATAATTAATCGCCATGTTTAAAATTTTAACTACATATCTCAGTCACTTATTTGAACCATATGTTTAAAATGTCTTTTTATTTGTTGTTCAATTGGTGATTGAAAAAGTGGTGTGTCCCAATTGCCTCGAACCACCTCCACCTAATGCTACCAATCAAAACCATAACAAATATGTACCGTATAAAGGCTTCCTTAAAACGAGATAAAAGGGGGAGGTCAAGAGGTCTTGAACATGATAGGTAATAAAAATTTCATTTCAAAACACTTTTATATTTTTGATTTATATAGGGCATTTTGGTAACTTTAAATTTATTAAGTGGTTTTTTTTTTTTTGCCGTCTAAATGATCATATTAAAATGAGGAGAAGTATTCAAATACAAAGGAAACAGAACATGATAACCCAAAACAGAGCATAAACCTTAAAAAAGGGCCTCACGCTCACAAGAATAAGCAAAAACACACAAAGCTTTAGACTACATTAACACCTCTTTTCCTCATCGATACGAGACTGCAACCACACAAGGCCACCACGAGCTAAGTAGGACTGCCCACGTCCATCCCTCGTGACGCTCAAAGCTATCTCCCGTGCTATCCCATTCGCTTTTGTAGATGATACCTTGAAAATTACTTTACCAAACTGAGGAAGTAAGCGATGAATTCTGTCAAGATAAGAATGATACCGTGGCCAATTTGGTGAATCAATAATTGCTTCCACTGCAGCATTGCAATCCGACCAAACCTCGATGTTATTCAAATGAAGATGATAAAGACTGTGTAACATCCATAAAAACCCTCTTAATTCAGCGGCAATGCGATTTGAAGCTGGTAAAAACATTTCTCTCGCATGAAAGACTGCATCTCCTTGGTGATTCCTAACAATCCACGCTCCACCACACATGTGAGAATCATTCAACCATGACACATGGATATTACATTTGAGCATCTCAAGCGGAGGTTTACACCAACGAGAATCAAGTCTAATAACCGTAGCCCTGCCACTTGAAGAAAGTGATGGTGCCTCCATTAACTTATTCCACACCTCCGCTTCTTCAAGTGCATGAGTTACAAGAGCATTCAAATCACCTTGAGTCCCAGCGTATTTTATACCATTACGATGCT
This sequence comes from Arabidopsis suecica, assembly GCA_019202805.1. Classification (NCBI taxonomy): domain Eukaryota; kingdom Viridiplantae; phylum Streptophyta; class Magnoliopsida; order Brassicales; family Brassicaceae; genus Arabidopsis; species Arabidopsis suecica. The sequence goes on along the minus strand of CM032909.1, from coordinate 6,417,180 downwards.
TCCATATACCCCACAAAATCCAAGGGATCGCCATACGCATATTGAGAGATACTCCATCATTGCTCATTAACTTCAATATGAATGCTAAGTTGTCATGTAGAGAATCGGTAAATCCTTGATCAGGCATAGGAATGTTTGTAATCTCCCAAACTTCACGAGCCGGCCAACATTGGAATAAAACATGGCTGATTGATTCAATAGCATCTTGACAAAGGGAGCATGTGAGGTCAGTGTTCATTCCATGAGCTTGTAAACAAACCGAGACAGCCAAAGCACCAGATAAAGCCCGCCAGAGAAACATTTTAATCTTTGGAACAGTTTTAAGATCCCAAATTTTCATCTTAAGAGCTCGAGCTTCTTGATCTTGAACAGATATTGGACCAGGCACCCGCTGTAAGTGGGAGATTAACCAATTACCACTCTTAACCGTGTAAATCCCATTGCGATTATACGCCCAAATGTGACTGTCCAAGGATGCAAGGTTTGGAGGATAAGACATTATTCTAACAACATTCGGTGGAAAAAACAGCTCCGATAATAGAAATTGGTTCCAAGAGCCTTGAGGAGTATTAAGGTTTGAAACTCGTAAATCTAGATCGATGAGAGACTGTTTGTTGAACGGTCGGCGCGGCACATTATCAAAATTCCATTTATCAAAAGTGGTTACTTTTTTTTTTTATTATTCGTAACTAATCTATAACAAATTATTTTTTGTTTCAAACTTTCGAAAACATAAACTAATCTTCAAAATACATAAGATTTTTAGATTATTTGTAAAATTTTCCACTTGTTTTCTTTACGTACACAAACAAGAAATTTAAAAAAATTCCAAGTCCTCAACCTCCAATCATTTTCATTAAAGATTCAACATCTCAATTCTTAGCTAATGATCGATCACTAGCTAAGTCGATGCGTTTTTGACGCAAACGAAGTACCGATAACGCAAAGACAACGTTAAATTATGAGAATGCTTGTTAACTAAGCCTTCACAAAGCTGTTGAATTCTACGAAGACTCAAAAATATGGAGAGATTGGGTATAACTAGTGGTGTTAACTTGGACATGGAACCCCATTTAATAAATAGGTATGTATAAGAAAAATAAATCCATTTAAGAAAAAATATTAAATGGAGTTAAATGGGTTACCCCAATTAAATCCATTTATTAAATGGGATATCACACAAATAAATTTAAGCCCGTTTATATTAGTTATCTTTATTAAAAAATGTTAATCCTTTAATAACTAAAATAAAAAAGCAATATATTAAATACATTAAAACTAAATTATTCTACCTAAATTCAATTTTTGATTTAAATATTTTTATCAGCCGTAAAAATATACTATTTTTGATGATCTTAACTGAGCATATTGAACGAGCTTTATATAGAAGATAATGCAACACAATCAATTAGATCGTCAATCTCTCATCAATCATTGTAATTAGGATTGTCATTTAGTCTCATATATTCTCTGTAATTAAGTCTACGATATCATCTCTGTGTGTATATAAGCTGTACCTTGTAATCTCAATACGATATCACATTCTCTATTCATACTTTAAGCTTATTGTATTCTCGTGTAGCAAATCTATCTTTCGTAAGAACATCCCATACGAAGTACCAACCTCAATTCGTATATGTTAGTGGTGTTTGTCAAATAGTGTCTTATATGCATTTGAAAGAGGCCACCAATTTTCTTGAGTTTGTGATTGAATACATTAACGAGAATGATAATCGACAAAATCGACTGCAGTGCCGTGATAATGAGAGGGATCTGGAGTCAGCGTAAGGTCAAGAGGACAACAAGGAAGAACTCCATACACCATGCGAAAAGGACTGTATCCCGTACTTCGACTCACAACATGATTGTGAGAAATTCTACTTGGCAAAGCAAGGAATCCCATTTCCGAATATTATCGCCCACCAATCATTGAAATATATTTGCTAAACTTATATCCAAGCTTCTATACGCAGTATTTTCCACAAGGCAAAAGTGACTTAACAATCACTAATTCCTTTATCCATCCAAACTATCATTAAGATGAGACGTAAAAAATCCAATGGTACATATATAGATGGATCGAGTTTCTGATTGGGAAGTAAGTTTTCATAATTTTAAGAACTCAAAAAATGTTCCCTCTTTCTTTGTTTAGTTCTCAGCAAAGTTTCTTGGATTTTTTTGCTTTCAAATGCTAACATGTTTCTTATGGTTTGTAAGTTGGTTCTAAATTGGATAAAAAGTGATTTTTATGTGCCTGTGTTTTTATATACATCCATGTGGTTTCGATTTGGGTGGCTATATCTAGATGGTCAATAGTTTGTCAGAATTACACAAAACGACATTGCAAATTCTGTGTTATTTTGTTATTCGGTGTTTATGTGTTGTTTTTTTTAAAGGCTACACATACATATATCTAGGATTTAGGGTACATTAACCCTAATCTCATAATGCTAAACCTAACTTAAGCTCATATATAATTCTTAATAATGGCCCATGGCCCATATTATTCTTATTACCCCCCCCCCCCCCCCCCTTTTAAGTTGGAGTATATCTATCAAGACCACCCAACTTCTCGGGAAAAAAAAAATTTTAATTTGAAGCGCCTTCAGCTGCTTCAATCCTCCCACCGGTCTAAGCGCATGCCGCAGCTATTTGATCTTCACAAATCTCTTAGTGCCTTTCGCAGCTCTTTGATTTTCACAACATGAGTGGCTTTCTGTAGCTCTGATAACCTGAACAACAGTCTGAGCGTCTTCCGCATCTATGACGACTTTTAACAACTATCTGAGCGTCCCACAGTTCTGACCTTAACAACACTCTGAGCCCTTTACGCAGCCCTGATAACTTTAACAATGGTCTGAGCACCTTTCGTAGCTCTTATGACCGTACCATATTACCCCTCTCCCCCAGCTCCCCCCTCACGTTGGAGTGTGTATATCAAGAACACCCAACTTGCTGAGGGAAACTAACAAATCTTTCATGACAACACATATGATGTCTTCTCTGAGCCCTTTACGCAGCTCTGATAACTTTAACAATGGTCTGAGCACCTTTCGTAGCTCTGATGACCGTACTGGTATTATAGTTCGAAATGTAACAAACTAAACAGTGATAAAAAAAATGTTTCAAATTATGATTGAATGTATAGTACATTTGTAGATAAATGTTTTTAATTTTAGCAAATTATAAATTATGTTTTTCAGCAAATATTTTCTAAGCCCAGTTAAAAGAGTTTCTATAGCTTGGCCACTGATAATATTTATGCTTAATTTTGATACAAGACTCGGTGGTGAGACTAGTATCGGGATAGAGATGGTGGCTTCACAAGCTGGCGGTCGCTTCTCTCTTGTGAAGGATTGATGGTCGATGATGTAGATCTAACACGATGGCGGTCCCTTCTCTCGTGTGGGATCGAAATAGATGAAAGTGATGGCGGATTGAAGTACACCACAGAGATGTGATTGGTCTCTGATACAGTACACGAACTCAGCCTTGGTGAATCACACACACAAGACAAAGAACAACCTTATTCTCTTAAGAACACTTAAAGAGAAGAAGTAAGAAAATTCGGGTTCTTTATTGATAATCAAGGGTGAAAAATCGTACAACTGCTGCAGGGGGACTTTATAAGAGTCCTTCAGCTAGCCCTAGGGCCGAAAATAAATGCAAAAACACAAAAAAGGAAGCAAATAAAAGCAAAACACAAAAACCATTGTTTTTAGAAAGAAAATAACTAAATAAGGAAACTACTTAAACTCTCTTGAGGAGCACGCTTTGATGACGAGTCTAGCCGTTGTGTGGGCTTATTGGACCTGCAAAGATAGTATAAATTGAATAAAACTTACCGGGATGCGTTTTAGGCCCAATAGACGTTCTCTGAGTCACTTCCTGTAGTACTCTCTGACCTACTTCAGGCGTCATATCTTGTGCTCGCTTACTTGTTGGTTTCTTGAACTAGGGGCTTTCCTGGAGTTCCTCTTGAGTATCTTGATCAGTTTCTTGGAGCTCTTCCACGTCCTTTGTGTCTTGGTCTTGATCTTGACTCTCTTGATCACTCTCGGAAGTGAAGCTTGTCTCGTACGTCTCCTGCAGCTCCATAGTCTTCTCTTGTCTTCTAGGGGCTTCTGGACCTGTCACAGAAGATTTCATACCTTGGGGAGTAGTTCGTTCAAGACTCATTTGGGTGAAAGCTTCAGCAAGTTCTTCTTCGGCTATTGGATCATATCCGGTTTGGGGTGCTACGGACCAGTTTACTTCCTCCAGCTCTAAGGAGCTTAGAATGTCTTGCACAGCTAAGTTGAACCTTTTCTTGAGTTGTTTAGACCTTGAACGTGTCATGGGACCTTCTCGGACTTCTGGTACAGGATGTAGTACAGGATGTAGTGCAGGATGTAGTTCAGGATGTAGTTCAGCAGTTTGGTTAAAGTCGATGTCCGCATCATTCCCTCCCTCTTCAGAAGGTTTTGTCCTCAAAACTGAATCTCCTGGATCATAAGCAGACAAGTCAGCGACATTAAATGTATGGGAAATTCTTACCTCACTCGGTAGCTCAAGACGATAGGCATTATCGTTGATCTTCTCAAGGATCTTGAATGGACCGTCGCCTCTTGGTGCTAGCTTCGATGCTCTCTGCGTTGGAAACCTCTCAGGTCGCATATGTAGCCAGACCCAATCCCCTGGTTCAAATAACATTTCCTTCCTTCCCCGATCAGCTTTGCGTTTGTTGTCGGCATTTTTCTTTTCCAAGTTGTCTTTGGCATTGTCATGTAACTTCTTGATGATTTCTCCACGTCTTAAACCATCTTGGCAAACCTGTTCTTTCTGAGGCAAGGGTACTAAATCCAGTGGCGACAAGGGGTTAATTCCATAGACTATCTCAAAAGGAGATAGTTTTGTAGCCGAGTGAACGGCACGATTATAAGCAAACTCGATAAAAGGAATGCAATCAAGCCATGTACTCATATTTTTACCGAGGGTAGCTCTAAGTAAGGTTGAGAGAGTTCGGTTTACCACTTCGGTTTGTCCATCCGTTTGAGGATGACAAGTTGTAGAGAATAGAAGCTTGGTACCTAACTTTCTCCAAAGGGTTCTCCAAAAGTGACTCAAGAATTTGGTGTCACTATCAGAGACTATGGTTCTTGGAATTCCATGGAGGCGCACCACTTCCTTGAAGAACAAATCTGCGGTTTGAGTCGCGTCATTGGTCTTGTCACACGGGATGAAATGTGCCATCTTGGAGAACCGGTCCACGACAACAAAGATTGAATCCTTGTGTCTAATCTTAGGCAATCCTAATACAAAGTCCATAGAAACATCTACCCAAGGGGCGTTAGGAATAGGTAATGGTAAGTAAAGACCATGAGGATGTAACCTGGATTTGGCTTTGTGGCAAACGATACAACGGGCACAAAATCTCTCAACGTCTTTCTTGAGGTGGGGCCAAAAGAAATGCTCCATTACTACGGCCAAGGTCTTGTCAACACCAAAATGACCCATCAAACCTCCACCATGCGCTTCACTAAGTATCAAGTCTCGCATAGAACCTTGAGGGATGCACAACCGCTTGTCTTTGAACAGAAATCCATCTTGCAAGTAGAATGCTTTGTAAAGTCCTTTGCCATGATCTTTGTAACACTCTCCTAGTTCTGGATCATCCTTATACATCTCCTTGATATGCTCAAATCCCATCACCTTAGCTTCCATAGTAGCTATAAGGGCATATCTCCTCGACAAAGCGTCAGCTACCACGTTCTCCTTTCCCTTCTTGTACTTTATCACATATGGAAACGTCTCAATGAACTCCAACCATTTGGCATGTCTCCTCTTAAGCGAAGTCTGACCCTTAAGATGCTTGAGAGTCTCGTGATCGGTATGGATGATGAATTCCTTGGACAACAAGTAATGTTGCCAAGTCTCAAGAGCTCGAACTAAAGCATAAAGCTCCTTGTCGTAGGTTGGGTAATTCAATGCAGCTCCACTTAGTTTCTCGCTAAAGAAAGCTACGGGTCTCTTCCTCTGATGTAGTACAACTCCAATTCCCAAACCTGATGCATCACACTCTACTTCGAACATAACTTCAAAATCTGGTAAGGCTAAGACCGGTGCTTGTGTGAGCCTCTCCTTCAACGTGTTGAAAGACTGATCTTGAGCTTCTCCCCATGAGAAAGGCACATTCTTTTTTATCACAACGGTCATTGGCGCAGCCACTGTACTAAAATCTCTGACGAACCTTCTGTAGAAACTTGCTAGTCCATGAAAGCTACGAACGTGTCTAATAGATGTTGGAGTAGGCCATTCACGGATTGCCTTGATCTTCTCCTCATCTACCTGTAGGCCATGTTTACCTACTACAAAACCTAAGAACACACACTTGTCAGTACAAAAGGTGCACTTCTTCAGGTTAGCATAAAGGCCTTCCTTCCGAAGCGTTTTTAAAATCAACTCTAAATGTTGAACGTGATCAGAATAGCACTTACTGTAAATAAGTATGTCATCAAAGTAAACAACAACAAATTTACCAATAAATGACCTTAGAACCTGGTTCATTAAACGCATGAAGGTACTTGGTGCGTTAGTCAGCCCGAATGGCATAACAAGCCACTCATAGAGACCTTGCTTGGTTTTGAAGGCTGTCTTCCACTCGTCTCCTTCTCTCATTCTAACTTGATGATAGCCACTCCTTAAGTCAACTTTGGAGAAGATGGTTGCACCACTAAGCTCGTCCAACATGTCGTCTAGTCTCGGGATGGGGTGTCGGTACTTGATGGTGATATTGTTGATGGCACGACAGTCTACACACATCCTCCATGTACCGTCCTTCTTTGGAACTAATAGGACAGGTACCGCACACGGGCTGAGACTCTCTCTGATGTATCCTTTTTCCATTAGATCACGCACTTGCTTTTCTAGCTCCTTCGATTCCTCCGGATTCATCCTATAGGCTGGTTTGTTAGGTAAGGCAGAACCTGGAACGAGATCGATCTGATGCTCTATGCCACGAATAGGAGGTAGCCCTGGTGGAATCTCCTCCGGAAATATGTCTTTGTATTGATCTAGTACAGCTTGTACCTCAGCGGGTAACTCGATGTCACCTAAACCTGTACTAAGACATTCTTTGAAAACCATTAGTAGCACGGTGCCATTGGCACTCATGGTTTTACAAACATCATTAGAGCTTAAGTAAAGACTAGAATTCCTTACCTCTTCCTCCTTGTTCATGTGAATTTGTAATTCATGAACTTCTGAGGGACTTAGGGGGGCAAGGTTATACTTACGGTCCTTGTAGGTGAAAGAATAATGGTTGGTACGTCCATTATGACATGTAGCTCGGTCAAACTGCCATGGTCTTCCAAGGAGAAGATGGCCGGCTCTCATTGGCACTACGTCACAAACGACTTGATCTTGATATTTTCCCACGCTGAATGATACAGTCACTTGTTCAGCAATTTTTAGCTCGGTGTCGTCATTGAGCCATCTAAGCTTGTATGGTCTCGGATGCTTTGTTTTCTGAAGACCTAACCTGTCTACCATGTACTTGCTAGCAACATTAGTACAAGAACCTCCATCAATAATTAAGTTACATACCTTGTTCTTGATGGTGCATCTAGTGTGGAAGATGTTTTCTCGTTGCACCTTCTCTTCGGGGTTGACAAACATACTCAATGTCCTACGGATGACAAGGAGTTCTCCTACATCCGGGTACTCAACGTCCTCATCATGTTCAGCTGAACCCTCTTCTTGCTCATCTTGTGACTCGTAGTCACCACTAGAAGTGAGAATCATCACCCTTTGGTTCGGACATTCTCTCGCCATGTGTCCCCTACCTTGACATTTGAAACAAGTAATGTCACGAGAACGAGATTGATTAGTACTAGGAAACTTACCTGGTTCAGGCTTAGAGGTTTTAGGCGCCTCATTAGACTTGTTCTTGAACTTGGAATCATTGTCTACGGCTTTGCCTTTATCCAAGGTTCGGTTGTTGCTTGTATTCCAAGGCGTGTTGTTTCTTGAACGGTTGCTTAAGGATGTCTTACGCCTGATTTGTTGCTCCACTTGTACAGCTAAGTGTAACAACTCGTGGAGTCCATTGTATTTAGCTCGCTCCACCTTCCTTTGAATCCTCTCTTGTAGTCCGTCTATGAATTGAGCCATGAGAGATTCGTCGGATTCTTCTATCTCCAAGGAGTTCATGAGCTTCTCAAACTCCTCAAAGTACTCATCCACGGTCCTTGTTCCCTGAGACAATTTTCTAAAACGTTTTTGTAAGTCTCTATGATAATGATCAGGGATATACCTCAACCTTAAGAGGTATTTCATGTCTCCCCAATTGCTTATGGGATCAAATCTTTGTCTCCTCCGGTCAGCTACTGTCCTATCCCACCAAGACAAAGCATTTTCGGTGAGCTGAGCGGCTGCTAAGGCCACCTTTCGAGCTTCTCCATATCCATAGCAATCGAATATGTATTCCATCCGTCTCTCCCAGTCCATGTACGCCTCTGGATTTGATTTTCCTGCAAAAGTAGGAGGTATTAGTTTGATATCTCGGTTCTGCTCACGGGGCTCCACTCTCCGTGCATGGTTCCTCATCAATGGATCTTCTCTCCGTTGATGTTGACGTCTCACAGGATCGGGTGGTGGATCATCATCATCATCCAAGTCAGGAAACTCGTCCGCCTCTTCGCGGGCATTCCTTAGAGCCTGATCTGGTCTAACTTCAACCCTGGGTTGGGGCTGCTCCAAACGGCCTAGCCTTTGCCCTAATCCTCTTATCTCCGCCGTCATAGTAGCCATCATTTGCATCATGGCGTTTTGAGGTATAGCTGCTTCGTCTCCCATAGTGTATGCCTAAAAGTGATCTGCACTTAGACAAAAACAACAAAGGAATCAACGTACCACAAGAATTGAAAGGAACAAGTCGAAAACAAGAAAGCTAGAACTTGCTGACGCACTTCCTGAGGTACTTCCTGACTCACTTGCTAATACAGAACGAAATTTAATAATTAAACTTTTTTTTTTTTTAATATTATCAAATTAAAACAAATAATTGACAGGAATTACCAATGCAACAAAAACTGAAAGCAATTTTTTTTTTTTATGAAGAAAATAGTACGCAAAATGAATTAAACAATTAATGGAAACAAACTATGATTTTTTTTTTCTTTTTAATATAAAACTCAATGAAATAACCTAATAAACTATTATGCAGCAAACGTTTTTTTTTTTTTTTTTTTTAATTAAATAAACAGAAACTAATGCAGAATATAAAGGAAACGATAGAACCTGGCAAGGGAAGAGCAAACCAATGCTCTGATACCAGATGATACAAGACTCGGTGGTGAGACTAGTATCGGGATAGAGATGGTGGCTTCACAAGCTGGCGGTCGCTTCTCTCTTGTGAAGGATTGATGGTCGATGATGTAGATCTAACACGATGGCGGTCGCTTCTCTCGTGTGGGATCGAAATAGATGAAAGTGATGGCGGATTGAAGTACACCACAGAGATGTGATTGGTCTCTGATACAGTACACGAACTCAGCCTTGGTGAATCACACACACAAGACAAAGAACAAGCTTATTCTCTTAAGAACACTTAAAGAGAAGAAGTAAGAAAATTCGGGTTCTTTATTGATAATCAAGGGTGAAAAATCGTACAACTGCTGCAGGGGGACTTTATAAGAGTCCTTCAGCTAGCCCTAGGGCCAAAAATAAATGCAAAAACACAAAAAAGGAAGCAAATAAAAGCAAAACACAAAAACCATTGTTTTTAGAAAGAAAATAACTAAATAAGGAAACTACTTAAACTCTCTTGAGGAGCACGCTTTGATGACGAGTCTAGCCGTTGTGTGGGCTTATTGGACCTGCAAAGATAGTATAAATTGAATAAAACTTACCGGGATGCGTTTTAGGCCCAATAGACGTTCTCTGAGTCACTTCCTGTAGTACTCTCTGACCTACTTCAGGCGTCATATCTTGTGCTCGCTTACTTGTTGGTTTCTTGAAGTAGGGGCTTTCCTGGAGTTCCTCTTGAGTATCTTGATCAGTTTCTTGGAGCTCTTCCACGTCCTTTGTGTCTTGGTCTTGATCTTGACTCTCTTGATCACTCTCGGAAGTGAAGCTTGTCTCGTACGTCTCCTGCAGCTCCATAGTCTTCTCTTGTCTTCTAGGGGCTTCTGGACCTGTCACAGAAGATTTCATACCTTGGGGAGTAGTTCGTTCAAGACTCATTTGGGTGAAAGCTTCAGCAAGCTCTTCTTTGGCTATTGGATCATATCCGGTTTGGGGTGCTACGGACCAGTTTACTTCCTCCAGCTCTAAGGAGCTTAGAACGTCTTGCACAGCTAAGTTGAACCTTTTCTTGAGTTGTTTAGACCTTGAACGTGTCATGGGACCTTCTCGGACTTCTGGTACAGGATGTAGTGCAGGATGTAGTTCAGGATGTAGTTCAGCAGTTTGGTTAAAGTCGATGTCCGCATCAAATTTGGTGACTACTTGTATTTTGGTTATCATTGTTATACACTTTATCTCTTATCTAAACACATATCAAAATATTTTGGATTTTGCACGGTAATTAATTAAAACTATTATATGCTGATTTCAAGAGTCTTTATATGACTTGTAACTAGTATATATATATCATCGATATCTCTCGAGTTTCACAATAGAGTTCTTATAAGGCGTTTCTATCGCTGTATTAGTTTAGTGAAAATAGTTTAGATTAAATATACCGTTGGCTTTCTCACATACATAGTGAGTCCATGATAGATTGGCAATAAAACCATATGTAATCACATTGAGTCTTTAACAATCAATTCCACCACATTTAAACAAATCATCTCTACTCTTCCTTTTAGAAAAAAAAACAACGGAGAAGTAGAAGGAGAAGATGAAAAATAATTTGAAAAATACAAAGAGAAACAGATTTTACAATTACCATTGGGAGTATCATCAGCCCTAATACAAGTTTAAAGGGGAATGGTAATAAAAGAGGAAAAGAAGAATTTATATAGGTAATGTGTTATTATTTACTCTTCCGTTTCTATTAAATCTCCAGCTGCAAAGACAAAAAATAAATAATCAATAAGACCTCAAGTCTCTCCAAAACCATTAGAAATTGCATTCAATATTCAATCTTATCATCAACTCATAACAACATGCTTTTGAATCTAATTGTAACATTGTTGATTTATCTATTACCAAATTGTATATTACTATGCGAAAGAAAGATGTAGATTTTGAGCATGAGGATAAAGACTAAGAGGTTATTACCCGAGGTGTCATCTTTAGGATGGTTCTCAATGCACTTAAGTAAGTACTTGAAAGTCTCAACTTCACAAGGTATGGTTAACGCACCGCTGTGATCAAATCCATACTCTTCCTCAGCCTTCTCGAGCAAGACCTTGAACAAAGAATGGCTAAGAAAGTTTGTGGGTATGATAAATCTCCATAAATCTCCGGAGCTCGGGTCCAACATAAACCGCCAAATATCCTTTAGGGACATCAGGCGGTGACTCAGGGCTATGGCAAGTAGTTTCCTCGTCCGAGTCACAAGTCTTCAAATCCAATAGTCTCTTGTTGATAACCGGTGAAATGATAGCTGTGTGCTTTCTAGCTCCCAACTCGCCATCATCTGACTTTGAACCTATTGTGACAGTTTGCCATTTTTGAAGAATCTCCTTTAGTCTCACAATTTGCTTGATCCCGGTTAACTTTGCCGCGTTGTTTTCATCCATTTTCTCCTTTTAAGGATATAATATATCTTCCCAGGCAAGCTGCATTATAAAATCAAACAAACACTTGAATGAAATCAACGCAAGAAACATGTTAACAACTTTTGCATTATAAGTTTTCTATTTGTTTGCAATAAATTTTATGAACTAGGACACATATTTAGGAAACAACAAGTCAACAAGGACAAAACATATTTGTCTTTAGATTTGATGCAATACAAAACATTTCCCATAATCAATATGTATGATCGATGTCAACATATAGAGAGACAAACTTTTGCGTTAATTTGGTTAGATCTCAATAAACATGTACCCTGGAACACAATAACACAAAGGCCTGTGAAAAATAAGCTAAAAAAAAAGAATTTTCTAACATCAACCACAAATGAATCTAAAAAACATCAAATCATCCTAAGTTTCTTATAATATTTTGCCCTAGTTTTCCAGCTATCTTAACATATTCTCTCATACCAATTCACATCGAATTGTTAGGAAGATGAATGCAAAATCAATTACTGAGAATTCTTAACTCTAATTACATACCAGAAGAGGAAACAGAAACGAAGCGCTCTTAGACACGAAGAGGAAACGCCATGCAAAAAAAATGTTAGAAGCTCCGGAAGATTTTTGTTTTTGTTTTTTTAAAGATTTTTTATTGGATGATGACGAGAGAGATTTCAAGTAACAGAAACTAGCAAAACAAAATCAAAATTAAATTTCTAATTTTAAAATAAATTTCTTATTTAGGATTTTGTAATTTTGTTGTTTTTCTTTGCATAACCAAACCTTTTCTTGGCCTTCCCGTCACTGTCGCATGTAACTGTTTCTAATTCTAGATTAAAGAAATTTTTTGAATGATCCGGTTACTCTTAATATATTGTTCCTTATAACTTTTTGTTAACAAAATTTCTATTAATCGGACGAAAATAACCCACCGAATTAGGGATAATTAAATTGCAATCAGATTTTTCTCGGAATCTCATCGATATGGGATTCATACAATTTAGGGATGCAAATCCAATATGCATAACTATTATAATAAAAAAATTAAGCAAAGCTATAGATGTGGATTTCGTACAACTTAAAAATATGCTTCAAAGACAACGTACGATGAAAATGATTGTTTTCTTCAACCGAACTATTAATATTAAGTAAAAATACATTTGAATCCATGGGTACAATGTTACTCTTTGAGACGGTTTACATGGAAAATTTATAGCAACTCCTCCATTTCTTGGCCGGCTTTTGATTTTACAATTTCACAACAATTTTCCTTCTTTTTTTTTTTTTTGGTAAAAGCAACAATTGTCCTTCATTTACGATATATCATTAGTTTATCCCATCCAATCACAACTGCCATTCTCAGTTTCTTAAAATTTCAAGAACTATGGAATCTCTTATTCTCTTTTGTAAGCACTATTGTCTGTTGTGCCATAATTTTTATATCTTGGGACTTTTCTATTTTCGCATGGCCAACCAAATTTAGTGATAGTTTGATTGTCTAAATATATTTTGCTTTTTTTTTTCTCGTGTAATTTAGATATAAGTTCTTTGTTGTACCGTTCTTGATCTTGCAACAAACATTATTTTGCAATGCAATGTTTCGGTGCGGTCCTTGGTCGTAATCGTAGCGAGTGTCAAATGAATATGATTAACCATCCAAAATTTTTAAGGAAGTGTACAAACTTTAATCGATACATCTAAAATATGACACTGAAATTTTCTATACAAATTAAAATATTCAAAAATATGGATTTCGAGTTCATAAAACGACCATGCATATTATTTTTGTGGAAAGGAATTTTTTGCCGTAATCACATATATGTTACATTTTTTAATAGAAAAATCATATTTTTAGAAAACAGAGAATTGTCTGCTAATTGCAAATGCAACGAAGAGAACAAAAGAACAAAATATAGACTTAAATTATATATCCCAATAATCATTGGGGAGTGAGTATGCAGGACGGCTGCTAAATTAATAATGTCCTCACTAATTTCAACAACCATTGCGACTAATATCTTAGATGATATATTTTCTTTACGATATGTGATAACATGAACTTCATTATATAACTCAAAATAAAATAATTCCTACCTAAGAACATCAATGATGTGTTCACCTCCTTTGTGTCACGTATAAGCCATTAACTATTTGTTTCTTTATAATGACCAATCAAATGAATTAGGTGGGAATTAGATAATTAATTTCAAATCTTAATTATATCTTTTTTCTCATCTCCTTTTTTAACTTCTTCTGTAATTTTGTCATATACTTTTTCCCTGCACATACAAACGTTTTCTACTAATTGTCCAAGCAAACCAGCCAAAATAATCATATACATTATCATTTTTACCTAAAAACGAAAGAGCCTTCATCACCAAAATCACTAGGCAAAATAAACCACGGTAAATATGTTTTTATTTTATGCAAAAAAATTTTTTGTTGCCATTTGGCGAAATTTGAAAGAAAGAAATAATAAATCTACATAATATACTTTCTAGTAACAATAGTTTTTGATATTTTATACTTTAAGAATACGTTTTAAAGTTTTATTCATTTAGAGTTGTGTCTTTTCATCATATTTTATTCGTATTTATTTTTATCACAACTTCGTTCCAACAATTGTATCTTTTACAAACAGTGTTCTCTATTTAAATGTATTTTTATCTCTATATATATTTTCCCTATTTTTCAAAATCTAAAAATGTAGTTATTTGACATTGATTTTTTGCTATATGATGAATCCAAATAATTTGAATTTCGATAACCAAGATTATTATATACTATCTAAACTATTTTCTAACATATATCATTTCAAGTATAAAGAAATCATATAAGTTTTCACTGCCTAGCTTTTGTAAATATATTTATATTTATATATTTCTAAATAACTATCAGTTTTGGTTATTTGTTAAAAATTTTCTGATGGTTGCCTCTCTTGAACTTGACTCAATCTCAAGAAAAGTTACGTCTCTTTATAATATATATATATATATATATATATATTTTATAATTGCTAAAAATTTGAAAAGTTGGGTCTACTCATTATAATTCTTCGTGCGATATATTTTCACTTCGAATCACATCCTTTTATCATAATATTTTTTGGGAAAAATGTCGGAAAATGCGCGAACTTTCAAATTTGGGACAAAAAAAGCATGAACTTTCGAAATGTCATTTAAATCATAAAGTTTAGTTTGACTTTTGATTAAATGGTTAAGTTTTCGTTGACCTGGCAATTTCGGACATGTCGTTAAATTTCCGTTAACGAGACGATGACGGGGTTAACTTTCCGTTAGAAATCTCCGTTGAATCGAAACGACGGAAAGTTCGATTCTTCACAGACTCAGTTAATTCATTTTATTTTCCAGTGAAATGACGTCGTTTTGTTGTTTTAAACCGATGTCGTTTCGATTCAACGGAAATTTCTAACAGAAAGTTAACCCCGTCAACGTCTCGTTAAAGGAAATTTAACGACATGCCCGAAATGGCCAAGTCAACGAAAACTTAACCATTTTATAAAAAGTCAAACTAAACTTTATGATTTAAATGACATTTCAAAAGTTCATGATTTGTTTGTCCCAAATTTGAAAGTTGGCGCATTTTCCGACATTTTTCCCAATATTTTTTTAATAATAGTATAAATCCCAATAATTTTTTATGGGGTTTGAGTCTCTTTTATCATCTCTCCATAAAATATATCTTATATTTGTTATTATTAAAAAAATATTTTTTCAAGATTGTCTCAATTCATCATAACTTTTTGTTTTGATAACATGTTTTTTTACTCATAGTTGTATATGTTTAACATTTTATATTTCTTAACTCTATTTTCTCCTACCGTAGATAATTTTAATTTTATTGTTATCGTAAATTTCAAAATATTTTAATAACATACATCATTTGAAATATTTTCTGAAATTTTTAATTATCTAAAAAGTCTTAGAGTATTATGTCCGGATCTACTAAGTCCTAATAAAAATAAAAATAATGACTTTTAACCAAAAAAAATTGAAAATTAATTACTTCCATAAATTGAAATAACCAATTTATTCAAAACAATTAAAATATTGCGAAGTTTTTAGATATATTTGTCCAGTTTTAACTAAATTTCATTTAAATTTAACCAGTTTTAACGAAATTTTAATATTTCGGGTATCCGGAACCGAACCGAACCGAATCAAAACCGAAATTTTAAAATATCTGAATGGATCCTAAATTCTCTATCCAAAATATCTGAAACCGAACCGAATACTCAAACACCCATACCTACTTTCTATTCCTTAAAAAATAGAGATTCTAGTCCTTTCTTGGGAGGTTTATATTGGTAATGAAAATGCTAAATTTATTTAATATAGTAAGGATAAAAACAAAAGCATTGCATGCAGTGAGATTCAGACACACCAATAAACTTAAACCACGTGTCTAATTTCATAGACACTTGCAAAAACAAGCCGGCAAAACTCGAGGGAATATACGACAGTGTCAGGAGTTCAGTTTCTGACCAAACACGTGTCAGAAAACTAAAAAAACAATAAATAATCAGATTTTGGGGCTTGGCATCTTTCTTCACTACAAGCATCTTCGGTCTTGATCCTTAGCATCTATGAAAGATCCACCGTTCAACTTGCAAGATCCAATGGCTCACCATCTATCTCTCTTCAGATCCATCCAACGGCTCGGATTCAATCTCTCCCCATACTAATCCGCTATATAACCACTGACTCAATCTTCTTCGTTAGGATATAACAAAAACATTTTCAGAAATGGCGACTTTGGATTCTCCGTTAGAAGTTTTGGCTTTCGACTACGTTAACTTCGTCTTTAACAATATTTGGACATGGATAGCCGTCGTGACGGCCGCCGTTAGTTTCTGGCGTATCCGAGCTACAACCACCAGCGGGGGCGGCGGTAGAGACGACGGTTTCATAGATGAATCTCCTCGTGAGCCACCTAAACCACAAGCCACGAAGGCTGCTCTTGTTGTGAAGACGAAACCTCATAGAGTTAAGGTAACGGAGACGGAAGATTGGAGTTTGTTGTTGTGTAATGACGGAGTAACGAAGGGGAAGCTAACGGTGTACTACGAAGAAGAGATTGACGCAGAGAGAGATGAAGATGACGGAGAGACAACCGCCGTTAAGTATGGAGGAGGTGAGAGTGGAGAGTGGTGGGAGAGATGGGAGAGATGGGAGAGAGTGGTGAAGATGAGAAATGGAGATGAAGGTTGGTACCGTTACGTGGATTTAACGGTGATTAACGGAAATATTGTGAGGTTGTGGGATGCTAACGGAGCCCGTAACGGTGGTTGGGTTAGTGTGCAGCGTAAGGAGTGTTATGGTTGAGACATGTTGGGGAAAATTATAATTTTCTAATTTGAGCATGATTATTCATTGAACCTTTTTGGTTTAAAGACTATTTTTTGTTGAATTAAACCTGTAATTTGTATATATATTTTAGAGATATAACTACGATTGTTGAATAAAGAAGAACAAATTCACTTTCATGGTTTTTTTTTTTTTGGATTATATAGTTCTCAATTGAAGAATATCGAATTGGCATGCCATGCACTCTCATGTAATGAATTTACATATGTCAATCAACATTTTTTTTTCTGGATTTTCATAGTTATTTTTACTAACATAATGGATAGAAGCCCTCCCAGACAACTCATTTACATATTCTATGTATATTATTTTTTACTCCAAACGCTAAATAATGTTTTATAATTCAAATAATTTATAAATAAATTTAGACTCAATTTTAGTTGATAAAAAAAAGACTCAATTTTAAAAATTGAACCTATATATACATTTTCGAAGTACAAATATGAAATAAATCCTCGAGTCGACACTTATTTACAAGAGAATATCATTGTCATAAATATTTATTTATTAATTAATATTACAAATTATTTTCAAAAAAAAACTTTTAGAAACCGTGGCTTCCAAATATGGTAACAAATTGATTTTATTTCTAAATTCGATTAATTGCTAATTTCCTAAAACATCTCTACCTAATTTAAATATTAATATATGATTCCTCTTTCACTTTTATATGAGCTTATATTTAATTTATTTTGAATTTATATAAAATACATATAATTAATAAAATAATAGATTTTTTTCTGAATATAATGTGATTCAAATTTTAAAAGACGGACATATATTACTCAATCGATGAAGAAAAACTATGTGTACAATATCTCACATTGCTTAAAAAACTGAGAAATGCTTGAGCATATATATATATATATATTAATTTTTAGAGAGTTCAAATATTATAAACTTTTTATAGAACTTAAATACCAT
Source organism: Arabidopsis suecica (assembly GCA_019202805.1). Lineage (NCBI taxonomy): Eukaryota > Viridiplantae > Streptophyta > Magnoliopsida > Brassicales > Brassicaceae > Arabidopsis > Arabidopsis suecica. The sequence continues at coordinate 6,399,140 of CM032909.1, read as the reverse complement.
AAAGAGAAGTTGCCTCTTATAGCCCCAAATCAAGTTTTTTGGATAAGAATAGCACTCAAAAGTTTATTGGACTAAAATAGCACCTTATTTTTGATTTTTTAAATTAATAAATAATTATAAATAAATACAAAAAATCACAAATTCATCATTAATATTTTCTCGCCAAAACAAAATCCCGTCAAAATTTTCCCTCCCCAAAAAATTTCTGTCAAATTTTCCCGCCAAAATATTTTCAGCTCCCGGAAAAAAAATATATCGTCAAATTTTTCCCACCAAAAAAATGTTCGTCCAACTTTTCCCGCAAAAAAAAAATCCAAGAAATTCCACGAAAGGATTTTAGGAATCGTGAAATTTAGGAAGGATTCCACGAAATTTGACGAATTTTAGGAAGGATTCCACGAAATTTAGGAAGGATTTCACATAATTTAGGAAGGAGTTCAAGAATCGTGAAACTCTTCCTGAATTACGTGGATTCTTTCCTAAATTCATGAATTCATAAAATCCTTCCTGAATTACGTGGAATCCTTCCTGAATTTCATGCAATCATTTTAAGAATCCTTTCCTGAAATTCAAAGAATTCTTCCTGAATTTCGTGAAATCTTTCCCGAATTTCTAGGATTTTTTTGGCAGAAAAAATTTTCTTAGATTTTTTTTTGCGGGAAAATGTTGAAAAAAAAAATTTGGCGGGAAAAGTTTGAGAAACTTTTTTTGACAGGCAAATATTTTTACGTTGCGGAATTTTTTTGGCGGGAAAAATAAATTTCGGCGGGAATTTTCCAATTTTATTTATTTATTTATTTTAATTAAACTAATTATTTATATTTAATATTTAATTAAAGTTTATAGTGCTATTTGTGGAACTTTTCAAATGTAGTGCTATTTTTGGAAGAAAAACTTATTTTAGTGCTATTTTTGTCAATCTCCCTTTGTGGTATTATATTTGGGTTCCCTATTTCCAAATTAGGGTATATATTTCCACTATTTAAAACAATTTTGATTCAATTTAATATTAGATTAGTGTTTGCTCTCTTTTTTTATTTTCTATCTTATATTTTCATTAAGTTTAATTGAAGTTTATGGTGCTATTTGTGGAACTTTTCAAATGAGGTGCTATTTTTGGAAAAAACAACTTTTTTGGGGCTATTTGTGTCAATCTCCCTATATATTTCAACTATATTTTTTATAATATAAAATAATTAAATGAGAAATAAGTTTCTTATAGTATGAAATAAAAAATCCATAAATTATAAATTATTATATAACATATATAAAATATAATTTTGCATTGCGGTATACCGCGGGTTAAATCCTAGTATTGGAAACAATTCAAAACATTGTACATATTGGAGACCTAGTTTCAATTTTGTTTTAATTATTTTTTTTATATTTTTCATTATTCATATATTTGTTATGCATTATCTCTCACATTTTTTTTTACTTGTTGGCGTACATGTTTAACATTTAAAAAATTAGACCATATTTTGTAATTATTTGAATATTTTGGATCCTATAATCCAGGAAAAAAAAATATAGGACTTTGTGCTCTTGCATACTCAGCACACTCCAAAAGCGGGGTCTGTAAATGGCCATAGAATATCCCAAGAAATGATAGCACAGAGAAGAACAAAACAATACTTTACCAAATGGGGACATATGATCATACCACATCCGATAAAAGTAGGACTGAAATCAAAGTAAAACCTGCGCAGTAGAAAATTACCAATTAGATCCACAAGCTAAGTCATTCTTATTTGCAATAGATTATTGTTAAACTGTACTTAATTGGTTAATAGATAAACTATGAACTTACATGTTCATGAATAGCGTTAAACCAAAAGTGGAAAAGTGATCAAACCCACATGCAACTCCAATACTACTGGAGAACGTCACTTGAAGCAACTCTAAACTAAGCTTTAAAAATCTACTTCCTTTTCAAAAATTGAGAATTTCCGGAAGATTACACCGGCATATTAGATAATTATTTTGGGAAATGGGCATTCTGATTTTTTTTTCTAGTAATTCGTCTCATGGAAGAACACCATTGGCGAAGTAAGTTGTAGTTGACGAATTGTAATTATAAACTTTATGATGGATTAAGACGTTTAATTGGTTAAATTATCAAATAATAAAATGACATCTTTCATTCAATTAAACCAAACCAATTTTAAACTAAACGGTTTAAGTTTTGATGGACTCGGTATACTGTGAACCAAAAGAATCAGTTTAGAAATTGGTTTGGTAAATGGTTTAATTGAAGAAACACTCTTCAACGGTCAAATCAAAACAATCGATATATAACTCGCGTAAGCCTTGGACACCAAGAGTCTTTTTAATTCACAAAAACTTCAGTTTGGATTTCGAAATTTGACCGTTGGGCTCTCAGAAGCTCTACCAATTCTAACATCTCCATCTCCGACGAAGAAATTGAGAAGCAGTCGAAAAGTTAGATCGTGGAGCCACCGTTGTCGCCGATCTCAGCGAAAGGGAAAAAAACGAAGTCGTTGGAGAAAGATCTAGTGGAGTAGGAGGCGATGTTGGAGAAAACAGACGATTTTCTGAAGGAGAAAGGATGATATCCTGAGGAAGAAGGAGAAAGTCTCGACCGTGTTCGTCGGAGATGCTAGATTGGTGGAGGAGCCGAATTTCAAAGAATTCAACGGTAATAATACTCGTGATTCTTCTTTAGATATTCGAAGGCTAAGTCTCCTTGGTAAAGGTAATTGAGATTTGACTTTTTTTAGGAAATTGCATAACCGAGAATTGAGTTTTAGGTCAATTTGCGGCGAGTGAACTTGCTGATTTTCAAAGAGGATAACATCAATTGAAGATGCGATTAATTTAAAAGTCGAGGATTTGAGGTAAAACCCTGAACGTGGAAGCTTTTGTTTCTCTGATTCTGGAAAGTTTCCTGTAATCATCCTCTTGATTAAATTCGTATCCTTGCTTGTTTATGGACACTAATTATATATCTTATTAGGGGCTTCTAAGAAGATTCTTGGATATAGTTATGGTGATGCTTCTTAAATCCGAAAGAGAAGCAGACGGTCTCTTTGGAAAGTTGTGCTGTAGTGTCTCCCTAATCAGGTTTCTTTTCTGGATTGTTGTCTTAGTAGGAACAAGCTGGCCACAATTCTTGAAGAGGAAGAAGCGAGATGGAGAATGAACACCAGTGAGACACTATTTTCATTGGTCAATCGAGAAACATTATAACGGAGAACAGCCGTTGTAGCATAATCTTGAACCTCTTTCGTCTATATACCTTTAGTTGGTAATATTTTGATGATGACATGTAAATTCTAGCTTTACAGAATCTCAGATTTCTCATGATTTGTGTGATGCAGGATAAGCTGAAAGGATACTCAAGCCAATCATAAGGATGTTATATGTAGAGACACTATCAACATAATCAGTAGATTTAAATGTCTGTTATATTCACTTTTTAGTTTTACATAAAGTGTGGATACTCTTTCACTGCCAACTATTAATACGTCTTTGTCCAGGTTATGATGGAACATCAATACCCAAGCTGAGGGTTCGCAGTACATGACAAATTCATGGCGTCTGAAACTCATGACCCTTTTCTCATTCGCCAGGTAAGTCTAGCTTTTCTGTAGAGTTTTCCTCCGTTTGGTTATTCAATACTTGGTTTAATAGCTTCTTACTAATGAATATTTATTTGGTTGCAACATGAGCTGAAATTCATTTGACAACATGAAGCAGTGCTTTGACATGGGTCACTTGGTTAACGCATTCAAATAAGTTCCTTGTACCCTTTTTATTGAATTAGTTTGTGTTCCTTTCACCTTTATCACGTCTCTGATGTTCATTATTGTTTATTTTAACAGGTTTTTTGTACCTGATTGATCAATACTTCTTTATGATGCGTGTCTTGGAGTTGCCCGAATTAATATCCTTTTGTAATGTACTTCTTAATTGACTTTTACTTTCTCATTTTCTCACAACCACTTTTATCCCGGTGTGTAAGTGGTTTGGCTACTTCTTTCTTAAGGATTATGTCATTGATTTTGTTAGCAGGCTCTGTTTCTTTTTTGTCTAGCGAATACCAGTGCAGGTAAGAAAAATACGTTGAAGGGAAGACCAGTGCAAGTACCTTGTTTTGTTATTGTAAGTAATAGCCACTAGGACTGAAGATTGTTTAATAACTTGATCTTCTTGCAGGCTCCTCCTATATTTGAGGGTAAAGAACCTCCACAATTTGTTGCAACTTTTCAACATTTGGTTGTCCTTAAGGTATTTCTTTTGATTGTTGCGGCAAGAAAATCTATTCGTAATTGATATAGTTACTTTAACTTTTAGGGTGGTTTGAGTTCTGGTTACAAAAATAGAATGACAGAGAAAGGTTCATCAGACGGAATCAGTTGCACTTATTCAAGTATCAGAAAAATTTCAGGTGAGAATTTAGAAAAATTATCCAATGTTTTCTTATCAGTTATCAAGATTTGTGCTTATTTTAACATGACTTTTGACCTCTTGCTTTAGGTTGCTTTGGAGGATTGTTTTGTATTAGTTGTTTCATGAACTCTGTTTAGTTGTTTATGTTCTTTGACTAAACGTTTTCTTAGAGTCTAAACCACATGAGAAGGGGGGGTCTATTTTTAAGTATGGTGCTAGTTAATGTGATTGTGTTAGAGAGGGTTTGGGAACTCTGTTTTTAGTAATTAAATTATGTAGTTTCGGCACCCTTATACAGAATGAAGTTAGAGATTATATCTCATTTGTTAAAATGACCAGTAGACTAATTAAAACTGAGGAAGCTCTGCATTTATAGGAGGATAGATTTACAGCTACTAGTATCCCATGTTCTTGATATGTTGCCTTAGACGCTCTTTGCTTTAACAAAGCCGAGACAGTTCGAATGGAAGCCAAGGGGGTCCAAGACAAGGGGCTGATCTACACCATCAAAGTCACCTCCACGAAGACAAGAAGTAACAAGTTAGGCATCACAAAGAGGGTAAGTTCTTTACCAGTATTGATCTATTGCTGATGAGTGAAAAGGTATACTCATGTAAGTACAAACCATACAAGACACATGATATTTGGAAAAACAAAAGTAAAAATGCAGAATTGCAATTTTCTATTTTTTACACTGATGTGTGTGAGACTTTTTGGTGTGTCAAACATCTCACACTTTGCTATGTAAGTTTTCCGTTTATATCCAGCGATCACCTTGTTTGAGTTTTGGTATTATATGGGGCAACTCTTTCACTCTCTTGAGAAACTTTCTTGATTCATGGGTGTTTTCTTTCTACTGTTTTATTCCTTTTTGCATTGGTTACCTTTATTGACTTGTTGAAATATATTACTTCTTATGCAGATACATAGGATATTTTTATGGTCCTCAGGTTTTGCCTCTTTTATTTTTCATACCAAATTACTTACTTGGTTTAGGTTGTAGAGTTTCTCAAAGTGAGAAACGCTTGTATACTAGGCTTTGGCTCATAAATTGCAACATGTGGCTTTCTTCTGTTGATGTAGTGGTTTGTAGTGTTTGGTGGCTGCTTGAGCGTTGATTGGACATTGAACGTTATCTTGTCTCGGTTTATGGTTTCAGGGGTTTTACTCGTTTCCTAATTTTGTATTCCCACTTTACTTTGATTTTTGGATTTCATTGGATGATCTGGTTTTAAACTGTACTTTTCTTAAAACATTATGACAGGATTTGGCAACCCGTGGCATCAATCTCATCTTGAGTGAGGTATATTTTAGGTGTGTACAATCAATTTACCCTTCTGCTGCGGGATCAGTCTAGCAGTGGGATGTGTTTCATTCTCTCTTGATTTAAAGTGAAAACTTTATTCTCGCTGAGGAGGATAAGTCATCTGAGCCTAGTCTTAAATATTGGTACACGTCTCTTCCCTTCTTGTGGCATATGTGGCCTTCTTGGTGTAACAAAATGTCTACCTGAACATAGAATACTCGTATTGAAACTAAGACATACGTCTGGATAGTGATAAGTTGCTCGTTTCCATTCATTATATAATATGATGCCTCACTGGTATGCTCATCTATCTCCTATGGATGTTGACATATGATCTTGGCAGCTTTGTGTTTTTTTTCCCCTTCATATTGATTTAAACCACATTTACAGGTTCAAGTGCTTATATATACCTGGCTGGAGAATGGAGATGGGGTGGTGATCACTCCCAATGAACATGTACTCTTTGAAGATATCGTATGTCTAATATTCTACATGATTAAACCAGAGGCAAGAGTTCTTTCGAATCATAACATGGTCTTTTCATATTCCGGGCTGTTTTTTTTTTTTTTTGCTTTCTTATTTGAAACATCAATTGTTGAATGACTCTTTCAGAAGGAGAACTGCATCACACTCCAGGATCTGAAAGCATCTAAAATTTCTGGAAATGTTTTCAAAGTATACGCTTCAACCTGAACAAATTCATGGCGTTTGAAACTCATGACCCTTTTATCATTCGCCAAGTAAGTCTAGATTTTCTATAGAGTTTCCCTCACTTTGGTTATTCAATACTTGGTTTAATAGCTTTTGAAACTTATTACGTACTACTGAATATTTATTTGGTTGCAACATGAGCTGAAATTTATTTGACAACAAGAAGGAGTACTTTGACATGAGTCAGTTGGTTCACGCATTCAAATAAGTTCCTTGAATCCTTTTTACTGAACTGGTTTGTGTTCCTTTCACCTTTATCACGTCTCTAAAATTGTTCATTATTGTTTTTTTTTTAACAGGTTTTCTTTATACCTGATTGATCAATACTTTTTTATACCCGAATCATTATTCTTTTGTAATGTTTTCTTTCCTGAGTATACCTGATTGATCAATAATTCTTTATTGGCTTTTATTTCTCGTTTCTCACAACCAATTTTACTCGCGTATGTTAATGTTTGTCTCCTTCTTTCTTAAGGATTATGTCATTGATTTTGTTAGCAGGCTCTGAATTTTATTGTTATGGCTTTATGTATATATATTTAAACATGTTGAATTTAGCCACCTGACTTTCTTTTTTTCTCCCAACTTTAGGAGGATCAAGAAACAGCAGTTCGTCTAGCGAGCACAATGAAAAATTCGTTGAAGGGAAAACCAGTGCAGGTACCTTGTTTTGTTATTGTAAGTAATAGCCACTAGCACTGAAAGATTGTTGAATAACTTGATCTTCTTGCAGGCCCGTATATGTGAGGGTAAAGAACCTCCACAATTTGTTGCAGTTTTTTAACATATGGTGGTCCTTAAGGTATTTCTTTTGATTGTTATTGATTGTTGCTGCAAGAAAATCTATTCGTAATTGATATAGTTACAATAACTTTTAGGGTGGTTTGAGTTCTGGTTACAAAAATAGAATGACAGAGAAAGGTTCATCAAAAAAACCTACACGATGGAATCAATTGAAATGGAGGTCACAATAATAAGGCACTACAAGTTGAAGCGGTACTTTTCTACCTTCTTTTCTCTCGTTTAAAATTCTAACATTACACGATCACGAATAGGTAGCCAAGTTTTTGAACAGTCTACAGTAGAAAAACCTTATTAAACAAAAAGTCACTCATACGCATTTTAGTTCTTTCTTGCTAAGTTAGCCTGGGAATACTGTCAGTCAAGAACGCAAAAGAGGGAACAGAGAGCTCATCCTTTTGGGTTTGGATATCACAAAAAGTCAGAGAATTGGAGTTTTGGCTTGTGTCTTGTTGTGGGTTTCAGATCACTCACTTCACTTGGTCTCTTGGATCATGATCGAAGAAATACCGGTATTGTAAGGTAAGAAGTCTCAGATTGCTTGATTTTTAAGCTTCAAAGTTAATATTATCAAACTTTCTTTGTTGTCTTTAAAAAAAGATAGTGTGTTGTTCTGTCTGAGCTCTGAACAGGCTTTTCGGTTTGCCAAGTGAACTGATGAGTAAAGGAAAGCATTTCATATTGATACGAAATCCTCTTAAAATACTGGTCAGACTTTCTCATCAAACACTGGTTCTCAACTTTAGCCAATGTTTCAACTAATGCTCTTCTCTGTTTCTCGAATTAGGCTTGGGGGAATTAGTGTCGACATACAGTGATCTCTGTCAGATGGGAATGCCACCAGCAGTCATCAATGCGGATGAGCTTCAGCGAGATCTCGAGGTTTTGTTTCTGTAGTATGTAAATTTTAACTAAGATGTCTTTTTCTATTACATGTTATGCCATCCATATATACATGCAGACTACACCTCATGAGATCCCGAGGTCTTTGTGCTGATTTGAAACTTGTGACCCTTTTCTCATTAGCCAGGTAAGTCGAGCTTTTCTATAGAGTTTCCAATCCTTGGTTTAATAGCTGCTGAAACTTATTACTACTGAATATTTATTTGGTTGCAACATGAGTTGAAGTTCTTTTGAAAACAGGAAGGAGTACTTTCACATAAGTCACTTGGTTAACACATTCAAATAAGTTCCTTGAACCTTTTTTACTCAATTAGTTTGTGTTCCTTTCACCTTTATCACTTCTCTGATGTTCATTATTGTTTCTTTTAATAGGTTTTCTATTAAATGATCCAGGAACCCTCACAACCCCTTCTGACTTTAACAGGTTTAAGTCTTTCAACATAACAATCTCCTCTTCGTTGGTTACAGCTTGTGAAAATCGATGGGCGTGTGATTGGTGACGGAAAAGTTGGACCGATAACGAGAACTCTGCAAAACGCCTACAAGAAATTGACAGAGGATTCAGGTGTGCCAATACCTACTTACCAAGAATCCTGAAATACAAAACCAGAGGTAATCAAAGTTGCTAAAATATGCATCTATCTAAGACTCATAAAATACAAGTTCCTAGTCTTTATTTGAATAAACAAGTTTAATTTTCCGTCTTGTAATTTAAATATGAGTGCAATGGAGATGAAGTTGTGAAAGATGTCATATATGGATTAGGATCGAAGAAATATCGGTATCCTAAGGTAAAAAGTCTCTTTCTGATTGCTTGTATTGGAACCTTCAAAGTTCATATCATCAAAACTTCTTGCATGTGACGAGATGGCAAAGGTGTGCTTGAAATGTAGAACAAAACTTCTCAACTCACCGTTTGTGATTTGCATTTTGAACACTGTTTATGTTCTATATCTTCTTTTTCTTGTTAAGGTTTCTATTTTTGACTCGGTTGTACAAGGCGCTGACTCGGTATGGGAAAGAATACGGATTTACAAGGGAAAGATATTCAAGCTTGAGGAACATCTAAAACGGTATGAACATTCAAATCCGTAAACATCTGCTGATCAATCACTAAGGCCTCTCTCTTTCTCTAGAAAAGTTAACACCACGTTTGCAGGTTCAAGTGCATAGTCATGGATGGAGATGGGGTGATCACTCCCAATGAAGAGCGGCTGCATTGCATATTTGAAGATATCCTATGTAAAATATTCGACATGATTAAACCAGAAACAAGAGTTCTTTCAAATCATAACATGGTCTTTTCATTTTACTGGCTATTCTGTATTTTCTTTCTTATTCGAAACATCAATTTGTTAAATGACTCTTTCAGAAGGAGAACTGCATCTCACTTCAGGATCTGAACTTTCTGGAAATGTTTTCAATATACTCTTCAATCTGAAAAAATTCATGGCGTTTGAAACTCGTGACCCTTTTCTCATTCGCCAAGTAAGTCTAGCTTTTCTATAGAGATTTTTTCCCTTTAGTTATTCAATACTTGGTTTGATAGCTGTTGCAACTATTACTACTGAATATCTATTTGGTTGTAGCGTGAGCTGAAATTCATTTGACAACAAGAAGGAGTACTTTGACATGAGTCACTTGGTTAATGCATCCAAATAAGTTCCTTGAACCCTTTTTACTCAATTAGTTTGTGTTCTTTTCACTTTTATCACGTCTCTGATTTTCATTATTGTTTCTTTTAATGGGGTTTCTATTATGATCCAGGAACTCTCACAACCGTTTTGTCTTATATTACAGGTGATAGGTTTTATTGTTTCGTCACTCTAACCAAGAAATCCGTTGATGAAATTTTGCACCTTCTTGTGATTGTAATTTTCCTAAACTCTTTCCCTTTTTTCAGTTACTAGGTTTTGAGTCTATCTGTCTTTGTTTTTTGACCAGGTCACTGATTTATGGCAATTCTTTTTCTGCAAGTTCGTAAGGATTTAACATAGAATCAATTCATACTGGAGGTTTAGTTCTGTATCAAACTTTTTAGTTCCTAATTGGTTGACTCGATTGACGGCTTCCTTATCACTTTCTTTTGATGGTGTTCTGACTTTAGAGTAACTTTTACTCGATTTATCTGTGCCACTCTTTTTCTCTAGAAAAATCTAACATTGGTTTTGTTTTAACAGGAACTATGGGAGAACTAAGTCCGGTATGTACAATCTCTACTAGCGTACGAATAAACCATCCTCAATCGTTCTGAACCTGAATCTATGACATTTACTAACTGAAAACAATAATTTTTCATTAAAGCTTTGAATAAGTGTAACCTATAGCTTAAGTTCTTGATGACATCTTCAAATGATCTTACTTAACATTAAGTCTAGTGAAAACATCAGGTCTTTTAGCATAATAATCTCCTCTTCTTTGGTTACAGGTTGTGAATATCAATGAGCGTGTAGTTGCTGACGGAAAAGTTGGACTGGTAACGAGAACACTGCAAAACGCTTACAAGAAAAGACAGAGGATTCAGGTGTGCTAATACATACTAACCAAGAACCCTGAAATACCAAACCAGAGGTAATCAAAGTTTCTAAAATATGCATCTATCTAAGAGTAATAAATAAAATTTTTTGGTTATGATCTAGCCATGCTTATCAAATGCAAGAGTAGATTAAAGATTTGGTCTTTCACATGATTCAGGTGGGGTTTATCACATCGCTCTCATATTTTTCACACACTAATTACCAAAGCTTTTGGGTTTCTGGTTCTCTTTCTTAATTCTGTGTTAAATTTGATGTATGATTTTAGGGTTTTATTTTCATGTATGTATCTGATTCTACCGATAAATTGCAGGTGACTAATCGAAGCAATTTTGACCAATCATCATCATCGCTATCGTTTTGGGTTTCTTCTTCTTTCTTCCGAAGTAGCTATTAAGTGAAAATCGTATTGTGGAATAGACTTAAATTGAAAGGTTTAGTGTGGAGTTTCGTAATAGAATTGTCCTTAGTTTTAATCTTTAGTGTTTCGATGACCTTTCAAGGTGTGGTGCTATGTTTTGCAGATAAAGGGGATATCACGTTTTGGTCTCTTTCTTTCTCAAAGTGAGAAACGCTTCTACTATAGGTTTTGGCTCCTAAATTGCAACATGTGGCTTTCTTTTGTAGATGCAGTGGTTTGGAGTTATGCGGTGTCTGACTTGGCTGCTTGAGCATTGTGTTATGGTTTCATGGGTTTTACTCGTGTCCTACCTTACTTTAGTTTTGGATCTCATTGGGTTATTAACTGTTTTTCTTAAAACATTATGACAGCAATTGGCAACCCCATGTCATCAAACCATAATTTATTTGGCAGCAACATGTGATTCTTTTGATTGCATATGATTACTTATCTGGATAACTCAGATTTTGAATCTGAACTGTTATTCTTTTGTAAGCGAAAGGTAATAATGATGCCTTTCCTTTGTAATATACAACATTACATTCCTGAAACGTTTATTTACAATTTACCCTTCTGCTGCAGGATCAGTCTGGCAGTGGGAACCAAGGACCAAGGCAAAGGGCTGCTGCTTTAGCTGCCTTGCCTTATGCATTTAATTCTTCTTCTGCTCTCCGGTAAATAGTATAAGCTCATTTTTTATGTTTCTACAAGATTCTTTCTAGTACATATATGAAGATATTGACATATCATGTGAATTTCCATGAAGAAAAAAGGCTATGGTTCACATGTTCAATATAACAGGGGTTAAGAACTCGTTGTGCTTACTACTTTTCATCTTAGGCACAAAACGTAAATCTTAATTTTCATCCTCTTGTTTCTGTTGATGACTGAAGAGATAAGACTGGTGGTTAACGTTGACTGTTTCAGAATGAGAGAGAAGCAAAGTAAAGTTCAAAGAGTGCACAAAGAAATGAGGTCCAATGTTTCTCTCTCTATGTACTTTTTATTTTTACGGTTGTTTGATGCTACACTGACATGAGATGATCGTATAAGTTTGAAACTACAATATATATCTATTTACAACAATGATGATATCAATTTTGTTCTGGCAGCAAGATGGTGTTGGTACATTAACATTGCTCAAAACTGGGGTTCCAGCAATAGCCAACAGATGATCCTTTTGAATAATGTTTGTGGTTACAGGTTTGTCATTTTTATGTGGATAACTCCAATGTTGCATCTAAATTGGTATTCTTTTGTTGTAGAAAGAAAGAAGCTAGTGCGTATAGTGTTAAGGATCTTGCTTCAAATAAATCTTTCTATGTGCAATCACCTTGCCAGATTTTGCTCTACATATTGGCCATCTCTCTAGTGAAGCTGGAAAGTTTTTTTTTGTTTGGGTGTGCTATTGGTCTTAGCACTGCCTCAAAGAGACGTGCATAGTTTTTTTTCATGTTCTTGGTAAATGTAAGTCAGGGTATATATATACGAATCAGTTTTCGAACAGGTTTGAGAAGGAGAGAGTAAATAATATATGGTCGGAATCAATATTGTGATTTGATAGCATGTAGGGTGCGCTAGTAATTGTTTTGGTATCATGTTACATTTGCTAACAATCTTGTAGTAATTCTTTCACTATTTTTTAAGCGACTGTCTTTGGATCAGTTTCTTTGTTTGATATCTAAGCTGCTTTAATTGGTTAATTTATGTGTTACATCTCTTGGTTATGGGTTATCGATGATTCTAGATACGTATAGATTTTGATGTTCCAAGATATGGATTTTCAGGTTCCTTCTGTTCTTCAGAGAGATAATGTTATGTTGAATTTTTTTTTGTGATTAGTTGGCCAAAGTGATTGTATAGATCAGTTTTTTTCCGGCTCTCGATGATGTGGGTTCACTTCTTTGTGTTAGGTTGTCTTTATTATAGAGAGTTCATGTTTTCGCTCTTGCTTTAGGTCGCTTAGGAGAATGAGTTTGTGTTAGGTGTTTCCTGAACTCTCTTTGGTTGTTTATGTTCTTTGACTAAACGTTTTCTTAGAATATAAATCATAGTCACATATTCTTGTTGGAGGCTTCTCTTTTTATTTAAATTACTTTTTATTATTATAATTGTTTTGGTAACAGTTATTTGTTCCTCTTTGCATATTGACTTGTTATTGTTGGATTCTCTCTTGTATGCTCATGTGTTCCGTTCAGACTTATTTCGCTCTGCCATTATCTATTTAAAATTCTGGTTCTGGAAAACTTAGGGGACTAGTCCTGAAAGGCAGAGAGTGTGTTGCTTTGTTTCTTCCCTTCGCTTGTGGATTGAAGAGATGAAGATGTTACGAGACTAGTCCTGGTAAAAGTGCTCCTAGATTTGAATTCTGTGTTACTTAATGTTCAATAATTAGTTGCCTAACTTCAATTTTGTTTTTCAGGAGTTGGAAGCATAACTTCATTGTTGTGACAGATCATCGCTCTCATCTTTTTCACTAATTACCAAAGTTTGTTGTGTGTTTTAGTTCTCTCTTGCTATTCTTAATTTTATGCTATTTGATGTTTGGCTTTTCCAATTACTAACCGTAATTTCAATTTTGACCTTTTTAGGAGTTGCAAACATTATGGAAGAAAGAGGAGTCGAAGAAAACTTCCTCTGTTTTTCATTTGATGGTCCTGAGGTTCTCTATTGACTTTTTGGTACCTTATTGGTGACTCAACAGATAGTATGTATCTAAACAATCTCTTTCTGTGACAATTTTTCAGATATAAGCTTGTTATCTCTGTATCAGAGTAGGAAAATTGCATCTCATACCATCAAAAACATTCAGGTAATGCATTGTATTTAATTTCATTCTCTGCGATGTATCATTTTTGCTTTCATTATCTCTATAGGAACAGTCTAAGCTCTTCCATTTTCCAGCAACAATGACTTTGGTGTACACTTCCCTCAAGTTAAATATTATTACTTATCCTAATTTTGATCTGCCCGCTCCTTGTTAGTCACTCATTGGATCTGGATATGTGCCCACTTTCTTTATCTCTCTTGTGCTAGTTTATTTTCGATGTGAGACATACAGAAAGCCTGATTGGATTTGGTTTGTGTGTAAGGATGGCTTCCAGGATCGAGAGCAGATGGAGATTCCAAACAACTTCCAACAATTGCTGTAGTTGCATCCTCTGATACTTTCGCAGCTGCTCCGATATATGTAATATGAGTAGTGGATCATCTTACTATTCTTGTCGCAATTGCTTACTTTCTTTGACTATTCTGTGGTAGTATCAAGTATGTACCTGACTAACTTGTGTTTGTAGGCATTATTAGTTGGAAGTGACAGCAATGAAAGTGGGATTGTGTCGCTTATTGAAGTGGCTAGACTACTTTCCATTATTTACTCAAATCCCAAGACAAGAGGAAGATGTAATTTACTTTTTATACAAACATCTGGTGGACCCTACAACTATGAAGGAACTCAAAAGGTAACGAGACCTTACTATCTTCATATAATAAAACCATATCCTTCCTGCAATAATTGTTTGGTGCATTTGCAAACTTGTTGGTATTCTTCATTAAGCATTATATCTTCTGCAGTGGGTGTAGAGCTTTGATCAGAGGAAGTGTGATAGCATTGATTATGCCATTTGTTTGAACAGTGTTGGTTCTTGGGACAATGAACTATTGATCCAGCATTAAAATTGTTATCTCCAGTAAGTAGGCAATGCCTTTACGTTTTCATGAGCTAATTCTTTATAATTATTTACCCTTTGCTGGTTGAACCAAAGCACCTACATTGTGCTTAGTTCATTGATTTTTGTTTTTTTCACTTCCTTTTTTTATCTTCCCATGCGGGGGTTATTTGAGATGTTTGACTATACTATGTTCTCCTTCCGTCGATTGTTTTCGCTGTTCATTACAATAGACCCTTTCTGAATGAATTTGTGCTGCTGAATTCTTGTAGATTGATTGGGAGCATGAACAGTTTTCAAGACTCAGAGAAACTACTGCCACTTTATCCGAACTTTCAACTCCACCCGAGTTACTCGAAAAACAAATTGCCTTTGAGATTGGCCAAGTAATATGCATCATCAATCAACTAGTTAATGTGATTGTGTTAGACTTTCTGGAAGCATTTAAACTTTCTGAAAATGTTTTCAGATATACTCTGCAACCTGAACAAATTCATGGCGTTTGAAACTGTTGACCCTTTTCTCATTCGCCAGGTAAGTTTAGTTTTTCTATAGAGTTTCCCTTTCTTTGGTTATTCAATACTTGGTTTAATAGTTATTGAAACTAATTACTACTGAATACTTATTTGGTTGCAACATGAGTTGAAATTCATTTGACAATAGGAAGGAGACTTTGACATGAGTCACGTGGTTCAAATAAGTTCCTTGAACCCTTTTTACTGAATTAGTTTGTGTTCTATTTACCTTTATCACGGTCTCTGATGTTCATTATTGTTTTTTTTTAACAGGTGTTCTTTATACCTGATTGATCGATACTTCTTTATGCTGTGTCTTGGAGTTGGCCGAATCAATATTCTTTATACCTGATTGATCTCTCTTGTATGTTCTGGTGTTCCGTTCATGCTTATTTCGCTTTGCCATTATCCGTTTGGTGATCTCTGGTTAAATCTTTGTAGGATCGAAGTTCTGCAAAACTTTGGTGACTCATGAAAGGTAGAGAGTGTATTTCTTCTTTTTTCCCTTCGTTTGCGTATTGAAGAGGAATAGATGTTACGAGACTAGTCCTGGTAAAAGTGCTCTTAGATTTTAATTCAGTTACTTAATGTTCAATAATTACTAGCGTATCTTCAAAAACAAATTCAGGTGTTGGAAGCATTATGGGAGATGAGGAGACGAGAGATTTAAGTTTTTTTCTACTATTTGATTTCTTATTGCATTGGTTTATCTTTATTGACTTGTTGAAATTATTTCTTCTGCAGATACAGGGGATATCACGTTTTGGTCTCTTTCTTTTAATGGTCCGTGGGTTTCGTCTCCTTTTTTTAATACCTATATTACTTCATTTTTTAGAGCTTCTCAAAATAAGAAACACTTTCAGCCTCTATGTAGGTCTTTGTGATGATTTGGAGATTCCATTTCAAGCGTCTATGCTTAAGTAATGTCCTCTCCTATCATAATCTTAAGATTTGATAGATATTAAAACATTAATTTTCACTATGGTTTGTTGTGTTTTCTTTAAGATGGGAAGCTGGTCCTACACCAGAAGATGGAGTATGGGCACCATGGTGGTAAAAGAAGCAATCTTCAGAACTCTCATAACATATAGCTTAACCATATGAAAATGTTTAAGTCTTTGAACATAACAATCTCCTCTTCTTTGGTTACAGCTTGTGAAAATCGATGGGCGTGTGATTGGTGACGGAAAAGTTGGACCGGTAACGACAACATTGCAAAACGCCTACAAGAAACTGACAGAGGATTCAGGTGTGCTAATACCTACTTACCAAGAACCCTGAAATACAAAACCAGAGGTAATCAAAGTTGCTAAAATATGCATCTATCTAAGACTCAGAAAATACAATTTCCTAGTCTTTATTTGAATAAAGAAGTTTAATTTTCCGTCTTGTAATTTAAATAGGAGTGCAATGGAGATGAAGTTGTGAAAGATGTCATATATGGATTAGGATCGAAGAAATACCGGTATCGTAAGGTAAAAAGTCTCTTTCTGATTGCTTGTAGTGGAACCTTCAAAGTTCAATCATCAAAACTTCTTGCATGTGACGAGATGGCAAAGGTGTGCTTGAAATGTAGAACAAATTAACCGGGCCTTGTGGCCTAGTGGTAAAGGGGTCACAGCTGTGACTTCCGCCACCAGGGTTCGAGCCCCGGCCACTGCGGTATTCACATGCGGGCTGCAGCGTCCAGGAGCCGACACGTGGAGTGCCATTTGGCCAACCACGTGGCTAGTCTGATGCGAACCGATAGTCTAACACGTGGACCCCTGCTCTGTCGGGTATCCGATAGCTAACACGTGGACCCCTGCCCTGTCGGGAAGCGTTGGGATACCTGGGTTATCAAAAAAAAAAAATGTAGAACAAAACTTCTCAACTCACCGTTTGTGATATGAATTTTGAATACTGTTTATGTTCTATATCTTCTTTTTTTTGTTAAGGTTTCTGTTTTTGACTCGGTTGTACAAGGCGGTGACTCGGTATGGGAAAGAATTCAGATTTACAAGGGAAAGATATGCTGATCAATCACTAACGCCTCTCTCTTTCTCTAGAAAAAGTTACCATTGGTTTTTTTTTTTTCAGGTATGGACAACATGAACTATGGGAGAATTTCGCCTGATATGGTGGCTTCTCTCATTTGGATTCTACTTGTTTTCTTTTTTATATAGTCTAATGCTCGCAGGTTGAATTTTTCTCTGGAGGTATACATGTTTGTTGTTTGCTTTAACTTTTATTACCAAACCGGCCTTAAAATGAGTTTTCCAAATGGTTTTAAAAGCATGTAGTTCTCATTAATTAAAATGGGATTAGGGATCATATTTAACATAAAATATCAATATTTGTTTCCTGAAAAAGTGCTTGCTCAATCCAAACGCATCAAGGGTCTAATAGAATCACTAGGTGCAGTAAACTGTTAAATTGACTCTAGGACTAGCCATTTTCAGCTTGATTTCAACGAAATGATTCAACTTTTTCTGTTTAATGCTTATTACTTATGTTTTTGTCGTAAATTATTGAGGTTCGGAGAGAGGAAAGCATTGGTCCTCGTCGGGTATGGCTTTAGGCGTTCCTAGTTTCTTAAGCGTCATCATTTCGTAGGATTAAGTTCTTATGAGAAAGCTTTTGTATCATTTGATTTTGTCTTTTGTCAAAGCTTCCTACTTTTCTACTTGTGCTTGTTGCAACTATGGAGAGTGAAAGCTCTTCCCTGCTCTGCTACATGTCTGTGATTTGCTATGTTTATTCTCTTCTCGATTTTGTGTGTTTAGAAACTGTTCAAGTTCCAAGAGAAACATTTTCCTTATCGCGTCTACTGGCTTAACTATTCCCAATCTAGAGATTTTGCCTTTCCAAAGATATTAGGTGATACCAAAGGTTCTCTTTAGTTTCTATATATATATATTTTGTTGTTGTTGTTATTGTGGTGAAGTCCTTATTCTGTAAAATTGACCTCTCTTTGAACACAGCCTACATGTGGTTTCCATTTGATTTGACTCGGCTATTTATTTTATTCGTCGAAGTTATGTGCTCTTTCTTAATTTCCATTCTTTTGTTTCAGTTGATGGCTGAAGAGATAGGATTGGTGGTTAACTTGACTGTTTCGGAAACGCCGAGAGAGAAGCCAAGTAAAAACATTAAAGAGTGCACAAAGAAATGAGGTTCAATGTTTCTCTCTCCCTGTACTTTTTGATTTTTACGGTTAATTGATGCTACACTGACATGAGACGATGCTCTAAGTTTGAAATTACAGTATCTATTTTCAATTATGCTGGTATCAATTTTTCTTGGCAGCAAGCTGGTGTTAGTACATTAACATTGCTCAAAACTGCGGTTCAGCAACAGCCAACAGATGATCCTTTTGAATGTATGTGGTTACATGTTCGTCTTTTTTTATTGGATAACTTAGATGTTGCATCTAATTTCTTGTTCTTTTGGTGTTGAAAGAAAGAAGCTAGTGCGTATAGTGTTAAGGATCTTGCTTCACATAAATCTTTTGCTCTGCATATTGGCCATCTCTCTAAGGAAACTGGAAATTGTTTTTTGTTTGGTTGTGCTATTGGTCTTAGTACTGCACAAAAGAAACGTGCATAGGTTTTCTGCATGTTCTTGGTAAATGCAAGTCAGGGTGTATATGTCTGAATTAGTTTTCGTGTATATGTCTGAATTAGTTTTCGAAAAGGTTTAAAAAGGTCATCTTATTTCATGCCTTTATCAATATATGGTCGGAATCATTCTTGTGATTTGATAGCATGTAAGATGTGCTAGTAATAGTTTTGGTGTCATGAAGAATTTTCAGGTTCCTTTTCTTGAGAGAGATACTGTTATATTGAAAGTTTTTTGTGATTAGTTGGCCAAAGTGATTGTATAGATCAGTTTTTTTCCGGCTCTTGATTATGTGGGTTCACTTCTTTGTATTAGGTTCTCTTTATTATAGAGCGTTCATGTTTTTGCTCTTGCTTTTGGTCGCTTAGGAGGATGGGTTTGTGTTAGTTGTTTCCTTAACTCTCTTTGGTTGTTTATGTCCTGATAAAAGTGCTTCTAGATTTTAATTATGTGTTACTTAATTACTAACGTAACTTCAATTTTTTTTCAGGAGTTGGAATCATTGTTGTTTTCTGAATATATTCTCCTCTAAGACTAAGTGGACTAGCAGATATGCCTGCAGTTTACTGAAATAGGCTATGAAGCAGATATCCATTTCACTTACAAATGTAGAGGAATCATCACAAGACTCTGAAGCTGTATGTATTATGTCGATGCTATAATGAAAAACCAACTTTTACTGGTTCAGTAGAATCTTGCATGTGCTGCCAAAACTTGTTAATTTTCAGGCTGCAAAGGGGAGCATTTTGATGCAGATCACATGGTAGAATTGCAATTTTACATTTTTTTACTGATGCGTGCGAGACTTTTTTGTGTGCAGGATATCTAACAATTAAAAAATCAGAGAATTGCAATTTAACTAGTGTCTTGTTGTGGGTTTCAGATCACTCACTTCACTTGGTCCCTTGGATCAGGATCGAAGAAATAACAGTGTTTTAAGGTAAAAAGTCTCTGTTTGTTTGGATTGAAGCAAAGTTCATAATAAGGCAAAGATCATAATATCAAACTTTCTTTGTTGTCTCTTTTTTTTATATATAAAAATGATATTGTTTTGATCTGTTTTCCCTCTGAACAGCAATATCTCAAAATAACGGCTTTTCGGTTTGCCAAGTGAACTGATGAGTAAAGGAAAGAATTTCATATTGATACGAAATCCTTTTAAAATACTGGTCAGACTTTCTCATCAAACACCGGTTCTAAGCTTTAGCCAATGTTTCATCTAATGTTGTTCTCTGTTTATCCTTTTTGCAGCCTTCCTCTGCGAAGGTACACCTTCCAACGTTTCTCGAATTAGGCTTAGGGGAATTAGTTTTATATGTAGTAATCTCTGTGAGATGGGAACACCACCAGCAGTCATCGATGCGGATCAGCTTCAGCTAGATCCCGAGATTTTGTTTCTGTAATATGTTAAAGTTTCACAAAGATGTCTTTTTCTCCTACATGTTATGCCATCCATATATACATGCAGACTAAACTACGCAGTCTTTGTGATGATTTGGAGATTCCATTTCAAGCCTCTATGCTTTAGTAAGGTTTTCTCCTATCATAATCTTAAGGTTTAATATATATCAAAACATTAATTTTCACTATGGTTTGCTGTTTTTTCATTAAGATGGGAAGTTGGTCCTATACCAGATAGAGTATGGGCACCATGGTGGTACAAGAGTGTGCACGAATCAACAGGTTTCTCATCTCCAAAGAAGTATCCTCGAGTAAGGCCATTGTTTGTTGTGGTTCAATGATTCTAAATTCACTCTAAGATGTGTTTGGTATTAATTTTTTCCTTCAGAGATTTCCATTGTCACACTATGATTTGCTGGAGCAAGGTCTAGTTAAACATTCTCAGGAGGCACTTGAAGCAAATTCTCAGGGATTCTCACTTGTTCTCCTTTTCCTTCAATAGAGGTGATTGAAATTGGGACATCAATTA
The DNA here is from genome assembly GCA_019202805.1 of Arabidopsis suecica. Lineage (NCBI taxonomy): Eukaryota > Viridiplantae > Streptophyta > Magnoliopsida > Brassicales > Brassicaceae > Arabidopsis > Arabidopsis suecica. Next base: position 6,378,359 of record CM032909.1, on the reverse strand, counting down.
TAAGGGTCAAAGAATCTCTAATAGGGTTTATTTGTTTCTGATAAACTTGCATATTCTAACTTTTTCTTCTTCTTTTCAATGTGTCTACTCGGTTGTACAAGGCAGTGACTCGGTATGGGAAGGACTTCAGATTTACAAGGGAAAGATATTCAAGCTTGAGGAACATCTAGATCGGTAAGAACAGTCAAATCCAGAAACGGAAAAGCATATAACAGAGTTTTCTAAGCAATGTTATTTTATATGTTGAAATATTGGTTAAGGCTGTTTGATTCAGCAAAATCTCTGGCTTTCGAAAATGTTCCAACGTGTAAAAAGGTACGCATCTGGTGACCAATCGCTAAGTTTTGATCGGTTAATACTACGCTACCACAGCGGCTTTCTTGTGGCAAAAATTACAGGTTAAAGAAGCAATCTTCAGAACTCCCATAACCAATGGTATGTTTGACAATACTCATATCAGGTTGTCAGAGACTCGAGGTAAAAAGGTATTTCAAGTTGCTTTGAAACCTATTTTAGAAACTTCTGTTTTCATTTCGACCGTTTAGTCTAAAGAAAACTATGAAACTTGTTTGTTTAAGGTAACTTCTGGAATGAGCCCTGCATTTAATCGATATGTATGTACTCTTACGGGTAACCTTTCAGCTTTATCTTAACAACCAATTAATTGTGGCAATCTGATTACATTGGATTTTGATTTACATGAAAATTTTGAGTTCTTTCTTTCAAATAATGCAGTGCTTGTCGAATGGAAGCCTCTGGTCTATGAAAATGACAGTGGAATTGTGCTGGTGACTGCAACCACGCGCCGAGACTCGCCATTATGCTTGACAAGGATGGTTATGTGTCTGAAACCAATGCAACCAACGTTGTAAGTAACCCTTTGATGATTCATTCGCATGATTTTCTATGGAATTTTTCTAGATTATTAAGAGACTAGAGAAGCTCATATTGTCAACAAATTTACCTTCTGTTATACAGTTCATGGTGAAGAAAGATAATTCTTTTCTACTATTTCTTTCAAGGTCATGGAACTTGTGGTGAAAGAGAACTTCATCTTAGAAGAAATAAGAATCAGTCTCTCCAAATTCCATACAGTTGATGAGGTTTTTTCAGCTTACAAAGAATCAGTATTTGGGGATCAAATCGATTTATTTGTGCCTCTCTCTTTCTCTAGAAAAATTTAACATTGGTTTTGTTTTTTCAGGTATGGACAACATGAACTATGGCAGAACTCAGAAGTGAACTAAGCCGGGTATGTAGAGTCTCTTGAATCGTTCAATCGTTCTGCACTTGAATCTATGACATTCACTAACTGAAAACAATAAGTTTTCACTAAAACTTTGAATATATGTAATCTATAACTAAAGTTCTTGATGACATCTTCAAAGGATCTTACTTAACCATATGAAAACAGTAAGTCTTTGAGCATAATATAATATCCTCTTCTTTGGTTACAGGTTGTGTAAATCGATGGGCGTGTGATTGGTGATGGAAAAGTTGGACCGGTAATGAGAAACACTGCAAAAATGCTTACACGAAACTGATAGAGGATTCAGGTGTGCCAACAACACTTACTTACCAAAAAACCAGAAATACAAAACCAGAGGTAATCAAAGTTGCTAAAATATGCATCTATCTAAGAGTAGTAAGAAACCTGAAATACAAAACTAGAGGATTCAGGTGTTCCAACAACACCTACTTACCAAGAAACCTGAAATACAAAACCAGAGGTAATCAAAGTTGCTAAAATATTCATCTATCTAAGAGTAGTAAATCAAATTTTTTGGTTATGATCTAGCCATAGCTTATCAAATGCAAGAGTAGGTTAAACATTTGATCTTTCACATGATTTTATTGGTTTTGAGAAAAAAAGCATAAAGCTTTACGTTATCTTTAATAGACTTCCTTTCACATCAGTAAAGCAGCTTTCTTTCTTTTGAATTGATCATTGTAGCCTTCTTGTGGTCGTTTCTTTTTATTTTCCATCTTGAAATATGAGAACTAGTGAACATTTATCTTTAGGGATGCCATATCTATAAATTTATGTCATACAAATCTGTGGAATATCATTTTATATATGTGTTAGCCTTTACCTTAACTTATTGTTGTTAGCTCGTACTAGATGGAAAAATCTCAATGAATGAAATGGCTGAATTGCTTAGTTTAATGTCTCATTTAAAAAAAAAAAAAAGTTGTTGTTCAAGCTCTGTTATGGCTTTGGTGTATAGCTTTTTCTTGATGATGGTTGTGTCTATCTGCTCTTTATTTTTTTGACAGTTTCCTTGGAAATATAGGTTCAGTGGCTTGAAACATTTTGGAGATGGATATGGTAGACAGAGAAAATACTGACCAGAGTGTTCTCCATGATCAGGTCACTGATTTACGGCAATGATTTTGTCTTATAATGTAAGCTAGCACCTATAGGATATTTGTGTTAAGATTTTTCTGGTTTTGCTTTTTCTGCAAGTTCGTGTGGGTTTAACTCAGAATCAATTCATAATAGAGGTGAGACCTGTATAATACTTTTTGGTTCCTAATTGGTTTACTCGAGAGGCGGCTTTCTTATCACTTTCTTTTGATGGTCTTCAGGTTTTGTATGTTTTTTGCTCATGATGGTCTTTAGACTTTAGAGTAACTTTTATTTGATTTAGTTTGAAGATTGCTTCTAAGAGTCAAGAAGGTATTTGTTTTCTTCTTTTGAATACACCTTTTTTAGAAATAGTTGATGGTTAACTTCATTATTTCAACCAAATATAATTTTTCCTCGTGTCTTATTGCGTGTTTCAGATTTTCTTCATGACTAACTTCACTCTGCTATCTATTCTTCGTATTTCTTTCTAAAAGTTATATAAGTTCTTTCAAATTTGATTTTCTTGTCCTAGTTGATGGCAAGAGATAGGATTGGTGGTTGAAGTTGATTGTTTCAGCAAAGCCGTGAGAGAAACGAAGTAAAGATCATAGAGTGCCCAGCCAAATTTGTTCCAACGCCTCTCTCCCTTTACTTTGTCGTTGACAGTTATTTGATGCTACACTAACATCAATTACAGTTATCTATTTACAAATATGCTGACACCATTTATGTTTGGCAGCAAGGTGGTGTTGCTACATCAAAACTGGCGTGTCAGCAACCGGTGATTCTTCTTAATGCATATAGTTACAGCCTTACTGGTTTGTCTTATTTATCTCGATAACTGATATGTTGAATCTAAACGGTTATTCTTTTGTGCGTAATAGTGTAAATGATCTTGCTTCAAATAAGTCTTTTTATGCGCAATAACCTTGCTGGATTTTGCTATGGAGGATAAAGTGACTTGAAAGGTAAACATTTTGCCTTATTTTGGATTTTAGTTGTATAAATATTTTATCTTGTCTAATGTGTGCAGGTTAACTATGAGCGACGTAAACTCATCGCTAAAAAGTCATACATGCACACATGCATATGTTGAATTTTTCCCTGAAGGTATGTATATTTTTCTGTTTGCTTTAATTTATACTACGAAACCTTAAAATTATGTCTTTCTCATGAATATAAAATGGGCTTAGGTATCATATTTAGCAGAACAGATCAAACTGATTTTTCATGAAAATACAATTTGATTTTTCCCATGGCAAGCTGGTTGATCCTGAATATTAGAGAAATATCGATTAGGACGATCTAGATGTGTTTTTCAAGAATGAAGGGTCTAAGAGAAGGGCTTGCTGAATCCAAACGCTAAGAGAATCATAAGGATAAATATATTCTGAGAATCATAAGGTAAACTTTTAAATTCGTTCTCTTACTAGCCATTTTTTAGCTTGATTTCTATGAAATGATATAGCTTTTTTTTTTTTCTGTTTAATGCTTATTACTTAAGTTTTTTGTAATACATTATTGAGTTTTACATCGCAGAGACGAAAGCATTGGTCCTATTAGGGCATGGCTTTAGGCGTTCCGAGTTTTTTTAAGCATCATTATTTCGTAGGATTAAGTGTCATTATGGCTTTAGCCAGTATGAGTGACATGCTTTGTCAAGAGCACTTGTAGCTGAGGTTATACCGTCGACCCTCCTCCTGCTGAGATTGATCTCTCGAGTCTGAATGCCCGAGATAGGAGAAAGATCAAAGAGGCAAACAAAAAGGTCAAAGATCAGATTTCCCTGGTCGGGAGAAATAAGAAAAATGCAACTTCCACCGGGGACGACAAAGTCTACCGAAAACTCTTCTAGTTGACGATGGGTCACTAGAAGGTTCAAAGTCAATGGCAGTTGCTGTAAACGATGCTCTTCCCTCTACCCCAGCAGCAGACAACGTGGTCGCTGCCACTGCCGAAAAGGAAGGCCTTACAGGTGATTCTTCTGTTATGAAGAAGAGGAAGGCTGAAGAACTTGAGCCTCTGCTCCAGGGACGTCCCAAGAACACAAGGAAGGGCAGAGCCGCTCCTTCTAATCTGTCCATTCCCGAATCTGCTGAAGCTCATGATGTAAATCCTAATTCAGGAATTGTTTTAAAGGAACCGCTGGGTTCAGGGATGTTACCCCCTAGACGTCCCCGAGGCAATACCTCAAGGGTTCGATCGTCTCCGAGCTCAGGACTTGTTGCCAGAGCTTCATCCCAATCAGGTAACCTTTAACTATCATTTTGTTACTTGAGATTAATCAACTTTTTAAGAAGTTCAATCCTCACATAACTATTTTTATTCTAGACAAAGAGAAGATTGGAAATATGTTTAGGTGCTTCCACACCCGCTTTGGGAAGAAACTTCCGTCCTTTGAGTGGTGGAATCCTGAAATCTAGAAGATGTATATCAGTCATTCATTCAACTCTTCCCAGATTTGACTATTTGCATCCTTAAACAACCGATTTCGAAAAATCTCTCTTTTTAATGCATCTTCTTTCATTAGGCAACTCTGGACGTGAATGGCATCGTCAACTATTACGAAGAGGAGCTTGCCAAAGTTTCCAAGAAAGCTGCTGCTGCTGAAGGTGAGATTGAGAAACTGCAATCTTCCAGTCGGCTTGTGCAGGAGACTGCTGGCCTCGACTCGGCTCGCCAGGAAGAAATCAAGCAACTCGAGAAATCTGGCGAGGAGACAAGGAAGATTTTGATTGAGACAGAGCAAAGGCTAGAGACTGCCCTCGCTGATCATGACTTCGCAAAAGGCGAGATCAAGCTTCTGAGATCAGAGCTTAACAGGGTTAAAACAGCTGCTGAGGAGCTCGAACGCAAAAATGAATCTCTTTCCGAACTAAAAGATCGAGATGTTCGCAAAATATCTCATGATGCTCGGAAGGAGGTTAAGGGAGCTGGGCAAAAGTTTCTTCTTGCTGTGCAGGAATTTATCACTGCAGATAAAGCTTGGAACAAACTTAACTCCGAACGTGATGAGATGAAGAGCAATCTCGATCTGATCAAGGAGATAGAGGACAGAACAGTCAACTTCGCTGAAGAAAAGGAGACAGTTGGCGCTGAGCTTGCTGAGACTTAAGCTAAGCTAGCTACTGCTCCTCAGCCATATTTGAATTTGCAGCAGTTTGCTTCTAAGTTCGCTGATTCCCCTCCACTGACTGAACCAAATATTGGTTTGTCTTTGGACGAGATGATGTTAACTGGTTCTCCTCGCGCTCATTTTAATGAGTTCGGAACCAATATTGACAGAATCTCCTCGGGACGAGCGCAGGGGTTCTCTGGTCAGGATCCTGCCATTTCCTCGATTATGGGAGACGACTTTGGATCGAGGAGCGAACCTCCTCAAGATGTTAGCTCGCTTAACCCTGAGGTGGTTCCCACAACTCAAGACGCTGACGTCGGGGGTGCTCTTGTCTCAAGCCAAGTAGGAGATGAAGGCGGTTCGCCTATGAATGAATGATGGTGATTGCATTCACCTTTTATGGGGATTGTCCCTTTAATTTTAAGACATGAAATTCGCTCTGTTGGCCATGGGGCTGTTTATTTTTCGAGTTTTCTGCCCAAGGGGGCTTTTATTACTGTTTTGAATAATTTGCCCAAGGGGGTTTTCAATTAAAATTTCTATAGAAAGAAATATTTAATCTTGGTGGAAACCATCGATTTTACCTGGAGGGTTTGCAAAGTCCTCCTAACCGAAATGGTTTTAGAAGTATAGGAGAGATAGGCTGATCAGACCCACTTGCCTTTTTTAAAGAAAAAACATTGGAATTTTTCCTCGGTCTCTCGGTTGCGAGGTTAGAGCTCGGCTTACAAGAACACTTTGCGATACTTCAAATGTGTTCGATTAGGGAAATCTCCAGTGAGAACTGTTTGCCTACTAGGTGTTAAGTGATCCTACTAGGTGTTAAGTGATACTTGAATAACCTATATTTCATAGGTCTTGTTTGTGCATGTACACGAAAATCGAAAGGTTATAATTGTCAGATCAATAGATTGACGTTTAACTTCCTTTTCAAATAAATACTCAAGTGAGTAACCGTACATATTTTTCCTATATAAGGAGAACAAGATTTTGGGAATTCCCCAGTAAACCTTTTCTTTGCAGTTGTTTTTGATGGCTTCTTCCCAAGGTGAACCTTCTGATCCTAATCCACCACGATTCCCTTCAAGTGAATCTCTTTTCCCAACGGGGGATGGATTCACTCCACAAGGTGTGGCTATTCCTTGTTTTCTTTCTTCCATGTCTAAGGAAGAACAGATCGAGTGCCATGAATTCATGGAGCAGGTTTGAACCTAGTACCAATGGTTTCAAGGTTTTACTTGATGGATTCGTAATGTATCTGTTCTTTGCAGATCACGGAAAGATACGTTTTCCTTTGCTCCGAAAGACAACGCCTCGGAATGAAACGCCGTAACCTCGAGGATCGGATTGCTAGAACGGAAAGGAAGATCCGACGTTTGGAGTCGGACGTTCACAACTGGGAGAGGAGGGGATTTGATTCTATCGCCCGCATTCCCAGCTGTCTTCGAGAACACATCAGGTTCCTGAAGAAGCATTGGGATATCTACCAAAGGAGCCTCGAACCCGACGAACGTGAAAATGGTTCGTCTTCTGACGAAGTGCCTTCTACGAACCTCCACCCTCTTAGTTACTATTATTATTTTGTAACAGACTATTGTGCCCGGTGATATTAATTACATTCCCCTTTCGCTTTAAATTTGCCGATTTTCCCAAATCTTATTTAATGCGTTTAATCTTGGGAATATAATTAGTGATTAACTCGATTACATTTTCGACGAAAGTAATAATTTCAGATTCGGGAAATCGTCAATTAACCTTCTTAAATGTGGTCGAGTATTTTTGAGTATAAAGTAGATGTAGTTCATTATTGAGTTTTACCAACAATAATTCTGCAAAAATGTTTGAGGAAGGTAATTCTTCAGAGAATCCTTTCGACTCGTTTAAAGTAATGAGTGTTGATCTTCCGGGAACGTCAGATATCGAGCTTACAAAAGCGGGAGGATCTGGCGAACCGGAAGAGTCACGAATATTGTGGAAAGGAACCAGCATTCAGGTTCCGATCGTATTAATGAAGAGATTGTCAGCTCAAGATCGTGTCAAGGCCGAGGAGTTTATTACCAAGGTATTATTCATCCTAGTGATTTAACTGTTTTTGTTATTGCTAAACGAAGCGTTTTACTTTCTACAGCTTATCATTCGGCACGACGAGCTCGGAGATGAGAAAAAAGAGATTAGGAAGAGGATAATGGAACTAGAGAAGCGTCGCCTCGAAATCGCTCGTGAGCTTCATCGCCTTGAAGCCCATCCTTCCGATTGGATCGAACTAGGACTTCAGGAGTACGGAAACATGCCAGGTTGTATTATGAGCATGGTTGACCTCGCAGGTCAAGGAGCAGAGTTATTCCGTAATTCAAGCCCCTTCTAGATCTGGTTTTTGCTTTAGCTAAAAATACTTTTTCATACATTGTTCGCAACATACTTTAATATTTATGCTAAAAAATCGAGCTTATTATAAACAAGACTCATGATTGGAGTAATATTTTTATTTTTTTAGCTGGACTCGTGTTAGCGAGCTGCCTACGTACCCAAAATAGGATCAAGCCAAATCGTAGTTCGAATGTGTTTGCTTTAGCAATAGAACTTTTTCAAGTTGATGATGTTCCAAGGTCTTTGAACGGGATTTCCGTCAAGGTCTTGTAAACGGTAAACACCATTTCGGATTTTTTCTGTGACTTGATAAGGGCCTTCCCAGTTAATACCGAGTTTTCCAGCTCCTTCTTCTTTTGTGTTATCGAACACTCGCCTTAAAACAAAGTCTCCTACATTTAAAGGTCTGTTTTTCAACTTTGAGTTATAGTATCGAGCGCTCAATTGTTGATAGTTTTGAAGTCGAATAAGGGATTGATCTCGCCTTTCATCGATTGTATCAAGAACGTCTTCTAATAATTTAGAATTTAGTTCTTCGTTAAGTGGAGCTTCGCCCCGGCGCAAACCAGGAACATTCAGCTCGGCTGGGACTACAGCTTCCATCCCATATACTAATAAGAATGGAGTTTCTCCCGTTGCTCGTCTCGGGGTTGTTCGATATGCCCATAACACAGGTTGCAGCTCGTCATACCAACCACCTTTCCGAGCATCCAAACGCTTTTTAAGATTGCTGAGAATGGTTTTATTGGAAGCTTCCGCTTGCCCATTTCCTTGAGGATAACTCGGCGTTGAATAGCTAAGTTTTTATTCCCCAAGAGGAACAAAAATCTTCAAATTCATTTGAAATGATTTGAGGACCGTTGTCCGTTACTATTTCGTAAGGAACTCCATGGAGACAAATAATGTGTTTTCACAAGAATGTCTTTACCACAGAATCTTGTATATTTACGTAGGCTTCAGCTTCGATCCATTTGGAAAATAGTCCGTTAGAACTAATAAGTATTGGACGCCTCGCGTTGAGCGATGCATCGGACCAACTATATCCATTGACCACCTCATGAAAGGGTATGGAGCGGATATAGATGATAAAAATTAAGATGGCTGGTGAATAAGGGGAGCGTGCATTTGGCATTTTTTGCATCGTTTGGCGTAATCAATGCAGTCAGAAATCATAGTTGGCCAGAAATATCCTAACCGTTTGATTTTGAAACCCATTGCTCGTCCCGAAGAATGACTTCCGCAAAGTCCTTCGTGGACCTCGCTTGTCACTATTTCAACTTCGGGTCCGAAGATACATAAAAGATAAGGATCACTGACACCTCGCTTGTACAATGATTCTTTAATTATACAATACTTAGCGCTGATGATTCTCAATTTGCGAGCTTGCCACTTGTTCGATGGTAGTTCTCCATTAAGGATGAAATTTTTGATGGGTACCCTCCAGTCAGCCCCCCAATCATTAGCGGAAGTATTATCATTGAGTATAAAGTTCCTTGGTTCCGGCTCGGAAGGAATGTCAGGATCATTTTCAACTGTTACCAGATTTTCTTCATTATTTGCGGTATCTGGAAGTGACTGTTCAGCTCGAGATAGTTCTTTAATGGGAACTTCTTGATCTTTTAGTTTTCTTCTCGGCTTTCTTTTAGGAAGTTCCAGTGGTGAAGTAAGTTCATCATCTTGAGATTTTACTCGTGATCTGGTGACAACCAGTGAACTATTTTCATTTCCGGAACCTAATTTTGGAGTTTCGATATGTTCGGCCTCCAAAATGTTATCGTTTTCTGATTCTTCAACCAAAATACTTCGCGAAGAAATACATTCAACTGGGATAACTCGTTTGAGTTTGGGATCTGAAGTAGAAGCTAGGGCAGCTAAAGCGTCTGCCGAAGTGTTTTCTCCTCGAGGTATTCGAACTAATTCGAACTCTTTGAATTTTCCGGCTAATTTTTTGACAGCCGAAAGATAGGCTTCCATTCGAGGAGCCTTAGCTTCGTAATCTCCAGTGAACTGGTTCACAACTAGCTGAGAATCACAGTAAGCTATTATTTTTTCTGCCCCTATTGCAAGAGCAAGCCGAAGTCCTGCTAAGAGAGCTTCGTATTCCGCCTCGTTGTTCGAAGCTGGGAACATTAATCGAAATGATTGTTCGATTATTTCTTTTGTCGGAGTTTCGAGCCTAATACCGATTCCGGATCCCTGTTTAAAAGAAGAGCCATCTACGTGTAATTTCCATGTAGAGTCTGTTTCAACAAAGGTTCTATCATCTAAGGGCAATTCGGTTAGAAAATCAGCCAGAACTTGTGCTTTTGCGCTAGTTCAAATTTTATATTCTATATCGTACTCACTGAGTTCGATAGCCCATTTCGCCAATCTTCCGGACTGACTTGGTCCGTGAAGAATTGAGCGCAGCGGATGTGAAGTTAAAACTTCTATCGGATGAGATTGGAAATAGGGTCTAAGTTTTCTAGCAGATCTGACTACTGCTAAAGCTAATTTTTCCATCATGGTATATCTCGTTTCCGGACTGGTAAGAAATTTACTTATGTAAAAAATCGGCTTTTGATCGCCTCGATCCTCGCGAACCAGAACCCCGCTTACAGAATGGTTAGAAACAGAAATGTAAAGATAAAGTTTCTCATCTGACTCAGGTTTTGAGAGAACCGGTGGTGTTGTCATATAAGTTTTGAGTTGACCGAAAGCTGTTTCGCATTGATCATCCCACCGAAATTTTTTGTTACCTTTAAAGTTTGATAAAAAGAGAGACATTTATCGGTGGATTTCGAGATGAAACGATTCAATGCAGCAATTCTGCCCGTCAATCGTTGGACCTCTTTAATGTTTTTTGGTGAAGGCATTGTGAGGAAAGCGTTAATCTGATTAGGATTTACTTCTATTCCTCTTTCCGTGACTATGTATCCTAGGAACTCTCCGGAAGGCACACCAAAAGAGCATTTAGCTGGATTTAATTTCATTCCGAATTCATTCAGAATTTTGAAACATTGTTCAAGATGTGTGATGTGCTCAGATTTCTTAAGAGATTTTACGAGCATATCATCGGTATAGACTTCCATTGTTTGGCCCAAATGTTCTGCGAACATTTTGTTAACTAAACGCTGCTATGTTGCTCCGATATTTTTTAGACCGAATGGCAAAACTTTGTAACAGTAGATTCCTCTATCAGTTATGAAAGATGTTTTCTCTTCATCTTCAGAATTCATCATGATCTGATTATATCCAGAAAATGCATCCATGAATGTCAAGAGTTCGTTTTCGGCTGTTGATTCTACGAGCCGATCAATATGAGGGAGAGGAAAGCTGTCTTTTGGACACGTTTTGTTAATGTCAGTGAAATCGACACATACTCTCCACTTTTCATTTTTCTTTTTGACTACCACGGGATTTGCTAACCAGTCCGGGTATTTTACTTCTCTAATTGAACCAATTTTCAAAAGCTTATCAACTTCGTCATTGACCGCTTGAGCTCGGTCAGGACCCAGTTTTCTTCTTTTTTTGCTTTATTTGTTTAAAACTGGGATCAACATTTAATTCAAATACTTTTGTCGATTCCGGGCATATCTTTTGCCGACCAGGCAAAAGTATGTTTATTTTCTTTTAGAAATGTTACCAACTGATCTTTGATTTCTGAATCTAAAGTAGTACCGATTTTTACTTTTCGATCTGGAAATTCGGAATCAATTTCAATTTCTGTGGTAACTTCATTCGAACTGAGACCGCTTGGGTAACGCGAGGTGCTTTCCTGCTTAGTGTTGATCATTAATTGCTATTTGAGCTTTAAACGATGTCCCATGAGGTAGCAAAAACGCGATGTTTCCTGATCTCCTCGAATGGTTCCGATTCCTCCGGGAGTCAGAAATTTTACACATTGGTGATAGGTTGAAGGTATAGCCTTCATTTGATATATCCCCGGAGTTCCGAGAATTATATTGTAAGCGGCCAGTCAGTCGAAAACAATAAATTCTACGATTTTTGGAACTCCCGCGGCAAGCACTGGTAGTTTTATGTTTCCTAGGGACATAGACGTGTCACTTGTAAAGGCTACCAATGGTGCCGGTGGACCAATAATGTTGGCTTTGCTGATTCCCATTCTTTGCAAGGTGCTTAGAAATATGAGATCTACCGAGCTTCCAGTATCAATTAGACACCTCGTTACTTCGAAGTTCGGAACATCTGAAGTTATCACAAGAGCATCATCATGAGGTCCTGCTAATCCTTGAGCGTCCGAATTATCAAAAGAGATAGAAGGCGTTTGTTCATTTGACTGAAAACCCATAGCGGTTTGAATTGCTGCTGATTTTTTATGCCTTTTGATTGATCTGATCGAATCTCGGCACAATTTGGATCCTCCCATTATAACATCAATCCTTTTCTTAGGAGTGTTCGGAGTTCCAGGCCCATTGGGCTTATGTTTCTTTTCAGGAGGATTAGAAGCATCAGGATCTTCTTTTTCTTTGAGATAAGATTCCACAAACTCCTCGATATTGAAATTAGCGCGCTCTCCAGCGGCCCACAGTTCAGTAAGGTGCTTTTTGAGTACGCTACAATCCTTTGTGGAGTGCCCATTTACTTTGTGAATATCGCAATAGGCACTTTCATCTCTAACCCAAGTATTAGGAGATTTGTATCTTCCTTGACTTGGAGAAGGTTTGCCTACAGCGTTTGTAGCAGGATTAACTCCGAACCGTTTTTGATCTTTTGGTTCGAACTTTTTAGTTGGATTTCCAATGACCAGTTTAGCTGGCCGATACTTTTTAGCGAGGCTTAGCTTTTCTTCTTCTGCCTCCATCCAATTGTTAGCTCGGAACAAATCATCTTGGATGGTACTTGGACGATTGACGATGATTTCTTCCCGAAATCGGGATTCATGCCAGACTCCATTCCTTAAAGCAGAAAGGGCAAAGTGTGAGATACCCCAGGGATTTTGGCTATCACTTCTTCGAATTTAGTGATATATTTGCGAAGTGGTTCATTCTGTCCTTGGGTTAGATTCTAAAGATCTGCATCAGAATTTGCCTTTTCCATGAACATGGAATACTATTTTAGGAATGCAGAAGACAATTCCTTAAAACTATCAATAGTTTCTGGCTTCAACTGAGTGAACCATAGCAGAGCCGGTCCGGATAGATTCTCGGAAAATTGTTTGCAAAATCTGGCATCTTCCTCGCCTGGTTCTAGATCAATTCTGCCTACGGCGATCTGAAAAGCAGCGAGGTGATTTTTAGGATCTCCCTTACTTAATCTTTCGAGAATCTTTGATCCGAAGGTTCGAGATTCTCGAGGTAAAGGGTGTTCGACGAGTTTCTTCGATTACTCGATCGATCTCAGGCGCCGAACTGGTCGCCTGATGAAATTTTGATTTCATTTCATCAAGCTCTTGATGGACCTTAATGAAATCATCTGAGAGGGTGACATCAGGATCTTCCATAAGGAATCCGTCGTCAACAGGAAGATTTCCTTGACCCTGGGGAATTTCTTCCCCGGTTGGGTTAGTTCCATCCCCTACGGCTGCCGGATTGCTAGTACTAGCTGGCTGGCCTGTTGTAGGAGTTTGAGTAATCCCAGGCCTGTTTTGTACGGGAGTCACGAATAACCTGCGCTGATGCGTTGTTGTTCGCGCTGAGGACAAATAATCTAAACGGCTTGAAACAGCGTTCTGCACGTTTGACAAATTTGTCTGGGTGGTTTGAACACTCGTTAAGGTTTGCTCAATTGAGTTCAACCTTTCACTAAAAGTGGTGTTGGTAGTAACAAGTGTACCTATCTGATTGGTCAGATCGGTGGTTTTCTGAGTAAGCAAGGCGATTGCATCGTTCAACGGTTGCTGCTCAGCCATAGTTTCTTGGTTTTGGAAAGAAAGATTTTGAGATTAAAGAGTTTTGTGGTAGATCCCCACAGACGGCGCCAAAATGTGGATGTAGGATTCACACTCGATTATCTTTAAGTATTTCAGTGGAGAAAAACACTTGTAAAATCAGGAAATGAATATAAGAATTCGAAAAGGAAATCAACCAAGAAAAGAAGTAAAGAAATTTGATAAGAATGGAATGCAAAAGTGCCTTGCCAAAGTAATAAAGAGAGAAAATAAATTGTATTGCTTAGTAATATTGAGTAATGAGATTCGTCCCACAAACACATGCGTTTGAGGTTGTTTTTATAGAGAAAACATGATCAATGCGGTCATTTACTGCTCATAATCGCTTTGATCCGCATTAATCATGTAAGTTACAATTTGACCGAAATGGCTTGAATTCGAACTATCTTGGGCTTTGCGTGGACCTTCCGAACTCTTTCTTGTTGACTCCGAACTCCCGCGTCTTGACGCTACCGCGAGCCTCGAACAATATTCTCCTCGATTCGGCCTTTTTCTATGCGAACTGTATATTGAATAAGAGCGAACTCCGTATTGGTAAAGATAGAACTCTTTTAGTAAACTGAATCGAACTCCCGACTGGCTAAGCTCGACTCTTATAATAAAATATCTTGAATTCCGAGAGGATTATTATGTAATAATGACGTGGACAGATGCAAGTGGATCCTACCGAAGATGTGTGGGATCTGACCCCAACAGTGAGGACAAGAGAGAAGATGAGTTTCTAGCTAAGCTAGCAGATGCAGAAACCCCTTTATATCTGAATTGTTTAAACCACAGCAAGCTATCGGCTATTGTGTCTCACTTTAGGCTTAAGACTAAGAATGGATGGTCTGATAAGAGCTTTGATGAGCTTCTTGAGACACTGCCAAAAATGTTGCCCAAGGATAATGTGATTCACACATACTTGTATGATGTCAAGAAATTTTTGAAGAGCTTTGATATGGGATATGAAAAGATTCATGCGTGTGTAAATGACTACTGTCTATTAGAAAGAAGTACAAGAAGCTGGAAAATTGTCCCAAATGCAATGCTTCAAGGTGGAAGACTAATATGCGCACTGGTGAAGTAAAGAAAGGTGTACCACATAAAGTATTACGGTACTTTCCAATAATCTCGCGACTGAAGAGAATGTTCAGGACAGAGGAAATGGCCAAGGACTTAAGATGGCATTTCAGTAACAAAAGCAGTGATGGCAAACTTCGCCATCCTGTAGATTCTGTTACATGAGATAAGATGAATGACAAGTACCCTTTATTTGCATTTGAAGAAAGGAACATGCGGCTTGGACTGTCCACAGATGGCTTTAATCCATTCAACATGAAGAATACTAAGTATAGTTGCTGGCCTGTTATGCTAGTAAACTATAATTTGCCTCTTCACCTATGTATGTAGAAGGAGAACATAATGCTAACCTTGCTTATTCCTGGTCCACAACAACCTGGTAATAGCATTGATGTCTAATTAGAACCCGTTATTGAGGATTTAAATCATCTGTGGAAGAAGGGAGAGGTAACTTATGATGCTTTTAGTAAAACTACATTTACTCTAAAGGCAATGCTTCTCTGGACTATTAGTGACTTTCCTGCTTATGGTAATCTTGCTGGCTGCAAAGTAAAATGTAAAATGGGCTGCCCTATATGTGGAAAAAATACAGATTCTATGTGGTTGAAGTTTAGCAGGAAGGGATTGTGTACATGTGCCATAGAAAGGGATTGGCACCAACATATAGATATAGGGATAAGAAGACATGGTTTGATGGAAAAGCTGAACATGGGAGAAAGGGAAGAAAGTCTCTCAAAACCTGAAAAACTTCAAAAATGACTTTGGAAATGTTAAAGGTTCTGGGAGGAAGCTACAAGATTTGCTAAATATAACAAAAAAACTGCTTGTGCTGGTGGCTCTTTTTGTATGTGTATGTGGTGAATGTTGAGGATTTGACTCGCACGATGGCTTTGATCTATGCTTGTTCTCCGTTATTGCTTTGATGGTAGATTATTGCATCGAGGTTAAGGTGTTTGCCTTTGCATCGTATATATCATAGAGCTTCATTTTGTTATGGGTCATTTTTTTCCTTCGTTGTGTTTATAGATAGTTGAAGGTCCAAGAGAAAAAGTCATCTTATTTGTGATATCTTGGGGTTGTTGTTTTGTTGTTTTTTTTTTAGGGTCAAGAGAAAAGCATTGGTCTCGTCGATGATGGCTTTATATCTTGAGACAATTTTTATTTCCGAATCTTTAATCATACATGCTTGTGATGCTGGATTTTAATTCCATATGTATGATGAGGATGCAAGCTCCATTGCGATTTTTTTTAGTCAAAGGATGGCTTTGATCTATCCTTATTCCTCCATTTCTCCTTCATCATACATTTCTGACCATAGTAGTGATCTTAGGGTGGTGGTTACAGAAGTATGAAAAACACTTTAATATATTGGCTTGTTATGTTATTATATCGTATTCTACTTGTTTAAGAATACAAAGTAACATGGCTTGTATTTTTGGGCATTGCTTCTTACGGAAATGTGACACTGTTCTAAGAGTTGGTCAGACTTGTGTACAGTATGGTTTCACCTGTAGATCCACCTTAACATCGGTTTGCATGCTTTATTAAAGTTAAACTTGATTTTGGGCTAAGCTTAACTATGGGTTTACAAAACCCAAAGTTAAACCTAAGTCCTAGAATTCTCTATGATCATCATAAAAAAATTATCACCTCTTTAAGTGTTCTAGAGAATTTTATTAGATAGATATTTAGATAATTATGTAGAATAATCTAGAAGGTTATAAGATGAAATCTAGATATTTTAGTAGTTATAGAGATGATGGTAGAATAATCTAGAACATTTGTAAGCTATCCTTAGAGGCTATAAGTACCTCTTCACCTCCTTATTTATAATTAAGTTGAACAAGTGAATAAAAAAAGGTTAAAAAAAAATAGTTTTCTTCATAAGTTCTCTAAATCTCTCTAAAAGTCTTTCAAGTGATCTCTTATTGTTCTTCCAAAATATCTATCATACTTAGAAGGTTTCTCATCTTAGTTCTTTTGAGTGTCTTAGGATATTACGGTCTTGGGCTAGTGCTAAGCACTATCGGGTGTTTTCTTTACATGGTATCAAAGCCATTCTAATCTTGTGTTCATCAAGATCGGGGTTATAGAGAACTCGGGTTTACTCCAAGTATGGAATCTATGGGTCGCGTTGTTGGATTTGGAATGAAAATCATAAACCAATCTAACTATCGTTTATGGAAGTCATGTATGGGGTCATACTTGGTTAGTGAGGACTTATGGGATGTCGTCGAAAAAAGTAAAACTTCACAACCTACCGGCGATGTTGCAACCGCGGAAGCGACAAAGGAGCGGACACGTAACAATACAAAGACGGAGTTGGCTTTAAATTAAAGAGGTCAATATCCTCGGGTGAGTTTTAGCATGTTTCAAAGTGCACATCCGCTAGTTCAATTTGGCAAGCGTTAGATCGATTGTTCAACAAGAAGAACGAGGCTCGTCTACAATTGTTAGAAAACGAGGGAGAATGCGAAGCAGGGGGATTCTTTAATCTCGAAGTTTTTCATCAAGGTAAAGAACCTTTGCTCTGAGACTAATCGTTTTAATCAGGAGGAGTCAATAATCTTGGATGCTCGGTTGAAGCGGTTTATTATTCGAGGTCTACGATCCGAGTATACACCGTTTGTGACTTCGGTTCAATTTTGGGCTACACAACCTTCTGTAGAGGAGTTTGAAAATTTGCTAGCTTCGCAAGAATCACTAGCGTTACAAGTGTCGGGATTCAAAATTCATGATGACTTGGGGAACGCTTTTGTAGCTTGGAGGCAACAAAACTTCAAAGTTAAATCCAATGATGGTGGTCCAAGAAACAATGATGGACGTGAAAGATCTTCTAAGGGAGATAAGAAAAATTCAAGTGCTATCGGTGTGGAAAACTTTAGGCATTTTAAAATTGATTGTCGAGTCAAGTTGAAGGAAACAAACATGGCAGAACCAAAAGATCATAATGAAGACAAAGAATAGGAAAAAAATTATGGTGGAGGCTGCATCTTCAAGTACTTCTACACCTAAGAAGGTGGAAAATAATTAAATTGTAGATTCTGGTTATAGTCATCATATCACCGGATACGAGAAACTATTTTCTAGTCTTCAATGCCATGAAGTAAAAAAAGTTATCACTACCGCATGTAATTCAATCCATCACGTTAAGGAGGGAACGATGTCATCAAAGGAGATGATGGAATCCCAATCACTCTCAAGAATGTTTACCATGTTCCTGGAGTAAGAAAGAATATTCTCTTTGTGGTAAACGCGGGGGACTGAGGTAACTATGCTTTCTTTGGCCCAAGAGATTTTGAATTCTGAATGAATATTCAAGAATTAAAGGCGGACATGGTTCACACTGGAGCACAAGTTAAATATTTATATGTTTTCTCAGCATCAAACTCTTATGTCAAGAAGATGAGTACCAGTGATAATGTCTTTATATGGCATGCTAGGCTTGGTCACATAAATAAGTCTAACCTCAAGGTTATGGTGAATAAAGACTTGGTTAATCGGCTTCCAAAGTTTGAAGATCCAAGATGATGGCACACTTTGTGAAGGATGTCAATATGAAAAGTCTCATAGGCTTCCATTTGACTATTCCACTTCAAGATGTAGTGTTCCGTTGGAGAGGATCCATAGTGGCTTGATGAGCCTGACAAGAACACCCTCATATTCTGGGTTTTGCTACATGTTGTTGTTTGTTAATGACTTCTCACAGTACACTTGGGTATACTTTGTGAAGGAAATATTTGAAGTATTCTCCAAGTTTCTAGAATTCATGGTTACCGTGGACGGGGAGTTAGGTTAGAAGATCAAGACCTTGAGGACGGATAATGGAGGGGAGTGTATGTAAAAAGAGTTTCTCTCTTTTTGTCAAGATAATTGTATCAAGAGAGAATTTACATGTCCACATACACCTCCACAGAATGGAGTAGCAAAGAGGAAGATAAGACATCTAAATGAGACGTGTAGAAGTTGGCTCCATGGCAAAGAATTGCCTAAGGCTTTATGGGCGGAAGGCATGAGATGTGCAGCCTATGTCATCAACCGGATGCCACTTAGTCCAAACAATATGAACTCTCCTTCTGAGATAGTTCATGGGAAAAAGCCAACAGTGAAACATCTCAGGATATTTGGTTCAATCTCCTATGATTCACAAAGAACCAAGTTGGAGGCAAAGGCGAAGAAATGCATATTTGTCGGATAGGATAAACAAAGGAAGGGTTAGAGGTGTACGGATCCTGATACACATAATTTTGTTGTATCTCGTGATGTTTTCTTTGATGAAGTTTCTTCATATTATGGGCCACCAAGTCTTGGTTGAAAAAGATGGTGCGAGTTCCTCCAAGATCAATGAATCAACTCTCCAAGTACCAGTTGAGAGTGGAAGTCCTGAAAATAAGATTCAAGGTGAAAGGGGGAGTACTAACAATCAAGAGGAAGAAGACGAATAAGATCATGGTTCGATGGCTAATCAACTGCCGAAAAAAACGTTGTCAGGCCTGCTAGGTAAAGAGATGAAGAATTCATCACTACTTATTCATGCTTCTTCGCATCTCTTTTAGATGATTATGTGCCATCATCTTATGATGAAGCAAAATGAGTTCAAGAGTGGGAGATTGAATGAAAGAGTAGATGAGTGCTATCAAGATAAATGAAACTTGGGATCTGACTCCAAAATCCAAGGATGTTCAGCTCATTTCTTGCAAATGGGTCTTTCGAATTAAGCGAAAAACGGATGGGAGTATTTATAGGTTTAAATCAAGAATGATTGCTCGAACTCTCAAAAGTATGGAGAGTTTATGATGAGACATTTAGTCATGTGGCGAAGATGACTACGGTACACTCACTCTTATCTTTAGCAGCAAGCTCTGGTTGGAAGTTATGACAATTGGATGTGAAGAATGTCTTTCTATATGGTGAGCTTGATAAAAGTATCTTCATGGAGGTACCACCTGGTTTCGAATCACGAGAGCATCCTGATCATGTGTGCATGCTGAAAAGGCCTTGTACAGATTGAAACAAGCTCCACGAGCTTGGTATGGAAAGGTTGCTCAGTTCCTTCAATTTTGTGGCTATGAGGCACCAAATTCTGACTTGAGTCTATTCTTCAAGAAGAAAGGAGGAGTTCACGTAGTAGTTCTTCTTTACGTGGATGATATGATAATTACCGGGAATGATGATGGAGAAATTACTCGCTTACAAGAAGACATGTCGATAAGGTTCGAGATGAAGAAGTTGGTTGAGCTGAACATCTTTCTTGGCCTAGAGGTTGAAAAAGTAAAGAATGGAATATTCGTTGATCAACAAGGTTATGCACGAAGCATTGTTGAGATGTTCAGGGTGCACGATGGAAAGACGCGCACTACTCTGATGGATGTAAACATCAAGCTCAAACGTGATGAAGGGTCATTGTTACCTGATCCTCAACCTTATCACGCATTTGTGGGAAGTCTTCTATATTTAACCATTACAAGGCCTGATATTGCCTTCATAGTAGGTCTTGTAAGTCGGCTTATGCAAGCACCAAGGAAAGCCACGCTTAGAAGTGGCAAATAAGATCTTGAAGTATGTTAAGACTACTCTTGACATGGGCTTGGTGTACAAGTACAATGCAAAGATTTCTCTTCATGGTTTTTACAGATGCTGACTTTGGTGGAGATCTGTGGGATGATTGGGAGAGGCTTTCAGGATTGTAACTTTAATTTAAAGTATTAAAAGCCAAAAAATTACCAATCACAATTTTAAAACTTTATTAAAAAAAAAAATCTTTTAAAGTCTAACTACCCACTTCTACTTCTTTTAAGCTTTAATTTTTTAAAGTCACGTATATGAGACTTTGGAAACTTTAGCAAATGAATATTAAAATAAAATATGGTATCTTCTGTTTTTTTCCCCCATAATGATTAAAAACTTCTTTTTCAATCTATGTGTAATTTATCATAAAAATATTTTGATAAATTAATAATAATCTTTTTATTATCTTTATTTTGATATCCATTTTTCATAACTTTTTTGCATCAACGACCGTCATAAGCCATCATCAACTACATCAGAGTATGATGGTTCCTCAATACGAGAACCAAACTAAATCTTTATATGAGTTAAATATATACTTTCTTTGTTGAAAATATTTATCTATTTGAATTTTATATTTTTGTTAGTTTGTATTATTAATAAAATTTATTTTTGTCTACGTAGCCGCATCAATTCATTTTGAGCATAATTTATTTTTACAAAAATAACAGTCACAACTTCTACAATTTTTTGTTACCAATCATATTTTAATAGTCACAGTCTTTACAGCCAAAGTCTTTATAGTCAAAGTTTTACAGTTAAAGTGTTTACAGCCAGAAGTAACAGTCGTTACCAGTCGGCCCCCTAGATGACCGAAAATAAAATTCGGGCTATGTATTCTTTTGTGGAGACACAAGTATTTCATGGTGTAGCAAGAAGCATCCAACGGTGTCGCTATCTACCACTGAAGCGGAGTATAAAGCTTCGACACTCGCAGCTCAAGAGTGTATATGGCTTCAAAGACTTCTTGAAGACTTGTTCGAGCCTATAAATAAACCGGTGGCTATCTACAGAGATAATCATCTAGTAAAAAAAACATGTATAGCCACAACAATTTTAGTGGCTGAGGTACAAAATTCGTGGCTATATGCTAAGACAGCCACTAATGGCCATGAAACAAAAACGTGGCTATAGCATCGTGGCTTTTTTATTTCGTGGCTTTTCATAGCTGTGTAGCCACTATCTTTTTTTTTTCCGTCTGGGAAATATATATTAGAAAGGTAAAAGTTCGTACAACACAATCTTGAAACATTCAAGATGTCCAAAGCTTAGAGAAAAGAATAAACTCCTCTAAACAATCAAAAATTAGTCAAAGCAAAAGACCACTGAATACCAATGTTACTGAACAAAAGAGGCAATCTCTCATCTTCAAAAACTCTATGCAACCAGGAAGGATGTCCCGAAGCAATATAGTCATGAAATCTTCCATCCGAAATAACGCTCTAAGCAATGAGAGAAGTATCTCTATTTGAGTTGACACTTTCAACTTCAAGTCTCCAGTCTTTAAAGCTATCCAAAACATGGTTAATCTCAACCACATGTTGAGTAAAAGAAGCTCTTAGCTGTGTAGCCACTATCTAGTCACGCATATTTCGTAGCTGATTTGTCACGGATAGCCACTTAAATATTTGTGGCTCTACAAGTCTACAGCCACGACAATAATCCTGACTAATTCGTGACTTTTTCATATAATTTTAATTAAAAAAATGAAAACAAAAAGGATTATTATTTATTAATTAAAATGTGAAATTGATTTAGTTATAAAATACAATGATTTTAACTAAAAAGAAAAATTGAAAAATGCTTCACGAGATGTCTTCTTCCGTCAAGCATCTTCGGTGGTCTCGTGGCATCGGATCTGGTGGTGGCTGGAGGGTGAGGGTTCGTCGGGCATCAGATCTAGGAGCTCTCATTGTTGCCCGTTGAAAACATTGCAGCAATCGGAATTCGGATCAGACTCCATGGCTGATGTGACGGCGTCGTTGCGTTGAACTCCAGGGCTGATGTCACGGCGCTGATGTGTTGAACTTCGTCAATGGTGGTGGTGTTGGTGAACGACGGCTTCAAGACGCGGTGGCGGAGGCTTGATAAGCGAGATCTGAAAAAAAAAAACAAAGAAAGGATTAGTCACGATTCATGAGAAATAGAGAAGAAGAAAAAGAAAGAGAAATTTACCCAGAAAAACAAAAAGGAAACAAGAGAAGAGAAGTAGAGATCCTATAAAAAGAGAGAAGAAGTAGAGAGTAATTGCTTTTGTTGGGAATGATAAACAAAATAAAGGGAAGATTTCTGTCCGTTAGATTTAATGTTATCAACGGTGGATGATCAACAAAACTGTGATCTTCGTCAATGTGGCGTAACCAATGAGACGCAAGTCTCTTTTATTGCATTTTGTCTATATTTTTTATAACTTTTGTTTGTATGTGTTTTTATTAAATACATTTGTTTTTATTTGTTCAATATATTTATTAATTATGGTTTCCAGTTTAGAATTTATAAAATGATAATTATATTTTAAAACTTTATTTTTATTTGATTTTAGTTTATTATACTGATTATGTTTTGGTTTAGGGTTTAAAATTGATTAGATTTCAAATATTCTGCTATTTTCTTCTTAACAAACAACTGATTTTTTTTGTAAATGGTTCTAAATATTGGTTTTATGTTAATGTAATGGTTATATTTTGGTTTGATGGTTTATGGTTTAATTTCTATAATGAAAATTTTAATTAAAGTTTAGATTTTAGGATTGGGAGTTAAATTGAGGGTTTGGGGTATAGATTTGAAATGTTTGATTTAAAAATTAAGAATTTTATAAAAGTGTTGGATCTTAATTTTAATTAGGGTATACATTGGTAATTAGATTTTTGTTTAGAGTTTATAAATTTAGAGTTTGTCTTTAAGATTTAGAGTTTCGTCTAGCCACAGATAAGTTAGTGACGATTTCGTGGCTATATAATAAAATAATTTCGAAAATAAAATAATCACGAACATTTCGTGGCTCTTTCGTAGCAAATAGCCACGACTTAGCTATGAATTAATTTCGTAGCTATATTTAGCCACGAATTTGCTACAGATAAAATCCGTGGCAAAAATTAGCCACGAAAAACGACCAAAAAGCCACGAAAATTGTCACGTTATTTTTTAGTGACTAATTCGTGGCTTGTATGAAATTAGCCACGAATGTCCATGGCTAAACCGTGGTTATACGAAAAATTTCTACTAGTTATATACAAAGTGTTATCATGTTGGCTAACAATCCGCTGTTTCATGCAAGGACAAAGTATAATGAGTTAGAACATCACTTCATAAGGAAGAAAGTTCTTGATGGGACAATTGAAGCCTTGGAAGTTCGAAGTGAGTGCAACGTTGCGGACATCTTCACCAAGTCATTAGCAAAAGTCCAATTCGAGTTACTTAGCTCGAAGCTCAGGATGGTTGACAAAATCAAGTTTAAGGGGGGAGTATTGAAGTTAAACTTGATTTTGGGATAAGCTTAATTATGGGTTTACAAAACGCAAAATTAAGCCTAAGTTATAGAATTCTCTAGAAGCATCATAAAAAATCATCACCAATTTAAGTGTTCTAGAGAATTATATTAGATAGATATTTAGATAATTATGTAGAATAATCTTGAAGGTTGTAAGATAAAATCTAGATATTTTAGTAGAGTTATAAAGATAATGGTATAATAATCTAGAAAATTTGTAAGCTATCCTTGGAGGCTATAAATACCTCCTCACCCCTTCTTTCGTAATTAAGTTGAACAAGTGAATAAAAAAGAAAGTTAAAAAAAGAAAGTATTCTTCATAAATTCTCTAAGAGGGTTTCTCATCTTAGTTCTTTCGAGTGTCTTGGGGTATAACGGTCTTGGACTAGTGCTAAGCACTATCGGGCGTTTTCTTTACATGCTTCCTATATACTTTTGAGAATAAAGAGTTTAACATTGTTACTTGTTCTC
Organism: Arabidopsis suecica; assembly: GCA_019202805.1. NCBI lineage: Eukaryota > Viridiplantae > Streptophyta > Magnoliopsida > Brassicales > Brassicaceae > Arabidopsis > Arabidopsis suecica. Next base: position 6,354,043 of record CM032909.1, on the reverse strand, counting down.
TACTGTTTGGTTCCTAATTGCATTGGTTATCATTTTTTTTACTTACTGTGTCGATGTAGAGATTTGAGTTTTGGTTTCCTAATTAGTTAATTCGAGCGAATACTCATGTAACATTCCGAACCCAAGACGATGGGTGTCAATCGACACCAAGGGAGGGTGTCACTCGACACCATCAACTTTAGGGCGGTCGTGTTAAATTCCTTAACTCAAAGGAAATGTTCAAAATCCTATAAGATGGATGATAAATTAAAATCTTGTCCATAATTCTTCTTACCATATTTATTAATCCATCATCACTCTTAACTGTGTTTCTTATGCTTTTGTACAGCTTTTAGCGACATGTTTTGAATTATATTTAGCAAAAATGGAAGCCACTAAAGAGGTGGCCGCTTAGCTATGGTAGTTTACATACCATTCTTCATTACTTCCATACGTACTTCACAATACTGAAATTTCTGTTCATTTTCTTAACCATGATTAAAGGTAAACGTACTACCTATTAAGAAAATCTTATGTCAAAAGATGAATGACAGAGTATTTGTGGCATATTGAGACTATGATTCTAGCTATCTTAGATAAACAGCTATCCAAGGTGTCCGAGTTAGATGAAACATCTAGATCCCAAGAATCGAGTTTAATTCAAAGAAATTAACCGGTTTAAGTTCTAAGTTAGCTGCTATCGTTGGCATAATCAGAAAGTCTTCTTGGAAATGTACGTGATGGAACCCTAATGTATTCCACAATACAATGTCCTCATTCTCAATCGAGCGATCTCTGTTCATTACATAAACTTTATTTCTTCAAATAATAATATTCCTTCGAACTCTACTTTTTTTTCTTGTGTACAAGTGTTCAGGTTACTCCGAAATGTCGGTTCATTCTTTATGTGTTGGCATAAACCTCCTTTAGAATAATCAATGAATATGTAAGATGTAAATCTTGAACTTTGTTAGTGTCTATACTTTGCTTCTGGAGATCCTCAATAGACGGCGTTTGTCATATTTAGGCTCCAAGGAGATGGTCTCCTACACAAGCTAACACGGCCACAACTGGCTTTTAGAAGGAAAAAATGAGTTATCCTCCCGAATACCGTCAAACATTAAAGTTAAGGCTACTAAATCATATAAAGACCTATTTCTCAAGAGGAAGATGAGGGTTAATGTTCTATTGTTTAGCCAAAAAGGTCTAAGACTTAGTCCGATATAATTTAATGGTTGACGGCGCAAATCACCATGCATGCAGTCAAATTGAATACGAGTATATATGTATGGTATGAATTTTATCTAAATTAGAATATTTTTCTTTTAAATGAGCGAGTCTTAGGCTAAACATACCATATTAGCATAACCCCGGAAATTGGGAAAACCATAAATTTTTTGGAATTTAAGGAGATACATAACTTAAAATAGATATGTTTGAACGAGGAATATTTTAACTTCTTATAAATAACTGGCATTTTTCTTTCTTATTTTCAAAAAAAAAACAAACGAGTGAATTTATATCATTAGGATGAAGAGATCATTTCTACTCTTGTTAACCATTCTAACTATCTTCATCATTCCCGGGCAAGGTTTGTATATACAATTAGATCATCTTATTATATGTAACATATGATCGTTAATACCATCTCATATATGCAATATAATATTTATGTTATAATTATTTTTCACTTGCTTCTTTTTTCGTTAACGTCAATTGTTTCTCAATCATGTTGCATAGATATATAAGTAACTCTAGAAGATGAAAAGAAAATTATCAAATCATGTTGCTTCTCATTTCTTTTCCAAGTAGAGAATATGGTTTAAAGCATTTTCTGACGATTTTCCCCCTATCACTCAACTATTAGAGGACAAAGATTTTTTGTGTAAACTTATAATATATCATATAAAGTTGTAATTTACCTAATTTATTTCAGATAAAACTGTATATATATATATATATATATATATATACTAGATCATAACCCGTGCTGGAACAGCACGGATGAAATTTTAATTTTTAAATATTTATATAAAGTTGGATTATTGTTGGTTTTATAGTACAATTTTAATAATTCTTTACATAATACAATGACATATAAGGATTTTTTTATTTTATTTTATTTTGTTTGATGAGAAAATATTAGGGATGGGGTACGGTTTTTCGGTTTAGTATCGTTTTTTTCGTTTTGTAGAAAGTGAAACCATATAGAAACCGTATGTAATTCGGTTTAGTTACAGTTCGATTTTTAAGGTTTTTTTAATGTTTTTTTGGTTAAAAATAAAACGTATGTATTTGATATATGCTATTAGTAAGTAAAAAAAAAATTACGTATACAATAAACATATTTTGGTATATAATAAGATTAAATTCAACCCGTGCGTACCTATATTTTTATTTTAGAATCCCAATGAAAAAATTGTGTGCACAATCCATCTTTCATTATTTTCATATATACTTATAGAATAAAAATTTTAAATATTTAGAGGTGTCAAACCTTATTTAACTCATCTCATCATATAATCTTAACATGGTTTCGGTTATAAAGATCATAACTCTTTTTATAATATAATACATTACATTTAATCTGCTGCTTGCTATAAATATTTTAAATATTTATGCTTTGAAAGAAATTACAGTATTTATAACTTTTATCTTTTGATTTATTAAATATTTATGATATTCTTTAAAATATTATATTAAACTATTTTTAAATATTGATTTATTAAATATTTATGATATTCTTTAAAATACAAATTAAAATATTTTTTTATTTTAATTTTAGAATATAAAATTAAATTTTTTTTTAAATAATTGTATGAACTTAAATATAAATATTCAATATTTTAAAATAATTGTATGAACTCATTCCATCATATAATACATTATATATTTATATTTAACCCACCGTCTATTATAAATATTTTTTTAAATATATTTTTTTAAGAAAACCAAATTAGTGTATGTATAATTTTTTATTTTTTTATTTATTAAGTATTGATGATATATTTTTTTAAATATCAAGTAAAACTATTTTTAAATATTCCAAATTAAAATATTTAAAATTTTATCGTAGTAGATAAAATTATATATTTTTTAAAAATATATGAAATTGAATATAATTACTCAAATTCTGACCCGTTATTCAGGCCGAATTTTTGTTAAATTTATTTTTGTTTAAAAGAAATATATCATCAAAGTCTAAATTTTTGAGTCGTTAAATTGTTTTTCATAAATTTAATAATTTAGATTCGTTTTAAAAAATTGAAATCATGCCATATGCGGAAAAAAATCTATTTTTTTATTATTATATGGATGATATGATGATTTATTTGTTTCACAATAATAGAATCAAATAAAGATGAGAGGTGAAATATAATAATTAATAACAAATTAATAAGGTAAGTTAGATATCAAATCTTTTATATTCATTTTGATTGGTCATTTAAAAATAATAATAATAATAATATATTTTTCGTTTTTATAATTAAATTAAATTAATTAAATGGTATAAATTCACTTGTTTATCCTTAATGAGCTGAATTAATTTACTCTTTGAAATTTTATCTCTAATGGCATTCTTAAGTAAATTCTTACAAAGGTGAAGGTTAATTAAGGCTAATTGTAAATTGTACTCCCCAAATAATAGTATAGGATGCTTATTCTTACTTTCTATGTATTGTATAATGCTAGTTATTACATGTTTCATGTTATTTTTCTCAATGTACATCTAATTTACCAAGTGGTATTTATTTTCCAAGACCTACTCATGCTATATATTATTTTGGATTTCTATATCTTCATTATACACATTAAATATTGGTATATCTATTATCAAAAATAAAAAATAAATATATTTCTAAAGGTCAATTTAAAAATTATGTGTTATATTTGAACCCCATATTTTACTAAAATCCTTTTGTTTGTTAATAATGGCAATCTAAACACTTATAATTTACCGAAATAGATATTTATTTATTTTTAGTTTTCTATTTAACTCAAGATAAAGTATATGAAACAACAATATTTGTTTCAAAAATATTGATTCTTAGCATTGTTTATATATGTTTATTATATGTTTAGTTTATATGACTTATATCATTTTTAAAGATACAATGAAATATTTTTTTTCATAAATAATCAATAATTTGAATATGTATTTTCTATATATATTTTTTGTATATGCGCAAAGATTCTCAAAAAATATATTGATTGAGTCCCATCATGATAACCAAGATTTGATATTTTATCTTATAATAACAGCCAACTGGTGTTTCCGAATAAGACTTAAAAGTGGGATATGTGTTCCCGAGTGTCAAGCTGTATGTCAGAAGGAGCTAAGAAGACTTGAGCTAAAAGGAATGAGTTTTTGTCAGAAAGAATGCACATGCTGTAGTTATACATAAACTCAATAGTATTCTAATAAGACAAGTCCTATAATAATGTAATAAATATTTGTAAGAGTTTTATGTCTAATGCTTTGGACTTATATGCTAAAATAAGTGTTTTTAACATTTAAACGGATTTTTATATGTTACAAATTATTTTTTTTGCATTGGGTAAACTTTTTAAATTTTCATTATTATTATCAAAACAGAACAAATATTAATCCTTTCAATAAAAAATTTATTGACAACAAAAATAATAAATACTTCAAAGCACAAGTTTTTAAAAGGGTTCTGTGCAAAAAAAAAACACTCAAACTCGCCAATTTTTGCAACTTTACCCTCCACTTCCAGAAAATGCAAATTAATTATACGAAGTCAACAATAATATGCAATGTAACCCTTTTTCGCTACTATCAAGTTCGTAAACTTTTGACAAATAATATATCAAATCGAATCCCTCACGACGAGGAGTTCAACTTTACCTTTAGAATTTTAAAAATCTAATTTATTTGACCGGAAAAACGTTTACAATATATGTATAAGGGTTATATTGCGTATTATTTTTAAATTTGTAGGATTAATCCGCATATTTCAGAGGTGGAGGGTAAAGTTATAAAAATTGGTGAGTTGGAGGGTTTTCTTGCACAAAACAAATCATTTTATCAGTTTTTAAAGTAACAAACGTATAGCTTCTACAACCAAACGTCTCTATAGTAATTGTAACATCTGAAACCAGAATGGGGGTTGTGTTGATCGACACCAGGTGGTGTCGCGCGATACCAATAGTTCAAAATTAAATGAGGAAAACCTTAAGTCTCGTTTTAAAAACGACTCAGCCTCATTTCTCTCCATTTTTGAGTGCCTTGTCATTTCCAGAGAAGTGAGAAAGAGAAAAAATTGGCTTTGTGATTGATCTAGAGAGAAAAAGAGAGGGTTTGAGTGAGTTAAGGAGATGAGAAAAGCTTGTTTTTGGTGTTAGCAAGAGGAGGAGGAGCAGATCAGTGGCTGTGGGGTTGAGAGAAGGTTGTTGTTGTGCTTGTGCTGGATTCTACTATTCCTTGTCTCAAATCAGTCTGAAATCGAGGTGAGTGCGTGGCCATGGCTTATTTAAGCAAGTTGGGGAAGTTTTGATGATTTGTTTGAGTGTTATAGGTTTTTTGAGGATTGATTGTTGTGTGTGCTGGTCATGTATGGTTGTATTGTACCTTGGACCATGTAAGACTCGACGTGGCAGCAAGGAGCAAAGCTGGGAGAGGCGGGGATCGATTTCCAAGTTTGCTGCAGCGTTGGTGTTGGTCAACAGCAGATCTGTCTGGGAGCTTTTCAGCTTCCTAATTTTACCTGGTTTAATTTGTTGATTGGTTATTGATGTGTGTCTTGATTTTTCCATCTTGCGTGTGTGTACAGCCTGTTGATGGGAGGATCGCCTCACTATGTGTTTATGGTAATACTTACGCATCTCTCTGTATGGTGCAGGTAAAAAAAAAAGTGTGACATGGAATCATGTCAGGGAAGAGAGGATGATCTAAGAACATGTTTTGGTTGCGTTTTTTATGTTATGGTTATTGGAACCCGCTTTTAGAGTTATGCTAGGATTGCTGGTTATTTCTGGTTATGTTGGTTGGATTATTTATTTATAAGAAATTGTTTTTTTTATTTGCTGGTTGCTGTTGTTTTGTCGGTTGATTTAACTAAGTATTTATGAGGATATTTAATTATAAAAAGAAAGAAAAAATGGGTCGGGTTGTCAAATTTGGTATCAGAACGTTTACGTTTCTAGGACGATTTACGGAATTTAATTATGAAAGGATTGAATTTTTGTGATACTTAATGCGTGCTGTAAACCATTGTTTGATTGTGCTTGAAGAATTGATTATGAGTAGTTAGTCAATTTGAGTGAGCATGGAGTCTTACAATCATCCTCTTCGAGCCTTCAATGAGATTCCACAGTAAGATGTTTTGTGTTTCTGGTTCGATGGCTTGGTGTACGGAAAAAAAGTTTTTTCATACCTCAACTGCAGAGGTATGTTTGATTCATACATCAAGTATAACACCGTTCTAATTCATACCTCAACAAAATATTAATTGAAATTTACTACCCAAACTTAAGAATTCGTACAAAATCATACATATACTGCCACAGTAGCAAAAAAACTATTATGCTTTGATGATGTGGACGCCAAGTATGCAATGACGTGGATGCCACGTCATATTATTATTTGTTAACAACCAGTTTTTTTTTTTCTTTCAATTTCAACTTACTTGTTAAGTTTTGCATAAACATTTACCCATTATATATATATATATATATATATATATATAATATCTCTCTCCGATTGATTCTCCGAAACACCTATACTCTCTCTCCGCTTTTTTTCCCCTTGAAACCTCACAAAAAACTAATATTTTATTTATTGAACTAGTGATTTATAAAAATACTTTAAAATTCACAAAACATTTTAACCATTGAATTTTTATGACTTTAACAGATTTTAGATTTTTTACTTCGTTAAACCATCGCATGATTTTAAGTGAGATTTAACAAAAAATCATGAGAAATTTCCAAATTCATTGCAAACCATCGAAGTTATCTAAAAATTCATTAAAACTCAAATTTATTTAAAATATAGGATTGCATGTTATATCAAAGAATCCATCGGAGATGAATATTATTTATATGTATATGTGATAGTAGGATTTTAACTAGTTCTCAATTCCATAAATCACTATCATGTCATTGTAGAATTTAAGGTGTCAATCCAATTAGGTGTGATGCTAATCAAGACGCAATCAGAATTCACAGAGTCAAGCCAAGCATAAACAGGTTTTGGAGTTTCTAACAGTCCTAAGTGAACATGCAGAAAACAGAAAATCTAGCAGAAACAAGCAATATACTCGACCTACACTATCTGCTGCCAGACACTGGGCGTGGTCGAGTAACTTGATGAAAAACAGAGAGAAAATTCAACAGCTATACTTGACTGCACAGTCTGTTGCCAGACACCGGGTGTCTCTTTAATCTAACATGTGGTTAACATGCTCAACAAACTATCCCTAGACAACAAGTTCAATCACCAAATCAAAGTGCTACCACAATAGAGATCCTCAAGCTAAGCTAGTTTCAGACTCAACACCATTGACGAAATTGACGAAAAACCTAACCTAACAGGCATTACGAATCAACAAGTTAAAGCCAAAACTCTCTCTGTAACCAACACCTTGGTACAGAGACACGAATCTCTAGAATTAGTGGTTCAGACATTTCATCGAACACCTTGTGGGTGCGGAAATGTCTGGGCTCAAATTCCAGTTGATCAGAAAGCAATTAACATTAAGAACAACTAATCCAGAAGGGATCTACCAATCAAACTCAACCGCCTAGCAGATTAAGGATTCTAAACTACCCTAACCCATCCTCAAGAACCCTAATCACTACTCAAACTTCATAACTAAGAACACAAACCCAGAAATGCATAAAAACTTCATAACTTCAAGATCTTAACAAGATGAACAACTTTGTAGAAGAAATCAAATGCAAAAAACTCAATAGATTAAGAGGAATTCGGATTACAAAGATGATGAAAAACACTAATTGTTCTGCAAAATAAAGCTTAAGTCTCAAAATTAAGAGAAACAACCTATTTATAGCAAATATTAGGAAGCCCTAAAACACAAAACGACAAAATACTAAAGCGGTTTAAGAGGATACTCGACCCCTGTGATCGAGTGAAAGCGGTCGAGTAAAGTAGGCGCCTTTGCGGATTCTTGCTCTGGTCATGACGTGGTTGAGTGTTTGCTCTGGTCACGACGTGGTCGAGTGTTTGCTTCATCGAGTGGTGGGTCGAGTATCTGATGGTGGGATGCGGTCGAGTGTTTTGAGGAAGACTTGGCTGTGGAGTGAAGGTTGAGGATACTCGACCTCGTGGTCGAGTAAAGCTGCTCCTGGGTTACTCAACCATGTCATCGAGTATGATGCTTGATTCCGGTTCACTTCTTCCAATTTGCTCACTGTTGGGCCTAGATTTCACACCTACAAATCCAGTGGCAAAATATTATTGGGCTCTCATCAATACAGGCCCGACCCGGCAAGAGATTGGCGATTTGATAAAGGAGATTGACTAGGTCGGCTAAAATCTTGGAACGGACCTGATTTTTAAGAGAATTGGCGAGAATCTCGGGAGGAGTTAACCTAACCAGAATACCTATATAAAGCGAAGAATGACGACTTGAAGAGGGCATCGCCTACCTACTATTAGACCTAATATTTGCAATCACTTGTATTCTCATACTCGCTACTTGTAAACCGTAGATTCACATCAATAAATCCATTCGTTCTTTTAGCACTTTAATTCTCAAAGCATCATTGAAAATCTAGCCCTCTTTGCCCATAAATCTAAGAACAAATTTCTAGTGTGGATTTTATCACCCACATTTTGGCGCCGTCTGTGGGGAAGAAATAGATTTTTCGGACTCCGAAGCTAACACCTCCGTTGCAAAACAACGAAAATAGATCCCAAATCAGCCGATCTCCCTTCGGAGACCCAAATCACTGACCTCCGTGAAAGTAACACGGAAAACCTACCTCAAAACTCGACCTCATTCGGTCAAGAACAACCTCCTTCCTCCTCGCAAGATGAGGGAAGAGAGAATCGCAGCGCGCCGCGATCTCCTTATCGGATCGAACGACCGTCGCACAATCAAGTCAGCCTCACTGAGCAGATCGCCAGGCGATCCGCCGACGAGCTAGCTAAGCTCCGCAAAATGATCTACACATTGGCCGAAAGAAGTCAGACACGAGATCCTAAACCAAAGCCTAGTCGCGCGAATGGAACAGCAGGAGCGCGAGCTCACCAGTGCGTTACCTGAAGTAGGACGACCCCCCCAGGGGACTCCCGATCCCGCGTCGACCTCCACTCGCCCTAGCAGCGCTACTTTCTTGGAATCAACACCCCGAACTCACCTCGACTTCACGGGAATAGAGGTAACTCCTCGCACAAACCGACAGGTCGCATTCGCACATGTACTCAACAGACCTGCTCTAGTACCATCCTCTCTAGGAAACTCATCCACGGGGGCAGAGGTGCGAATCGCACCTGCCTTTCCCAGGTTACCATCTCCACCACTGTTACCACGAGGCTACTCGCCACCCAAGTACACGTGGATACGAAACCAAACGCCCGCTTCGAGCTCCCACAATCCCAGGAACCTACCATATCCACGGAACTCGATGGACAATATCCAAAACGGTTCCGCGAACCCGCAAACGCCCTCTAACAACAACCGATGCGGCATCCTGCCGATACGCTCCTCAAACCAAACAATCGACCCAAGGAGCATCGATGATATAGAAACCTTCTGCAATTATGCCGCGCAAACCAACGCCAATATGGCCCAAATGCACTCTAAGGTGCACATGGTAGTGAACTACGCTCCCGATATAGACCGCGTGATAGAAGAAACGAGACGAACTCCGTTCACGGACAGGATCGCTCACTTCCGCATACGCGACACCGGGAAACTCCGCTTTCCAGAATACGATGGTACGACCGATCCAAAAGCTCACCTGAGAGCTTTCCGCTTAGCCATAACAAGAGCATATCTGACTGACGTGGAAAGCGAAGCAGGACACTGCCGCTTCTTCGCAGAAAATCTCATAGGCCACGCCTTAGAATGGTTCTCAAGTCTCGAAGGAAATTCGATCGACAATTTTGATCAACTCGCAGCTGCGTTTCTTAAACAGTACTCATGACTAATCGTAAACAGGACGTCTGAAGCTGACCTGTCGAACCTAACTCAACTCCAGAGTGAACCTTTGCGATCTTACATCGAAAAGTTCAAAACGACCAAATCAAAGATCGCGAACGTAAACGAAGAGGTTGCCCTCGCAGCCCTCCGCAATGGCCTATGGTTCTCCTCGAGATTCCACGAGGAACTCACGGTCATAAGGCCCTCCATTTCGCAAGAGCCGAGGAGGAAACCGCGTACCTGGTCCTTAAATTCAAAGAATCCAAGGGACAGAGTACCCCATTCACTGGGACCAAGAAACCCTTCAAAAGGTTATTTGCAATCGATAATCAAACTGAGGACGAGGAGATCTTAACTACCAACCCCGAGAAATATTGCAAATACCACAAAAAGAGAGGACATTCTACGGAAGAATGTCGAACACTATCCCGAATAATAGCTGCCGGAGAGAAATCTAAGAAAACTCCCGCCGGCGAAGAAACTCCTGCTCAGGCTTCTGACGAGCAGGAGGAAGAGCAAGCTCCGAATTGAAAAGCTCCCTCGAAAAGGGAACGGACACCGGAGAGCGGCAACTCACCCCCTCCAGGTCCAAAACAACGCATAGACCTCGTCTTTGCCGACCTATTCCTTTCTGAAGGAGCGGACCAGGCAGTTCCCACTCCACCTCCAGCTCCCAAAAAGAAAGCGACACCGTTTCCCCTGCGACTCCCTAAACTTTGCAGGAATGTCTCAGAGCAACTTTCCCCGAGGCGCGTAGACTTCATTATGGGAGGTTCTCAGTTCTGCCGCGACTCGGTGAACTCGATTAAAACACACCAAAGGAGGGTGGAGTCCAACGCAACTGGAAAAATTTCTATGCAAGGACCTGACCACCAAATCACCTTTTGAGAAAGCGAAACCACCGAACTCGACAAACCGCATGACGACGCCCTTGTCATCCGAATCGATGTGGGAAACTGCGAGCTATCGTGAATCATGGTCGACACCGAAAGCTCCGTAGATGTACTCTTCTATGATGCTTTTAAAAAAATGGGACACCTTGATTCCGAATTACAAGGCAAGAAAACACCATTCCGGATTCTTCGGAGAAACGACCTTCTCGTTAGGAACAATCCAGCTCCCCACCATCGCTAGAGGAGTAAGGAAGCTCACGAACTTCATCGTAGTCGATAAAGTCGCTCCTTTCAATGCGATACTCGGACAACCTTGGCTTCACGCCATGAAAGCCGTCCCGTCAACTTACCATCAATGCTTAAAATTCCCCTCTAACAAAGGGGTCGCAACCGTGTACGGTAGCCAAAAACTCTCCTGCAAGTGTTATATGGGCAATTACGAACAGACCAAAAAAGCTGTCTCCTAGCAATTAATGATAGAGGACACGCTCGCCGAAAGGCAAGCCGCTAGGTCCTCCGAACCAACCCAACGAGGTACCCGCAAAGCATTGCTGAACCAAGCATGCATCGATGAAACGAACCCCAAACATTGCGTGTGAATAGGCTCCGACCTAGAACCCGCGATCCGAGAGGATCTCATCACCTTTCTCAAGCAAACCAAAGATAGTTTCGCCTGGGATAGCTGGAACCTACGAGGGATAAGCCTCGAAATCACCTCACACGAGCTCAATATCGACCTCACTTTCTATCCTATCAACATCAACTGTTGTCCTTCATGGACGCGTTTTCCTGATATAACCAGATACTCATGCGCCCAGACGATCAAGAAAAAACGGCCTTTATAACATTCAAAGGTATTTTCTGCTATAAAGTAATGCCATTCGGCCTAAAAAACGCCGGTGCGACCTTCCAATGCCTGGTGAACAAAATGTTCGCTGATCAGTTAGGCAAAACAATGAAGGTTTACATCGACGATATGTTGGTCAAATCGGCCCAAGCCAAGGACCACGTCCCTCACTTACGAGCATGTTTCGAAAAACTCAACAGATTCAGGATGAAACTAAACCCCGAGAAATATTCCTTCGGAGTTCCCTCAGGAGAATTCCTAGGCTACATAGTCACTAAAAGAGGCATTGAAGCAAACCCCAAACAGATATCAACGTTCGTCGAAATGCCTTCGCCAAAAACGGCACGTGAGGTCCAATGACTGACCGGCAGGATCGCCACCCTCAACAGGTTTATATCCTGATCCACCGACAAATGTCTCCCATTCTATCAGCTATTACGAAAAGATCGCAAGTTCAAGTAAGATGAAAAATGCGAACAAGCTTTCATTGAATTAAAAACGTACCTAACCGAACCTCCCATACTGGCAAAACCAGAAGATGGAGAGCCGCTATACCTTTACACAGCTGTCTCCCAATTAGCAATAAGTGGCGTCCTGGTCCGAGAGGACCACGAAGGACAAAAACCCATATACTACGTGAGCAAAACGCTATTAGATGCCAAAACTCGCTACCCAGCAATGGAAAAACTGGCACTGGCCGTTGTCATGTCGGCACGAAAGCTGAGACCGTATTTCTAGTCACACGCTATCGTAGTTATGACGTCCCAACCTATTCGATCAATCCTCCATAGCCCTACTCAGTCAGGATGACTTGCCAAATGGGCTATCGAACTAAGCGAGTACGATATAGAGTACCGAACTCGGACAAGCCTTAAAGCTCAGGTCCTAGCAGACTTCGTAATTGAACTCTCAGCCATAGACCTAAAAGACTCCAGTTCTAATAAACAGTGGCGCCTCCACGTCGATGGATGATCGAACCGACAAGGTTCAGGAGTCGGAATACAGCTCACCTCTCCTACCGGGGAAGTAATCGAACAATCATTTCGACTCGGATTCAGCGCTTCCAACAACGAATCCGAGTATGAAGCCCTCCTTGCCGGCATGAGACTGGCCCTAGGCATGGGTATCGAAGAGATAAAAGCACATAGCGATTCTCAACTCGTCACCAGCCAATTCCACGAGGAATACGAAGCTAAGGACGAGCGCATGGAGGGGTACCTCGAATTAGTTAAGAACTTATCTCAACAGTTTAAACATTTCTAGCTAATCAGAATCTCTAGAGGAGAGAACACTTCGGCAGATGCCCTAGCTGCTCTCGCGTCTACATCTGATCCTTTTGTCAAAAGGGTAATACCGGTCGAAGGAATAGAAAATGCCAGTATCGATATCGCGACCAAACACGCTGACACGATACCTTCCGCTACCAGTAACTTTACTCGAGTAACCCGGCGGACCGCTGTAGCAGTTGCAGCTTCCGCTACTACAGCTGAGCAAAACGAAGCTCCAAAAGAACCAGAAAACGAATCACCAGAGGAACCAGAGGATCTTATTCCTCTCGATCCTGAACCGTACGCCAATTGGAGAATTCCAATAATGGAATACATCGAGCACGGTACCGTACCACCCAACAAATGGGAAGCCAAAAAACTCAAAGCACAAAGCGCGAGATACTGTGTCATGGAAAGAAAGCTCATAAAAAGGAGCATCTCCGGCCCATACATGACATGCGTTTACGGGCAACAAACCCGAGACCTCATAACAAGCATGCACGAGGGACAATGCGGCAGTCATTGCAGCAGATGAACCCTCGCCTTGTGTATTAAGAAACAAGGTTACTTTTGGCTAAAAATGCTAACAGACTGTGCGGCACACTCGGCCAAATGCGACAAATGTCAAAGGCATGCACCTACGATACACCAGCCTACCGAAGAGCTCTCGTCAATATCTTCTGCACACCCCTTCATAAAGTGGTCTATGGACGTAGTGGGACCGTTGGAATCATATGGCGGGGCCAAAAGGCTACAATACCTGCTAGTCCTCACTGACTATTTCACCAAATGGATAGAAGCTAAGGCTTATCAGCAAATAACAGGACAACAAGTCGAGGATTTCCTATGGGAAAACATCATATGCCGACACGGTTTACCGTACGAAATTGTCACCGATAACAGAACTAATCTTACCTCTGCAAAAGTCCAAGCGTTTTACGATAAGTGGAAGATCCGCCTTACCACATCGACTCCCTGTTACCCTCAAGGGAATGGACAAGCAAAAGCCGCAAACAAAACCAGACTCAGTAACATTAAAAAGAGGCTCGACTCCAGAAAGTCGTTGTGGTCCGACAAACTCCCCGGAGTCTTATGGGCACACCGAACAACGCCTCAAAAATCAACTAAAGAAACCCCCTTCTCTCTCGCTTACGGGTTAGAAGCAGTTATCCCTGCTGAAACTTCCGTACCAAGCGTACGAAGAACGACCTGCCCTAACAACCCAGAGCTCAATGACTAGATGTTGGAAGACAACATGGACCTCATAGAGGAACGACGAGATCAGGCAATGATCCGGGTTCAAAATTACCAGCAAGCTGCAGCCCGCTTCTATAACTCCAAAATCAAAATTAGGAGATTCAGTGTGGGCGAGCTTGTACTCCGAAAAGTGTTCAACAATATGAAAGAGCCAAACGCCGGTAAGCTAGGCACCAACTGGGAAGGTCCCTATCGGATTACAGAGATAGTCCGAGACGGCGTCTATAAGCTCGAAAAAGTAATAAACAGGGTACAGAGTTACGATCCTGGAATGCCATGCATCTCAAAAAATATTACTACTGAGTACTCAATACAATCGAACTACGATAAGGCTTGATCCCTTTACAGGGTACGTAAGCAGCTCCCCCCAAGAGCGCAGCCACCATCATCGTCACCAACATACATACTCACATCCCGAAAGCGAAGGCAAAAAGGACACCTCCAAGCTACGATTCGACCAGCTCGCGATCAAGGAGATCTTATAGAACTCGTCCCATTTTCCATTATATGTAAATAACACGAGTCTAACAAAATTGACCTACTTTTCCTCACTCCCATTTATACGTAACTACGTTATTCCATTCGAGTAACTCATTCGTAATCTTACGATACAACAAGCCCAATACTCTAAGAATTAGCAGATCCGTTTGATGATCTCGCTTCCAAAAGTCCTCGAAAACAAACGCAGCATGACCTGCTCGATTTTTAACTCATCGGAGCTCACCTACCGCAACCATGCCAAGCTCTATACTTCAACCCTTCGAGCCAACAACCTTACTCAACGAAAAGGAAAAGACACGGCGGTTTCGACTGCGACCTCGCAACTTAAAAGCCCAAAATCCGAGGAATTGGCAGATCCCTTGAGTGATCTTACCCCGAAGTCTACAAACGGAAAAGTTTAAACCGTAAAGGATACATACAAACAAAACTTTCAAAAGTAACTACCGAAAAACCATCTTTCAAGTCCAAACACTTACGCAAACGAACAACCTAATATCCGAGAACGAAGTTTCGTAGGCAGGTCCGCCAAAAATATACCTACGCCAACTCAGCAAGCGATCCTTCTCGTGAAACTTCAAAAAACGTTTCGACCTTTAAGGCTAACAAAATTTTTTATTGCTGCCCGAGCACTTAGTTGTTTCACGAAAATGACAAACGAAAGTAGCTAAAAAAGGCACAAGTGATAAAGGAAACTGCATTACTTAAAAAGGATAAAAGCCTTCCCAGGCGCTAGATCCGAACAATAAGAATAAAAACTAAACGAAACAGAATTCAACTAACAAAAGCCCTCATAGGCAGCAACGTTCAAAAGAATAATAGAAAAAAAAAACAAAGGAAAGGCGAGGAGATGCGCGTCAATCGTTGAACCTCTCGCTAAGAGTGCCGAATAGGAGGTCATTCTCCTCCTGAAGGTTTCGACGAACCTCTTCCCTGTTACTCCCAAACTCATTCAAACCTATCGGAGTTCCTTGCTCATCAACGTCCATTGGTTGCACCTCCGAAGTCTCCGATATCTGAGGCAGATCCAGCTTGCTCACGGAGAAATCCGACACCACAGTCTTGGTGCATTTCGCATTGAGTTCCACCAGTTGCGCAACCTGGCGAGGCTTCTCAACCTCGAGGTCAACCGTCTCCTTCTGAATCTGATCGATCAGCATCAGGTTCGGTTCGACCTCAGCCGCATGTCCCTCTTGAAGAGAGTGGTCCTTCTTGGCAACCCATTTCTCCTTGATGCCACTCAACACCTTCGCATATGCCGACACCAACTCGGCCTTAGCCTCCCAGACCGCTGCCTTAACCTCCTGGGCTCTAGAACTGGTGAGGTTCACCACCCTCCGAGAGAGGTCCGCGTTCTTATCCTCGAGACGGTGGATCTGGTTGGTAGCTGTGTGCTTATCCGCCTTCAGAGCTCTGATCTCCTCACCTAACTTGGTGACGTCCCTCGACAGGTTCTTCTCCAGGTCCTTTGATGAGGACAGTTCTGCCTTCAGCTTACTGACCTCCTCCTACAAAAATCGACAAGGCGCACCAGAAATAAAGATTGCGATCTGATAGATGTATAAAAAAAAAAGTAAAAGTACCACATGTGCTAAACATAACACATAACATACCTGGAACGCAGTGTCGCGCTTCTGACTTGCTTTAACCGCAGCTGTAAGCTCGGTGACCAGTTTGCGAGTCTGCTCGAGTTCAGCAACTGAAGGGACCGTGCTCAACCGCTGCTCATATAGAGCAACAACCTTGTTTTAAGCCGCAAGAGCCTAAACAAATACGCATGTTCAAAACGAAGCTCAAGCGACCTAAGCAAAGTAATAGTGAAGTTCAAGAACGTACCTGCGCATTCTTCGCTATCATCTCGATGAACGCCTCATCCTCTGTCAAATTCCTGTCCGCCGGGATGTGACAACCATGGCCCTTGATGTGTCAGAGCAGGTGAGCTACCCTAGATTCGTCTTCAAAAATCGGGTAATCCCGATTGTGGGTGTACGACCAGTGGAAGGGTCTGCTGGCAGTAGATCCACCAGATCCGCCCCCACAGTTAGCAGGCTGCCTCATCTCCTAAGGGCGAGCCCCTCCCCGGGCACCAGATCTCCCTCTTCCCTGAGGCGCTCACTCCCCGTTGTGGGACCTATCGTCAAACCTCCTCTCATTGGAAGAAGCAACCTGAACGACTGGTTGTTCCACGGCTGGAGGAGTAACATCTGGAAGAGTGTTCACGGAGGAGACACCTGGGATAACTCTTTCTCATTTCGGAGATTAAGGGACATCATCATTCATACCCCCATCATTAGACCTGCGGTCCTCAACCTCCAGGTTTGTGTTCTCCTGGGGAACTGGCACAGCAGCTGTGGCAGTCGCTTCAACAGCACCTTGAACCTCAGGAGCAGAAGAGGTCGAAGCATGCGGAGTAGCCAAAGCGTTCCTGGCTCCAGCCACAGTTCGTTGAGCACAAAGACTGGGTCTCCTCATTATGAGTGGTTGATGGGAAGTTGAAGAAGAATTGGGAGGACTTCTTTCTCGGGAAGCTAAGATGTAAAAAAAAAAAAAAAACATAAATATCGACGTGCGAACATATGCAAGCTACGGATCCACATAGGACAACGCTTGTAAATACGATGCACCTAAAGCCTGGGCAAGACTTTCTCGGACCTGCGAAGGAGAAGCTTGCGGAACTGGATCTTCGAAAACCGGTTCTTGATGAGGATCTTGAGGAGCCGGAGCCTGCTGGATGGCTGGGATCGCTGAGAGAGGTACTGCGTCTATCGCTGAAACTACTCTGAGAGCCGACCTGATGCGCTCTCTGGAAAAAGTTGACCAAGTATTTCTCTCTCTCCTAAGAAGAGCTGCTAGTGCGAACTCCTCTCGCGTTGTTTCAGAGGTATCTCAAGCTGTAACTGCAAAATAAAAAAAAAAAAAAAAAATGGGTTAGTGATAAAGCAGACCACATATCACAAAGCAAAGCAAGCAGCAATGAAAATAGAGTGTCAGCCAGGTCCGCAGCTGACCCAGACTAGAGGCTCAGGTGGTCGCGATTCTAGAAAAATCGTAGTCGCCAACAGAATGGCGATCTACTCGAAAGAAGAAGTATTTTTTGCCCGCCAATTGGTGTCCATGCAACTCTTCGTCCCTTCCAAGACTTCGCAGCCCGGTTTGCCGGAAAGGTAGTAGGTTCCTCTGTTGGCCCGGTTGTTGATCTTGATGTAACACAATCGGAGCAGCCGGCGGTGGTTGAAGTCCCTACCTTCTTCGCGGGCTCTAGTAAATAGAGCCAGAATATGACGGACAAAGTTCGGGGTCATCTGCGAAAACGCCTGTCGGAGGTGTCTCAGCGTTTCAAGGACACAGGACGGAATCGGAAAAAACAAACCGCACTTCTCAAAGAAGTTCACATACGCACAGCACCATCCCGCAGGCACATTTTCTGGGTCTTGTCCCCGCATCGGAACCATCATCGTGACTTCCGGTGGAACCTAACAGAGGTGGCGGAGGTTCACCAGATCTGCCGCCTTCGTCGTCATAGTCGTGCTCTCCAACACGCTCGCGACTTCGTCGCCCCTTCCGGGTAACCGCCGCAGAGGAGGAGGCTAGGTTTTCTGCCGGACCCGGAATTTTGATGATATCATCGTTGTCTACTTCGTCATCTGCTTGAAGGCGCGACATGGAAGCTTCTGAGGACTGTACTGGACTCTCCTCGTCGTCGCCGTAGCTGTGAAGGCTTTTGTTCTGGGAATCTTCGAGGTCACTCATTGTCGGAGGTGTAGAAAAATAAAAAGAAAGGACTCGGAAGCATGAGGAACAGAAGCAGAGAGATATAGAGGCGGAGATAAACAGAAACGTTTCTAGCTTTACAAAAGTAAATAAAGAAACGAAGAGATCTACAATTATAAGAAGAGAGAGGTTACCTGGGGAGTTGCATCGTAATGAGTGGATAGATGTGGGAGACGTGGGCAGCTATTTAAAGTAGCCATCATTACTAGCGGTTCCCGAGATCTGCGAGAAGATCGGCGAAATCCTTATCTCAACCGCTCAGATGGGAGCTCCAAGCGACTCGCCATCTCAACCGTCCACGTCAGCACTCATCCAAACGACCTAGTTCGCCTTGTCATTTAAACCGAATATTCCGAAGGAGATCCCCGGATCCATGCCGTTCGTTACAGATTCTTGCAAGCGGGAAATCTTTGAAGAGTAAAAAAAAAATCAGAACTGTTTGCGAGAATATTTTGCAAATCATATCTGACCTAGGTCATCCCACATCAAGTTCGAATGCTCACTGGATGGGTTGGGGGGCAACTGTTGGGCCTGAATTTCACACCTACAAATCCAGTGGCAAAATATTATTGGGCTCTCATCGATATAGGCCCGGCCCGGCAAGAGATTGGCGATTTGATAAAGGAGATTGACTAGGTCGGCTAAAATCTTGGAACGGACCTGATTTTTAGGAGAATTGGCGAGAATCTCAGGAGGAGTTAACCTAACCAGAAGACCTATATAAAGCGAAGAAGGACGACTTGAAGAGGGCATCACCTACCTACTATTAGACCTAATATTTGCAATCACTTGTATTCTCATACTCGCTACTTGTAAACCGTTGATTCACATCAATAAATCCATTCGTTCTTTTAGCAATTTAATTCTCAAAGCATCATCGAAAATCTAACCCTCTTTACCCATAAATCTAAGAACAAATTTCTAGTGTGGATTTTATCACCCACACTCGCCAACAGCTCCAAATCAATTGAAAACAACTCAAGAAAGCAACATGTATGCAAAACTATCCTAAACATGCAAAGTGTGGACAAATGATGAAGAATGGTATGAAACAATGATAAAATGATGCTAAAGTGATGACAAATGAATGTTTAAAACGAGTAAAATACAGACATATCAACTCTCACAAACTTAGTCTTTGCTTGCCCTCAAGCAAACAATTAAGAACAAGCTGGAGGAGAGGATTGAAAGTAGGGACTCAGAGCCAAGTAAAGCATCCAATAAAAGATTCAACTTAAAGTCCTTGAGAATAGTTCAAAGCTACATGAATCAAATCGACTACTCTTTCGTATTTCTCCATACTTATGTCAATGCATGATTCTAGTTCAACTTCTAGCTATTAGCAAAAACTCACAATCAAGCTGAAACATCTCTTTAACATTCTTTATAGTGTTTAGTGCAGTCTCGCAAATGGTAAATGAATCAAACTCAATCGTTTTAGTGATATAGGCTTTTTGAGGGTGGTTACAAGTGTTATATTCTTTCGTGGCTTTCTCTCTGGAACAAGGAATGCAAGACAGTCATGAAATTTATCTAAGACCAAGAACAGTTTATGCTACAAAGTTCAACTCTTGATGTTCTACCCATCTTGATGAAATCTCTAACTTCTACCATTACCACATTCTTTTCATTCACTCTTTTCCCAGAAAACACCAGACCATTTGGTCTTCTTTTTTAAACACAACCCTTTAGATCAAACTCTTTTTACAAGTCACCTAGGGAATTCTTTTAAACACTTAGCTCCTTTCTAAACCTTTCTTTTAGACTTTTCTTTTGTTTCCAGTACTTATATAGCTTTGAGATTTTCTTTTCTTTGGGGAAACTAACTTATTCAACTTCTCTCTTCTTTCTTAGAGACTTAGAGCTTCTTCACGTATGAATTTTATTCCCTAGGGACTCTTTTAAAACACATTGATCAACCTTTCTTTTCATTTCCTTCTTTCTCATTTTCCCAAACCCACTGATCAACCTCAAATATTCAATCTAACCACCTATATCTTTCATTCCCAACTTAGCAGCTAGTCTTAATGAAGTTCCAGTATCTAGCTTAAAGCAAGAGTTAAAGCCTTGTCATTCTCGGTACTCTCAAGATTTCATAACCTAGAGCATTATCAAACAAGAGGCCTCATACACAATTAAATCACAGGGTTGAAAGAAAATGTTAAGTGATAATAAGATTTTAACTAAGATCAATTAATCCTAAAGCACTACCATGTCATTGTAGTATTTTAGGTGTCAATCCAATCTAGTGTGATGCAAACAGATGAGATATGATCAGAATTTATTAAGTCAAGCCAAGCAGAGAGTTGTGGTTTTCTAACAGTCCTAATGCGAAATAACATAAATGAAATGAAACTAGAATGCAAACTAGCAATAGCAGGCAGTCGAATAACAAAGCAGGTGAGATAACAGGCAATCAAATGATGAGAGATTCCTAAGGACAGGGTAATCGAATAGCGTTGTCTCCTTAATCTATTTAGACGGTTGACAAAACTTCACAGAAGCTATCCCTTGACAACAAGTTCAAAAGCAAATCAATTCACTACCGTGATAGAAATTCTCAAGCAGAGCTAGACACAGACCTAATCACCATTAGCGATCTCTAACTAAGCAGGCAATATCGAATCAACTTGTTAAAGCCAATACCCGCTCTAAACGGCCAATACCTTGGGATAAAGACGAGTATCTCTGGAATTAGTGGATCAAACATTCCATCAAACACCTTTTGGGTGCGGGAATGTCTGGATTCATTTTCCAGTTGATCAGAAAGAAACAAGCAATAAGCACAACTAATCCAGAAGGGATTCAAACAATCTAAACTCAACCATCTAAAGCGACTAAGGCAACCACAACTACTTTATCCCATCCTCAGAAATACAATTCACTACTCAGACATAATCAAAAGAAATGACAATGAAACGATTGAAAACATGATAACAGAAATGATAAAAAGATTGAAACAAAAACTGAAATATAAAATACTTGAAAACGAATACAAAGTCGCTGGAAGAAAACACTGCGGCTACGAAAACAAGTCTAGGTAAAACTGAAAATGCGAAAAAGGATGCCCTAGGGAAAACCCTTAGAGGCTGTTTATATAAGCGAGAAAAGTTAAATAAGAAAAGTTTGAGATAGTAGTCTTCACATCGGGACCCTACGATCGAGCGTCTGATGGGCTGAAATGGGCCTCCCTGTGATCGAGTGAAACTGATCAAACTGGGCTTCGGGAACTCCGTCTTGCGATCGAGTGGTCTGTAGTGAAGACGAGATGGAATGGTCCTGCGACCCTGCGATCGAGTGGTGCGATCGAGTGGATGACATGAGGTGGTGATCGAGTGGTTTTTTCAGCTTCTCTTCTCTTCCGTATTCTCAGCTTGTCTGGTTGAGTGAAGAATGAGTAGATAGACTTTTGATGACCAAGTGGTGATCGAGTGGTGTAGAGTGGGTGATTCCTCCGGCCTTGCGATCGAGTGAAACTGAGCTACTAGCTTCTCCGGGCTTGTGATCGAGTGATATGTCCTCCATGACAGCTTTTGCTCGAGCTTACGATCGAGTGGTTTCTTCTGAAATTGCTCTAGGGTTGTGATCGAGTGTTTTTGCCCTTTAGGACAGTTTCTAGGGTTGCGATCGAGTGGTTTTGCTCTGTCAGGGCTCCGAGGTTGCGATCGAGTGCTTTGGCTGAAGGTGTGATTGAGCGTTCTGAATTTCTGTTCTGTTTCTCTTCTGTTTGAACTCCAAAAGCATCCAAAGTACCTGAAAACAACCAAATATGCAATGCACATGCAATCCTAATGCAAAACCGTCCTAAGTATGCAAAACACAATAAAACGACTACTGATGAGATGAAATGTGATTGAAACAATGACAAAGTGATGAAGAATGAATGCTTAAATCATGCAAATTATAGACATATCATTAAGGTAATGGGCAGAGGAACCATTCTAAAGATGAGAATGGCCATTCGGGTTCACAACAGATTGGCAAAGTGGAAAAAAAACCCGAATGAGTCTTTTAGACAACAATGAGAATGCATTTAGATACCATAAGCGAGAGAATTAAAATCAGTTTAAGTCCAAATTCATAGAGATGTTTCAGAGATCATGCAAGCATCACACAAGTAGAAATTGCTTTCAAAACATGCAGAAGTCTAAGCATGGATTTTCATTTTTTCACAAATGACTAAGCAGCGGTTAACTATGCACAAAGGCTTTAAGTTCAATCCTAAACCAAAATTTCTACAAGGCAATATCATCATAATCCCCAATACAAATGCATGATGCAACAATCCTGTATAAAATATTCTAGACTCAATCTTAAGATGAAGATGCAACTACATGAACACTCTGTTTTTGTGAAATCATTTTCAGAAATTTTTCAAATTTTTTGGCTTTTTTCAATGACATAGATGCATGCAGACTCAAGAGTATGTACAATGCAAAAATTTGAAAATAAGAACAAAAAAACTCATCAGATAACAAACACTTCCTGAGCCCTCCCCCAAACTTAAATCACACAGTCTTTTGTGTTACCAAATTTGGAAGAGAGTACTCAGGACAAAAACATCACAGAAACAAAAATAGAAGATGGTATTTTACAGTGGTAAAGTGTAGTGCTTACCTCAATCGAAGGAGCGGATGTGATCATTAATACCCGCCTGCGTTTCCTACCAGGCCATTGAAGAATCTTCCTGTTGTGTCTCAGCTCCATCTCCGCATTGATACTCAACCTCTTCTCCTCTGTGGCGGCCAACACCGCGGTCGAGTGACCTTCTAGCATGGAGAAGTCGCGCCTTGCTGCTGGAGCGAGCGAGTGTAGCCTTCTTTCTTCTCTTGTGCTCCCGAGGCTCGTGTAAGGAATGCCTAGCAGGGACTTGTGAGACACCTTGCTCACTTGGCTCAGGCCTGTATTGCCTTGGCTCAGGCAATACCTCCTAGAGGGCATTTCCTGAGGAAGTGGTCCATGTGGCATAGTTGTGCTGGAAGAGGAGCAACTTATCATAGCCTTCAGAGACTTGATAGTCTTTAAGCACTTGGAGATAATCTTGTCCTGCTTCTTGTTCCACTTCTGTAGCAGGCTTGCATTTTTGTGAGCTTCACTCAAGCTCTTACTCTCCCTTGATGGGGCTACATGCTCGCCAAAGTGATACATACTCGTATCATACTCCTCTTCTCTGTCCTCATCTATCTCATCCAACTTTTCTTCTGCAACTTCTTCTGTAGGATCATCCTCTTCCATTGACTGAGCGCTCTCGATATACAAATCATCGGTTGCAGGCTCGAAGTCAATGTTCTCTCCCTCTATGATATGTGTAGCTGCGGTGCAGGGAAGAAGGATGTTGGCCTTCTTGTTCGTTGGATGCTCAAACCTATAAAGATGCATACCCCCAACCATGCCATACTCAAGAAACTCACAGTGATGCAAATGCTCAAAGTCCATTGTTCTTGGGTCTGTTCTTTCGGATGTGATTAGCACCTCGTAGGCTATCAGTATTGGTGTCATAACACCACCTATGCATATAGCTCCTCGCGCCTTCTTGTTGTTGTTAGTGACTGCCGACTTCTTATATCCACACAGGTGGATCAAAAGAAGTATTACCGGAGGCGTGTTACTGAGGTCGCCTTGCAGAATCAAAACATTCTTTGTTTGATGGAGAGTACCTCTGAGAGCTGAATCGATCATCTCTATGTCGGAGTTTGTCATTGTGCATGTGTCTCTCTGAAGTACAGAACATTGGTCACAGAGCGCTGGAAATAGCGAATTACATGCCTGCGGATTTGGTTGCTCTTGGATCTCGCAGAGTTTAGCGGTGTAGAGCTCCCAATGGTGAGCCACAAGTCCTTCGGTTCACTTCTGTTTAACTTGGGGTTGGTTCCCGTTTCACTGGGGAAACCAAACAATCCTTCTAACCTGTTGATTGACAACATGTAGCTTTGCCCATTCACAGAGAATGTCAGGAATCCCAATCCTTCACTCTCCAACTCATCCTCTGTCATACCCTGGTATATCTCCACTTGCAGCGTGGAGAAGAGCTGAATGGTTTCCTCCTTGTAAGCGACATATGGATAGAACATCAGAGTGTCCAGGTGACACTTCTGAAACATATGTTGAACATCGTCGAGTAGTCTCAGCTCCGCCAGTGTCTGAGAACAGGGATACCTTGTTCCCCATAAGTCATTCAGCTTGAAGAGTTTGATGTACTCTTCAGTTGTGAGCTCGTCGGGCTTGTTCAACAGCTTCGTGGCTATGTGCGATTGTTCTGGCACAAACTCGCCTTCCAAGTCTTCATCAACCAACTCATATCTCTCTGTCATTGCCCGCTTTCCTCTTGCAATTTCAGCGCGTCTCTGACTGTGGGCTGCAGCACGATCCATATAAGCTCTGAAACTCTCATAAGTCTGTTCCTCTCTCTCTGATTTAGTAGACCAGGACTCAGCTTCATCAACATTGTTGTCTGCATTCATAGAAGAATCGCCACTGTAATTGCTCGAGATGATCCTGAGAAGAATTGGAACTCAAAACTAAACGTTAATAGGTTAGATTAAAGATACAATTATGAATACAGAAACGGAAATGCTTTGAAGAATAAACCAGTTTGAGTATTGGTTATTGTTGGTCGAGTATCGGGATGTTGTCGAGTACTTTTCGGTTGAGTGGAGTGAAGGTTACTTCTTCGGTGAAACAAGTTGCAGTCGAGTCATGATACTCCGGATTAGAGCAAGTTGCGGTCGAGTGTTTCCGGTGAAAATTCTTCTTCTCCGATGAAACAACTTGTAATCGAGTATCGCGAGGTCGAGTAGCTTGTCTTGGCTTTGTTATCGAGTCCTCTTCTGGCAACGAGGTCGAGTAAGTCTTCGGATTAGGTCGAGTATCGCAGGTGTGAGCTCTTCTTCTCCGATGAAGCAAATCGCGGTGAGGTCAAGTTAGATGCTTGCGGTCGAGTGTTCTTTTTCCTTCTTCCTCACTACGGTTTGCGATCGAGTATCCGATGAACACGCGGTCGAGTATGGCGGCTAGACGGCTGTCGAGTGGATTGAGAACAGCTGAGTAGCAGTCGAGTAGCCTCTGTGCGATCGAGTTTGGCGAGGTCGAGTACTTCAAGCTTGCTTTGTGGTCGAGTATTGAGCTTCTTCTCCGATAAACTTGGTCGAGTATCGAGCTTCCGTGGTCGAGTATCAGGTTTTTGGTGAGCAGCTCTTCTTCCTTCCTTCATGCCGGCTCAGTCGAGTCTCTTCTTTTCCGGTGAGGTACAATATCCTTTTCGTCTTCTCCGAATTGTGGTGGTGATAGAGTGAATTCGAGAGAGGAAAAATGGAGATGAATCGTGTTGGAGAACGAGTAGAGAGAGATGGATAAGAGAAGAAGGGTGTTTGAGAAATCGAGATATTGAGGGAGAGATGATTTGCGAAAGTGAGAGAGATGAGAGATGGCGATTTTTGCAAAAATGAGAGGATGAAAGTGAGAGATGAGAGATTTTTCGAGATGAGGGTGAGTGATTGAGAGTGTGTGTTTGCGAGTTTGGAGAGAGAGAGATAAGGGATAAAATGTGTGAGAGAAGATGGATGGTGGAGAGGAGAGTTGAGAGATTTTCTTATCTCTTGGTGAAAAACGTGGGGGACAAAAGGTGTTGGTGGTGGGCCTCACTCAAGTTCGTGTAAGTCAACTGATCTCTTCTCTTGAGCTTTCTTTATATCCAGATTCAGTAACTTGGTTGCTCAGATTGCTTTGTATTCAACCTCAACTAGAAGGGGACATGACTTCCCATACAACATCTGGAATGGAGTTCTTCCTATAGGTGTCTTGTAAGCAGTCCGGTAAGCCTAAAGTGTATCATCCAACTTGGTAGACCAATCCCTCTTTGAAATACCAACAACTCTAACTAGTATAACTTTGATCTGTCGGTTAGCCACTTCAACTTGCCCGCTAGTCTGAGGGTGATAAGGAGTAGCCACCTTGTGCTTTACTCCATGCTTCTTCAACAAACTTTCAAAGACCTTGTTGATAAAGTGAGAACCAGTGTCACTGATCACAGCTTTAGGTACACTGAATCTGGGGAAAATTATGCTTTTGAACAGTTTCAAGACCACCTTATGATCATTAGTTGGTGATGCAATGGCTTCAACCCATTTGGAGACGTAGTCTACAACAACTAGGATATACTTATTCCCATGAGAAGACGAATTGAAAGGACCCATGAAATTGATTCCCCAAACGTCGAAAACTCAACCTCCAAGATCGAGTTATGTGGCATTTCATTCCTCCTAATATATTCCCCATCCTCTGGCAGGGATCACATTTGGCTATGAATCCATGGGCATCTCTAAACATGGAAGGCCACCAAAGTCCAGCCTGTAATACCTTCTGAACTATTTTGAAGGTTGCAAAATGCCCTCCATATGCAGAACCATGACAGTATTCCAGCACTCCTTGTACTTCTTCCTCAGCAATACACCTTCTAAAGAGACTATCCGATCCTTTCTTGTATAAATAAGGTTTATCCCAGTAGTAGTGGTTGATATCTATGAAGAACTTTTTCTTTTCATAACTGATCAGGTTGGGAGATTCCACACCGCAGGCCAAGTAATTGACATGATCAGCATACCATGGAGATTTTCCTTCAACAACATTAAGTTGGTGAAACTCATTCCCGCTGCAACTCCTACCAAAGAATTCTGTAACCATAAGTTACGGGTATTAAATTATCGATGGGGACTTCATCGTCAATCCTCATCCTTGACAGATGATCTGCTACTCCATTTTCAATGTCCTTCTTGTCTACTATCTCCATATCAAACTCCTGCAGTAGTAGTATTCATCTCAATAACCTTGGTTTGGTGTCCTTCTTAGCATAAATGTGCCCCAGGGCTGCATGATCTGTATAGACTATGACCTTAAAACCCACCAAGTAACTTTTGAACTTCTCGAATACAAAAACCACTGCTAATAACGCCTTGTCTGTTGTGGCATACTTCACCTGAGCATCATCCACTGTTCTACTTGCGTAATAGATGATATGGAGCTTCTTGTCGATCTTCTGTCCCAAGACTGCTCCTTCAACGTAGTCTGAAGGATCACACATGATTTCAAATGGATAGTCCCAGTTCGGAGCTTGGACTATTGGAGCTGAGATCAGAGCTTCTTTGATGAGTTAAAAAGCTTTCAGACACTCTTCATCAAAATCAAACTCTGTTTCTTTACACAGAGTTTGGACTATTGTCATGGAGCTTCTTGTCGATCTTCTGTCCCAAGACTGCTCCTACAACGTAGTCTGAAGCATCACACATGATTTCAAATGGATAGTCCCAGTTTGGATCTTGGACTATTGGAGCTGAGATCAGAGCTTCTTTGATGAGTTGAAAAGCTTTCAGACACTCTTCATCAAAAACAAACTCTGTTTCTTTACACAGCAGCCTTGTCATTGGTCTCGCCAGCTTGGAGAAATCCTTGATGAACCTCCTGTAAAACCCAGCATGTCCCAGAAGACTTCTTACATCCTTGACACTCCTTGGTGGGTGCAGCTGCACCATAACTTCAATCTTTGCTCTGTCAACCTCTATCCCCTTCTCTGAGATCTTGTGCCCCATTACAAATCCTTCTCTGACCATGAAGTGGCACTTTTCCCAACTGAGCACCAGGTTTGTCTCCTCACACCTAGAAAGCACCCTACACAGATTTGACAAACAAGAGGAGAAAGAAGAGCCATACACGGAAAAGTCATCCATGAACACCTCAACCATCTCCTCAATTAAATCCGAGAAGATAGAAGTCATGCACCGCTCAAATGTAGTTGATGCATTACAGAGACCAAAAGGTATTCTTTTATATGCAAAGGTTCCATATGGGCATGTGAATGTGGTTTTCTCTTGATCATTAGGATGAATAGGTATCTGGAAAAATCTACTATAACCATCTAGAAAGCAATAGTAAGGGTGATTAGCTAACCTTTCTAGCATTTGATCAATAAATGGAAGTGGAAAATGATCTTTCCTAGATGTAGAATTCAACTTTCTATAATCAATGCACATTCTATGACCGGTTATAGTCCTAGTAGGTATGAGCTCATCTTTATCATTCTTAACAACAGTCACACCTCCCTTCTTAGGAACACAATGAACTGAAGATACCCAAGTGCTATCGAAAATAGGGTAAATTACACCTGCTTCCAATAGTTTAGGTATCTCCTTCTTTCAGATTAGGATTCAATCTCCTTTGAGGTTCAATGCTAGAGTAAGATTCATTTTCAAGGTGAATGCGATGGGTGCATAAACTAGGTGAAATACCTTTTATATCATCAAGTGAATAACTAATGGCTCTCCTATACTTTTCAGTTCAGTTAACAGGAGATGCACTTGTTCATTGGTCAATTCATCATTCACAATGACATGATATGTAGAGTTATCATCCAGAAATGCATACTTGAGCCCTTTGGGAAGCGGCTTTAGTTCAACCTTTGGTGCCTTGAATTCAGACCAGTCATCTGAAGTTGGAATGATCAGCTCTGCAGGGACATCAGCTGTGGTGGTTGATGTGCGTAGAATTTCACTTCAGAACTTTTACCTGAAAGACTACACGTTAAACTGCAAGTGCACAGTAATCAGAGTAGTATTTAAGGATCGATCCCACAGAGAGTGTAGCTACGGGTTATTGAATTCAAACAAGAAGATCTAGCTAAGACAAAACTAAACTTTGGGGGTTTGGTTTTGGGTTTCCTAATAACTAATGCAATGAAATAAGAAAGCAAATAAATGAAAGCTAAGTAAACTAATGAAACCTAAGATGAAATACGGTTGTAAGCTAATAAGACTAAGGCGTTGGGCGTTCTAGGGTTTCTCCGGGAATCATGGTTCTCGACTAACTAGGGTTTAGATCTCGAGGGTTTCTATGTTTTCGTTCTAGTTCATAACTACGAAAGGCGAATGAACGAGTTATCCTAGGTTATAGAATAAGCCGGCAAATCTCCTTATACTCCGTTACTCAACTTACACAGCCAACGATGCATAGTTCGATGCATTAAGGTTGGATTCGCTAAGTACTCTAAGTCCTGTTACTCAACTTACGCAGGCAACAACACGAAGGATTGGTAACACTATGTCCGAGAGTAGGTTTACCCGGTTAGAGCTCCTAACCTCTTGGATCAGCGCTTGGTGATCAATCCAAACACATCCATTAAGTAAAAGATGTCCCAAAAGAATCTAAGTACGAACAAAATAAACAGATCTAATAACCTAACATGATTTGAACCATGAATCCCCTTTGAATCACCCCATAAAACCCAACAAAGAAACCTACTCGCTCATGATGCTAAGAAACGACATGGAGATGAAGTAGAAAAGCATAAATAAACGAGTATGATAAACAAAGGGGGTTCAAAGGAAACTTCTCTAGTGTCACAGAAGATACTTGTCTCCCCAAAAGTCTTGAAAGAAAGAGTAGAAGAAAGAGTAGAAGAGAAAATAATGAAGAACAAAAGAGAGAGCTTCAAAGGACGACTTCTTCGGGATGCAATAGCTTCGACGAGGTGGAGCTAGGAGAGCTGAGAGTCTCGTCGATGGAGGCTGAAAGATCTAGGTTTAGGAGGCGGTGAGGAAGCTGTGAAGAGGCTCTTTTGTTTCTTCAACTTGTCTCGGTATTTATAGGCTTCGATTAGGTCAAGGGGTAAAACCGTCATTTCCCACGAATTAGGTTAAGTGAGGCTCGAGTTTCTGGACAGGGCATGACTAGGTACACCAGGGTGAGGTGTGAAGAGCAGCCCGAGCATAGGCTCCACGACCGGGGGCGTCAGAAGGCTCCAGACCGGACGCGAGGCTGTCTGGCCGGTCTGGGACATGTCTTCACTTCTCAGGGCATAACTTCTGATTGGCTCGATGAAAAGCTCCGATTCCACTTCGAGATAAATCTTGACTCTCTTGATTTGGTAATCAGGAAGACCTCGAACGGACGCCATACTTCTGAGGTATAGAAACTGCCTTAAAACGAGATTTGATCGACGTTTACTCCTTTTTGCTTGAAAACACATTATTCATCCTTGAAGCATAAATACTTGGAAACATCCTTGAAATCTCCAATATCTCCTGTTTTCTCTGTGAAAAACATAAATAAAACATAGTAAAAGTAGGCTAAAATACGATGTTATCAGTTGTCGAGTGTTCGTTCGAGTAAGTCCTAGAGTGAGCAGGTTGAGCCTGTGTTGATCCTTCTTCATTCACTGCAATTAGATTTTGTTGCTGACCCATTCAAATCCTCAAAGGAGTCTGACTTTTCCACTGCTTTGTGTGAGTCTAATAGCATCTAATAACCCAAAGTCTCCAAATGCAGAAACCCATATTCACTATCCTTGGTCAAAGCACTCTTAAGGTGATCTTCTTCTGCTAGCTCGTGCAGTAACTCATCAGCTAACTGATCCATTTCTTCAATCCAAAAGAGTTGTCCTTTTATTGTAGGCTTCCTCATGGTATCTTTGATGTCAAACGTCATTTTAAAATCTTTGCCAGGGTTCAGATCAATCTACCCCTTCCTGACATCAATGATAGCGCCAGCAGTT
Organism: Arabidopsis suecica; assembly: GCA_019202805.1. Taxonomy (NCBI): domain Eukaryota; kingdom Viridiplantae; phylum Streptophyta; class Magnoliopsida; order Brassicales; family Brassicaceae; genus Arabidopsis; species Arabidopsis suecica. The sequence continues at coordinate 6,322,859 of CM032909.1, read as the reverse complement.
GCTAAGAAAGGTCTCCCCAAAATCGAAGGATCCTTGGGTTCTTCATCCATCTCAACAACTACAAAGTCAGTAGGTATCTCCACAACTCATATCCTGATTGGTAAGTCAGACAGAATAAGGGAGATGTTGCAGGAATTGTATTGAGTGAACCCTAATCTCTTAGCAACAGAGAGTAGCATGAGACTGACAGATGCTCCTAAATCACATAGGCAATTGTTGAAAGCCAATGTACCTAAGGAGCATGGTAGAGTAAATGAACCAGGATCACCAAGATTCTTTGGAATGATCTTCTTCTGTATAATAGCACTACATTAATGACTCAATACTACCATTCCTTGCACTTCTTGAATTCTCTCCATGATCAGGTATTTCAGAGACTTGTGGGAATCCGGGATAAGCGCGAGAGCGTCAACAAGAGGTATCCTAACTTCAACTTCTTTGATGTTCTTGGCAAACATAGCTCTGTACTTATATGTCAACGCTTTCTTGTGTCGACCAGGAAATAGAAATGGGGGCTTGTAAGGAGGAGGAACAAAAACTTTCTCCTTTTTCTTAGCAGCAACTGGTTTTAGAGCAGTGGATGATGTTACTAGAGTTGTTGGTCGAGTAATACGGCCAGGTATAGGCTCGAGTACTTCAGTTGGCTTGTCAGCTTGATCTTCATTGAGACTGAACTCCTCCCCATCTTGGTCTACACTGTCCTCAGTGACTGACTTAGGTCCCTCTCTGGTTGGAAGTTCTTTTCCACTGCGCAGGGTGATAGCATGAGGTTGAGCATAGTCCTTTGGATTCTGAATTGCTTTACCTGGAAGTTGGCCAGTAGGTTTTGGAGCAGAAGTAGAAGCAGATTGTCCCTCTAAGTTTCAGACCTGGGAATTCAATGCCTCCACTTTTACATTAAGGTCATTATAGCTACAATCCAGCTTATTGTGTAATTCATCCATCTTCTTAGCGATCTCCATGGAGCCAGATGCTTGTCCTTGGAGAAATTGATGTAGCATTTGTTTCATGTCAGAATCAGGAGCAGCAGGACCTTGGTGTTGCTGAGGTGCAAACCCAGGTGGTGGTTGTTGTTGGTAGTTTCCCTGAAATTGTTGCTTGGGAACAAAACCTTGGTTGTAAGGAACAAAAGGTTTGTTCTGACTCTGCTATTGTTGTGGAAGATACACTTGATCCTGTAGATTAACAACGTTTGTGCTGTGGTAAGAAAGGTTGGGGTTATTAGTCTTGAAGTTGTTATACCCTTTATAGTCATATTGATTGTTGATGTAGCTGATCTCTTATAACTGGTTCACCTCCCCATCTTGGACTTGAAACTGCTCGTCATCAACTAGAAAGTGCACATACTTCTGCTGGCCAAGGAGATGCCTATCGAGTTTCTCATTAAGAGCTTTAATCTCTTTCTTGTGTTTATCATCCAAGTCAGTTGTTCCTATGTTGGTCTTGTCGCAATCCTTGTTGTAATTACCATCTGACTGAGCTAAGTTTTCAACCAATTCCCAGCCTTCAGCAACATCCTTGTTTTGGAAGTTCCCGTTGCTCGCGGTATCTAGAAGCATTCTGATCCGTGGAAGAGCACCTTTGAAGAGAGTGTTGAGCAGTGAAGCTTTACTAAAGCCGTGATGAGGGCATTGGTTGGTGTAACTTTTGAAGTGCTCTCAGGCTTCACAGAAGCTTTATCCATTCTTTTGGACAAAACAGAGATCTCATTTCTGAGCCTTGCAGTCCTTGCGTTGGAGAAGAATTTTGCAAGAAAGGCTTTCTTGCAATCATCCCATGATGTGATCGAACCATGTGGAAGATTCTTTTCCCAGATATGTGCTTTCTCACCCAAGGAGAATGGGAACAACCTGAGCTTGAACCCATCTTCATTGACTCCGTTGATCTTGTTTCCCAGAATCATCAAGATTAGACCACTTTTAATCTCGAAGTTGTTGTTTTGAACAGCAGGAGGCACAATCCCTTGCCTCTGACGGTGATTTCTTTGTGCATCTCCAGCACCAATGTTTGCAGGTAGATCTTGGTCATATTGTTCAGCAGCCATTCTGATTGGATGATGGTACTCAAGATCTACTATGTCTCTCCTTTCCCTTAGTTCTCTGGCTAAGCGGTCGATGTTGTCGTTGAAAAGGAGGTTCTGATTGTCCTTTGATCAAGTTTGCACACAACAGAGTTGTACCTCAATCAAGAAGACAAAAAGAAAAACACAAAGTTAGTAACTGAAGTGAAAGTTGAAATAGAACTTGATCTAAGCAAGTCTGAAATCTCAAATGTAACAAACAAACACCCAAACAGCAACGGCGCCAAATTGATAGTAGGATTTTAACTAGTTCTCAATTCCTTAAATCACTATCATGTCATTGTAGAATTTAAGGTGTGAATCCAATTAGGTGTGATGCTAACAATCAAGATGCAATCAGAATTCAAAGAGTCAAGCCAAGCATAAACAGATTTTGGAGTTTCTAACAGTCCTAAGTGAACATGCAGAAAACATAAAATCTAACAGAAACAAGCAATATACTCGACCTATCTGTCTGCTGCCAGACATTGGATTTGGTCGAGTAATTTGATTAAAAACAAACAGAAAATGCAGCAGCTATACTCGACTACATAGTCTGTTGCCAGACACTGGGTGTGGTTGAGAGTATATGAGTGATAAAATTCGAGAAATGCAAAAACTCAGCAACAGGCAATAAGAACAAGCAAGTAACAGCAATGTAAACAGAGAAATCAATTAGAAGAGAAATTCCTGAGGATGGGGTAATCGAGTAGTGAAGTCTCTTTAATCTAACGGGTGGTTAACATGCTCAACAAACTATCTCTAGACAACAAGTTCAATCATCAAATCAAAGTGCTACCGCAATAGAGATCCTCAAGCTAAGCTAGTTCCAGACTCAATCACCATTGACGAAAGCTAACCTAACAGGCATTATGAATCAACAAGTTAAAGCAAAAACGCTCTCTGTAACCAACACCTTGGTACAGAGACACGAATCTCTGGAATTAGTAGTTCCGACATTTCATCGAACACCTTGTGGGTGCAGAAATGTCTGGGCTCAAATTCCAGTTGATCAGAAAGCAATTAGCATTAAGAACAACTAATCCAGAAGTAATCTACCAATCAAACTCAACCACCTAGCAGATTAAGGATTCTAAACTACCCTAACCCATCCTCACGAACCCTAATCACTACTCAAACTTCATAACTAAGAACACAAACCCAGAAATGCATAAAAACTTCATAACTTCAAGAAGATCTTAACAAGATGAACAACTTTGTAGAAGAAATCAAATGCAAAAACTCAATAGATTAAGAGGCATTCAGATTACAAGGATGATGAAAAACACTAATTGTTCTGCAGAATAAACCTTAAGTCTCAAAATTAAGAGAAACAACCTATTTATAGCAAATACTAGGAAGCCCTAAAACACAAAATGACAAAATACTAAAGTGGTTTAAGAGGATACTCGACCCCTGTTATCGAGTGGAAGCGATCGAGTAAAGTTGGCGTCTTTGCGGATTCTTGCTCTTGTCACGATGTGGTCGAATGTCTGCTTCATGCTCTTCTCTTCCTTATGCTAAGTGTCTGGTTGAGTGCAGATTTGAGAAGACTTTGAAGCTGCGACCGAGTATGAGGTCGAGTGTTGCAGTCGAGTGTTTGAGGAAAACTTGGCTGGTGATACTCGACCATGCTATTGAGTGGTGGGTTGAGTATCTGATGGTGGGATGCCGTCGAGTGTTTTGAGGAATACTTGGTTGGAGATACTCGACCTCGTTTTCGAGTGATGGTCGAGTGTGGTGCGCTGCAGTTGCAGTCGAGTAACTGATGGAGTACAGGTTGAGGATACTCGACCTCGTGGTCGAATAAAGCTGCTCCTGGGTTACTCGACCATGTCATCGAGTATGCTGCTTGATTCCGGTTTGCTTCTTCCAATTTGCTCACCAACAGCTCCAAATCACCTGAAAATAACTCAAGAATGCAACATGTATGCAAAACTATCCTAAACATGCAAAGTGTGGACAAATGATGAAGAATGGTATGAAACAGTGATGAAATGATGCTAAAGTGATGACAAATAAATGCTTAAAACGAGTAAAATACAGACATATCAATATGTATAAATATTTGTGCAAAACAAAACTTAGTTTCTATGTGTGAAAGTGCAGATGGATGTCAGAACTAGCTTTCGTGGTCGTGGTCATGGTCGTGGTCATGGTCATGGGCGTGATCGGGGTCGTGGGGCTCTGGTAGCGGATGAGAGTAGGGTTAGATTGCTACAGTTGAGTAGGTCGGGAGTCTGTAGGCGGATCAGGATCAGTCTAAGGGTGTGGTCGACAGAGGTGCCGGTGGAGCTGAGGCGCTGCAGGTGTGGCAGCGGATGTTTCTCAAGCTCGAGATGACCTCATTGCGGACTTGTTGAAAAGACTTTTCGAGAGGCTACCATAGAGGGTACTGGCACATGCTCAAGGAGTACCACTATTAGCCTAGGTGCAGCCGAGGGCTACGGTTTTAAGGAAACTCTCATCTTACTTCAAGATGATGGAGCAGATGCAGAGGATTGGCACGAAGTTCTTTTTGGGCGGTGCCAAGCCCGTGGAGGCTGATGAGTGGAGGATATGGTCGGAGCGGAATTTTCGTTTGATTAGGTGCCCAGAAGGGTATCAGGTTGACCTTGCAGTCCACTATCTGCAGGGTGATCCACATCTCTGGTGGAGGGGTGTTGCGGCTAGGAGAGCTCAGGCAGGGATGATCTGGGCAGACTTTGTGGGGGAGTTTAACGCCAAGTATTTTCCTACAGATGCGATAGACCGTTTGGAGGGGCAGTTTTTGGAGTTGTCTCAAGGGATTCGAATGGTTTGTGAGTATGAGGCAGAGTTTAACCGTCTTAGTGTGTATGTTGGTCGAGCAATGGAGGGTGAGCAAGCTCGAGTGCTGAGATTTTTGAGAGGTCTTCGGGCTGAGTCAAAGAAAAGTTATCTGGCAAGATTGTTCGTTTCAGTTATGAAGTTAGTTGAGACGGCTACGTTTTTGGAGGAGGGTCTGAGGGACGAAGCGGTGGTGGTCAGCCCAACCCTCCAGGCAAAGAAGCCTCAACACCAGTTTAGTTCCAGCAAATGCAGTAAGCCAGTGCAGGGATAAAAGCGTAAGTGAGACGAGACTCAGAGGGCTAGCCACGACGGTCAGCGATGCTTTGGGTGCGGAAACAAGGACCACAAGGTGGCGAGTTGTCCTCAAAGGAGTTTTACTGATACTCGGGTGTATTTCATCGGAGAGACGTGTGGACCATGTACCAGGCCGATCATATGTAAACTTCTAGATTTATGTTAGTTAAATTCTAGTTGTTTGTGATTTGTGTTATTTTTAGTGTCATGTTAAGGTTCTTAGCATGATAGAATTATTTTGGGATCTTAATCGTGGGAGGTATTGAGTCTCACGTGTTGTTTGATTCTGGAGCATCGCATTGTTTTGTGACTCCGGAGTTTGCCGAGCGGGGCAATATTGGTGGAGAACTAGACGAGCAGTTCAGAGTTGTTAGGGTTGCTGCCAGGAAGTTCATCATAGAGAGACAGTGTTTAAAGATTCGAGGATGAATCTATGTTAGTGGGGGATAATTGTAACATTCTGAAACATGAATGGGGTGGAGAACGGCACCAATAATTTTGGGATTAATCGGTTAGTTTTAATCGTCGGTTTAGTTCAAACTTAAATGAGAAAATCCTAAGTCTCATTTTAGAAACGAATCAGTCCCTTTCTCTCCTTTTTTAAGTGCTTTATCTTTTCAAAAAAAGTGAGAAAGAGAAAGAGTTGGCTTTGTGATTTATCCAGAGAGAAGGAGAGAGGGTTTTGAGTTAAGGAGAGACAAAAGCTTGGTTTTGGTGTTAACAAGAGGAGGAGGAGCAGATCAGTGGTTGTGGGGTTGAGAGAAGGTTGTTGTTGTGCTAGATTCTACTGTTCCTTGTCTCAAATCAATCCTAAATCGAGGTGAGTGCATGAACATGGCTTATCTAAGCAAGTTGGAGAAGTTTTGATGCTTTGTTTGAGTGTTATATGTTGTTTGAGGATTGATTGTTGTGTGTTATGGTCTTGTATAGTTGTATTGTGTCTTGGACCGTGTGAGACTCGATGTGGGCAGCAGGGAGCAAAGCCGGGCGAGGCGGGTATCGATTTTCAGGTTTGCTACAGCATCGCTGTCGATTGAGACCAAGAGGGTGTCGGTCGATACCACTGGTGTCTTGGTGACGATCGACACCAGGAAGGTATCGGTCGACCCCAGGTCTGGTTGGGAGCTTTTCAGCTTCCTGATTTTGCCTAGTTTGAGTTGTTGATAGGTCATTGTTGTGTGTCTTGATTTTTTTTTTGCTTGTGTGTATAGCATGTTGATGGAAGGATCGCCTCACTAAGTATTTGTGATAATACTTACAGCACTCTTTTCTGTATGGTGCATGTAAAGAAAAAGTGTGACAGGAAATCACGACGAAGAAGAGAGAATGATCTTAGAACTTGTTTTGGTTGCGTCTTTTTATGTTATGGTTATTGGAACGCGTTTTAGAGTGATGATAGGATTGCTGGTTATTTCTGGTTATGTTGGTTGGATTATTTATTTATAAGAAATTGCATTTTTGACTTGGTGGTTGATGTTGTTTGTCGGTTGATTTAATTTAGTAGTTTTAGAGATATTTAACTTAAAAAAATAAAACAAAATTTTGGGTCGGGTTGTCGTTTTAAGTGTTCTTACCAATCGACCCCTAAAACTCAAATCACGAATTTATTGTTTACATGGTTTCACAACATCAACAACTATGGTTAAGATACTAAGTTGTTAATTAAACACACATTAAAGTCCAGATTCAATTTATTCATAAAGTTCTTTAAGTTTAGTTTTCGTTTTGCTAGGACGTATAGCTCATCTTTGTTCGTTGCAATTTAACCAAGCTAAGTTATCAATTAAATTTAAATATAAAGAACAAAAAATGCAAACCGGACAAATAATCACTCTCTAAACAATCTTATTCTAGCAAACCAAGAAATCTCTTTAAATCCATAAATCTAACATGGTCTACTCATATATCATGGAAGAAATTATTAACTAGAGAGAGAATATGAGAAAATATGATTTATTCTTCTTAATGTTAATGTTGTACATTTGTTCCTTTATATACAAGTAGAGTAAGCTAAAGGAAACTTTACTCTAACTAACAATATGTTAATAGCCCCCCTCAAGCCAAATCATCCTTTAGGAAGGAAGAGGCTTGAAACACCAAGTCGACGAAGTAAAGAGTGAAATGGTCCAGGGTGTAGAGGCTTAGTCAAAATATCTGCAAGCTGATTCTCTGTTTCAACATGATGCACTTGTAAAAAAACCAGCTTTGACTTGATCACGAGTGATATGGCAGTCTATCTCCACATGTTTTGTTCTCTCGTGGAATACAGGGTTATAGCTGACTTACTATCACAGAATAACTTGGCCTTAGTTTCCACCTGTATATGCAAATCATTCAGCATGTAACTAAACCAGAGAAGATCCTTAGTAGCCTGAGCCATGCTTCTGTATTCAGACTCGGTACTGCTACTGCTACATACTTCTTGTTTCTTTGACTTCCAGGACACCAATGAAGTACCAAGATAAATGCAAATACCAGAAACTGATCGTCGAGAATCAAGACAAGTTCCCCAATCAGCATCTGAAAATGCATTTAAGCATATATCCGTAGAAGATGAATAGAATAATCCTTGTCCTGGATTTCCCTTAAGATACTTCAGAATATTATGAGCAGCATGAAGATGCATATCAGTAGCACATGACAAGAACTGACTGAGATTGTGAACTGCAAACATAATGTCAGGTCTTGTGACACAAAGATACAGAAGACGACCAATTAACTCTCTGTATGGTTTAGGATCTTCCAAAAGTATCCCAGATTCTGTAGTAAGAGTAACCTTAGGATCCATAGGAACAGAGCGTGATTTACAACCCAATAGCCCTGCATCAGTAAGGAGATCCAAGCAATACTTTCTCTGGCAAACAGATATCCCAACTGAATTTCTTGCAATTTCAAGGCCTAGGAAAAATCTGGCTTGGCCTAAATCTTTTATCTTGAAATGCATTGCGAGATTAGCTTTGACTGAGATCACTTGATCATTATCATTGCTAACAATGAGTATATCATCAACATATACAAGAATAGCAATGAAGGATGTACCTCTCAGTTTGGCAAATAGTGTATTGTCTGATGGAGATTGTTCAAAACCATCATCCAGTAGTGCCTTAGACAAACATTTATACCACTGGCGCGATGCTTGCTTTAGTCCATAGATAGACTTGTGAAGTCTACAGACATGATTAGGAGGTAAAGACCCTGAAGCTGGTGTGTAACCCTCGTGCGGCAAGCTCATGTATATTTCTTCTTCAAGTTCACTGTGTAAGAAAGCATTAGTCACGTCCATTTGAGTTAAAGACCAACCTTTCTTAGCTGCCAATGCAAGAATAAGTCTAACACTAGCCAGTTGCGCAACAAGGGAGAATGTGTCAAAGTAATCTACTCCCTCTTGTTGAGTGAACCCCTTTGCAACCAGACGCGCCTTGTACCTTTCAATGGTACCGTCAGCATTGTATTTAATGGTGTAAACCCACTTACAACCTACAATGTTTTTCCCCGGAGGCAGAGAAACAACACTCCTAGTCTTATTCAATTCTATAGCTTCAAGCTCCACATCCATAGCTTTAGTCCATTGAGAATGGCTTGTTTAAAAGTTTTAGGTTCTGTTTCAAGTGAATAAGAGAGGACAAAAGACTGGTATGGAAGTTTGAGAGAAGAATATGAAAGAACAGATGATATAGGATATGGAGTGGTGTAAGATTTAAGATGTGGTGAAGAAATTTGAGGTAAAGATTTAGAAATTTGAGTGAGAGAACAGTGATAATCAGATAAGTATCTAGGAGCCTTACCTGAGCGTTTTGGTCTAGCAAGAGCTCGTGAAACTACAACATTTTCTGTTGCAACTATTCTTTGTGATGTTGTGGCAACACTAGAGTGAAACTGTGACTGTGATGCAGATGATGAATGTGATGGAATAGCAACAGAGGGAACTGTTGATGTATGATTTGATGATGTATGCATATTATCAATACTAGCAGGAACAGGCAATGGTAAAATTGTTTCAGTGAAAATATCATAAGAATGCTGTATTGGATTATCATGAAAAGGAAATATTGTTTCATGAAAAACAACATTTCTAGTGACAGAGATGAGATTTGATTCTAAATGAAGCACTTTATACCCTTTGTAACCTGATGAATAGCCCAAGAAAACACATTTTCAGATCTAGGACTAAACTTATGACGATCCTTTTGTAAAGTAGACATATAACATAAGCATCCAAATGATCTAAGAAAATTATATTCAGCTTTCTTTTTCATTAACAGTTCATAAGGAGATAGATTGTGCAATAAAACTGATGGTGTTCTATTTATAAGAAATACTGTCGTTAAAAGACATTCACTCCAAGTCTCCAATAGACAATAGGAACATTAGACTGAAATAACAGAGAACGAGCAACATTCAATAGATGTTGATGCTTACGTTCAACAACTGCATTTTGTTGAGGTGTATATGCACATGAGAATTGATGGATCATACCATGCATTTTAACAATATCTATGAAAGCAAGTTCATGAGCATTATCTGTTCTAATTTTTTTTATGACAACTTTATATTGAGTAAGAACATGCTTAATGAAATCACTGAAATGCTTAGTAACTTCAGATTTATTTCTCATCATATAGATCCAGGTTACACGAGTAGAATCATCAACAATAGTGAGAAAATACTTATAACCTTGGAAAAACGGTCTATTTCCCCACGAGAACTATGACATCATAACAGATAGAGCCCAATCTATGACTACGACCCAGATGTCCCCGAAAAAATACTTATCAATCTATGTCTCTCTGAAACAATAGATTTCATCCTATATCTCGTCGGAATATTAGTTCTCATCTAAATTACCCATTGTCATCGGTTTTGTTTGGTTTACTGTTTATTTAACCACCTAACAAAAATACTAAACCGTATTAAATCCGATAACGACCCGGTTAGAAGTAAAACCAAACCCATATCACCAAAATCAGATTCGTTTGAGAACAATTTATCTTGAAGAACCCTAGAAACAAGAATCCAATTCGTTTAATCTGTGGCAGGAGGAAGAGTCCTTAATTGCAATGGAATCCAATTTGTTATTTTCTCACGTAATCTTATTTCATATGGAACTAAGATGATTAAATTTGACTTCAGTTTTAGGAGCAAGCTCGATGATGAACATCATCATTACGATCTTAGATTTGAGATTTTTTTGAGAATTTCCACCTTAATTGTTTCAGTTATCGCCCAAAATTATGTCCATTGCGCTGCAAATGTGACGAAATCATTAGCCAAGGTCTGAATCTAATGGACCAGTTCATGGAGAATCCTCTGTTATCAACGACGCGAGGCATGGGAGTCAAGAGCTAGTCGACGTCGTCTTCGTGGCTGAAATATAAAAGAGAAAGACGATGCTCATACCTAAATCAATATGCTTGGGCTGAGCAGAGAGGAGCAAAGAGGCAGATCCTAATAATGTGCGTCAATGGAGGTTAATTAAATTTGGCTTTGGAGCTCGTGATTTGGTGTTTTAAACATATTGGTGATTTGGTGACAAAATGAAGAAGAAGAAGTGGTGAAGCCATTCAAGTGGTTTGGTGAAGAAGAAGAAGTGGTGAAGCCATTAAAGTGGTTCGGTGAAGAAGAAGAAGAAATTGGGTGATTTATCATTTATGGTTGGGTTTTAGATTGGGTCGGGTTTAATTTCGGTTATATTGAGTTTGTTTGGTTTTTTATCAGGTTTAGTTTGTAAACCGATTTAACCCAGCTCCGTGGGGTTTTAGTTCTCGAACTATTGACTCGGTGACATTAAGCTATGAAACTTTCAATTGGAGGGGAAATAAGAATAAAACTTTGATTTCATGGATATATGGACCGGGATTAAAGTTTGGGCTCTATCTGTTATGATGTCGTAGTTTTCGTGGGGAAATAGACCGTTTTTCCTATAACCTTCTATAGATTCTATTGAAAAAGGACCTCATACATCTAAATGTATAAGATCAAAAGGAAAAGCAGACAAATTATTATGAGACTCATATGGAAGACGTTTTTGTTTAGCTAAATGACATACAGAACAATGAGGAGGATGAGACAAACTTGACTTAGACATACTAGGAAGACTAGAAAGCTGATTTAACTTGTCAGCAGATGGGTGTCCAAGGCGCTGGTGCCAAAGAGTGTCATCAGCTATCAAGGATCCAGTGAATTGACCATGTGTAGAAGAAGCATCAAGATCTAAAATGTAGAGATTATGCAGAAGAATCCCTTTACCAATCGTCAAGCCCTGAATAAACTCCTGGATAATGCAAGAATCAATATAGAAATGAGCTGAGCAATGATTTGTTTTTAAAAGACTGCTTACTGAAATCAAATTGAATTTAAATGATGGAACATGTAATACATCATGTAAAATGAGTGATGATGATAATGGAACAATTCCAATGTGTGTAATGTTTACTCTAGTATCGTTAGGTAATGTGACAGTTACATCAGAGACTGAACTTGTTTCACTGAACAATGCTAGATCAGAACACACATGTGTAGTGGCGCCACGATCTATTATCCAACTACCATGAGGTAAATTTGAGTATAGAGATGAAAGACATTGATGTTGGAAAGTTAAATGATTATTTTCATAACGAAGAGAAGAAGAGGGAAATGGGATTGTACCAGAAGATGATTGAACAGCCATTATACCATGCTCTGTAATGGTTGGTGTGGATGATGTGGTCGGTGTTGATGATGAGATGGATGGGGAAGGAGCATGAGTCTCTGAAACTTGAATATGAGCTGAAAGTTGTTGAATCGCTTGGACTTGATCCTTATTCATGTTCCTAACATTAATATCCATCATAGGCCTAGCTGCAAGAGCAGTATATGGTGTAGAAGTAGCCATGATGTTAGCAACTGAATGAGGTCTTGGAGAATTCTGTGGAGTATAACCTCTAGGTTGATATTTTGATGGAGGAGCAGACGGTCTCTGAGCCTGATAGTTAGAGAAAGTGCTCTTAAAACCCGGAATATAACCTGGAGGGTACCCATATAACTTGAAACACTTTTGTATCACATGTCCAGACTGACCACAATGAGTACACAGAGGTCTAGGTGGCCTTGGACGATATCCATTTTGAACTGCATAAGCAGAATTCTCTGCTGGACCATGATAGTTATAAACTTCTTGAGATATTGGAGTGGGAGGTCCTGAAGCCTGAAACACCACAGTCTCTGATGTCGACTTTATACTCCTTTGCCTTTCATCTTGAGTCACCATATTAAAGGCATCCTCAATAGTTGGAATAGGTTTCAACATTAAAATGTGTCGCCTAGTAGCTTCATAAGATTCATTCAGTCCCATAAGGAACTTAGTAACACGGCTCCTCTGCTGTAGTTTTTCCCATAACAGTGCAGCATTACACTCACACGTTCCACATAGTTACGATACTCTTCCCACAATGTTACCAGTTCAGTATAGTATGCACTAACGTCCATTGGACCTTGCTGAATGATACTAAGAAGCTGTTCAATCTCATATACCCTAGGAGCATCATCTTGCTTAAATCTAGCCATCAAATTTTTCCAAATCCCTTCAGCAGTAGAGATAAACAACAAGCTCTGGCCTATTTTCTTTGAAACTGAGTTCATTAACCAAGTTGCTACCATATCATTGCAACGTGACCAAAAACCAAAATCACGATGTTCCGGAGAAGGTTTTACGATGTTACCGTCAATAAATCCAAGTTTGTTGCGGACATTGAGAGCCATCCGTACGGATCTTCTCCAGGAATGAAAATCTGCTCCAGTAGTGAGACGATCGGATACAAGAATCAATCCCGCATGATCGGAACTATGTAAGAAGTATGGATTCTCTTATTGATCAGTCGATTGACGAGAACAATCTCTAGTCGCACTCGATGAAGTCATGGATACGAAACGGAAGAATCAGATATCGAGAATATCGATGAAGGATGATTAAATCGATGCTGCGATGATTAAATGCAGGAATCGATAAGAAGAAAGAGAGCTATAGCTTCGATGAAGATAAAATGATGAATCTCGAACAATCGCAAGTGATAGAAGATGAAATCGGAGCTCAATTTGGTAAAATCGGAGCTCAAATTAAAAGAAATGGAAGATTAAGGATGATAACGATGGTGATTTCATAGTTTGGATGAGAAATCGAAGAAGATGATGAAGTTTTGAAGAAGAAACGAAAATGGCGGAAGAAGAAGCTTGAGAATTTCTGTTATAGTGAGAGAAAGTCTCTGTTTAGCTCTGATACCATATTAACTAGAGAGAGAATATGAGAAAATATGATTTATTCTTCTTAATGTTAATGTCTTATAATGTTGTACAGATCATGCATATTTAATTAAGTTAACACAATCTCATGTTGAATATCTAATTTCTCATAAATTTTCGATGAGTTTGGTTACTTAAAGTCATACTTAGTAGTTTCTCTATTTCTCTTATCCATTAGCACCTCAATGTAAGGGGATACACTTTATTTTATCTTTTAGAGTTACATGTTTTTTTTTTTTTGTAAATTCATACTTTTTTTTATCTGGCAACCAATGACAGAGTGGTGGAAACAAAAAAATACGTTAATAGGTAATTATGCTATTAATATGAAAAATTACAATAAAAGATAAAACTGATATATCACAATTATTTGTATTTTATATAGATAGTGTTATTGTTTGAGAGATAATGTTCTTATAGTAATAAAAATAAAATATGCAATATATGTATATTCCTATCAATTTTTTTTCTTTTCAGTATGATTTAAAACTTTATTAGAATTATCAAAAAAATTCCAAAATATCCTAAACTACCCATAAGGCCATAACTTTCCAAAATATCCTAACCACCCATAATGCCATAACTATTTATAAATGTGATTGTATTTTAAAAATATATCCGAGTATTCGCAACACAAAAATAAATTAATTAAAATATAATTTTAACTGCTTCACCACACCGACATACTATGGTTGTCGTTAAGCTTATGTTTCAATTTTTCGCACTATTTGTTCCACTTATACCACCTAATTTTCACTAACTATAACTGTTGTGCTTGTTCCACCAAATTCATTTTTAATTCACTGTGTTATCTACTACCATTCTTTCACTATTCAAACCTAGTATCAGATAAAACAAATTTTGCAATATATATATAATCTATATATATATATAAAAGCAATGGCGGACCCAGAAATGATTTTTACCTGGGTCAAAAAGAAAAAATTTAAGCAAATGAGTCATATCGGGGAATCGAACAGGAGACATGGGGGTGTCAATAAGCAAGGAATTGCCGACTTTGCTGCTGATTCTTTTAAGATTTTAGTGCAAAAACTACATAGATATTTATTTTACGTGGGTCAAGTGACACCTTTATCATGTGAATGGGTCCGCCACTGTATAAAAGGATTGATCCAAATTTTTACACCTAACTCTAATCTTTTCGAGTGAGTATAGCCATCAAATAGTCTACTCACCAAATCTTTTTATGAATCTAGTGCATGATATAAATTTTCCTGATCCAAATGGAAGTGGCGAAATACAATCTTAAGAGTTTACAATTAAAAAAATAAAAAGAATTTCAAATAATCTATTGATTATATGTAAGAAAAAGATACTTGGTAAGAAAATATGAATTTAATTATTGAAAGAATGATATATTATATTATGGTTATATTTTGAAATAAATATGAAGCGTCGCATATATTGATCTAAAGCGCAAAATCATGTTCGGTTAAATCACACACTTCAACAATATTGCAGCAATATAAAGCAAGAAAAGTTTCTTCCATAATTAAAAGGGAACTTTACTCAGATGTTATACATTTTATATGAAATTATCAGAAACATACAGATCTTTTTTTTATTACTATCATATTTCGGGTATATTTTTTATACCCAGCGTGCCCCTGTTAAACGTTACAGGAAAAAACGTAATTACAAAGAATGTCACTGCCACGTCAGCAAAGCCGCGTCACCACGTCAGAAATCGCTGACGTGTATTAATGAACTCAGCCGTCAAGCGATATAGCGGCAGTGACGGCTGAGTTACGGTATGTTTCGGCTGATTTAAGAAAAATGGCTGAGTTATGAGCAAACGGCTGACTTACGAGTATAACCCAGCCTGGAGTTACAGCTGACTTACTGAAATCTGTCTGAGTTATGATAAAATGGCTGACTTTCGAGCATAACCCAGCCTAAGTTACGGCTGAGTTTTCACCCGATGATTGATTTGTCAAATTTTTGGCTGAGTTATTGCTTCGACACGGCTGACTTAACTTTCTCCGGCTGGCTGAGTTATCAAAGACGACTTAGTTATGGGATGACGTTACGGCTGATTTATGTTCGAGTGTCATAAATCAGCCGTAATGAGCTGGATTAACGGAAAACTCGGCCTTATTACGGCTGACTTAATAGCGAAAGATTAATTACTAGAATAGCATGCAATGACGGCCGACTTATTAAACGACATGACTGAATTAAATATTTTTGGTTGAGTTACGACAGTAAACGGCTGAATTTGGCTGCCGTTTTTTCGTTTTTTAATTACTGTAATAGTATTCATGTTGCGACTGAGTTAAAGTTTTGTTTGATGGCTGGTTTAATTAAGCTGATTTATATTTTCGTTTGGTGGCTTACTTGCCACTTCATCAATTAAAAAATGACGTGGATGCAACATTCCATGTCATCATTCCATGTCATCATCATCAAAGGACAAAAAATAGGGCCAAATTTTTTCAACTCGTCTTCTTCACCTGAGTTTTTCACATCACCGGAACTTCCAATTCCTCATCGTCTTCCTCATTCTTCTTCAATTTCTTTCATCCTTCTCCCGATATGGTTGATCCGGTTCTGGTAATTGTTGTTTCCGGTAATTGGGTATAGAAACACAAATACGTATTTAACACCGATGAAAGAGGGTTTAGAGTTGTGCAGATAGATGCAGAAACAACGCACGAAAAACTTGTGAAGTTGGTGCTCGATGATAAAGTTAGACGAAATGTTGTGTCTCTTATTGTTTCGCGGCAAATTTACATGTCACGGCTGAGTTATATGCTTAATGGAAGACGAAAGGTTCGGTCAATTTACATGTCACGGCTGAGTTATATGTTCCAGGGAAGACGAAAGGTTCAGTAAAATTACATTACGGCTGAGTTATATGTTTAAGGGAAGACGAAAGGTTCAGTAAATTTACATGTCACGGCTGAGTTATATTCTCCAGGGAAGACGAAAGATGGGTGTAAATTATATGTTACGGTTGAGTTATATGTTTCAGGGAAGACAAAATGTTCGGTAAATTACATGTCACGGCTGAGTTATCATTCAGGGAAGACAAAAGGTTGTGTAAATTATATGTTACGGCTGAGTTACATCACGTTACGGCTGAGTTACATCACTTTACGGCTGATTTATAATACAGATCGGAAAGCAACATTTTTTTGGAGAAGACAATATGAAATTTATTGGTCAAATAACAACAATCAAATTAAGATTCGTAAAAATATGTTTGAGGGATACATAGGAGGAAGACTAAACCGTATGAATCAAAACATAGATAGAAGTAGAAATGTCTCCAAATAGATCGATTGAGAGAAAGATTAAACGAGAGACATGTAAAATCAAAGTAAAAGAGTAGCTATTCTTGATTTCAACTCAAACCTGTAACGAATAATGTAGAATTCCATAGATCTCTTTGATTTGGGTTTTGATTTTTGATGACTTTTTTCGTGAGCAAAGTTGCGAGTAGATCTGACGAAGCTTTTGATTTGGGACCCTATGGCAAGCGTTGTGGCTGTGAGGTCTAGGAAGATCCAGCCCAATCCTGCAATTTGAAGATCTCTGTCAATAGTTAGTTGCAGATTATTAGATCTAAAAGCTTTTCTTGGATTTGGAGACAAAAAAAGAGAAGAGAAGAAATAACGTGAGTTTGAGGAGTGTGAGATTGGTGATGTGGATTCATGACATGGATAATCAAATTTTTATTTATTATTTTTAATTAAAAACGAATTAAAAATTATTAATGAAAAAAAAAACTAATGAAGGGTGTTAATTGTAATTACACAAATGCTCAAAACATATGAGTAATTTTTAAAAGATATATGATATTCTAATTATAAACATACTTTTCTATTACATCTGAGTAAATTTTTCTAATTAAAATTCTACTTCTTTCTCTATTTTCATAAAAAAAAAAAAAAAACTATCCATAAATTAAACTTGTATATATTAACGTGAAGATGATGAATGAACTAACAAGAGAAAGAAATTAAAGTAGTTGATGGAAATGTAAAGAGCATGTCTAACAAGAAGAAACATAAAAGGTTTTATAACAACAAGATCGTCAAGAGACAGTAAACCTAAAATGGCGAACTCAAACAAGAGATTATTCCAAAAGGTAGCTATTATAACCGGAGGAGCAAGAGGGATCGGAGCAGCCACGGCGAGACTGTTCACGGAGAACGGTGCATATGTCATAGTGGCAGATATCCTTGAGAATGAAGGCATCCATGTCGCGGAATCCATCGGTGGGTGTTACGTTCATTGTGATGTTTCGAAGGAGGCTGACGTTGCGGCGGCAGTGGAGCTAGCTATGAGACGTAAAGGTAGACTAGACGTGATGTTCAACAACGCTGGGATGACGCTTAACGAAGGTAGTATCATGGAGATGGACGTGGACATGGTTAACAAACTTGTTTCGGTCAATGTCAATGGTGTTTTGCATGGCATCAAACATGCCGCTAAGGCCATGATCAAAGGTATATATTTATCATTATTACTTAATTAAATTCCACACTATATAAGTGTTTTCATAAGGGGTTTCCAATATGATTTTCTGTTTTATTATGATACGTTTTCGGGTTTGATTCAGATAATTCGGTCTAGCCAAATTACGGATATTGAAAGATTACTATGTTTTGGTTTAGTGTGATACGAGGTTTCGGTTGTATATCCTTTTTGGTTACTGTTGATAGGTTTCTTGTTTTGTTTTCGGATTGATATCATTTAGATCGGTTAAACGAGATTGTGCAGCCCTAATTTTTTTATTATAAGACAACTAAGTTTAGTTAATTATGATGTATCTAAAACCGAGAAGGGGGAGGAGGAGGATCAATAATATGCACATCGAGCTCATCAGGGGTAATGGGAGGACTTGGAGGGCATGCGTATACGCTCTCCAAAGGAGCCATCAACGGGCTTGTGAGGACAACGGCATGCGAGCTTGGGTCTCACGGCATCCGTGTGAACAGCATCTCTCCTCATGGAGTTCCCACTGACATCTTGGTTAATGCGTACCGTAAGTACCTTAACAATGACAAACTCGACGTTGCTGAGGTCACCGACATTGTGGCTGAGAAAGGGAGTTTGCTTACCGGAAGAGCAGGTACTGTGGAGGACGTGGCTCAAGCAGCTTTGTTTCTTGCAAGCCAAGAATCGTCAGGGTTCATTACCGGACATAACCTGGTTGTTGATGGTGGTTACACATCTGCCACTAGTACCATGAGATTTATCTACAACTAGTCTTCGTTGGTGATTTAATCGGAAATCTTGGAGATGTTTCTTTGCAAAAAAAAAAAGTTTATCTTGATTACTAACATATCAATCTTTCTTGATTCGTATATTAAAATAAATGTTTCCTAAACTACCTTGATACTAAAAATTATTTACTTTTTCACTGTTAGCAATAACTCATGATCTACTTATACGAAGAACTAAAATTAAAAATATTCATCATAAAGTTGGCGAATGAAACCAAAGTGATTTTTAATTAGACACGTTAAAAATAGAAAGATTATAAATCGACTAAATCCCTTAGCCTTCCAAACTAACGTTGCGGGTTCGATTCCTATATATTCGATTGCAATGACTTTATCATCAATCAATAAAAATTGATAAATTCAAAAAATTATAAGCACGATGATATATGAATCTTATATAATTCAAATATGAACATAGAAATTAAAAAAAAAACAATTTTGAAATAGTATAATTAAATTCAAAATATCAAAAACAAAGAAGATGCATATATGGTTCTTACGTATTCAAGAATTTCAAATAAACAATACCAAACTTTACTTAAAATCATCACATATTTCTAATAAGAAAATAAAATTGATATAAATAATGTAAATTTGTAATTTAAATCATGACACATGTCGCTATCTAAAATCATTAGAACTATGATATCTAATAAATTTTATAAAATTTAAACAGAATGTAAAAACCAAAATAAATAATTCAAAGGTACAACAGTTAAACTAAAAACAAAAAATTATAAACATGATGATATATGAATGTTTGAAAATTTAAATATGAAAAGAGAAATTAAAATAAACAATCTAACAATACTACAATCATAATTGAGGACAAACAAAAAAAACAGTTAAGTAAAAAAATTACAAAAAAGAAAAAAAAAATTGATCTCTCATATAAACTCAAACAAATAATATGAGGATTAGTTTAATTAAATCATCACATATTTCTAATTGGAAAGGAAATTGAGATAAATAATATCAAATTATAAATTATATCATGACACATGATAAAATCTTTGACTGATAACTGTTGATGATACTATTAATTACTAACTTTGAGAAACAAAAATATATCATATTTAGTTATATAATAACATATGTATCCTTTTTAATAAATTTGCCTAATTTGTTTCTTGTTTAATTGAAATATATATTTTAAATTATAAAAATGTATAATTTCCTTATTATTATCTTTTGACTTTTTTAAATTTTTTACAGAAATATTAATTATTTTGACTTTTTTAAATTGTTTACAGAAATATTAATTATTTATAATTATTCTTATAACTTTATAATTATCTTTTACATTTTTAAAATTATTTAAATTTTTTATTACTTACAATTATCTTTTTTAAAAAAAAAATTTTAAAATGAAATTTTTGTTTTACACGTGTCAAAATCTAAGATCGATAGATTTGCCACTTGTCGCGATCCTATGAATTATTAACTTTAAAAACCATACTTTATATAATAAGATTTTTTAACATGAAAACCAAGTAATCCTGTTATTTCTTGTGGTTTAAGAGTAGATGTTTAGTTGTGAAGCCTAATGGCTGAGTATTCTAAACTTTAATCATGTCAAAGTCGCGATGATACGACAACACAAATTCGGTGTTCTCATGAGATCAAGATAGGGATTAGAGAGCCATAGCCCATGGAAAGAGTATTAGAATGTCCCACATTGCTTGGGATTAAGATCTTTGGGTAGTATATAAAGGATGTGGCAATCCTTAACTCTTGAGCTAGCTTTTGGGTTAAGTTAGGCCACATTCCTAATATGGTATCAGAGCCCAAGGTTGGCCCAACAAGCAAATTCCCACAAAAATGGTTTTCCACCTATGTGGCCCATATAAGTGGCATGTCTTGTTGTATTTCCGAGATGTTGGGCTTGGGCAGTTTCCCGTTGGACCGTTTCTCACCCACATCTCGAGGAGGCCTATTAGAATGTCCCACATTGCTTGGGATTAAGATCTTTGGGTAGTATATAAAGGATGTGGCAATCCTTAACTCTTGAGCTAGCTTTTGGGTTAAGTTAGGCCACATTCCTAATAAAAAGATATTTTTTCCATCCTTGAAATCTAAGTTTGTGAGATTTTAGCGGTTTTTACATGTGGATTTGTACAATGTTTAAGATAATTAAAACCTCTCAATCTAGATGTTTTCAATCTATTCGAACATAGATTTAGCTTATTTCCACTTTCAACACATCTTAGAAGCAAAAGAGCGGAAATGAGCAAATATAATCTCAAATCAACGCATTGGAGTACAAAGTGACAAATCATTTGGAGATGGGAGACATGCGGTTTCGATGTTAAAAGTTCCACATGCCATAACCCAGTTGGTGACCATACGAAATAACCAAAAACCACCACACTATCAATCCAATATATTCACCAACACTAAAAGTTAACCAAGAATGACAAAATTGAAGAAGTACCTTGGGAGAAACCACTACAGATGCTTCGACGACCAGTCTATGGAGGTGGCTCTGTCCAAGTTTCCCCACTTTCAAGGTCCCGAAAGTCGAGCTCCTAGCTGATAACGTCACCAGTGATGCTTAAGCTGCGTTGTCGCCATTCCTGCATCCACAACCTCCAAAACTCATCTAACTCTGACAACAACAAATCTCACATATCTTCCATTTTTTTCAGTATTACCAACACTAAATCATCATCTGATCAACTAGATTACTTTCTCTGCCCAATAATTGGTAGAACTCTATATTTGGAGGGTTTTTACTGTTTTGAGTTTCTACTAGACTGGTCAGTCAGGTCATTGCAGAGTCCTGTGTCCGTAGAAGAATGCTTTTTGGTTACGAAATCGAACTTTTGATACTGTCTATACAAAAGCAATATCTCAGCTTGCCGCAAAAGCAATATATTCGAATCTCACCATTCCCATTTATGTGTATAACAAAGCTAGATAGACAAGAACCCAATAACATAACTGACCAA
Source organism: Arabidopsis suecica (assembly GCA_019202805.1). Taxonomy (NCBI): domain Eukaryota; kingdom Viridiplantae; phylum Streptophyta; class Magnoliopsida; order Brassicales; family Brassicaceae; genus Arabidopsis; species Arabidopsis suecica. The sequence goes on along the minus strand of CM032909.1, from coordinate 6,301,215 downwards.
TGGAAAAATTCCTCTTTGTGAGTGCAAATACAATTTAATCTGACTGTGATCTGCTTTGGTTTCCAAATTCCTCTGTATATGTACAAACTCCAACGAAACAAATTTGTTGCAGAGGCCAAACCCATGTCTCTTGTTGGTCAGATCTCATAGTCTATATCTGTTGCATTCTGGGAATCAGATTGCTTCACCAACCGTTCCTGCTCATCATACCTATCAAGGTTCTCACACGGAGCTGGGAAGATGGTGCCTATCACACGCCCCTCCACGTACGCACACTGAAATATGTGCTTTTTCTTGTACGTTATCCCCACTGACATGTCCCTGAAGGTTACATTTTTAACCGGAATCTCTTTGCTTCCTTGGATACGCACTGGTACACGCACTCCTTGACCGTAAATCCCGGTGTAGTTTATGTTCTCGAGTATCGGGAAGGCTTGGGGATTGAATCCACCATCTGGGTGCTCGTTGTAGTCCGTTTTAATGACAATGCCAACTCTCAATTCATCTAATGTGACATTCCGAAATGTTATATCCCGGACATACCCACCTCGTCCTGGTGCGGTTTTAATCCTAACTCCACGCCGGGAGCTCCAAATCAAAATATTCTCGACTGTGATATTCGAGACACCACCAGACATCTCACTTCCTATTGATATACCAGCGCTGTGTTTGCACAGAGGCTTTAGGTACACATCGCTAATTAGATCAACATTGATTAGGGAAAGCAATTCTCTCTTACCTAACCATGGAGCGGATGATGAGGTTGCGGATGAGTATGTTCTTTGAAGGTCGTCCATAGGTAGTTCCATACTGGTCCCAACCGCTCTTTATTGCGATTCCATCATCCCCAACGCTGATGTAAGAGTTCTCGATTAACATGTCCTCACACGAATCTGATGCACAACAAAAAGATATTAGCCACCATTAAAGCCAAGTAATGTACACAGATCACCCAAGCCCATACTCTGACCTGAATTTTATCAATAAGATTATATGTTATGTCCCATTAGGTACCATATGGTTATATGGAACGGTCAGATACAATGAAAGGAGCTGTGCCGCTCTTAAACATCTGAAATTCCTGAAGGCTACATATACTAGTCGCTACATATACTAGTCGCTAGAATCCTAGTTGCAAGTAGGGAACTAAGGTTAGTTCGCCCTTTTGTTTCATTGATCTTATAGCTTAGAGGCCTAGTGGTATCACTACTAATTACACCCATCTCGCAGCTCTAGCCATCTTGACTGTTTCTGTTTGGTTATTATATGTATCACATGAGCTTCAGGTACCTAATTCCTTTGTTAAATATCTGAGTTGCAACGTCCTGCCAAAGTGAGAATTACGTACCAGGATCGATACCATCAGTGTTTGGGGCTTCGAACACAGGTGCCAAAATGGTCATATTTGTGATTGTTACATTTTTGCAGTCATATGGGTGAAGCGTCCAAAATGGAGAATCACGCAAAGTGATATTGGCAAAAACAATGTCACTTGACCACATTATCTGCACCAGGGGTCCTCTCGTGTGGTTAAGCAGCTTTTGGCGATACTTCTTCCACCACGTTTGCCCCTGCCCGTTGATGCTACCATTATTCCCTGTTTTCCATCATAAATTAGCCAACTATCATACAGTTGACAGAATAAACGCCCAGATTTGGAAAAGAAAAGACTATTAGCCACATAAGTTGAGTAATATGCGTGGACTGAAAAGAAGGCTTTGATTATCAAATACATGAAATTAGTCAATTCTTGTCCCGAGACTACACTTAAAGCCCTTGTCCAGTCCAGCTAAGAGAGACATAACAACTTATAGAGTTATCATCTTTAGATTTCGTTTTTGCCTGGAAGTGCCTAATAATCTCAATTAAACTAGAGCTTAAACAGTAGAGTTGTGGTTCCACATCTAAATAGCCGTAATACATGAAAAGCCCTCATTTCAGCCACTCCCCAAAAAGCTTAACGAGGACAATGCAAGCACACCCTTAACAATAATCGAATCAGGAAACATTACATGCATCCACAAGAAGAGTCACACATTTGAAACTCAGTTATTACGACAGAAAACAGTCCCCACAAGCAAAATTCACAAACCAATCGACTAACCTGTGACAACAACATCTTTAAGATTCTGTCCATGGATGAAACTTCCATAACGAGGTCCATGATGCTCTCTTCCATAACCATATGAAGGTAAAGGAGGAAGTAAAGGCCAATACTTTTCATCCTAAAAACGTTTTAACATATAAAAAACAATCTTTAATGAATATAACAGCAGAAAACATAAACTGCCTCAAGTTAAGCTACTTCGAATCTGCTCCAAAAATCTAATTTTGCATTAAACCCTTTCAGGATAACAAACTCTGCAATAAAAAAAACCACATTTTTGCCTTAAAAAACTCGGAAAATCGAATCGAATCTTAAACAGATCTCTTCATAATCCTAAAACTAATTCCAAACATATAGATCACAATTCAAATTAGAAATCAGAGCAAACAAACCTGAAGAGCAAGAATCTCGGCGTTCTCGGCAAGGAAAAGAGTCATATAACTAGTGAGATTAAACGGAGCAGTGAGCCAACGACCAGGAGGAACATTAAGCTGACCACCTCCTTTCTTAGCAAGCTTTGAGATCTTATAAATAGCTCTCTCGAAAGCCTCAGTGTTGACTGTGACACCATCACCAACGGCACCAAAGTCTGTTAAATTGAAAACTACAGGTCTGAGCTTCGGAAAATCTCCGGAGGCTGTGGTGGTTGTTGTTGTTGTTGTTGAAGACGACCAGAAAACGGAGAAACCAGTGTAGAGATTTGTAGAAACGCCGCCGAATTGCCAGATGAATAAGGAAGCGAAAGTGGCGATCCAGAAAACAGTGACGAGAGATTTGTGGGAAGAGAGGAAACGTCTAGGGAGAGGATCTACCATGGTTTTTGGATTCAGAAGAACATTTGGAGGATTTTTAGATTAAGATCTTTTCAGAGATTTGGTGAGATGTTATGAATCAGGATTTGTTGTGTGTTGCGAGATTTGAGTGAATCTTAAGGGAAACACAAACTTTGTGTGTTTGTTTAATTGTGTGTTTGTTGAAACTAACGTCTAAGAGTAAGAGAAAGCGATTGAGTGAGAGAAGTGTTGTTGATGAGAGGAGAAACAAAGGATTCCTTTTTTCGCATACGGGTTAAAAAAACTTAAACTGGAAAAATTAGAAATTGGTTAAATTGAAAACGAACCGAGCTGAACCGAAAAGTCTATATTTTGGGGGTGATTGGATGAGTCTTTGAAGACTTTAAAAAGTTTTTTAAAGTTTTAAAAGCCTTATTTTACCAATCAAGTTTTTTTGGCTTTAATAAATTTTAAAGTCTTCAAAGTCTCTTTTTTATTTTTTACTCTTTACTTTTACTCTTTACTTTCAGTTTTTTTTTAAAGTCACGTAAATGAGACTTTAGAAATAAATAAATTAAAAGCTTATAGTTTTTTTCTTTTTCTTTTTCTCATATGTATATAAACTCTTATAACTTTCACAAATAAATTAATTTTTGAAAAATTTCAGTAGATTTACAATTAATTTTTTTTTCTTGTTCTTTTAAGATCCATTTTCCCACATATTTGGTGGTTATTTAAAATTGTAATTTCTACAGTCATAGTTATTACCAATCGGTTATAAAATTTATACAGTCAAAGTCTTTACAGCGAAAGTTTCTACAGCGAAAGTTCTTACAGTCAAAGTCTCTACAGCGGGAATTAACAGTCGTTACCAATCGGCCCCTTTATTTGTTTTATATTTTTTCAAAAGAAATTGTTTTTTATAGCACCTAATTTATGGACACAATTAGGACCCAAAACTTAAAATTTTAGAAATTGCATTATTATTAGGTATTATTAACTATATTTCTCTATAATTTATTATATTTCCGTTAAAATTTATTTTTTCCACAAAACTTTTCCGCCAAATAAAATTTCCGTCAAAATTTTTCTGTCAATTTTTTTTTTTACGAAATTCATGAATGATTCCTTGAACTTTAGGATGATTTTCACAAAAACACGACATACACACTACTTGATTATTGAACATTTGTTTTTGTGTATAGTACTAGAATGTGTAACCAGTAAGCTAATTTTTCATTCGAGAAAAGTGTGCACAACAATAAATATAATATTGGTGAAACATAAAGCTGCATATTGGTAAACACTAGGGTGTGCACAAAAATGAAATAGAACTTAGTTACAGGGCTTTATGGACTAGAATAGAACTTGATCTTATTGCTTTGATATATGCGTCGTTGCCTGCATAAGTTGAGTAACGGAGTATAAGGATTTTAGCCGACTTATCCTATAACCTAGTATAAGCCGAATCTTAGTGTTTCGTATGTCCGAGACTTGGAAGTAAACAAACCTAATTCTAGTATTTCTTAGATAGCGATCATTGAACCCCCTGCGATACCCTTGATGCCCAACGTTTGTCTCTCATAGTTTTCTTACGTTTATTTGCTTGCGTTTATTTACTTGTTTTCTCGTTTATTTTACTTTGCAATCGTGACACCACAACCAACCCCTCTTTATTGTTTTGTTCTAGCTTTACTCGTTCTAATAGACTTGTCTGAACTACTTCTCTCTCTGTGGATTCGATACCCTAAGTACTACGATTAATTTGCTGTGCACTTGCAGATGATTCGTTGTGTTCTTAAGGATTTTAAAACCTGACACCACCTCAATATGATAGTATGATGATTATGATGATGATAGTATGACGATGGTATGATGATATGCTTATGATGATATTTTGATAATGAGATAATAGATCATGACGATGGTAGTATGATGATGGTGTTCCAATGATGATGTGATGATTACCCCGTTGATGATTGTGATGAATAGAAAAACAACATTTTGGTTTTGTGTATTTATAAAATTATATATTGATATATTTGACAACATCATATATTTGACAATATCAATCAATTGTAGTAAAAATCTTCAACCTGTTAGAATTATAAGGTCGGATTGGCGTTGTCGAATAAATAGCGTAACTTTTATATTTGATTAATAGTTTTAATAAGGTTAAATGTTTTCTTAATTGTTTCAACATTTTAAGTTTTTTTTTTTAAAAAATTTAATTTAAATATAAATACATCCGGAATGATAAAAGTCAAGATAAAAAAACTATCATTTGCATAGATTAGGCAGAGATGAAATGTGAGTGGTAAGAATGGAATTGTTGATCCCCGGATGCTCTTCTGAGAAACTCTGTCTTGCATCTTGGTTATAAAATTGTACACAAAACAGCTATTTTAGAAAGTGAAGCATTATGTCACTTATCTTGATGCTTCTATTTTGTTCATCATTATGTTTCTTCCTCTGTTAAAACATGCTCTTCCCATGTATTCCCAAACGTTGTTGAACTAATGATCATCATTACGGTACATCATGTTTCTTCAACAACAGTAAGGCAATTGTTGAAGTAAAGATCATTATAAGAACAATTATAAGAACAGTAGAAACACGGATCTGCCGAGTGTAAACACGGATCTGCCGAGTGTAAGAAAAGCTTGATTAGTGGAAAATAGTACTCAGCTGCTAGCTAGTGTCATAAAACAAAAACAGAGATTGGAAAATGGAAATATAAAACAAATGAGGGCACTCATAGATCCAACCTTCTCATGGTGCTGAAATTCATGCAGCGTCTCATCTATGATTTACTTTGGGCATTCTCATTAGTGTTTTTGGGTTGTGATCCGTTTGGATTAATATAGCTTGTTTTGTGTTTTCATTGTTACCTATCTGTGAAGAGAATAGGATCAAGAGTTTTGGTGTTTATCACTTTCTTGTTTTTAGGTTCGACCTTGTCATTAGGCGTTGTTATGAAAACGAATAAATCATCGATGCATTTTTTTCAATTTTTGGATTTAATAAAGAAACTGAGAGCTCCACTCTAAACTTACCTTGACGTCTAAGCAGATGCAACAGTTAGCCAAATATGAGAAGTAAAACAAACAGAAGAGTGTACCTAAATTATTATCACAGGATGGTCTCTAGAGTTGTTACTAAGTTAGGGATCAATGCATTATCCATGCATTATGTGTGCTTAAGCGACAAGGATATTGATCCTCACTGTACTTTCTCCGCGAGCATAAGTCAAAAGAAAATGTGACATACACTCATTACTCTCTTAAATATGTCCATTAATGGATAACACGAGAAGACGTTATTTATGCAATTACAGTAGTCCAAGTGACTTTCATTGCTTATCTCTCTTTGATAAAAAGGCCGGATCTTGTTTTTCAAATAATCTATCTTCTTAGAAAAATAGAACTCAAAGGATCAAGGTTTACTCTTGAATTTCCTGCAAAAAGGTACCCATTTCCTTGCAAACCGGAACCATTTCACAAAAATATTCAAAAGTTTGCATAGCTGACCATCACAGGATACATAATACACACCTTTATCAAAGTTCGCTGGAATTTTGGATTTTACGGTATTAATTCTTATGAATATCAATTTCTAAAGCTTTCATTCACATTTAGCTCCCTAATGTTTTGTGACAAATACGAAAGATGTATGAAAAATTGAGAGGAGAAACCTGATCAATCATGAACACTAATCCAATAGCTAACACGGCTAAAACATCCCAGAAGCACTAGTTCCTACACAATTCATAAGCTAAATCATGTTAAAACAATGTGGGATTAGATAACAATTTCTGATTATTTTGATGGTCGAGAAAACACAGTTACCTGCACAAGGATGAGAACATCAAGAAGATTGTTGTCTTCACACAATGTCCAAGGAATACAACCGAGGAGCAGAAGATCAGGTGAACCTGAGATTTTAATTCAATGTCATTAATTAAAAGATTTAAGAGAAAACTGTGTAACTGTAACATCATATGAAACATAACACATAAATTTATCCACTGAGTAGTCCACAACAAGAATTGAGTAAAGCGTGTTTGCTGTTACAAGAGGAGGCTCTTTCATTGGCTCCACCACACTAACAAATACATCCACGAGAGCTAGATGTGATGGTTCCTACTTGTTGCGCTTAAGGAAAACTATCAAATGAAAATAAACAATACTACACATTGCGCTTTTTCTTTCCTGGTCTAGAACTTCATGCTTTATGGATACTGTATAACATGTAGAGCAACTAAATTTAAGGATACATATTTTATCTCAACCTTTCTTGTTAACCTATTAATACCAATTTCCGGAGGTAGAAATGAAAGCTTTCTATAATAACAACTATTTTAACAACAAAATTTATTATCAAAAGTTGTATGAAAAAATGGAGAGGAGCGTAAACTTATAAAGACCAACCTTAAACCAAGCATTTCAAAAGAAGTCTTGATGTGGTTTCAGGTTTTAAAATCCTTAAGAACACAACGAATAAGCTGCAAGTGCACAGCAAATCAATCGTAGTACTTAGGGTATCGAATCCACAGAGAGAGAAGTAGTTCAGACAAGTCGATAGAACAAGTAAAGCTAGAACAAAACAATAAAGAGGGGTTGGTTGTGGTGTCACGATTGCAAAGTAAAATAAACGAGAAAACAAGTAAATAAACGCAAGCAAATAAACGTAAGAAAAATATGAGAGACAAACGTTGGGCATCAAGGGTATCGCAGGGGGTTCAATGATCGCAATCTAAGAAATACTAGAATTAGGTTTGTTTACTTCCAAGTCTCGGACATACGAAACACTAAGATTCGGCTTATACTAGGTTATAGGATAAGTCGGCTAAAATCCTTATACTCCGTTACTCAACTTATGCAGGCAACGACGCATATATCAAAGCAATAAGATCAAGTTCTATTCTAGTCCATAAAGCCCTATAACTAAGTGGTGTGTGCTTGTTATAACACGATACACATTCGTAAGCTAGGTCTAGCGTATTAAACAACCTTGTGAGCAATTTAAACACTTGGGATCACGAGTTAGGACATGAATCTAACTACATGCATTAAGAAACAACTTACTTAGAAAGAATACAGTGTAAACGATCAAACAAAACCCTAAGTATCGCCACTTAAACGATCTATCATATTTCCCCCTTTGATTAACCCTTTAAACCCAACTAGAAAACTACTCTAGCATGGTTAAAGAGATCATCAAAGTAAGGTTTGATAAACTCATAAGAAAGAGAAGAATAAGAACTGAATAGGGTTTAGAGATTACTTCTTTGAATGTAGAATACGAGAGGTAAGACTTCACCTTAATAGATCTTAGAGTAAACAAGAGAAAAGAGAGAGATTTGGTGATTCTTCAAAGCTTCAAGGGAACGATGGCTGCAGCTCACGGCGAGGGTAGAGAAGACTTGATAGGCACGGTGGAGGCACTTCGAAGGCACACCTAGGTTTAGGGCTTCCAACATGTATTTATAGGGTTTGGAGACCAAGGATTAGGTCTAGGGGTAAAAGCGTCTTTTCCCGTGATTAGGTTTAAGTGCAAACTCGAGTTTCATGCAAGGGAGAAGTTTTAAAGGCCGGTGTGGAGAGTGAGAGGCAGCCCGGGCTCGGCCCATGTGGCCGGTGTGGCCCAGAAGCTCCGGATCGGTTGCATAGCTTCTGGCCGGTCTGGACATGTCTTCACTCTTCTGGTCATAACTTCCTAACGGCTCGTTGGAAAGCTCTAATTCTACTTCGAGGCGAATCCTGACTCTTCTAGATTTCCATAGCCACCGAGATCTCTTGATTTAGTAACCGGGAAGACCTCGAACGGATGCCATACTTCTGGCGTATAGAAACTATCTTGAAACGGGTTTTGATCGCCTTTTGGTCTTTAAAGCTCAAAAACTCTTAAAACCTTCTTGGCTCCATAAATACTTGAATAACTCCTTCTTAGCTCTGAAATCACTCCAAATGCTCCCTAAAACATAAGAAAACAATAGCAAATATGGGCGAAAATCCCATGTTATCAAGTCTCCTTGTTAAAAGATACCATTTTGGAAACTGATATAGAAACCAAGAAAAGACAAACAAGATCACACAAGTACCTGAGGTCCACCACATGGCATATGCATTTTTGATTGGATGAGTTGTACGATAATGCAAGACTCCTCAAAATGATGAGCCGGACAACTATCACAATATGATAAAGTTTCATGCGAGAAGATGGGATAAGAACCACACGGCTCCTAGGCAGTTCTAGCATCATCAACCCTGTAAGGAAAAGATCCATCAATAACCATTAGCAAACGATTCAGAAGATCATGTAACCTTAGGAGATATTCTGTAGTTTGGTGCTTAAGTCCTCCTTTCTCTACGATATATCCTTGAAGTTGAAGACTCCCTACAATCACATGAAAATTTGATTGACGAGATAAGAATCTTTACACAAGAGATTTGTACAAATATGAAATTATTAAAAAAAAAAAAAAAATTATAGATGAGATAGGCAGAGATGGGTTGTTTGGATTTCAGAGGACCCTTTAGCTTCCTACAAAATGTACTTGCTGTCAGTTTTCTTGGTTATTAGTACTATCAAACGAGAATGCATTCATATCAAATTAGTTTGATTGAAATGTAGTCAACTTTAATTAGCTGTGGAGATCTTGAACATGCAGTTGTATTGTAGTTTTCTTCTTTTGATCACCTTCAAGATGTTTAAAAGCTTTTCTTTAATGTACGCTTCCATTACTCGCAGTTCCTACAATAAGAGTTTTTCTGAAATTAACAAATCAATAAGATTCTTTCTTAAAACCAACAAATTAATTTCACAAGTAACAGTGAATAAAATCTTATTTCTTTACATTCCATTTCAATCAGATTTGGGCGGTAAAAGTTGAATTTTTATCCCGGGATCCTCTTCTCGACAATATCTCTCTTGCGTTTTTGCTATAAAATTGAATACAAAACAAATGATGATGATGATGATGATGGCCTTTGAAGCCTGGTGACAAAGGCATATTCAGACTATGCAAGAAATAACATTCCAAATAGATTTTTAAAAAGCCCACCTTAGATTCGATAGGAATTAGTTTTTTGATCAAGCTAAGCAAACTCCGCGGTGAGTTCCTCACAACTTCACATGAGTCCAAATGTGTATTTTAAACTATTTGCTGTAACTCTGACTCCTCAAATAGTATTGTAGTATGTTCTCTCAAAGTTTTTGCCATATTACAGAAAGTAACAGCTTAACCAAGTGTCGTTACAAAAAAGCACATTATTCAAGTTAGAAAGCTAAAAATTACTTTGTCTAGCCACAAGCGTAGCATGTAGCTTTTGGGGAAAACTAAACACAGAATCATCCTTTCTGACTTAGTTAAGGATAAAACTCATAGAAGAAAGCCGTTTAGAAGTTCAGCAAAGCCATAAGCAGATTTTCTTTGCTATTGTTGTATATCAACAAGATGGTTGAGAAATGAGATTGACCACTTAACCGGTCAACATAGGAATATTAGTGCGACAACTCTACAAGCTTGAAACAACTTAATTAAAATGAGACTCAAAGAAGCCCATACATAAATTACAAGCTCCAACGGGTTAAAAGTCTACCTGCTCAGAAGTAACCCTTTCAAATGATTTAACATCTATAAAAGAAGATCAATTTAGAATATATAGTTGATCAATGAATAAACACAAAATCAGCAAGAAAAAGTATCAATGAATAAACAGAAATCAACAAGAAAAAAGTAACATACACATGTTCAAACCTATATTTTTGTAAACTTGAGAAGTTCAAACAGGACCCTCTTCTTGCAACATCTCTGTCATTGTTTGTCCATAGATCTGAACAACCATCTATGATTTTACCAATCCTAGTAACTGTACTCCACAAAAGTTTCCAATCACCTTGGAAGGATATTGATGCTCTGCAAAGATTTAATGTAAGCTTAGGAATATGCAAACTCCCCAAAAATAAAGGAAAACGACCAAATAGAACCAAGAGTGAATGGAGCTAGTGTAAAAAATAACCTTCACCAACGAACATTTCTTGGTGGAACCGCTTTATTTCTCCATAATTCATTTAGTGCATATGCTTTCCATAACATTATTTACTACCTTCACGCATTTCTTATCTATTAGGCTAGTAGAATGGAGGGCACATTTTTAGTAAATTCAAATGTCAGTTCAAGAAATTACTTTCTAGTTGTAAATTTTCTTCACGGCGCCTTCTGATTTCTTAGATGATCGGTGTTTTCGGTAAATATTTGACATGCGTTTCACTAAAGCCAAGCTCTTAAAGTAAAACTCATTCGTCATCTCCTTTTTTTGATTTTCCACAACTCTGGAAGGATGCATGCTACTTTTACAAAAAGATCATCAAAGAAATTATTTGAGAAAAAAAGATAATATGGATCATCTGCTGGCGAATCAAGTAACCAATGATTTTACATCTACAAAAGAAGATCATTAGAGAAAATACTTAATAAATAAATAAAGCATGACTTGAAACATAAAACAGAAATCGAGAAGCAACAAAATATTACCTCTATGTTTTCAAACTTGTGTTTTTACAAACCACTACTTTATAATAACTTAAGAAGTTCAAACCTGTTCTTTGTAACATCTCTGTCCCTATTTCTCCATAGATCTGAACAAGTAGCTATGATTTCACAAATCCTAGAAACTACCCCAGAATTTTTTTCAATCACCTTGATAGACTAACAGGGGAAGAATATTGATGCCATGCAAAGATAATATGCAAGCTTAAGATATACGAACCTTCACCCACCTGCAATGTTATAAGGTGAGTTTCTTACCGAGAAAATACTTGATAAATAAATAAAGCATGACTATAAACATAAACAGAAATCGACAAGCAACAATATATTACCTCTATGTTTTCAAACTTGTCTTTCTACAAACCACTACTTTCTAATAACATAAGAAGTTCAAACATGACCCTCTTCTTTATAACATCTATGTCCCTATTTCTCCATAGATCTAAGCAAGCAGCTATAAATCCTAGCAATTACTCCAGAAGATTTTTCAATCACCTTTATAGACTAACATGGGAAGAATATTGATGCCATGCAAAGATAATATGCAACCTTAAGAATATACGAACCTTCACGCACCAGTAATGTTATAAGGTGAATTCTTGCTCTTCATTTCTCCCATATTTCCTTCAGTTCATATCCCTTCCACACCATTATTTACTACCTTCATGAACAAGTATTTTAGGCTCCAACTCTCAGTGAACAAGATCTGAGGGCTATTGAACTTTAAAATTTCACAATGTCATATTTGTATCAGGATCATCAAGCATCCACACTCTTTTTCCTTGGTAACACCTAACTGATTGTAAATATCCTTTACGAATCCTTCTAGTTTCTCAAACTTCTCCTTGGGAATAACAAGGAGGTGATCCGCCACAGTAATATTACCAAGTCCCGTGTCAAATTTTAGCTGAAAGGTAGATTAAAAGAACAAATCATGAATCAACTTCGGTAGTAATCTAGCATTTTGGGAAAGGCTAGTCTTAAATCTAAGCTGAAACTTCCATCAAGCAATTTGTATAAAGCGAGCCAACCATCAACAAGATTCATAACACATTTGACTAGCAAATTCTAAAAATAATTTTGAATCATTTTCACAGAACCTGATTTGCAAATAAGTGGAAAACCAGAGCTAAATCTAAAAAATGATACCATGTTAGGCTTGAATACCTTCATCTTTTGCAGTTTTTTGTACTCCACCTTAAGTGTCTCGAGTTCCTTCTCTTTGTCGTAAAGATGCTCTCCACTCGTTTAAATAGATTAGGTAGGATTAGATATGGGCTCCTTAGGCTTAAGGGACCTTAAGCTTCCTGAAAAACGACCATGCAGTCAGGTTTCTCAACTATTATTACAATAAAAAAAAATCGAGTGAAATAATGGGATGTAGTTTAGTTTTACTTCCTGCACAAAGTACTGCTCTGTTGCAGTTTTTTGCTTTTGCTTATCTTCCATTAGTTTCAGGGTTTTCCTCTAGCGGTTCTTCTGTACAACAACCTAGATGTAAGCTTCTTTAATCTGCAGTACGATTCTTCCATTTAATACCAAGTTCTGTTTTCTTCTTTGATAGTGACGATATTACTTATCTTTTCTGAGCTTGAACATGATTCTTGTTTCTCCAAGTTCAAATAAGCCAATCATTAAGGTATTCGTAAATTCCATATGAGTACACTCCAAAAGAATAACAGATCATTATAAGCCTGAAAGAAAGAGAATTAGTTGATAGTGAGAATATAAAAGCCCATAAAAGCAACAAAGAAAACGAGATAAAGAAAGAAGAACATTTCATATAATCATAAACTATACGGTATAAAAGGATATTTATTGGGCGACTTTGCTATTCTCCAAGTCAAAACATGAAGGATAATGTTAAAGCATGCACACATCTTGATAACTGATAAGAAAACGTTGGATATATATTTTTCCTGAATTCTCACCTGAAATTTTCTTGAGGATCCACGTAGATACATTGAGAAAAGTAGACAAAGTTATAATATGCAATATCAAAAAAAAAAATATGACTCTCATAATTGATGTCCTAATTTCAATTACCTATGTTGAAGGAAAAGGAGACCAAGTGAGAATCCCTGACAGTCTCGGAAGAAATCTTCTTGCTGGTGAAGTTTTGTTTTCTCCCAACTGCAAACCAAAAGGATGAGCTCTTTGTTCTCTCTTTTGCGTGCTTGATAGTAATCCTGGGCTGAGATAGCAAGAAAAAGATGATCAACTTTCAAATTCTAATATTACACGATCACAAATAGGTAGCCAAGTTTTGAACACTCTAAATTAGAAAATGTACTTAGCAAGAGAGAAAGTTAGGTAGAAAAGTACCGCTTCAACTTGTAGTGCCTTATAATTGTGAACTCCAGTTCGAGATACTTGAATAAGTGCAACTGATTCCATCGTGTCGGTTTCGTCTGATGAACCTTTTCTCTGTCATTCTATTTTTGTAACCAGAACTCAAGCGACCCTAAAAGTTAATGTAACTATAACAATTACGAATAGAACTGCAACCACACAGATCAGCCAATCTATAACATGTGCTATATTTCGATGGGAACCAATACCTTAAACAAGGGAAGATAATGAAGAACTTCAATGGGAATGTGAACATACCGCAGAAGTAACCAGAAACTTCAGTCTCCTGCATCCACAAGGAAGTGTACAATAACACAAAATTAGTAATCAACATAAACATGAAAACCACAGATGCAATATAGATCCTGGAAAAGAATCACCATGAAACAAGAAAGGTACTCAAAGAACAAATATGCTTTCTCGAAACTGAGCTGCATCAAAATTAGAATTATCCAAATCAAACCAAGTAAAAAATAGAATATTATAACATCTTATAACGGTAACAAAATCAATGACATAAACCTTGAGAAAGAAGTAGCCAAACCCTTAAATACCTGACCAAAAATGGTTTATATTCCTGAAGAACTCATAGATGATGAAGTCGTTCTTCTCCCTCTAAGTAAAAACCTAAAAGCCTCACAAGATTACGATGTTGAAGTTTCGCAACCAATGAGACTTCGTTTACGAACTCATTGTCTCCTTGTCCTGATTTCATTGACAATCTTTTCACAGCTCTATTCCCCCAGAATCAAGAACACCCTGGTGATTATTGAAACACATGTTATGAGATTGAATCATAAAAAAAAACGTTTAATTAAGATCATAAACATAAGAAACACTTATCAACCTTATAAACTGCACCAGATCCACCTTCACCAAGCACCAAGATGGTTGTTTGGAGAGAAGTCATTAGTTGCTAATCTTATGGGTTCAAAGTCAAGTTGCAATAATTGTGCATCTTTAGTTTTATGGTCTTCGACATCTTTGCTTGATCCTAAAGCAATAAAATTAAAAGGGTATTTAAAGTTAAAACTCTCGAAAAAATAGTTTTAACCTAAAGATTTAACTTTTTGAATAACTGCTTTACCTTCAAGTCTCTGTTTTGCTTTCTTCTATTCCTTTCAACACGAAGTAAAAGAGCATCTAAGTCAACATAGCAAGAACATGGGATACTAGTAGCTGTAATTTGCTAAACATGTCTTAGTAATAAGCAACTCGCAAAAGTCAGTTTCTAATACGTTTTGTGCCTAAGATGAAAAGCAGTAAGCACAACCAGTTTCCAGCCATATATATTAATTGATGGCAAGTCAAAGGTTTTGATAACGATTACGGATAAACATACCAAAGCTAAATTTAATGAGAAAAAGAAGTGGCAGTTAACAGAAAAGTCGATGACAATAAGGTTTAATTTTGCGCGTTCTGGCAGCTTCCCCTCAGTTTAAATGTAAATCTATCCTCCTCTATAAATGCAGAGCTTCCTCAGTTTTAATTAGTCTACTGGTCATTTTAACTTCATTATGTATAAGTGTGCTGAAAACAGAGTTGACATATGCCGAAACTACATAATTTAATTGCTTTTAAATGAGTATGTTCGCAAACCCTCTCTAACACAATCACATTAACTAGCACCATACTTGGAAAGCAGACCCCCTTCTCATATGGTTTAGACTCTAAGAAAACGTTTAGTCAAAAAACATAAACAACTAAACAGAGTTCAGGAAACAACTAATACAAAACCATCCTCTTAAGCGACCTAAAGCAAGCGTGAAAACATGAACACTCTATAATAAAGAGTACCTAACACAAAGAACTGAACCCACATAATCAAGAGCCGAAACAACTGATATATACAATCACTTTGCCCAACTAATCACAAAGAACTTCCAACATAACATTAACTCTCTGAAGAACAGAAGGAACGTGAAAATCCAAATCTTGGAACATCAAAATCTATACGTATCTAGAATTATCGACAACCTATAACCAAGAGATAAAACACATAAATTAACCAATTCAAGCAGCTTAGATATCAAAAAAAGAAACACATCCAAAGATAATCGCTTAAAAACCAGTGAAAGAATTACTGCAAGATTGTCATTGCAAATGTAACTGATACCAAAACAATTTCTAGCACACCCTACATGCTATCAATTCACAATATTGATGCCGACCAAATACTGATAAAGGCATGAAATAAGATGACCTTTTAAACCTCTTCGATAACTAATTCATATATATACATCCTGACTTACATTTACCAAGAACATGCAAAAAATCTATTCACGTGTCTAGACTCATTACAGTGCTAAGACTAAAAGCACAACCAAACAGAAAAAACTTTCCAATTTACTAGAGAGATGGCTAATATGCAGAGCAAAAGATTTTCTGGAAGCAAGATCCTTAACACTATACGCAATAGCTTCTTTCTTTCTTCAATAAAAGAATAAGAATTTAGATGCAACATCTGAGTTATCCAATAAAAAATAAGACAAACCTGTAACAACATACATTCAAAAGGATCATCTGTTGGCTATTGCGGAACTGCAGTTTTGAGCAATGTTAATGTACCAACACCAGCTTGCTGCCAGAAAAATTTGATACCAGCAAATTTGTAAATAGATACTGTAATTTCAAACTTAGAACATCGTCTCATGTTAGTGTAATATCAATCAACCGTAAAAATAAAAAGTACAAGGAGAGCGAAATATGGGACCTCATTTCTTTGTGCACTCTTTGATCTTTACTTTGCTTCTCTTTCGGCTTTTCTGAAACAGTCAACTTTAACCACCAATCCTATCTCTTCAGCCACCAACTCAAACAAGAGAATGAAAATTAAGAAAGAACACATAACTTTTAGAAAAGAACGACCAATAAAGTACATAGCCGAGTCAAATCTAATGGAAACCACATGTAGGATATGTTCAGAGAGAGGCTAATCTTAGAGATAAAGACTTCGCCACAACAACAGAAAAAAAAAAAAAAAAAAGAAACTTAAGAGAACCTTTGGTATCTCCTAATATCTTTGGAAAGGCACAATCTCTAAAGTGAGAATAGAAAAGCCAACAAACGCAACAAGGAAAATGTTTTTCTTGGAACTTCAACAATTTCCAAACACACAAAATCGAGAAGAGAATAAACATAGCAAATCACAGACATATCGTAGATCAGAGAAGAACTTTCACTCTCCATAGCAAATCTCAGACATATCGTAGAGCAGAGAAGAGCTTTCACTCTCACAGACATTTGAGTTAATGAGAAAGACTAAAACCATTTGGAAAACTAACTTTAAGGCTGGGTTAGTAATATAAGTTAAAGCAAACAGCAAGCAGCAAACATGCATCCCTTTACAGAAAAATATAACCTGCAGGCGTTAGACTATATAAAGAATAAACAAGTAGTAGAATCCAAATGAGAGAAACCACCATATAAGGCAAAATTCTCCCATGCCAGAAAGAAAAAAAAAACAATGTTAGATTTGGTTGAAATAATGAAGTCAACCATCTACTATGTAAGGAAAAGGTGATAAGACGCAATGTAATCAGAAGAAGAAAATAGCTTCATCGAGTCTTTACATTCGCTTAAAAAATCTACCATTCTCCATGGTGGTACCATTCTCCATCGAAAACGGACAGAACATGGCAGAGCTTGCACTCTTGACTCCATGGTGGCAACAAGAAGTACTTCACATATAAACAGAAACAAAACAATCACGAAGCCAAAAAGAATATTAAAAGAACATTAATGTCACTCCACCTGTAACCTTCAACAAAAAGAATACGTAGATAGGAATAAAGGATATTTATTGGGCCAGCTTCCTCTCTTCCCATCCAAGACAAAACATGAAGAAGTGTTGATAAAGCTTCAGCTCCTGCGGTAAAAGCAAAGAGCTTCTAAGTCAACAGATCAAGAACATGGGACACTAGTAGATGTGATTTGATAAACATGTCATAGTAAACAGCAACTAGAAAGATCTAGTTTCTAATTAGATTTAAGTTTTGTGCCTAAGCTGAAAAGCACTAAGCACAACCAGTTTCCAGGCTTAACCATTAATATATTATTTGATGGCAATTCAAAGGTTTGGATAAGTTCGAGAAATCCATGACAGGGGACCCCTTTAACATGAGATCCATATCCTTTTTTCTTCACGGAAGTTCATGATATGTCAATAGCTTCATATTTGTAACAGAAAGAAACATCCAAAAATGAGCTTATACTACTTACCAGAGAGAGCTTGTTCTCCCGGAAGAAATAATAAATTCAGAAGTCAAGGAAATTAAAGCAGCAGCCCTTTGCCTTGGTCCTTGGTTACCACTGCTAGACTGATCCTGCAGCTGAAGGGTAAACGTTTCAACATCAGTTTTTCCATTATCACATCTGTTCTTACCAGCTATTCTTGAACTTAAAGCAAGGAAACATAAAACACATGCATGTAGTATCTCCAGAATGTGGCGTGTACCAAGTAATAATGTTGCCTTCTTCTGGATGGAATTCCCTTACACATGTGTTACAAGTAAACATACCAAAGCTAAACTTAATGAGAAAAAGAAGTCGAAGTTAACGAAAAACGGAATTGGCATTTGCATACAGTGTAACAAACTTAATTTCTTTCAAATGAGTGTGTTCCCAATCCCTCTCTAATACAATCACGTTAACTAGCACCATACTTCAAAATAGACCCCATTGTCATGCTAATAACCCAAAAGATATTTGCGATCAGAAAACCTTACAGTAGCTTTAGTAGAATACCATGAAAAATGAGTGGTGAAGAAGCATGGCTCAATTCCCTCTGTGATTTCTTATAATGTATTTTTGGGCACAAGCCGTTCATTAACCAACCAGATCTATGTATCTCTGCACAAAAATGTACAAAGAGCAAACAAGATAGAAAATGAGGAGCAAAATTTATGCCTAAGAAGCAAAACTGATGAAGCATATTACTTAATCTCAAAACTTTATGTTTGTTTTTCCTTTGGGTCCACACATTGACCAACCCACATAAATGCATTTCTTCCGTCAAGAGGTTATAAGTTGTGAATCTCTTCAACCTGTGCACACATCTTGATAACTAATAAGAAAACGTTGGATAATTTTTTTAAATTCTCACCTGAAATTTTCCTAAGGATCTGTAGACACATTGAAAAGAAGAACACAAAGTAAGAATATGCAAGTTTATCAAAAACAAATATGACCCTAATAGAGATGCTTTGACTCTAATAATTGATTACCTAATTTCAATTACTGCTGTTGGTGGAAAAGGAGAACAAGTGAGAATCCCTGACAGTCTTGGAGGAAACCTTCTTGTTGGTGAAGTTCTGTTTTCCCCCAAGTGCAAACCAAAAGGATGTATGAGCTCCTTTTTTTCTCTTTTTCGTGCATGACAGTAATCCTATGCAAGAAAAAAGACGGTTAAATTTACCAATTGAAGAACTGTGATAAGAAGTACCAGTAATAAGCTTTATAAAAAAAATTTAGGCTCTACTTAGACAATTTCAGCTAAACTAATATCAAAGATAACACCATTAGAAACTACCTTTAAGAATTCAGAAACTTAAGCAGCCACTCTTGCTGCTTATGCGTACTATAGTTTCCATGCGAAAGTTTTAAACAGTCTAAAGTAGAAAGCACTTAGCCAGAGAGAAAGTAAGGTAGAAAAATACCGCTTCAAGTTGTAGTGCCTTATTATTGTGAACTCTGGTTCTAGAAACTTGAATGAGTGCAACTGATTCCGGTGTGTAGCGGTGTAGGTTTCGTCTGATGAACCTTTCTCTGTCATTCTATTATTGTGACCTCAAGTTCAAGATTCCATCTTGTAGGTTTCGTCTGATGAGCCTTTCTCTATCATTCTATTTTTGTAACCAGAGCTCAAACAACCCTAAAAGATAATGTATATCAATTACCAATATATTTCCTTCCAGCAACAATCAAAAGAAATACCTTAAGGACCACCATATGTTGAAAAAGTGCAACAAATTGTGGAAGTTCTTTACCCTCAAATATACGGGCCTGCAAGAAGATCACGTCATTTATTGAGTCTTTCAGTGGCTATTACTTATAATAACAAAACAAGGTACATGCAGTTCTCTTCCCTTCGAAGAATATGTCATTGTGCTCGCTAGACGAGCTGCTGTTTCTTGATCCTCCTAAAGTCGGGAGAAAACAAAAGTTAGATGGCTAAATTCAACATGTTCAAATATATACATAAAGCCATAAACTGAATAGATGAAATCCCTCACAATATGTACTCAAACTTAAACAAGGGAAGATAATAAACAACTTCCATGTGAATGTGAACATACCACAGAAGAAACCAGAAACTTCAGTCTCCTGCATCCACGAAAGTGTAAAATAACACTACATTAGTAATCAACATAAACATGAAAACCACAGATGCAATATGGATCTTGGAAAAGAAATCACCCATGAAACAAGTAAGGTTCTTATAAACTGAGCTGCATCAAAACTGAAATTATCCAAATCAAACCAAGTTAAGAATAGAATTTAACATCTTATGACGCTAACTATCACTGATGATCTGTTAGAATTGAAACCATTCCTAGAGGTATTTGAACCAGCTAAGAACTTGAAGACTACGTCTCTTGACCTGACTTAGCAACCCCAAAAGAACTGACATAAAAAGATTTGGTAGAAATGTGGAGTCTTGTCAAGGTTTGAAACATATCTTGCTACAATATGAAAAACATAGAAGCCTAGAGTAAAAAGGAGAATTGAGTAAGCAAACATTTACTAGAAGTTACTAGCTCCCCTATTCGGAAAAGATAAAATCAATTAAAGTAGGTATAAACATAGGAAACAGGTAAAGCTCTTTAGCACAAGTATTGATCACATGTATACAAAATATAATGTAGAGAAGTAGGAACCTATTTGAATCTAACAAAAACAAATTAAACGGTACAAATGAAAACGCACCTATATCTCATAAGAACTTAATCCTAGGAAATGATGACGCTAAATAAACTAGGAACGCCTAAAGACATACCCTAAGAGGACCAATGCTTTCCTCTCTGCGATGTAAAACTCAATAATGTATTACAAAAACATGAGTAATAAGCATTGAACATAAAAAAGCTGTATCATTTCATAGAAATCAAGCTAAAAAAATGGCTAGTAATAGAATGAATTTAAAAGTTTACTTCCCCTTATGATTCACTTAGCCCCTTGATACGTTTGAATTGAACAAGCACTTCTCTTGGAAGGTATCTATTCAGTTCGTCCTTGATTTTTTTATCCACTATAAAATCGATCTTTCACAATATTCAGGATCAACCAGCTTGCCAAGGGAAAAAATCAAATCTTTATTGATCTGTTCTGCTAAATATGATACCTAAGCCCATTTTAGATTCTTGATAGAAAGACAATTTTAAGGTTTGGTGATATAAATTAAAGCAAACAGAAAAAATATAGATATATATATATATATATATATATATATACCTTCAGGGAAATATTCAACATATGCGCATGTATGATTATTAGCGATGAGTTTACGTCTCTCATAGTTAACCTGCACACATTAGATAAAAAGTTATACAAGTAAAATCCAAATGAGAGAAAGAACCATATAAGGAAAAATGTGTACCTTGCAGGTCACTTTGTCCCACATTGATAGATCTCCCATTTCATTAGAGAGATGACGTATATGCTGAGTAGTACCCGGCAAGGTGATTCAACATCTGAGATAAACAGGAAAAACTAGTAAGGCTATAACTATATGTATTCAAAGAAATCACCTGTTGCTGAAACGCCTGTTTTGATGTAGCAATACCAACTTGCTGCCAAACAAAAATGGTGTCAGCATTTGTAATTTATGTTAGAGAGAAACGTTGGAACAAATTTGGCTGGGCACTCTATGATCTTTACTTTGTTTCTCTTTCGGCTTTTCTGAAACAGTCAACTTTAACCATCAATCCTATCTCTTCAGCCATCAACTGAAACAAGAGAATCAAAGTGACGTGAGTGACGAAGAAAATCTGAAAAGCACACAACCATACACGAGGAGAAATTATATTTGATTGAAATAATGAACTACTATGTAAGAAAAAGGTGATAAGATGCAATGTAACCAGAAGAAGAAAAAAAATAAGTACATTCTTGACAGTGTTTTTCAATCTGAGAAACCATCTAAAATCTAAATCAAGTAAAAATTAATCTAACGTCTAAAAACAGAAACTGGAAGACCATCAAAAGAAAGAGATAAGTTGTCGCACGAGTCAACCAATTAGGAACCAATAATTATCATACAGGTCTAACCTCTAACAGAGCTTGAAGAATAACTCACTTATTTTGTTTTTTTTAAATGAGAAAAGAAAAGCCAATAAAGAAGTAATGATCAATCAGGAAGGAAACATTTCAAAAGGATATTGACACAGCATACAGAAGTATTGATCAATCAGGTATAGAAAACCTGTTAAAAGAAACAATAATGAACATCATAGACGTGATAAAGATGAAAGGAACACAAACTAATTCAGTAAAAACAGTTGAAAAGGAACATATCTAATGAATTTTAGCTCATGTTGCAACCAAATAAATATTCAGTAGTAATAATTTTCAACAGCTATTAAACCAAGTATTGAAGAACCAAAGGGAGGGTAACTCAATAGAAAAGCTAGACTTACCTGGCTAATGCGAAAAGGGTCATGAGTTTGAGACGCCATGAATTTGTTCAGGTTGAAGAGTATATTGAAAAACATATCCAGAAAGTTTAGATGCTTTCAGATCCTGGAATGAGATGCAGTTCTCCTTCTGAAAGAGTCATTCAACACATTGATGTTTCGAATAAGGAAAAAAAAAACCAGAACAGCCATGGATATTAAAATACCATGTTATGTTTGAAAGAACTCTTGCCACTGGTTTAATCATGTCGAATATTTGACAGAGGATATCTTCAAAGAGTACATGTTCATTGGGAGTTATCACCACCCCATCTCCATTCTCCAGCCAGGTATATATAAGCACTTGAACCTGCAAATGTGGTTTTCATCAATATCAAGGGGAAAAAAAAACACAAGGCTGCCAAGATCATATGTTAACATCCATAGGAGATAGATGAGCATACCAGTGAGGAATCATATATTATATAATGAATGGAAACGAGCAACATATCACTACCCAGACATATGTCTTAGTTTCGATACGAGTATTCTATGTTCATGAACAAATTAAATGGATAGTGAATTCAAAATCTCAAGTAGACATTTTGTTTCATCAAGAAGGCCACATATGCCACAAGCAGGCAACAGACGTGTACCAATATTTAAGACTAGGCTCAGATGACTTATCCTCCTCAGCGAGAATAAAGTATGCAAAATCTTTCAATCAAGAGAGAATGAAACACATACCACTACTAGACTGATCCCGCAGCAGAAGGGTAAATTGTACACACATGAAATATACCTCACTCAAGATGAGATTGATGCCACGGGTTGCCAAATCCTGTCATAATGTTTTAGGAATAGTATAGTTAATAACCAGATCATCCAATGAAATCCAAAAATCAAAGTAAAGTATGAATACAAAATTAGGAAACAAGTAAAACCCCTGAAACCATAAACAGCCACAAGATAACGTGCAATGTCCAATCAATGCTCAAGCAGCCACCAAACACAACAAACCACTGCATCGACAGAAGAAAGCCACATGTTGCAATTTATGATTACAAGAGTTTCTCACATTGAAAAACTCTACAACCTAAACCAAGTACGTAATATAGGTATGAAAAATAAAGAGGCAAAACCTGAGGACCATTAAAAGAGAGAGACCAAAACGTGATATCCCTGTGTCTGCATAAGAAGTATATTTAACAAGTCAATAAAGGTAACCAATGCAAAAAGGAATAAAACAGTATAAAGAAAACACCCATGAATCAAGAAAGTTTCTCAAGACAGTGCAAGAATTGCCCCATATAATACCGAAACTCAAACAAGGTGATCGCTGGAAATAAACGGAAAAGTTACATAGCAAAGTTTGAGATGTTTGACACACAAAAAAGTCTCACACGCATCAGAGTAAAAAATGTAAAATTGCAATTCTACATTTTTACTTTTGTTTTTCCAAATATCATGTGTCTTGTGTGGTTTGTACTTACGGAAGTATACATTTTTTACTCATCAGAAATAGATCAATACTGGTAAAGAACTTACCCTCATTGTGATGCCTAACTTGTTACTTCTGGTCTTCATGGAGGTGACTTTGAAATTGCGAGAGGGCAGCTACTGCTGCTGCTCTTTGTGACGCCTGACTTGTTTATTCTTGTCTTCGTGGAGGTGATTTTGATGATTGTGTAGAATTGAATGCAGATATAAAGCTTCCCCTTGTCTTAGAGACCCCCTTGGCTTCCATTTGAACTGTCTCGGCTCAGTTAAAGCAAAGAGCGTCTAAGTCAACATATCAAGAACAAGGGATACTAGTAGCTGTAAATCAATCCTCCTCTATAAATGTAGCTTCCTCGGTTTTAATTAGTCTACTGGTCATTTTAAAAAAAGAGATATAATCTATAACTTCATTATGTATAAGTGTGCTGAAAATAGAGTTGGCATGTGCCGAAACTAAATAATTTAATTGCTTTTAAATGAGTATGTTCCCAAACCCTCTCTAACACAATCACATTAACTAGCACCATACTTAGAAAATAGACCCCCCTTCTCATATGGTTTAGACTCTAAGAAAACGTTTAGTCAAAGAACATAGACAACTAAACATAGTTCAGGAAACAACTAATACAAAACCATCCTCCTAAGAGACCTAAAGCAAGCGTGAAAACATGAACGCTCTATAATAAAGAGAACCTAACACAAAGAAGTGAACCCACATATTCAAGAGCCGAAACAACTGATCTATACAATCCCTTTGGTCAACTAATCACAATGAACTTCCAACATAACATTAACTCTCTAAAGAACAGATGGAACGTGAAAATCCAAATCTTGGAACATCAAAATCTATACGTATCTAGAATCATCGACAACCTATAACCAAGAGATAAAACACCAAAATTAACCAATTCAAGCAGCTTAGATATCAAACAAAAAAACACATCCAAAGATAATCGCTTAAAAACCAGTGAAAGAATTACTGCAAGATTGTTATAGCAAATGTAAATGATATCAAAACAACTAGCACACCCTACATGCTATCAAATCACAATAGTGAAACAGACCAAATACTGATAAAGGCATGAAATAAGATGACCTTTTAAACCTCTTCGAAAACTAATTCATATATATACATCCTGACTTATATTTACCAAGAACATGCAAAAAATCTATTCACGTGTCTAGACTCATTGCAGTGCTAAGACAAAAAGCACAACCAAACAAAAAAAAATTCCAATTTCACCAGAGAAATGGCTAATATGCAGAGCAAACGATTTATTGGAAGCAAGATCCTTAACACTATACGCAATAGCTTCTTTCTTTCTTCAACAAAAGAATATGAATTTAGATGCAACATTTGAGTTATCCAAACAAAAAAAAAGACAAATCTGTAATAACATACATCAAAAGAATCACCTGTTGGCTGTTGCGGAACCGTAGTTTTTAGCAATATTAATGTACCAACACCAGCTTGCTGCCAGAAAAAATTGAAAATGCACAATCTCTAAAGTAAGAATAGAAAAGCTAATAGAGGCAACGAAAGAAAAACATTTTATATAATTATAAACTTACAGTATGAAAGGATATTTACTGGGGCAGCTTGCTTTCCTCCAAGACATCGAAAGTTACGTGTATTTACAATAAAGATGTTGTGGTAGAGTAGTGTTGACAGATGCTTACCTCTTCACGCGCCAAAACATTTTTGAAAGCCAGAGCTTTTGCTGAATCAAACAGCCTTAACCAACATTTCAAAATATAGAACAATATTGCTTAGAAAACTCTTTTATTTGCTTCTTGGTTTCTAGATTTGACTGTTCTTACCGATCTAGATGTTCACTCCTATTTAAATATATGATTTATAGATATGGCATCCTAAAAGCAATTTCTTCCCTAACTCAACATTATGGATTTTTGGTTGCCACCGGCGATAGTTATCATGTTTACTCAAATAAACATACGTGGTCTAAGTTGTTGTAATTTCTACCACTTATACCGCTTAAGAAAATGTGAAATGAATGGCAAATATACACAAAGTCAAATCATACCTGATAGAAGAAAAAGGTTTATAGATAAGAAGTAATCAGAAAACCGGAATTACAAACACTATGCATCCTCGCTGTCCAGATAGAGCGCAAACCTTCTTGACTCTCCTACAAGCTCTACGATCTAAAAAAAAAACAGAAGTTACTCTCAGTAATTGGGAAAATCAACATCTCAAGTTTAATATAAGAATAAATAACTATCAAAAGACGAAAAACCTGATACCAGAAACCACCAATAAAAACTATCAACTGAAGAGGCTCGTGGCTACCAATTATAAACCAGAATCTTCAGTCTTCTGCATCTACGACATTGTAAAATAACACAAAATGAGTAATCAACATAAACATGAAGGTTCTCAAGACAGTGCAAGAGTTGCCCCAAAAACATCTAAGCAAACAGTTTTAGGAGTTACTTAGCATTAGACTGATCAATATTATCGCAGAAGCAGCAGAAAATGCGTCATAAGGACTTCGCCTAAACAAAAAAAACAGTACAAAAGAGAACCTTTAGTATCACCGTATATCCCTGGAAAGGTACAATCTTTAAAGTTAGAATAGCAAAGCCCACAAAAGTAATAGGGAAAACGAGACAAAGAAAGAAAAACATTTCATATACTCATAAACTTACGGTGTAAAAAGGATATTTATTGGGCCACCTTGCCATCCTCCAAGGCAATGTCTATGAATTTGTTCAAGGGACGAAGGTGATCTGACGAAACCTGAGGACCATTATTAGAAAGAGAACAAATGCTTTCAATATGAGATTGATGACATGGGGTTGCCAAATGCTGTCATAATATTTTGAAAAAAAAAACAGTCAATAACGAGATCATCCAACGACATCCAAAAATAAAGTAAAGTAGGTATACAAAATTAGGAAACGAGTAAAAACCCTGAAACCATAAATAGCCGCAAGATTCCAATCAACGCTCAAGCAGCCACCAAACAATACAAACCACTGCATCGACCGAAGAAAGCCACATATGCGATTTAAAATGAGTAGAAGTGTTTCTCGTTTTGAGAAGCTCTACAACCTAAATCAAGTAAGTAATATAGGTTCGAAAAATAAAAGAGACGAAACCTGAGGACCATTAAAAGAAAGAGCCCAAAACGTGATATCCCCTGTATCTGCATAAGAAGTAATTCAACATGTCAATAAAGGTAACCAATGCAATAAGGAATCAAACAGTAGAAAAATAACCCGAACAATGTGATTTGTGGAAATTTTCTTCGACTCTTTTCCCATAATTAAAGTAAATCACTGGCACTGATAGATACCAAAAGCAACTCAAGTAATTGCGGTACCTTTGTGTGCACATGAAGAAGTGTTTGGCGTTGCTGACTCAGATCTTGGAAAACTTAGATGCCAACCTCTGCTGTCTCCAGCATTAGTCTTCTACTCTCCCTGACTCTATTTCTTGATTGGTCAAGCCTCTTCACTGACATTGCCAATCTTCCTGTTTCATCAGCAGATACCTGGAACGAGGACAATAATGTCAATCGCAAAAACGCCTCTGACATCTAAAAGTTTGTGCGAAGATGACAAATAAAGAAGGGTCCCTCAGGACACATAAGCTTAACTGATGCGAGTCAATTAAGACAACTAAGATAATGAGAAGACAAGAGTTTCTATTTAGGAGTTAGGAGCTTACTGCATGCAGATCCGCAATTCCATATTTCATCAATTCGCCACCGACGAGACTGCTTAGTATCTGAGGACAAAACTCGTTTTAATTCCTTCTTCAATTGGTTCAGATCAGATTTACACTCTTTTAGTTTAGAAAGATACAAAGCTTTAGCACTCAGCTGCAAACTTCTAGCCTCAAGATCCACTTTCCAAATCTACAAAACAAAACACAGAAGCATTAATTGAGTATAAAAACTAGAACAGAACGGTATAAATATTAAGCAAGTTAATTGTTAATACCAAGACATCAGCTTCTTCTAATCCAGACTTGCTCTCAGTAATCTTCGACTCCTTCTCCTCACAATGCTTCTCTCATAAAAGAAAATTGAAGTTACGCAAAGATAAAATGAGCAACTTATCTTTTAAATGTCACGATGCAATCATGTAAATACCAACAAAAGAGCTTCACGTGCTGCTTAAGAAAAAGTGAAATGAAGGGGAAACCCTCTTGACTCCTCTACGATCTAAACCAAACAGAAAATATTCTCAGTAATATAAGAAATAAATTATGATACCAGAAACCATGAATAAAAAACTATTAATTGAAGAGGCAAGTGGCTTCCAAATAGAAACCAAAAACTTCAGTCTCCTGCATCCATGACAATGTATAATAACAAAAAATGCGTAATCAACATAAACAAGATATTTATAGGGCCAGCTTGCTACCCTCCAAGTCACATCATGAAGGATAATGTTAAAGCATGCACACATCTTGATAACTGATAAGAAAACGTTGGATATATATTTTTCCTAAATTTTCACCTGAGATTTTCTCTAGGATCCATGTAGACACATTGAAAAGAAGAACACAAAGCTATAATATGCAAGTTTATCAAAAACAAATATGACCCTAATAGAGATGCTTTGACTCTCATAATTGATTGCCTAATTTCAATTACCGCTGTAGGAGGAAAAGGAGAAAAAGTGAGAATCCCTGACAGTCTCAGATAGCAGGTTCTTAATACAAATAAAACAACATTCAAGCATCCTTTTCAAATTCAAACATTACACGATCACAAATAGGTAGCCAAGTTTTGAACAGTCTAAATTAGAAATTGTATTTAGAAAGAGAGAAAAGTAAGGTAGAACAGTACCGCTTCAACTTGTAGTGCCTTATTATTGTGAACTCCAGTTCCAGATATTGAATAAGTGCAATTGATTCCGTTTGATGAACCTTTCTTTGTCATTCTACAGTATTTTTGTCACCAGAACTCAAACCACCCTAAACGTTAATGTAACTATATCAATTACGAATAGATTTTGTTGCAGCAACAATCAAAAGAAATACCTTAAGGACAACCATATGTTGAAAAGTGCAACAAATTGTGGAGGTTCTTTACCCTCAAATATAGGAGCCTGCAAGAAAATCAAGTTAATCAACAATGTTTCCGTGCTAGTGGCTATTACTTACAATAACAAAACAAGGTACCTGCACTGGTCTTCCCTTCAACGAATTTTTCATTGTGTTCGCTAAACGAACTGCTGTTTCTTGATCCTCCTAAACTTGGAGGAAAAAAAAACAGAGCCTGCTAACAAAATCAATGACACCCGACTAAAAATGGTTGTGAGAAAATGAGAAAATAAAAGCCAATTAAGAAGTATTGATCAATCAGGTATACTCAGAAAATGAAACATTACAAAAGGATATTAATTCGGGTAACTCCAAGACACACATCATAAAGAAGTATCGATCAATCAGGTACAGAAAACCTGTTAAAAGAAACAATAATGAACATCAGAGACGTGATAAAGGTGAAAGGAACACAAACTAATTCATTAAAAAGGGTACAAGGAACTTATTTGAATGTGTTAACCAAATGACCCATGTCAAAGTACTGTGTCCTGTTGTCAAATGAATTTAAGCTCATGTTGTAACCAAATAAATACAGTAGTAATAAGTTTCAAAAGCTATTAAACTAAGTATTGAATAACCAAAGGGAGGGAAAACTCTATAGAAAATCTAGACTTACCTGGCGATTGAGAAAAGGGTCACGAGATTCAAACGCCATGAATATGTTCAGGTTGAAGCGTATACTTTGAAAACATTTCCAGAAAGTTTAGATGCTTTCAGATCCCGGAGTGTGATGCAGTTCTCCTTCTGAAAGAGTCATTCAACAATTGATGTTTCAAATAAGAAAGCAAAAAAAACAGCCTGGAATATGAAAAGACCATGTTATGATTTGAAAGAATTCTCGCCTCTGGTTTAATCATGTAGAATATTAGACATAGGATATCTTCAAAGAGTACATGTTCATTGGGAGTGATCACCACCCCATCTCCATTCTCCAACCTGGTCTATATATGCACTTAAACCTACAAATGTGGTTTTTATCACTATCAAGCTAAGGGGAAAAAAAACACAAAGCTGCCAAGATCATATGTTAACATCCATAGGAGATAGATGAGCATACCAGTGAGGAATCATATATTATATAATGAATGGAAACGAGCAACAGATCACTGGCCAGACGTATGTCTTGGTTTCAATATGGGTATTATATATATGTTCCTGAATTAATGGTTCGTGAATCCAAAATCTCAGGTAAACACTATTGTTTCATCAAGAAGGCCACATATACCACAAGAAGGGAAGAGACGTGTACCAATATTTAAGACTAGGCTCAGATGACTTATCCTCCTCAGCGAGAATAAAGTATGCAAAATCCTTCAATCAAGAGAGAATGAAACACATCCCACTACCAGACTGATCCTGTCATAATGTTTTAAGAAAAGTACAGTTAATAACCAGATCATCCAATGATATCCAAAAATCAAAGTAAACTAGGAATACAAAATTAGGAGAGGAGTAAAACCCAACCATAAGAGGACATGCAATCTCTAATCAACGCTCAAGCAGCCAAATCAGACACCCAAACTCCACACCACTGCATCGACAGAAGAAAGCCACATGTTGCAATTTATGAGCCAAAGCTTAGAATACAAGTGTTTCTCACTTTGAGAAACTCTACAACCTAAACCAAGCAAGTAATATAGGAATGAACAATAAAAGAGACAAAACCTGAGGACCATTAAAAGAGAGAGACCAAAACGTGATATCCACTTTATATGCATAAGAAGTAATTTCAACATGTCAATAAAGGTAACCAATGCAATAAGAAATCAAACAGCAGTAAAAAATTACCCAGAATATATGATCAGTGAAAAGAAATTAATTTATTCGACTCCTCCTCTCCCATAATTCTTCCAACTCCTAAAAAAAAAAATTAAGTTACGATAGTAATTATTGAACAGTAAGTAACACAGAATTAAAATCTAGGAGCACTTTTACCAGGACTAGTCTCGTAACATCTCTTCAAGAAGACCACAAATTCAATATAGACATGTCTAGTAGCTGTAATTTGCTAAACATGTCTTAGTAATAAGCAACTCGCAAAAGCAAGTCGCGAAAAAACAAAAGAGAAGAAGGGAAGAGACGGGCACCAATACTCAAGACTAGGCTCATATAGTCCGATGACTTATCCTCCTCGGCTGCTACAAACACAAGTTAGTCAGATACATACTTGATACTACCTCAATAGTAAGATGACCCACTACTCATATTACATACCAGAGCTGCTCCGAAGGTATCATAGGATGCAACTACAACAATTCCAGAAAGCTGGTTGGAATCTCCATCTCCTCTTGATCCCTTCACACAAACCAAATCCTCTCAGGCTTTCTGTATGTCTCAAATCGAAAATAAACGAGTAACTAACAAGGATCCAATGAGTAACTAACAAGGAGCGGGCAGATCAAAATTAGGATAAGTAATAATATTTAACATGAGGGAAGTATACACCAAATTCGTTGTTGCTGGAAAATGGAAGAGCTTAGACTGTTCCTATAGAGATGATGAAAGCAAAAATGATACATCGCAGGGAAACTGGACTGTAGGATTCGGCAATGCATGCTACTACAAACCAGATCGTTTAGAATTTAACAACTGATGTTCCCAATACTGAATTAGCTAATCATTGAAGACACGGCAAAGAAGGTTATGTTACATTTGTACATTTCATAGATATCAAAGCTAGTCATGAAAATATGAGAATGAAATTAAATAAAATGCATTACCTGAATGTTTTTGATGGTATGAGATGCAATTTTCCTACTCTGATACAGAGATAACAAGCTTATATCTGAAAATTAGTCACAAAAAGAGATTGTTTAGATACATACTATAAGTCACCAATTAGGCACCAAAAAGTCAACAGAGAACCTGAGGACCATCAAAATGAAAAACAGAGGAAGTTTTCTTCGACTCCTCTTTCTTCCATAATGTTTGCAACTCCTAAAAAAGTCAAAATTGAAATTGCGGTTAGTAATTGGAAAAGCCAAACATCAAATAACATAGAATTAAGAATAGACGAGAGAACTAGAAACACAAAAAACTTTGGTAATTAGTGAAAAAGATGAGAGCGATGATCAGTCACAACAATGAAGTTATTGAACATTAAGTAACACAGAATTCAAATCTAGGAGCACTTTTACCAGGACTAGTCTCGTAACATCTCCATCTCTTCAATCCACAAGCGAAGGGAAGAAACAAAGCAACACACTCTCTGCCTTTCAGGACTAGTCCCCAAAGTTTTCCAGAACCAGAATTTTAAACAGATAATGGCAAAGCGAAGTAAGTCTGAACGGAACACATGAGCATACAAGAGAAAATCCAACAACAACAAGTTAATAAGCAAAGAGGAACAAATAACTGACACAAAACAATTATAATAATAAGAAGTAATATAAATAAAAAGAGAATCCTCCAACAAGAATATGTGACTATGATTTAGACTCTAAGAAAACGTTTAGTCAAAGAACTTAAACAACCAAAGAGAGTTCAGGAAACAACTAACACAAACCCATCCTCCTAAGCAACGTAAAGCAAGAGCGAAAACATGAAGCCTCTTTATTAAAGAGAACCTATCACGAAGAAGTGACCCCACATAACAAGAGCCGAAACAACTGATCTATACAATCACTTTGGCCAACTAATCACAAAAAACTTTCAACATAACATTATCTCTCTGAAGAACAGAAGGAACCTGAAAATCCATATCTTGGAACATCAAAATCTATGCGTATCTAGAATCATCGACAACCTATAACCAAGAGATTGTAACCAAAGCAGCTTAGATATCAAACAATGAAACAATTGTTTGTACTTATGGATATATACCTTTTCACTCATCTGCTGCAATAGACCAATACTAGTAAAGAACTAACCCTCTTTGTGATGCCTAACTTGTTAATTCTGGTCTTCGTGGAGGTGATTTTGATGATGGTGTAGAATTGAATGCAGATGATAAAGCTTCAGCCCCTTGATCTCCATTTGAACTGTCTCGGCTCTGCAGTTAAATCAAAGAGCGTGTAAGGCAACAGATCAAGAACATGGGACACCAGTAGCTGTGATTTGCTAAACATGTCATAGTAAAAAGCAACTAGCAATAGCTGAAAAGCAGTAAGCACAAGCAATTAAATCTGAAGATAATCATTTAGCAAAAAGCAGACAAAACGTGAAGACCATCAAAAGAAAGCCGCCTCTCGAGTCAACCAATTAGGAATCAAAAAGTATCATACAGGTCTCACCTCCATCATGAATTGATTCTGAGTTAAACCCACACAAACTTGCAGAAAAAGCATTAAACAGAAAAACCTGTATAATTTAGTAGAAATCAAGCTAAAAAATGGCTAGTAAAAGAATGAATTTAAAAGTTTACTTCCCCTTATGATTCTCTTAGCGTTTGGATTCAGAAAGCCCTTCTTTTAGACCCTTCATTCTTGAAAAATACATCCAGAACGTCCTAATCGATATTTCTCTAATATTCAGGATCAACCAGCTTGCCATGGGAAAAATCAAACTGTAATTTTTCAGGAAGAATCAATTTGATCTGTTCTGCTAAATATGATACCTAAGCCCATTTTATATTCATGAGAAAGACATAATTTTAAGCTTTCGTAGTATAAATTAAAGCAAAAAAGAAAATACACATACCTTCAGGGAAAAATTCAACATATGTGTGCATGTCTGATTGTTAGCGATGAGTTTACGTCTCTCATAGTTAACCTTCACACCTTAGACAAGATAAAAAAAGTTATACAAGTAAAATCCAAAAGAGAGAAACCACTATATAAGGTAAAATGTTTACCTTGCAGGTCACTTTATCCCCCATTGATACATCTCCACTTTCACTAGAGAGATAGTGAATATGCAGAGCAAAATCCGGCAAGGTGCGTGCGCATAAAAAGACTTATATTGAAGCAAGATCATTAACACTATTACGCACTAGCTTCTTTCTTTCTACAATAAAAGAATAACGGTTTAGATTCAACATCTGAGTTATCGAGATAAATAGGAAAAAGAAATCACATGTTGCTGACACACCCGTTTTGATGTAGTAACACCACCTTTCTGCAAAAAAACAAATGGTGTCAAAATATTTGTACATAGATAACTGTAATTTATGTTAGTGTGAAAAAACAAAGTAAAGAGAGAGAGAAACGTTGGAACAAATTTGGCTTGGCACAGGGCACTCTATGATCTTTATTTTGTTTCTCTCTTGGCTTTGCTGAAACAATAAACGAACCACCAATCCAATCTCTTCAGCCATAAACTGAAACAAGAGAATCAAAGTGAAGTGAGTGATCCTGGAAGCCAAATCCTCTCAAGCTTTTTGTATGTCTCACATCAAGAGAGATAAAGAAAGAGGGCGTGAGAGCACATACAAAGTTAGACGATCGTCTAAGTCAGTGTAGCATCAATTAACCGTAAAAATAAAAAGTACAGGGAGAGCGAAACATTGGACCTCATTTCTTTGTGCACTCTTTGATCTTTTTACTTTGCTTGCCTTTTTCTGAAACAGTCAACATTAACCACCAATCCTACCTCTTCAGCTATTAACTGAAACAAGAGAATGAAAATTAAGAAAGAACACAGAGCTTTTAGAAAAGAACGACGGATAAATTAAATAGCCGAGTCAAATCTAATGGAAACCACAATTCAAAAAGAGGCCAATGTTACAAAATAAGAACTTTGCCACAACAAAAACAAAAAAAAAAACTAAAGAGAACCTTTGATATAACCTTATATCTTTGGAAAGGCACAATCTCTAAAGTAAGAATAGAAAAGCCAAAAGAGGCAACAAGGAAAACGAAACAAGGAAAGAAAAACGTTTTATATAATTAAACTTACAATATGAAAGGATATTTACTGGGCCAGCTTGCTTTCCTCCAAGACATCGAAAGTTATGTGTATTTACAATAAAGAAGTTGTGGTAGAGTAGTATTGACAGATGCTTACCTCTTCACGCGCCGGAACATTTTTGAAAGCCAGAGCTTTTGCTGAATCAAACAGCCTTAACCAACATTTCAAAATATAGAACAATATTGCTTAGAAAACTCTTTTATTTGCTTCTTGGTTTCTAGATTTGACTGTTCTTACCGATCTAGATGTTCACTCCTATTTAAATATATGATTTATAGATATGGCATCCTAAAAGCAATTTCTTCCCTATGTGGTCTAAATTATCATGTTTACTCAAATAAACATATGAGGTCTAAGTTGTTGTAATTTCTACCACTTTCCTGTGAATGTGAATATACCGGTTAAGAAAAAGCGAAATGAATGGCAAATATACACAAAGTCAAATCATACCTGATAGAAGAAAAAGGTTTATAGATATGAAGTAATCAGAAAACCGGAATTACAAGCACTATGCATCCTCGCTGTCCAGATAGAGCGCAAACCATCTTGACTCTCCTACAAGCTGTACGATCTAAGAAAAAACAGAAGTGTTACTCTCAGTAATTGGGAAAGTCAACATCTCAAGTTTAATATAAGAATAAATAACTATCAAAAGACGAAAACCCTGATACCATAAACCACCAACAAAAAACTATCAACTGAAGAGGCCCGTGGCTACCAATTAGAAACCAGAATCTTCAGTCTCCTGCATCTACGACAGTGTAAAATAACACAAAATGAGTAATCAACATAAACATGAAGGTTCTCAAGACAGTGCAAGAGTTGCCCCAAAAACATCTAAGCAAACAGTTTTAGGAGTTACTTAGCATTAGACTGATCAATATTATCGCATAAGCAGCAGAAGATGCATCATAAGGACTTCGCCTAAACAAAAAAAAAGTACAAAAGAGAAACTACTGAGAACCTTTAGTATGATCGTATATCCCTGGAAAGGTACAATTTTTTTAGTGAGAATAGAAAAGCCCATAAAAGTTACAGGGAAAACGAGACAAAGAAATAAAAACATTTCATATACTCATAAACTTATGGTGTAAAAAGGATATTTATTGGGCCACCTTGCCATCCTCCAAGGCACAACTGAAGAAGTGTTGATCATATACATATATATAATCTGTAGAACAAACAACAATGAACACGAATGCCAGACAATAAATAACCAGAAAAGGTACAAAGCAAAGTTTGAGACGTTGGACTCAAAAAAACCGCTCGGTAGACATATCCACGTTGAAAGGGTTAAGGAATGTATATGAATTTGTTCAAGGGACCACGGTGATCTGACGAAACCTGAGGACCATTAATAGAAAGAGAACAAATGCTTTCAAAATGAGATTGTAAACACCTGAAACATACCTGACTTAATATGAGATTGATAACATGGGGTTGCCAATGCTGTCATAATATTTTGAAATAAACAGTCAATAACGAGATCATCCAATGACATCCAAAAATAAAGTAAAGTAGGTATACAAAATTAAGAAAAGGAGTAAAAACCCGTAAACCATAAACAGCCGCAAGATTCCAATCAACGCTCAAGCAGCCACCAAACAATACAAACCACTGCATCGACCGAAGAAAGCCACATATGCGATTTTAAATCAAGTAAGTAATATAGGTTCGAAAAATAAAAGAGACGAAACCTGAGGACCATTAAAAGAAAGAGCCCAAAACGTGATATCCCCTGTATCTGCATAAGAAGTAATTCAACATGTCAATAAAGGTAACCAATGCAATAAGGAATCAAACAGTAGAAAAATAACCCGAACAATGTGATTTGTGGAAATTTTCTTCGACTCTTCTCCCATAATTAAAGTAAATCACTGGCACTGATAGATACCAAAAGCGACTCGAGTAATTGCGGTACCTTTGTGAGCACATGAAAAAGTGTTTGGCGTTGCTGACTCAGATCTTGGAAAACTTAGATGCCAACCTCTGCTGTCTCCAGCATTAGTCTTCTACTCTCCCTGACTCTATTTCTTGATTGGTCAAGCCTCTTCACTGACATTGCCAATCTTCTTCTTTGATCAGCAGATACCTGGAACGAGGACAATAATGTGAATCGCAAAAACGCCTCTGCCATCTAAAAGTTTGTGCGAAGATGACAAATAAAGAAGGGTCCCTCAGGACACATAAGCTTAACTGATGCGAGTCAATTAAGACAACTAAGATAATGAAAAGACAAGAGTTTCTATTTAGGAGTTAGGAGCGTACTGCATGCAGATCCGCAATTCCATATTTCATCAATTCGCCACAGCGAGACTGCTTAGTATCTGAGGACAAAACTCGTTTCAATTCCTTCTTCAATTGGTTCAGATCAGATTTACACTCTTTTAGTTTAGAAAGATACAAAGCTTTAGCACTCAGCTGCAAACTTTTAGCCTCAAGATCCACTTTCCAAATCTACAAAACAAAACACAGAAGCATATATTGAGACTGCTTAGTATCTGAGGACAAAACTCGTTTCAATTCCTTCTTCAATTGGTTCAGATCAGATTTACACTCTTTTAGTTTAGAAAGATACAAAGCTTTAGCACTCAGCTGCAAACTTCTAGCCTCAAGATCCACTTTCCCAATCTACAAAACAAAACACAGAAGCATATATTGAGTTTAAAAACTAGAACAGAACGGTATAAATATTTAGCAAGTTAATTGTTAATACCAAGACACCAGCTTCTTCTAATCCAGACTTGCTCTCAGTAATCTTCCACATTTTCTTCCCTGTAAAAGCACATAACTCTATCAAAACAAACCTCTACTCTGGTTCTATGGCACCAAAAAATGTAATAACTTCGAGCATGTCTATGCACTATAACCCCAAGAAAGATAGTGGTAAACATAGACTGAGAAACAAATGAAAAATTAACCAACTTAACTAATGAAATCAACTATCAAGAACCAAATATTAGAAAATAAATAACGCACATAAGGAATTATGATTAGTCAAACGCAATATCTTCGACTCCTTCTCCTCACAATGCTTCTCTCATAAAAGAAAATTGAAGTTACGCAAAGATAAAATGAGTAACTTATCTTTTAAATGTCACGATGCAATCATGTAAATACCAACAAAAGAGCTTCACGTGCTGCTTAAGAAAAAGTGAAATGAATAGGAAACCCTCTTGACTCCTCTACGATCTAAAACAAACACAAAATAATCTCAGTAATATAAGAAATAAATTATGATACCAGAAACCATGAATAAAAAACTATTAATTGAAGAGGCAAGTGGCTTCCAATTAGAAACCAAAAACTTCAGTCTCCTGCATCCATGACAGTGTATAATAACAAAAAATGCGTAATCAACATAAACAAGATATATATAGGGCCAGCTTGCAACCCTCCAAGTCACATCATGAAGGATAATGATAAAGCATGCACACATCTTGATAACTGATAAGAAAACGTTGGATATATATTTTTCCTAAATTCTCATCTGAGATTTTCTCTAGGATCCATGTAGACACATTGAAAAGAAGATCACAAAGCTATAATATGCAAGTTTATCAAAAACAAATATGACCCTAATAGAGATGCTTTGACTCTCATTATTGATTGCCTAATTTCAATTACCGCTGTTGGAGGAAAAGGAGAACAAGTGAGAATCCCTGACAGTCTCGGAGGAAACCTTCTTGTTGGTGAAGTTCTGTTTTCCCCCAAGTGCAAACCAAAAGGATGAGCTCTATGTTTCCTCTTTTGCGTGCTTGACAGTAATCCTAAGCTGACTTAGCAAGAAAAAAGATGATAGCAGGTTCTTAATACAAATAAAACAACATTCAGGCATCCTTTTCAAATTCAAACATTACACGATCACAAATAGGTAGCCAAGTTTTGAACAGTCTAAATTAGAAAATGTATTTAACAAGAGAGAAAAGTAAGGTAGAACAGTACCGCTTCAACTTGTAGTGCCTTATTATTGTGAACTCCAGTTCCAGATATTGAATAAGTGCAACTGATTCCGTCTGATGAACCTTTCTTTGTCATTCTACAGTATTCTTGTAAACAGAACTCAAACCACCCTAAAAGTTAATGTAACTATATCAATTACGAATAGATTTTGTTGCAGCAACAATCAAAAGAAATACCTTAAGGACAACCATATGTTGAAAAGTGCAACAAATTGTGGAGGTTCTTTACCCTCAAATATAGGAGCCTGCAAGAAGATCAAGTTATTCAACAATCTTTCAGTGCTAGTGGCTATTACTTACAATAACAAAACAAGGTACCTGCACTGGTCTTCCTTTCAACGAATTTTTCATTGTGTTCGCTAGACGAACAGCTGTTCTTGATCCTCCTAAACTTGGAGAAAAAAAAAACAGAGCCTGCTAACAAAATCAATGAAATAATCCTTAAGAAAGAAGTAGCCAAACCACTTACACACCCGACTAAAAATGGTTGTGAGAAAATGAGAAAATAAAAGCCAATTAAGAAGTATTGATCAATCAGGTATACTCAAAATGAAACATTACAAAAGGATATTCATTCGGGTAACTCCAAGACACACATCACAAAGAAGTATTGATCAATCAGGTACATAAAACCTGTTAAAAGAAACAATAATGAACATCAGAGACGTGATAAAGGTGAAAGGAACACAAACTAATTCATTAAAAAGGGTACAAGGAACTTATTTGTGTTAACCAAGTGACCCATGTCAAAGTACTGCTTCCTGCTGTCAAATGAATTTCAGCTCATGTTGCAACCAAATAAATATACAGTAGTAATAATTTTCAACAGCTATTAAACCAAGTATTGAAGAACCAAAGGGAGGGTAACTCAATAGAAAAGCTAGACTTACCTGGCTAATGCGAAAAGGGTCATGAGTTTGAGACGCAAACGTGGTTTAAATCAATATCAAGGGGGGAAAAAAACACAAAGCTGCCAAGATCATGTGTTTAACATCCATGGGAGATAAATGAGCATACCAGTGAGGCATCATATCATATGATGAATGGAAACGAGCAACAGATCACTATGTATTCTATGTTCATGAAATAATGGATAGTGAATTCAAAATCTCAGGTAAACATTATTGCTTCATCAAGACAAAATGTTTAGAGTGACATACTGTGAACTATACATTTAGAGTGAGATACTGTGAGCTAAGCAGCGAAAGGACAAAATGGCTGAAGAGAGGAAGGGAAGAGACGAGTACCAATACTTCAAGAGTAGGCTCAGATAGTCAGATGACTTATCCTCCTCAGCTGCTACAAAAACAAGTTAGTCAGGTACATACTTGATACTACCTCAATAGTAAGATGATCTACTACTCATATTACATACCGGAGCTGCTCCGAAGCTATTATATATGATCACATGAGCATACAAGAGAGAGTTCATGTAACAACTAAGGTTCCCAAAACTGAACGGAACACATGAACATACAAGAGAGAGTTCATGTAACAAGAGTATCCTTCAACAACAACAAGTCAACAGAGAACCTGAGGACTCCTCTTTCTCCCATAATGTTTGCAACTTGAAATTTCGGTTAGTAATTGGAAAAGCCAAACATCCAGGGGCGGAGGCACATGGATGGGAGGGGGGTCAACTGACCCCAATGACTTTTACAAAAAAAAAAATTTTAAGCTTATTTAGTTAGTATTTGATAAATTATTTGGCTTAAAATCTCTAAATGACCCCCATATGCCTAGTTGAAATCTCTTGTTTGCACCCTACGCCAATTTTTTAAAATTAATCATTTAGTGTTTTTACTTTTTTCATATTAATTAAAATTAATAACTGCATTTGATTCAATTATCCATCAATATGCATCTTTTTGACGTTTATGTTTGAGTTAACATGTAATCTGTATTTAACTATTCATCCTTTTTTCGTATTTTCATGTTTTCCTTTTCACTTAAATATTTTTTTCTTATTCTGTGTAGATGAATTAAAATTTATAATTACTCTTGATTTTTTCAAATATTTTAAATATGGCACTAAACTATACCAAAAAATATTGAGAAATAAGTTAAATATACTTCATACAACTTTTTCTCACCATTATTTTCGATTAGTTTAAAAAGTAGAAAACGATAAAAATTATGAAGTTACATATATATAAAAAGATAGCCATCTTATTATCAAAACAACTATAACTAATGGTGTTTATAGTGATAATAGTACTTTTTTATATGAAAAATGTAATAACGATACATATTTTTAAAAATCAGCAATGAATTTTTTTTTAATTGAATAAATAAGAATATTATTATATATTTATATTAATATATTGACCCCTATAAGAAATATTTCTGGCTCCGCCACTGCAAACATCAAACCTTTTAGTACAACCACTCAATGCATCTTATATTCAGCCCTATCAACTAGTCACATAGAAGGCCATTAGTCCAAGTAAAATAAAACGATAAACTACTTGCCTGATTCAAATTGGTGTCTCTATAGAGATTTTGCTCCAAATAAACATATAGCACTGTATTGAGAGTATATATGGTAGATGAAAACTTTAAAGGTTTAAGAGACACTCCCATCGTGTGGCAGGAGATGATATTTGGTGAAGATTTTTTGGACCAAAAGCTCCAGTGCTGCAGAACTAAAGAAAAACAAAATCCGATATGAGATAATCAGTTCATGTCAAAGCTTGAATTGGAAATCAAAACGATTGTTCATGTGATCGATCAAACAGTAAAATTACGAATATGTTATGCTCCGATTCCTTCACGATTTGGCTCCGCCTGCTTCATCGACGAACGGTTCCGTCATCATCTTCTAGATCGATCAATCCAGAGAGAAGCACAAAAATCAGAAGAAAAGCCTTAGTTTGATTTCATGAGACCGTTGCGTCTTAAGGCAGAGAAGAGAGACTTCTTATAATGGAGGATTTTCTCTAAGTCGGTTTCTGGGTTTTGGAGAGCAAACGGTCACAATATCTATTTCGTAATTGAAAGCTCAAAGATTCCTTTTTTGGCTTTAATTGGCGTTTGACGTCCAAACCAAGGTTTACGATTTATGACCGTTGAAAACCAAACCGATTTTCAATTAAACCAAACCGATCTTTAAACGCAACCATTCTTCAATACCAAAACCAAATTCAATAACTGATTCTTTTGGTTATATACATTTCTTTTGATTTGGTTTCAAACCGAGTCCACCAAATAAAACGAAAATCATGTACTTTACCTTTTTTTGGAAATTTTTTATTTAAAATCATTTAATTGCAGCTTTTTCATTTTGTATAATACCAAAATATTTTGCAAAATTCGTGTTCGACAATTTTCTGAAATATATATTTGCATAACTTTCTTTCAGTTATCGATAAATCTTATTTTGTATCATGTCGTGAAAATAATTTGTTTTATTATGAGTAGTAAGCAATTTGTCAATGCTAGTTATAAAGTAGTATAAGAATTAAAAATTATATTTTTTTTTTTAGACTTGTGACCAAAAACTATGGAAATATGTTGCAAATGGTCAACTGTCAAAAGAACGAGATGAAAACATATCAATATAAAAATAAAAGATGAATAGTTCTTTTTTAGTGGATGAATTTTTTTTTTTTCTTTCTCTTGTTTGCTCATCTTACTTAGACTATGTACAATGGTTGATTTATTCAACACCTTGTTTTTTACCTTTTAACACTCCACATCATCTTCTCTCTCTTCCACCTAATAATTCAACATTCATTTCAATTTTAATCTTTACAATAGTTTTGTTTAATAAAATTCAACACTCCACCCTACTCATTATGAATAGTGGGACTCGGATTGGATAATATTGTCTGAAGTGCAAATAGTAAACTCGGACTCAGATTAGATAGGATTGTGCGTTTAAAAAAGTAATTAGAAGTATTTTGGATGTTAAATGGATTATTGTTGGGATCAATTTCATAAAAAAAGATTTTTTTTCTTTGTACAAATCTAATGAAATAAGTCTCTATTTATAGAGTATAAAAAATGATGAATTTTGATAAAAAAAAAAAAGAAAAAAAAAATAATTTATTTACTATAGAATAATTTATCTTAAATATTTTGGTAGAAAGAAAAAACCAAGAATTCTTAACAGCCAATAAAAAATAGCACATACATTAATTTATATTTTAATTCAAAAGTAATTCTCTTTACCAATTAAAAAGCGCCACGTGTACATGTTAATATTCTCTTTTACGGATTCAACATGTTGAAAGAATTCAACATTTTTTTTTTTTTCAACAAACCACTGTAATGATTCAACAGTTTAATAAAAAAATTAAACACACCATTGTAAGTAGGGGTGTCAAAATGAGCTAGCTCGCTCAACTCGGCTCAACTCATGATGAGCTCGGACATTTCATGAGCTAGCTCAGCTCAGCTCATTTATTAGATGAGCTTCAATATATAAACTCGGACTCAAATCATCTTGGTCGCGAGTTAAATGAGCTAGCTCGTAACAACAAAAACTTATTTTATTTTTTTTTAAAAAAATAAAATAAATTCAATAACATAATTAATTCTAAAGTTAAATAATGGAAATAAATCAAGAAAAAAATAACCTCAAAACACAAATTTTCTAATAGAATAATTCTATTTTTGTTTAATTTAAATGGAAAAGATATATATGCTTATGTTGACATTTTGTATATATTTACAATATATATATATATATATATATATATATTTGTAAAAAAAAGCCGAGCTCATGAGCCAGCTCATGTTCATTAAAGCTCGCTCATATAACTCGTGATCTAAAAAAATCTTGATCATATAACTCATTTATTAAATGAACCTAAAAAACAGAGCTCGTGCTCATGAAAAATCGAGCTGAGCTGAGCCAGCTCATGAGTTACGAGCTCATTTTGACACCCCTAATTGTAAGTAGTCTAACATGAAAAAGATGAATACTAATATTTTGTACTTTCAATCCAAACGGTACAATTTTGAATATATTTTTCACCTAATTTTGTTCATCTATATATACATTTTTGGAGTACATTTAGCAAATAAATCCTAGAGTTGCTAAGTATTTACGAGTCCATTTCATTGGCATTTATTATTACTTTTACAAAATTTAAATAAAAGATATTACTCAAACAATATCTTGCCTAATTTGTTTCTAAAAATCTCTACACAATCTTTCCATATATCATCAAAAAACATTTATAGCAAATATTTATATCAACATTTTGCATAGCAATAAAAATACTAATTTATAATAATCAAAATATTCACATAGAAAAATTATATACACAAACAGGAAAAAGAACTATATCTATCATCATTTAAGCCGTTGTTTTATTTAAATTAAAAAAAAAAACACAAAAACTTGAAATCATATACTTTATATGATAAATTTAAAATATATATTAGTTGTATAAATTTAAAATCGTTCAAAGAACGGTATACCAGGGGTGAGATCCTAAAATTATTAGATTTTATAACAATAATAATTTATTTTCTTGGATTTTATAACACTAATAATTTAGCTAACGAGATAATATAGACGGGTTTATATGGGATGACGGGTTTGGGTCGATATTAATAAAAAACGGTATATCACGGTTGAAATCCTAAAATTAACAATCAAAATACAATTATACAATCTTAAACACAAAACAAAAGAAACAATATTAACAAAACAAATCCAACTTAAATTTAAAATTTTTAGTTATAAAAAAGCTGACCCACGGTATACTGCAGAGTAAAATATTCAAAATTTTAAAATCTACCATACATCGTTACTTAAAAAAATATAAATGTTTTCGTATCTATACTT
This sequence comes from Arabidopsis suecica, assembly GCA_019202805.1. NCBI lineage: Eukaryota > Viridiplantae > Streptophyta > Magnoliopsida > Brassicales > Brassicaceae > Arabidopsis > Arabidopsis suecica. The sequence continues at coordinate 6,256,625 of CM032909.1, read as the reverse complement.
CAAAAATTGATAGATAGATAATTACATTTAAAAATACAAATTAATATGATATATCTTCAGTTAATCTTAAAAAAATTAACATTACATTTTTTTTTTTAAATATAGCCCGCGGTATACCGCGGGTTAAATTCTAGTTTAAAAGTATTACTTTAACTAAGACATGGAACAAACACTAAAACTAGTTCTCAATGATGGTATGGCTAGACTTTTTTTCGTACATTGTCAAAAAATTTTAATGTTTCTGTTTAAAAAATAAAATTCCCTGTATTTGTTTTTTTTTTGTTTTCTTGGAGATACTATTTGGAGTTTACAACTTGAACAGTCACTTAAGTAAGAAAAAACACATAAAATTAAAACTAAATCCATATGCAAGTGGAGCATATATAGAGTTACAAAAAGTAGACACAAAAACGTAAGTGGAGATAGAGAGAATCTAAAACTTGAATGTAGCCAAACTAGGTCTATAGGTATGAAATTAAAGCATGAGCTTGTTGTTGGTGGTTAAATGGTGCACACATGTGAAGCATAGAGTTACAATTGTTGCATGTTCTTTTCCTTTTTTAAGGGTATGTATTAATTGCTTCTTCATATTCAACTTTTGTATGCGCTTGTTAGTTGTTACTGAGGCCACTACTGATGAGAGCAGTGGTATTGTACTAAAGTTAAACGTTGAGTGTTTGAAATGTCCAGAAGATACTCATATTTACATAAATGGAGAACTATATGATGTCTTAGCATATATGGAAAAAAGCCGAAAAATGCCTGTTTAATTTTTATTTGGGCGTTTAATACTCAATTGTTTTCGGTTGGAAGAAAAATACACATAGTAATTAAAGTGTGCGATTTAATACGCAAAAAAAAAAAATTGTTGTTATTTTCATACTCACGATTTCATAATAAAAACAAAATTCCAATTTTACCCTTACCATTTGAATTAACTATTAATTTTAAATGTCGTGGCGATCATTTTTATTTGAATAAAAATTAATTTTTATCTATAATTTGTTTACTACAATTATTTATATTTAAAATTATTTATATTTATACTACAATAAAAAGTAATTTTTATTTCTATTTTTTTACTCCAGATTTTTATTTATTTATTTTAGTTTGAAATTTCTACATAAAATAATTGTAGGTAAACAAAAAATAACTGAAAATTAATTTTTACTCAAATAAAATAAAAAATGATTGCCACGTTATTTAAAAATCAATAGTTAATTCAAATTGTAAGGATAAAATTTGAATTTTATTTTTGTTATAAAATCAGTATCATTAAAGTATGGGAGACTCACAAAAATGCCACTTTTTCAATACCTTTTTAAAAAATGCCCCCTCCTTAATAGCTTCCCTGAAATTGACCATTTTACCCTTAATGAGGCTTTGACCTAAAAGACAAAATTGTTCCCCAGACAAGCACGAACCAAAAATCTCGGCGGCTCTCATCACCTTCACCGCCGACGAACAAAAGGTCAATCTCCTGTCATCTTCACCGTCGTCGGACGATGCCATGTGCTTGATATTCACGCCGTCTCCTGTCACCACACCACCGACGAGACCAAAACATCATCTTCAATCTGTCGAGAATCTTCATCTTTGCCGACCAGAGCTTCGCCGGGAGTTAAATCGGCGAGGATATCCTTCATCTATCGTCGTCGTCGTAGTCGATTTGGTCATCGATTTGTGTCCGCAGTCCAAGATCCGAGTTTGCCTCAATCTGTCATTACCTCTTTCACATATCTGAATTGAGTTAGTCCATCAATTGATTTTTAAGAGATTCGCTTATGTGTTTATCTATTTTCTCGATTTGGTGGAGAATAGGATTAAGAATTGGTCTAACTGTGTAATCTCCTCGATCTGGTTTCTCAACTTTCTGTAATCACACAAAAATCCTCTTTAATCTCTTCTTCTTAGGTTTAAGTTTTATTTCACAGTTTCAGTTTTGTCAGTTGTGATTTCAAAATCGATTGTTGTTTTTGCTGCAGAGTGATGAATCATGGGATTAGATTATTGTTTATGTGCAGTGGATTACATTTTTTGTTTCCCGGAGAAGAAAGGCTTCTTGCATAATGGCCTAATGGGTACCTGTGTAAAATTTTAAGACTGGAGAAGATCTTAAGACTTGATGTTATATTGCTTAGTTTGAGTTTTATGTGGTTTTGGTGTTTCTGATTTGTGTTCTTAAGAACTTTAGAACAACGATTGTGATTTGTGTTGTGGATGTGATCTAAAATATATTGTAAACTCTTTTAAATCCACGTTGTATAACCTTTAAAATACTTTGTAAAGTCTTTAAAATACATGTTGTCAAACCTTTAAATACCTTGTAAAACCTTTAAAATTCACGTAACCTTTAAAATACTTTGTAAAACCTTTTAAAACCTTTAAAATATATGTTGTCGAACCTTTAAAATACATGTTGTAAACCCTTTTAAAATACCTTGTAAACCTTTCAAATACCTTTAAAATATCTTGTAAAATCTTTAAATTTTAAAACCCTTATAAAAATTTTATAAAATATTTTCAAAGTTTTATAACTCATCTTATACCGTATAAATACTTTGTAAAATCATTAAAACACCTTGTAAAATGTTTAAAATATCTAGTAAAACCTTTTAAAACACATTGTAAAACCTTTAAAATACATTGTAAAACCTTTTTAAACACATTGTAAAACCTTTAAAATACATTGTAAAACCTTTAAAATACATTGTAAAACCTTTTAAAACACATTGTAAAACCTTTAAAACACATTGTAAAACCTTTAAAACACATTGTAAAACCTTTAAAATACATTGTAAAACCTTTTAAAACACATTGTAAAACCTTTAAAATACATTGTAAAATCTTTAAAATACATTGTAAAACCTTTAAAACACATTGTAAAACCTTTAAAATACATTGTAAAATTAACTTCACTATTTCATCAAATCACATGTATTGAGCCACATTGAGTCACTTGTATAATAATAGCAATCACTTTAACAATTAAAGCACTAAATATAACAATCAATAGTGTTACATGGAATTTTCTTAAGTTACAAACTTACAAAAGACACATAAAAGTTGAGTAAAAACTTTTTGGTACATAACAACATGTAACGAAATCATCATCAAATTTTCTTCTATTCCAACAAATGGAATCGTATCAGAAGACGAGTTAGGAGAGTTTGGACATGTTTGATTCATCTTGTCAAGCTTCTTAGCAATGCCCAAAACTGCAGCGACTTTACGTGATTGACTACATCGAGGATGCTGGTCTTGAGGTGTTTTGCTTCAATCTGCAAGGACCTATACTAGCCGAGAGTCTGTGCCATTTGTCATGGAACCAAACGTTTGAAGTGGAATAAATCAGAGATGATATACACAAAGTTGAAGCACTAAAATCATTAACAGTAAAAACAACCCTTTAAAAAAACATGTAAACCTTTAAAACACATTATAAAATCCAGAAGTTGAATAAATCAGAGATGATATACACAAAGTTGAAGCACTAAAATCATTAACAGTCAAAAACAAACCTTTAAAAAGCATGTAAAACCTATAAAATACGTTGTAAAATCCAATGGGTCATTGTTAGACATCTGCGTAAAAACCAAGCATTAAAAGTATAAAACCATATCCAGTAAAAACAAAAGCAAAAAAGTTTAAGAGAAACAAACCTTTAAAAAGCATATAAGACCTTTAAAAAATGTTGTAAAATCCAGAATTCAAAATCAACCAGTAAAATCAATCATTAATAGTCGAAAATGATATAAAAAAAGCTTCTAAAAGAAAAACCTTTCACAGAATCACAGAATCTAACCTGTAAAAGACAAACCTTTCAAAACAGAACCACATAACCACAGAATCTAACCTCTAAAGACAAACCTTACAAAGAATCTAACCTGGAATCGATGTGGGACTCGAAAACTGAACGAAAAGGGGACAGAAGAGGAATCTAACCTGGAATCGATGTGGGACTCGAAAACAGAAGGAAAAGCGAAATCGGAACAAAGAGAATAGATCTGAAATGAGAGCGAGATCGAGATCTGTAATCGGAATCGAGATTTGAAATCGGAATCGAGATTTGAAATCGGAATACTCGCCGATCAACGTGAGAGAGCGAGAGAGAGAGAAGAGATGAGGGAACCGATAGTTCTTAGGTTATGAAAGGAAGGGTAATTTAGTCATATTAGAAATAATTAAGGGGCATTTTTAAAAATGGTAAGCAAAAAAGGGCAGTTTTAAAAAAAGGGTATAAGAAAGATGGCATTCTTAACAATTTCTCTTAAAGTATTAATTGAACAACTTTTTAGAGTTCCAATTTCTATCATTAACGTATTACTCTACTTAACTACTTCTCTTCCAAAAGTTCGACAGCCACTAAACATGTATATCACTAGAATTTAATTCATGGTATACCACGGGACAATTTTTATTTCACATAAACTTAACTAGATCAAGCTAATTTGATATGTCTAATATTCTAATATTGATATTGTTAACAAAACTAATAAAATCGGGATTTAACCCGTGTTGTAGAGCCAACTTAGTGATATTTATAATTTTTATAATGTCGATTCAAACATGTACTGCCATATAATATGTCCCATGTTTCTTCAAATTTTTATATTTTAAATATTCATAGTATATTAATTTTTATTAAGTTTAAATATATTAACAATAATATTTAAGATTTTTATCCGGTAAAATTAAACAGTTCAACTCAATAAATTAATTAAACCAGATACAATCTTTTATATTTGGATGCTTTTACATTTTTTTTTAATGAATCTAAAACTTATTAATAAAAATATCAGTGTTACATCAAGTGCATCGTTTCTGAAAATAGATCCACAAAAAAATTACAAATCAAGTTCTAGTGGCGAGCCAAAGCATGAAAAGATCTTCATACTTTTTGTTTCCTGATTTTGTTAAGTAGAGTGATCCGATTGCAAATGTTTTTGTCGATGATTTTTCCAAGTCTCGACGCTGGTGATGGGTCCTCTCCATGTCGACGACTATTCCCTTCCCTCCATATAGTGTGGACCGTAATTTGGAAAGCATATCTGAAAAGCAGAAGTGATTTGGGGTCAAGTGTTGTTCTTACTAGGTGAGTCCATCCCAGTCCATGGTGTAGTGTCCCTTTAGGATTCTTTGTGTGAGCTTTTTCCAAATTTGACTTGTATAAGGACAGCGGAAAAAGAGATGCTTTTACATTCATAATCTTATTTATAATATAACTATGAATAATTGTCTAACACTTTATCCGATGTACGACGTTGAACACACATTTTTCCATTAAATGAGTAATATATGTCTGGTTTTAAAAATTCAAATCACAACATATGCCAAAACAAATTGAGATTACTATTAAGTTTATGTATTATATGATGATATATAAAACAGTTTAATTAAATAAAACAAACGTGATAGGAGAATAATAATTTTAAATCTTAACAAAAAATATTATAAATATCTATATTATTATTTGTGGAACATTAAATGGAAATTTCTAATTTTATAATTAATACTAAAATTTTGTCATTGTGTTTTTTTTTTTGAATTTAATGTTAAATTATATTCAAAAGAAAAATAAACGTTTTCTACGAATTAATGCAAAACATTTTGGGACATTTCAAGAGGGAAAAAGTGTCTTGTCTATTGCCTTGATGCAAACCAAACTTGGATCGCCCCTGTTCGAAGCTTCTCCACCTTTGATAGTGCTCAATCGGTTGCTGACGTTTATATCAATCGTCTTACCCAGTATCTCCTTCGGGGAGGGTTGTTCCCCATTTCTTCTCTTGTTCCTTTCGCTCCAAATTGAGTGAATGGAGTTCTGAAGAGTATACTTTAGCAGGAATCCCTTCGTCTTGTCAAGAGCCTTACCTGCAAGAAGTTTCATAATTTCTCTCCAACTTTCCGAGTACTTGTCCGAAATAAGTCTCATGACAAGTTCTTTCCACACACTTTTGGAGTACACGCATTTGAAGAATAGATGATCTCTTGTTTCTATGGGTTCATTGCAGAAGACGCAGCTCAACTTTGCGTTTTGTCATTGTGTTTGGTTATATAGATAGTATAAAATTAATTGTAAGAGTTGTTTGCATACACGAATATAAGAATTTATTTTATTCCATATATACCCATAATATGCTTACTTATTTTACCATGTAACTAGTATTTTTTGTAATATTTTACTTCAATAAAAGTTTATTTTTCAAAAATACTGATACAGATGATATTATAGCGTAAGAATCCTAAAACAAACTTAAAATATGACAAAAAATGTGAAACATCATTAATTAACTTTTTTTTTGCATCTTTTTCTTTCTTTTCATCAAACATCATTAATTAACTTAAAATAGTGTTTTCACATTTTATAGTTATTACGCGAAAACTCTATTTAGCTTAAGTGTTTTCATTTTTGGATCATCAACTACTCTTAAAAAAAGGTTAATACGTTTTCATGGCTCTTTTGCGTAAAAATCCATCTTATATAACACAAAACATGCATGGACTTATTTACATCAGAAGTTTCTTGAAGAAAATAAAATTAACTACTAATATGATCTCACATCACGTCTTTTGACAAAGAAATATGGAAAATGTCATGAACAAATAAAGAAAAAAATCTATAAAACAACAACAAAAAATGGTTTGCTCCTCACATCTTCCTAATGAACACCAAAAAAAAAAAAAAAAATCGTTATCACAAAATACCTTTTCGTTGTTTCAGTGAAGCCAGAGGAAAATAATGTTTCATTCCTATTTACGCAACGTACCATTTTCCTCATTTGTTTGTTTATCTACAGATTCCAAAAGCTTCTTTCTCTCTAACGTTTTCCATGCGTTTACATTTTTGAATCTCCTCAAAGTGTTACTTTTTCTATCCTTCTAAAAATTTCCTTCATGTTTTGTCTCTCATTAGGGTTACTTGCGATACAAGAAGCCCCGATCCGCAACAATTCCACCATTTGTTTCGTCGAATCAGTATTACTCGCTATCTCTGGATCTATCAGCTCTTCTTCTTTATGTTGTGCGATTGAAGATTGCACCCATTCAACTATATCCGTCCCCCCTTTACCATTATTTAGGTATTGAGATGGGAACTTCCCCGTCATGACCTCAAGAACGATAATTCCAAGGCAATAGACGTCTGATTTTGGTGAAATCTGCTGGTTTTGTACGAACTCGGGGGATTTGAACGCGAATAAAGCCTGTGAGGCGTTGTTAGGCTGAAGAAGAGGGAGGAACGCGTAATCGCTAATCAATGGCTCATAGGTTTCACTTAATAGAACATTGCTGGATTTGAGATTTCCATGTGGGAGCTCGTAGGACGCAAACTCCTCGTGCAAGAAGTCCATTCCACGTGCCACTCCTTGGATGATCTTTAACCTTGTTGCCCAAGTTAGCTCCGCATGATAAACCCCACGATCTCCTGGAATTTCATATAAAAAAAGGTTCAAATATATCCCAAGGTAAACGTCAAATATGCTTCTAAATCAATGGGAAAAACCGAAAATGTTGTATAGTACCGTGCAAAACGTAGAGTAGACTGCTTTTAGGCATGTATTCAGAGACAACAAGCTTCTCTTCACGGCGATAGTGATAAGCTAGAGGGGTAAGAACGTTAGGGTGTCGGAGTTTCCCGAATCGTTGCATCTCGGTATCGAATGCATCACGTGCAAGTTTGTTCATATCCCTAATCCTTTTCACAACCACGGATAATCCGTTGGCCATCACCGCCTTATAGGCTGATCCAAGGCTACCATTACCTAGCACCTCGGCTGCAGCCTTCATAAGATCGGGTAAACCAAAGGAGCCTTTCTCGCTGTTCACCATTATAATGTCTCCCATGCCGCTTCCTGGACCACCTCCTCCACCTTTTCCGTTATGCGATGAACCTTTCTTTGAGGAACCTTCTGCGTTACTACGCTTCTTGCTCGACTCGATAGGCTTCTTTATCGAGTCCGGTACACGGACTTCCACGCTCTCTTGGTCGCTTAGGTGGTCTTTACCGAGCATCCGGAACTCGGGTTGCCTCTTCTTCTTCCATCTAGTAATAATCGCTACCACAAACAAGAATATCAAAAGAAACAAGATGACCATAAATATAGCTTTTGCAGTGTTATTCTTCTCATTCCCTGACCCTGAAGGTTTCTCATCGCATATTATATTTAGAGGTGACCCGCAAAGCTTTTGATTCCCTTCAAATTTCATCTCTAGATTCTTCCTCTCGGAAATGCTTATTGGGATCTCTCCCTCCAGGTCATTGTTGGAGAGGTCGAGGGATTTCAAAACCTTGTTGCCATCTGTAAGAGAAGGTATCTCACCAGAGAACTGGTTGCCTTGCATGTGAAGCTCCTCGAGACCTGCGAGTTGCATCAAAGAAGCGGGGATTTTCCCGGATAACCGGTTGTTATCGAGAAAAACCCGCTTGAGTTGTGGCGTTTCATTGAAGAAATCATCAGCAATCTCACCGGAAAAGCTATTATTTGAGAGCAAAAGAGATTTCAAGCCTGGAAGCTTGTAAAAAGGAGGGAGTGGGCCTGAGAGAAGATTGTTGTCAAGCCTGATCGTCCTTAGATTTGGAAGATCCTTTAAATCCTCGATGTTGATGGTCCCGGAGAGACCAAGCCGGGTGACGTGAATGCCCGAGACTGTTTGACCCTTTTGGCAATAGATCCCAAACCATTTCCCATTGCAAGGATCGGTTCCTGTTCTCCATGAATTCAAATCTCCTTTAGTTATATTCACCGAGCTCTTGAACCGCACGAGCGGTTCGGATTCACTGACGTTTTGCAAAGAAGGGGTGAAGGAGAAACAGAGGAGAAGGAAGCAGAGAAATAGAACAGCAGTCATGGGTTAAGGAGAAGTAATGGAACTGCTGTTCTTGTTGTTCTTGTTGTTGTTTTGGTATCTCCTAACAATCTAATTACCAAGATGTTAAAACTAATTATGTATGGCGTTGTCTCTTCTTCTAGGAATGTTGTTTTGTTTAGATTTTGTTTATGGTTCAAAAGTTTGGACATTGTTTTTGAGGATCCGCAAGGAAAGAGAGACATATTTTCTTGTCTTTGAGGGAGTTAGCTGGTAAAGTTTAGGCTTCCACTTACCAAAAATAGCTTATTATGATTTTCCTAAATTAAAGATTGTCTTTTTAATTTTCTTTTTTTAATTGAAAGGAATTGAGAGCTCAGAGACTTTCTTGGAGAGTTGCTTACGACCGTGGTTTTTTTAAAGGTTTTGATCTTGTTCTCACCACAATTTTCGGGGTTTTTTGTGCGTCAAGTAACACTTTGCATATAATTTCTTTTATTATTGTCAACATTTTTTAATACAAAGTGTAGATATCACATAATCACATGAGTTCTCTAGAAAACATGAATGTATATATTCTTTTTCTTTGCTACATTTTTAATGTTTAGTATGATTTGAATTTACTAGACATTTCTTTTCCCGAAAAAGAACATGAACAAGACATTACGATCATATAATTCATATTGAATTTTTATATTAATTAGATGTTTCTTTTCTAGAAAAAAAGGGGAAACACTAGTTCTTTCCCTGGAAACACTATAAAATGATGAACCACTTTATCTCTATTTATTTCTTAGTCAAAGAAATGCATCACCACTCCAGTTGTGGTTCATACTAAGGTATAACTCAGATTTAATCATGAACATGATCTCCTTGCGTCACCACTCACCAAAATGGAGGAACTTAAGTGTTTGCCCTGCTCATAAAAAAAGCTAAGATTTTTGTAGACTTAAAAAACTCATTAGAATCTTCCTAAGAATCAAAATCTCTAATCACAACATAAGCATTAATCTATACTATTAATTGGGAATCACTCAAAATTAAATAACCTTATAAAAGGTAAAATATTACATATGATGCCATTGGGATTTTTAAATTTAAAAAAGGAGAAAAAAATAGCAACCATATTAGTGATATTAATAACAATTATATTAATTCCAAGATTTTGCAAATATTGCAACCATAAATTTCGGATATATTAATAAACTCATATCCAATCATTAATTTATCTATACTATTAATTGGGAAGCATAAAATATAAAGTAACCTTTAGTTTGTAGAATAATTACAAAGAATGCCATTAGTATTTTTTCATTTAAAGGGAAAATTAAAAATCTCGTGGAAGGTTAAATGAGACAATTTGAGTAGATAAAAGACGCGGATCCTGGGTTATTTTCTCGGATAAAAACGCGGACCCTGTCCTTTTTGGGGAGAACATAAACGCGGATCTTGGGCTTACAAAACGGTCCTGGATGCGGATCCTCCAGTCGATCCGTTTCAGTGTTCATAAATGTTGGGATACGAATGTTTGCGTTCCGATATTTATGGTATCTGTTACAGAAATCAATTCCCAAAAATATTACTCCCTCTGTTTTTGAAAAGTTGTCGTTTTAACTGTATTTGGACAAATTAAGAAAAGGTATACAATGACTATATTAACCTCATAAAAATGACAAGTAATTATTTACAAATAATTTTTGTTTAATAAAATGAGGGTAATTTGGGTAGTTATTGACATAAGTTACATTTTTACCTTAAAACGACAACTAATTTAAAACAAAAAAAAAGCTCTAAAACGACAACTATTCGAAAACGGAGGGAGTAGTTATGAATTTAAGAGATTTCTATATTTTGTATAACTACCGAATCTAATTACTTCTGATTACTTGATTATGAATCAATAAATATTCACTACAATATTTTTAATAAAGAAGAAAAAGAAATCAGAAAATATAAGGAAAACATCCATATTTGTAATTACCGTATTCAATAAGAGATAATTTCAGTCACTATATTTGCAAAAGCTAACACCTAACAACCCCAAAATATTCTGATCGTATCAAATCAAGCATATACGAATAAGGTTTGTTCTAAATTCTGATACGCAAATATATTCTCTTGCTTCCAAAGTTAAACCCTAAAAAGTGTAGCCGTATCTGTTAGTACTATATAACATAAACTCGCCTAACATTTCAGAACCCACTAATCAATCAAAGCTTTATTGCATCTTTTTCATCTTCTTTTATCGTTTTTAAAAAATGGCTGCTAATCTTTGTTTCACAGAACTTGCTAACGTCAAACATTTCAATATAAGTTGGAGAATTCAAGTGAAAATCGTGCACTAGCTCCTAGACTTAAGGTACTCATAGTCGACATAGAAGGTAAACCACTGAAGAACACAATGAATGTGGTGTTCAAAGAAGCTTTTCAAAACCTATAGGGCTATGCCTTTTAGCAGAGATATACCAAAAGAGGTAACTATAATTGCCTTTTAATTGCCTTTGTGATCATATTTTGGTTTTTCCCTAATTCAGTTACACTATAACTATAATTTTTCTTTGCAGAATTAGTTAAAACATGGGACGGACGAAAATATGCAAGAACAGAGAATTTCCCTAATCATCTTGAGGAGAAGAAATGTTGTTTCTTTAAATTCCAACATTCAATATTTTTATAAACTTCTCGAACTATAACATGTTATTTTTCTCATTTCCTTTCTCCAGAATCTCAAACCTTATAATTTAAACATATTAACTTTGTTTTAAAAAAGATTCTGGTTTTCTTAAGTAATATGATGTAAACTATTTCATTTACAGCAGTAAAGGTGTATACTGATTATCAAACAATAGCAGATAGTTAAGTACTTTTAATCTATTATATACTACTTTCAATTTAACATACTAAGGCAAATATGCATATTAACAAAGTTTATAAAGAAGGTTTGTAACTAACCTTTTACATATAGATTTCGGAATGACTCCAATGAAAGAATCTCTATTCCCTTCTCCATATTCTTATGTTACTACTCCAAAGGATGCTTCACCTTAAAACATTGAATTTTGTTATTAAAATGTTTACCTGTGTTTAATTAGTATCAAACAATAAGAAATGTGTTTAGTACCTCCAATCCCTTAACTGCTACTTTCATTTTAACATGTTAGGGCAAAACAAAAGAATCAATATGAAGTAACTTAACTTTAACTCAATGATTAAATATGCAAATGTAATAACATGTGGTTAAGAAATTGAGATGTCACTACCTTTTTACATTTATATTTCTGAATAGCTACAATGACAAAATCTTATTACCTCCTCCATAGTCTTATGTTTTTTCTTTATAAACTTTGATTAAAAAAGATTGTTGTCATTGGAACATAAGCCCCGTTCAGTTAGTCCGAAGAGGAGTGAATAACTGTCGTGAAACGAACGGCCATGATAACATCGGCGGAGAGACAAGAGAAGCAAACCATCATTCACCTGATTACACCCAAAAATTAACACTTCTCATGTCACAGTATATACAAAATATACTAAATTTAGAAAAATCAAACTAGATTAAGCTCAGTATACAGAGATTAACTTTTCAACTTTTCTCTCTATATAACGATTTAAAACTACTTGAAGTCAAATTCGTATTCATATATATTAATCAGTGAAAACAAAGTTTGGTATAAAATTGCGAATAATTACCCATATAAAATCTGGCTTCTTCACAATCTTTGGCGAAGAAATCTATTAAAACAAAAATTTTAAAAGATTAAAAATTGAATCGACAGATACAAAACTGTAAAAGTATAAATCTGATTTCACAAAAGCTTACCTCTTCATCGAATTCACAAATTGCAAAACAAAAGTAGAAAAGGAGACACAGTAATTGGATAATACGAAGATCCCGCAATTGATTCTGGAAATCGATCGATGCTCTAAAAATTGTTCGGTGTGTTGTCTTTTTGTTTGGAAAGACGACATCCCCATTTTTTCTCACAACAAATATCTATCCTTAATCAAAAAAACATACGAAAATATTGAATGACTTCGTAAGGTTTTTAAATTGGGCCTAAAATAATATGCCATTCAACCCAATTAAAGGTTACTCGCCAAAAGGATTTGGGCCGGTTAATTAATATATTTGTTTAGAGGTTTTCTAAATTTTATATTATAATTTAATATAAAAATTATGTTTCATTACCATTATGTTATTATATAAAATTTTCAATTACAAATTCTTTCAAAGTTATATATTTCTATTTTAACTGTTACACATCTTACCTCTGCAAATGTTCAATTTTTTTTTACCAAATCCAGTTTTAGTTTTTTTTTTTAAATCACATACAAACGTTTAAAATAAAATGCTAAATATTAGTATAAAATCACATTCTATTATATATCTGTAACAAATCACACAGAAAATGAATGTCGGTTGCAATGTTTTTAAAAAAACACCAAAAAATGATTTCACTAAATATACTACATTTACGATATATATAATTATAATGTTCACAACATAAATTATAAACAAAATATATTTAATATAACCATATTGGAAATAATTAATTTGATTTTTTTTTCCCGCACATATTCAGATTAATTGGGTCTATAAATATTTTGGCCCATACAAAATTAAATTCTGATACAGTTATGGGCCACTTTATTTAAATTTGGATCTATAGGTTCTATTAATTACCATTGGATAAAGTTATAAACAATAATTTTGGATTACCAAATAAATGGTTTTACATTTTATTAAAATCTAATATTCTATAAAAATCATAAACAATAGTATAACTAAAACACACCAAATCTGCAACTTTCCAAATTATGTGTAGATTATTTACCAAAACCATGCAAACCTATCCAATCATTCACCAAAAACAATTTACTAATTTTTTAACTTTTATTTATGTTCAAACATTATAACTAATCAAACAGAAAACAATTGTGTACCAAATTTTTTTAAAACAAACAGAATATAAATATCCATTTAATTTCTAATATTGTGGTATTTATTCTATTATCTAATTCCCAAAACATAAACAAAAAACAATTTTTTAAATACTTCTGAAAAACAAACAAATTGATTATATATTTTATACAAAATATATCTTAAAATATGAAACCCGCACGTACGTGCGGGTCCGGATCTAGTTATCATTAAAGAAACAACCATTTATAGAAATTAATTATCATCATAATATGGTTAAAAAAATCAAAAATCGTTTTTATATGAATCCAATAATAATTTATATATAAAATCCTATATTATTAGAATTCTTATAAAATAAACTATGAAAATCATACCATAAAACTACCTAATAAATATCACTAAAAGTTTTCAATCTTTCCAAATCTCGATTTTTCCAAATCTTACAAAAAATAAATAAAAAACTATATATATGACCTTAAAATATATAAAACCCAAAAATCTAATCTATTGCCTAAAAATCAAGATTTAGGGAAAAAAGTAAGTTATTAAGAGTTTGAGAAAATCTTGGAAGTTCAAACTTAATCGGCAAGATAATTAATTCAAACTTATTAAATTAGTTTGAATTAATTTAATTAATTTAGGAAAAATATATTATTGGATTTGTTATTTTCAAAAAATTTTAAGAGCATTTTTTAAAATTAAATAATGATTTGAAATTTAACGAAAGTCATACTCTATATTCTATTAATATGATTTTAATACTAAAATTGATTTCTTAATATATCTTTAAACCAATATATTGATGATATATATAAAAAAAAGAGATATAAATATGTTGTCATTAATTTCAAAGATACAAAATATTTAAACAAGAGATTTGACTTAAAATTTGAAATAAGATAAATAATCAATTAAGATATTATATCATTTTCTAAAATTCAAAATAGGCAAACCTAATTTTTTTAAGGGTTTTCTGCAAAACAACCCTCTAAGTCAATTTCGTTTGCAAGTTTACCCTCCAAGTTCGAATTATGCAAGTCAATCCTACAATCTCAAAAGTCACCCGCAATACTGCCCTCCCGTGTAGCGATGACGTGGCACTCAATAACTCCGTTTAAAAACATAGGGGGTTTTTGCAAAAAAAACCTCCATGTAATTTGTTTTTGCAAAAAAACCCTCTATGTAATTTTTTTTTGCAAGACAAACCTCCATGTCAAATAAATGCAGGTCAAACCACAATCTCAAAAGTCACCTGCAATATAGCCCTTCCGTATATCGATGACGTGGAAATCGATAACTCATTTTATGTAATGTAGAAATATCATGCATCTCGAGCCTCAACTAGGTTAATTCCTCCATCATAGTCTCATCCCACCATTTCCATATGTGGCATGCCCCAGTCTATCAAAATTCAACCAAAACTTCAACCAAAATTCAAAACTTTATATGAATCACTTAAAATTCAACCAAAATTCAACCAAGATTCAACCAAGATTTCCGATTATGTAAAAAAGCAATTCAACAATCACTTACATCAAAATTTGACATGTGTAGAATAGCTTTCCCGGATTCGTCGTTGTCCGAAAAGGTTATGGAAGGCAATTCTACACATGTCAAAATTTTAATGTAAGTGTTTGTTGAATTGTTTTCTACATGATCAGAAATCTTGGTTGAATCTTAGTTGAATTTTAAGTGATTCATATAAAGTTTTGAATTTTGGTTAAAGTTTTGGTTGAATTTTGATAGACCGGGGCATATCACATATGGAAATGGTGGGATGAGGCTATGATGAAAGAATTAACCAATTTGAGGCTCGAGATGCATGATACTCCTACATACTACATTACATATAATGAGTTATCGATTTCCACGTAATCGATATACGGAAGGGCTATATTGCAGACGACTTTTGAGATTGTGGTTTAACCTGCATTTATTTGACATGGAGGTTTGTTTTGCAAAAAAAATTTACATGGAGGGTTTTTTTGCAAAAACTCCCTATGTTTTCAAACGGAGTTATCGAGCGCCACGTCATCGCTACACGGGAGGGTAGTATTGCGGGTGACTTTTGAGATTGTAGGATTGACTTGCATAATTCGGACTTGGAGGGTAAAATTGCAAACGAAATTGACTTAGAGGGTTGTTTTGCAGAAAACCCTTTTTTTAATTAACTTCATCTCTCCCTATAAATATATAAAATTAGACTCACAAAGATTCATTAGCCCACCATTCCAAATGTTTGGAATTCGTGACTAATTAAATTTTGTTCTCTGTTTATAAATTTGACTTTTGGATACATTTATTTAATTGTGTTATGATAATTACAAATAGAACATTGTACTCTCATTTCCACTATGTTTCTACAACTTATAAATTAACTACATAGGTTTGTCGAGCCATGGCTTAGCTTCTACTGAGTTGGGTCAAAAGACAGTCACACTCAGTTTATGAATATGATCCAACAATATCAGGGGAGAATATAAGCAAATAGATTTTTTATAAGCTCTTGATTTCACTTTTGTAATGAGTGAGTTATATAGAAAAGAAACCAAATATTTAATTGAGTTAGTACACTACTTGATGCTAATGAACTTTGTTCTTTACAACCATGAAGTTTTTTTTTTTTTTTTTTTTTTTGACAGCCCATGAAGCTTTACAACCATGAAGCTTTTTCAACTAGAGAAAACAAAACATTTTTTATAGACCGCGGGTGAATAAGGTTTTTATGTAGTGTTCGAAAAGTATGAATTAGAAAAAAAATTTCGTGAGTTTGTCAAATTATGAATATTATACCAAATAAATAAGTGTTCAAATATAACCCGCACCAACGTTTTAAACAATTAGAGAATGTTTAACAAAATTTTTTTTATAGATTCTATTTATTTTGTAAAAATTAAATCTCGAAAGGAAAAGTAAGGAAAATACGGGTATTCTATCTAAATCTCTTACCTATTCTCTTCTCTGTTGAACTAAATTAAACATTCTCATATTGGTAATTATTTTAAAGGAAACAGTTATTTGACGAGAAATTTTAAGATAGGCAACGAGACGGGACGGGACGACACTACTTTCTCTCATTGTCTTATCTATATTGAATTAAATTTTATTAGAAAATATTTTTTAAAATATGAAATCCCGCACGTACGTGCGGGTCAGGATCTAGTTATTGATAAGTGATGTGTCCTTACATATGTAAACCTTCCTATCTTTAATCACAGCATATGTATGCATTAAGCAAGTGATGATGTGTCCTCAAATATCTTTACAACTTTCCGATTTTTACAGCTTGTTCTCGAAAAACGATGTCCCATACTCATTTTGTCGAATGTTTTTGTTAACGAGTCTCATCGTTTTCTCACCAATCTAGAGGCTCTATTTCTCCACCTTATCAAGCAGATTTATGTGGAATTTTTGTAGCTAACTTACACGAATGCCACGTGACCGTTTTAGCATTTGGGACCTGAACGTCTTAACCATAATTAATTAATTCATGAATTTCTAGTAATCTTTTTGTGAAATATTTTAAAAGAACCAAACAAAAGACACTCATCGATCGCAACAGCTAGCACTTTAGAGACGCCATTAAACTTTCCATATACCCATAATTTAAAGTAAATCGTTGCAATCAAAACTTTTAGAGGAGGTGTATTCAATAAAGGATTTGAAATGATTTGTATTAAAATGATAAATCCTATGTTATTCAAATATAAATTTTAAAAAACTTTCTAAAATCAAGTGTTATTGAGTTAGTGTTTTGAAAATCTATAATCAAATCCACTGTTATTGGAAACATTTTCATTTGTGGATTTGAAGTGATTTGAGTAACTTTGGGTGGTATTTTAGAAAATATTTTTGTTAAAAATTCAAACATCCAAATTCCATGGTTTTAGATGGGATTTGGGAGAATTTTAATAACAAATTCTCTAATTCACCAAAATTCACCAAAATAATCTCAAAACTTATTAAAACTCAAATCACTCTAAATTCTTTCTTCAATACACCCCCTTATGAATAATTCATATGATTAAGTATTGCCACGTGGCCACGTAAAGCGGAGCGGCAATTCCAAAAAAAAAAAAATAACAAAAAAACCGGGAAAGCTTCCTAAGCACTAAAACAAACCTAAAAATCAAAAAGTTTCCAAAGCGAAACAAAATTTCACAAACTAGCGTAGATCGAGAGAGAGAGAGCACAAAAACTATGGAGAGAAACACGATTCAAGTCGAATCTCTTGACGAAGAAGATGATTTCCTACTAGAACTCGCCGCAATTGAAGCTGAAGCGGCAGCGAAACGCCCTAGGGTTTCTTCTACACCGGAAGGACCATACATGGCGGCTCTTAAGGGAAGCAAAAGTGAGCAATGGCAGCAAATTCCGTTAAATCCCGCCTCTAAATCTCGCAGTGTTGCTGTTACCACCGGCGGTTTTCAAAGATCAGACGGAGGAGGCATCGCCGGTGAACAGGATTTTCCGGAGAAGAGTTGTCCCTGTGGAGTTGGTCTTTGTTTGGTTCTTACTTCTAATACACCGAAGAATCCAGGACGCAAATTCTACAAATGTCCCAATAGAGAGGTTCTTCAAATGTTTATTTTGCTTTCTAAGTGTTCGATGAAAAGCCTATGAGAAAATAATGATTTAAGCTACATGTTCAATTAGGAAAACGGAGGTTGTGGATTTTTCCAGTGGTGTGATGCGGTTCAGTCTTCTGGAACTACTACTCATAGTTATGGAAACACTACTGATTCGAAGTTCCCGGATCATCAATGTCCGTGTGGTGCGGGATTGTGCCGTGTTTTGACTGCGAAAACAGGGGAAAATGTTGGCCGGCAGTTTTATCGCTGTCCTGTTTTTGAGGTGTGTATATCAATTTGTTTATATGGTTGGTTGTGTTGTTATCTATAATCAACATTGCAATGTTTTATACATTTTGTGGTTTGTGCATCTGGATTGTGGTTTAGTGAGTCGCTGGCTACGTTTCTGATAGAGCTCTGATTAAGTGCTGAGTCTTTTCTGTCGTTGTATGCCATCTGTGATTGTATGACCAAGTATACTCAGCTTACTTATTTATTTCGAACAAGTAAACTTTGTACACTTCATTAGTTTATTAAATTAGCTTAGTTCAGGAGATTTTTCCTCGTTTAAATGACGGAAATTGAGTGAGAACTTTCGCATACTCAGTTTGTAGATTTTTTTGCATACAACTAGTGCCATGAACCATCACCCAATAAGTGAGAAATTGAATCCCGAGTCATTATTTTGCACGATGGTTGAATGGTTAATGTAGTATTACTTAGCTCTGAGTGTATGTGTAATGGCATGGCTTTCTCTTAATTGCAGGGCTCTTGTGGTTTCTTCAAATGGTGCAATGACAATGCAGTCAGCTCTCCTACATCGTATAGTGTTACCAAAAACAGCAACTTAGGTGACTCAGATACCAGAGGATATCAAACTGCAAAGACGGGCGCGCCCTGTTATAAATGTGGTAAAGAAGGACACTGGGCGAGAGACTGCACCGCTCAATCTGGCAATCCGACGTATGAAGCAGGCCAAGTGAAGTCATCCTCTTCAAGTGGAGAATGTTACAAATGCGGGAAGCAAGGACATTGGGCGAAAGACTGCACCGGTCAATCTGCTGATCCACAGTTTCAATCAAGGCAAGCAAAGTCCACAACCTCAGGTGGAGATTGTTACAAATGCGGAAAACCAGGACATTGGGCAAGAGATTGCACTTCGGCTGCTCAAACTACAAACACTCCAGGCAAAAGACAGAGGCAGTACTAGGTCAGGCTTTCTAGTTCTGACTTCTGATCTGTCTTATACAAAATCTTAGGGTCTCTCTTAAAATAGTTAACCACACCACTGTCATGGCCGATGGGTGTGCCTAACTTTGAAACCTATTATCTTCCAACTTATGAATCTTTCTTTGTTACCTTTTTTAGAAGCTTGTGAATTAAAGAAGACTGGTCTGTTTAAACTTAAACATACTGCGTGAAATTACAGTACCTTACATTTGATTTGTTTTCTGATATAAACAAATCATAATGGGCCGTTCTATTATTTTGTTGGGTTGAAATCTGTCCATTATTCAAATTGTGACAAGCTTATTTTTAATAAATTTTGCCGTGCTGTTTTTGAATTAAAAAAAAAAACCTGTCAACATTGCACTGTATATATAGCAAAACAAAATCTTAAAAATATCAACAGAAAAAAAAACGCCTTAAAATTCTCTTAACATTTCTCTCCAATAACTTATGCAATAATATATGACATTTATTTTCAGGTTTACTCAATGCCATATTTCTTTTTGATTATTTATATCATTTGATTCTATATAATAAATGTGTCAAAATAATAGATATCATTAAACCTGAAAAAAGTTGCAGGTAAAAAAACTAAAGAGGAAAAAAAAAGAAGTTAGAAAAGAATTTGGAAGCTAGTGCTTTTAATTTGTTGAAGAACAAAAAAAAATGACAGCTTTCCTCAGCAACACGTAAGAAAAGGGACAGAGAAGATTTAAGTTGTTAGAAAAAATCGGTAGACTCCATATTTAGCTTATGTAACGCTTACTCATATCTATTTTGCTTTTATCTTATCATCTTCTGATTTCTCCCATTTATGGCTAACCAACAAATCAAAAACCTTTTTTCTTTAGAATCAAAAGTAAAGATTCGTCGATTTAACATTGTGTAAGGCCCACTTCTGCTTCAAACAGCTCCACAATGTCTGAGTCTGAATCTGCTGCTTCATCACGGTCGTCTTTGGTTTTTGCCTACTACGTTACTGGCCATGGCTTTGGTCACGCCACTCGTGTCGTGGAGGTTAGTATTCTTGATGTTATTGCCTGAGATCATAACATTCTTGATCCCTTTAATTTCTTCATGTAATGGCCTTAGGTGGTTCGGCATTTGATATCGTCTGGACATCGAGTTCATGTTGTCTCTGCTGCTCCAGAGTTTGTTTTCACCATGGAGATTCATTCACCAAATCTCTTTATCCGGAAGGTAATTTCATAGAAATATTTGTTCTGAGTTTCACTCTGATACATCCAAAGATGGATCTCCATTTTTTTTTTATAAAATGTATGGAGGTGATGTTAGGTACTGTTGGATTGTGGATCTGTACAAGCTGATGCTTTAACCGTAGATCGTCGTGCTTCCTTGGAGAAGGTCTTTTCCAGTTATCACTCTCAGATGTTTCCTCGTTCTCCTTTAGACCATTAGGTGCTTAGCTGAATCAATCTTTTTTCGTCAAATTTGCAGTATTGTGAGATTGCAGTTGAACCGCGAGACTCTATTTTAGCCACAGAGGTTGAGTGGCTAAAGTCCATCAAAGCCAACCTTGTGGTACTTTAAAACTGCATTCAATATAATGTTGTAAAAAAAATTTATCGTGTGTGTGGCTTCTAAATTAATTAAGAAGATATTGGTCCCATCAGGTCTCAGATGTTGTCCCCATCGCTTGCCGTGCTGCAGCAAATGCCGGAATCCGCTCTGTTTGCGTCACCAACTTCAGGTTAGTGGGCTGGTTTACCGGTAGGTGGCTTAAGTTCTCAAGAAAGTTAGTTTTCTCAGAACTGTGAATTGTGATCATTGCAGTTGGGACTTCATATACGCAGAATATGTGATGGCAGCGGGACATCATCACCGATCCATTGTTTGGCAGGTAACTCTCAATTGATACTATAAGCCTAAATCGGATTTCTCTATTCATCAATGGTAATTTCTTCAGATAGCCGAGGATTATTCGCACTGCGAGTTTCTGATACGCCTCCCTGGATACTGTCCTAGTAAGTTATGCACATATTTCCATTATTTATTTTTCTGTATAACATACCAAAACAAACCCCATCTCTTGTTCTTCTGCAGTGCCTGCGTTTCATGATGTTATTGATATTCCCCTTGTTGTGAGGCCAGTGCATAAATCTAGACAAGAGGTTAGTTTTCATGTCTTTTGTCAGATCTGACCAGAGTCCACTTTCAGTGCTTAATAATGGACATGTCTTTTGTCAGATTTAACCAAATTCAGATTCATTTCAGGTTAGGAGAGAGCTTGGAGTTCCAGACAATGTGAAACTACTCATCTTCAACTTTGGTGGACAAGTAAGCAAATTCTCTTATAGCTTTTAATCTTAAAATTCTAATTCGAGTTATTTGTTTACAATATATTGCTGCTGTGAATTTTCAGCCAACTGGTTGGACACTGAAGGAGGAATATCTACCAGCTGGTTGGTTATGCCTGGTAATATCAAGATTCGGTTATTTCGTTTTGGTATGGTTGATTGATTTTTAAATAAGATAACAAATGAAAATTCCATGCCATATATAGGTCTGTGGAGCTTCTGCTAAACAGGAGCTTCCCCCAAATTTTATAGCACTTCCAAAAGATGCTTATACTCCTGATGTGATTGCTGCTTCAGACTGCATGCTAGGTATCATATATGAGTCTTTGACCGTAGCATTGCGCTGATTAACTAATTCACGGCTAATAATTGTGGTAATTTCAGGAAAAATTGGATATGGAACCGTGAGTGAAGCACTCGCATACAAGTTACGGTTCATATTTGTGCGAAGGGATTACTTTAATGAAGAACCATTCTTGAGAAAGATGCTTGAGGTTATATACACAAAGTCTGCATTTATGTTTGTTTAAATGTTTTGCATTCTCTTGAAAATTCTTTTTTTTTTTTTTGCATTAAAAGTATTACCAAGGTGGAGTTGAAATGATCAGAAGGGATCTTCTAGCTGGATGCTGGGCTCCTTATCTTGAGCGTGCAGTTACATTGAAACCGTGTTACGATGGAGGCATTGATGGTGGCGAGGTAGACTGTAAAAACTCTTCATATTACCAGCCAATTGTTCTTGTACTGTAATATGATAGTTCTCAATTTTCCCGGTTGATGATGTCATTGCTCCTGCTTGTTTCTAAATTCAGGTCGCAGCTAAAATACTGCATGACACAGCAATGGGGAAGAAGCGTTCCAAACTCAATGTGAGTGATACAAGGAACAAAATGTTAATTGATGATACTTTAGATTATGTTGAGAGATTCAAATGTATGGAGTCATCTAAGAAAGTGAGTCATTTGTAATGCCAATCCAATGGTACTCACCTTGATAATGTAGCTTAGCGGGGCGAGGAGACTCCGAGATGCAATAATATTAGGCTTCCAGCTACAAAGAGCTCCAGGAAGAGATCTTTCAGTTCCGGAATGGTATCAAGTCGCTGGAAACGAAGCTGGGATTCCTTCAGTTGATCAGACGCAGAAATCTTCCAAGTTTGTTTCCTTGTGGACTTGTAATTTTTCAAATGTGACTAAATTGGACTCACCTCTTATGTGTTTTATTCACAGGTTTGTAGAAGGCTTTGAAATTCTTCATGGAGATCACCTTGGTCTTTCAGATACAATCGGTTTCTTGGATAGTTTGGCAACATTAGCTAAAATAGGAGGCCATCATCAAGAAAGGGAGCATTTGGCGGCTGCCGCACTTTTCAACTGGGAGGTTTGTTCCATTTCTTGGATTCAATGAAGTTTGTGTGTTTTGAGGAACTAATGAAGTTTGTGTGTGTTTTGAGAAACTAATGAAGTTTGTGTGTGTTTTGAGAAACTAATGAAGTTTGTGTGGCCATTTAGGAGGATATTGTTGTGGCGAGAGCACCCGGAAGACTTGATGTAATGGGAGGCATTGCTGATTACTCTGGAAGTCTTGTCTTGCTGGTTAATTCCCTCTCCAAGATTCATCTTTTATTGGCATTAATTATCTATCTTTAACAGAAGAGTGTTTTTGTTTGCTATTGGTTAGATGCCTACGAGAGAGGCATGCCATGCTGCTGTACAGAGGAATCATCCTAGTAAACAGAAACTCTGGAAGCACGCTGAAGCACGACATCATTCAAGAGACACTCCCATACTTGAAATTGTATGCTCTTTTCTACTTTCTGATCTACATTGCCTTTCTCTAAAACTTTTTTGAAACTTCAGGTTTCATTTGGATCTGAGCTGAGCAACAGAGGGCCAACTTTTGACATGGACTTGTCTGATTTAATGGATGAGGATGGGAAACCAATATCCTATGAGAAAGCCTACCATTACTTTTCACGGGATCCGTCTCAGAAGTTGGTTCATCTCTTTCACCCCATTTTTTTGATACTTCATCGTAAAGTTTTTGATATATTATAACATTGAGTCCATTTCTAGGTGGGCGGCATATGTTGCAGGTACAATTCTGGTACTAATGAGAGAGATGGGCGTTCGATTTGAAGACAGCATTAGCATACTGGTAACAGAACTTTTTCTGACTTTCATGATCAGCATTATATATACGAGTCTAACTCAGAGCTAATCAGTTACATCCACGTTTTCAGGTATCTTCAACGGTTCCTGAAGGCAAAGGAGTATCTTCCTCTGCTTCAGTTGAAGTTGCTACCATGTCAGCTGTTGCTGCTGCTCATGGTTAGTACAACTTCTCCGCAATAACTAATTAACGAGTAGATGATTCACTGAGCTGAATGTGCAGGTCTTGAAATATCTCCACGAGATGTGGCATTGCTTTGCCAAAAAGTGGAGAATTATGTTGTTGGAGCACCTTGTGGAGTGATGGATCAGATGGCTTCTGCTTGTGGAGAAGCTAACAAGCTTTTGGCTATGATCTGTCAGGTACTTTCTCTCTTCGTTTCCTACAAAAACTTGATTCTCTTAGAAGAGTAATAACCGGTGATTGTACTCGTTGCAGCCGGCTGAAATTCTAGGACTTGTTGAAATTCCTTCCCACATTCGATTCTGGGGTATCGATTCTGGAATACGACACAGGTGCTGTGTATATTCTTTCTTTAGATGTGCAGAATCCCAAGAAAATGCAAGAGAGTTAAAGTTTACATTTTGTTCTGAACACATTTTTTTCCTATGCAGTGTTGGTGGTTCAGACTATGGTTCAGTGAGGATAGGAGCTTTTATCGGTAAGACAATGATAAGATCTTTTGCATCTTCTTTTATTGACACCAACTCAGAAGAGGCTGAAGAGGAGAGCTCGGAGTTAATTGAATCCGATGCTTCTTTGGATTACTTATGCAATCTTTCACCTCATAGGTACTATGAATCCCGCTATTTATATAACATCAGTGTTACCCAGTTAGACTATATCGATTTTTTTTTCAATCTTTTGCAGATTTCAAGCTCTTTACGCAAGTAAGCTCCCACAGTCTATCACGGGAGAAGAATTCATCAAGAAGTATGGTGATCACGGGGATTCTGTCACAACCATTGACAGAAATGGTACATACGCCATAATGGCGCCGACTAGACATCCAATTTATGAGAATTTCCGTGTCCAGGTGAACTAATCTAATTGTATATATAGAATCATTTTGATGATATTAAGTTTTAGTTGTGGACATGTAATGAAAATGATCTCATTCTCAGGCTTTCAAAGCATTGTTGACAGCAACTCCTTCAGAAGAACAAGTCATTGGTCTTGGGGAGCTTATGTACCAGGTAAATCTATAGTTTTACAAACCAAACACGGCTCTTATAATCGAGGTTCTGCTATTTAGTTAACCGTTAATCGTATGTCTACTTGGCAGTGCCACGACAGCTACAGCGCGTGTGGGATTGGCTCTGATGGAACAGACAGATTAGTGAGATTAGTGCAGAATATGGAGAACTTGAAGAGCTCTAAAACCGAGAACGGGACTCTTTACGGGGCCAAGATTACTGGAGGTGGAAGCGGCGGTACGGTTTGCGTTATTGGAAAGGCTAGTTTGAGAAGCAGTGAACAGATTCTTCAGGTCAAAAGAATCACAAGTTTGATTGATCACATGATTCTTGGAGATAGAACCAAAAGGTTAATTTAAGATGTTTTTTATTTATGAATTTGCAGATTCAGAAAAAGTACAAGGAAGCAACAGGGTTTATGCCGTATGTGTTTGAAGGATCATCTCCAGGAGCTGGCAAGTTTGGATATTTGAAGATTCGCAAAAACTCTGCTACTTAAAAATTTATGCTTTAAAGACTTATTATGTGTGTCACTCACTAGTAATGAATGATGTGAACTTAAAACTCTATTGTTGATGTCTAACAATAATTATAGATCTCATGCAAAACTCTATTTCTCTAACGCGAATCAAACAAAACTCTATTTCTCTAACGGAGTATATTGTTTTGGGTTTGGTTTGAGGTGAAACTGTTTATTCGGTTTTGTATGCTTTGGATTTTTTTATGTTATTAATAAAACAAAATGATAGAAAAAAGACTAAAATATAGTTTTGGTATAAAATATGAACTTTTTAAATAATATTTTTCACTTTTGTAACAATTGTTCTGCTTTTATTACCTTTTGCTTACTTTCAAAATAAGTAACCAATTTGGCCCAAAACCCCAAAAGAAAAAAATATGGACTAATTAAATTAACCGTGTTTCCAAATCCGAGTGAGAATTGACAACTTATAAATCTCTCTCAATTCTCAATTTTCTCAATTCTTCAGAATTCTCTAGGGTTTCAACTTCTCTGTAACTAATTTCAATTCCGATCAAAGAGATCAATCAATGGCTTCGCTCTGCTCCGACGTCACGATGATTCCCGCCGGTGAATCCTCCTCCTGCGCCGTTCCTTCATCTTCTTCCAAGAAAGCAAAACGCTTCGATATCAAGAAGTGGAGCGCCGTCTCTCTCTGGTCTTGGGGTATTTATCACCAAACCCTAATTCTTCCGATTACGTATTATTCTTAGGGTTTTGTTTAATTCGCTTTTATTTGGTTTTCAGATATCGTTGTTGATAACTGCGCAATCTGTAGAAACCACATCATGGATCTGTGTAAGCTTTTGAGATATATATACACTTTGTTTTTGAATCATCTTGATGGATTGTTTTAGGCTTAGTTCGTTGTTGCGTTTTTGTGATTGTAGGCATTGAATGTCAAGCTAATCAAGCTAGTGCCACTAGCGGGGAATGCACTGTTGCTTGGGGTAAGTTTATGTTCTTCTATAGTCGATCAATATTGGCTCTGTTTGCAAACTTGTATAACACGCAACTTCCTCTGTTTCTTTGTGTTGATTTGTTGATTCTGGATATTGATTGAGTTACTTGTCTTTGAGATTACAATAACAAGTTGAGTAAATCAAGAAGAGTGGCAAAACTTTTTTTCTGGCTAGAGTTAGGTTAGCTTCTTTGCTTCTTGGTGTCGCATATCCTTGTTTATAGTTCTCTTTCTCCATTGAGCTATGTAATCTGCTGATTGAATGTTCTACCTTTTATTTGTTTTCACTATCTTAAGAATGCACTGATTCATCATCTAGTTTGGAGTCCTTGTTTATTTTTAATGCTATGAGAATGTGTGTAATGTGTAATGTGGAACTCGATGATGTTATTGTTGCATTCGTCGTGAATATTTATCAGTTGGTGTTTATAAGATACTAGTATTTGTCCCTTTGTGTTTTGGTTTGTGGCTGCTTGTAAGAGAGTCTACTTGTGCAAACTTAGTTATTGTTTAGGCCAACAAAGGAAAGATTAGCAGATGAGAACATTTGTGCGTGCTCTGTGTTCTTTGATGGTAACAGTTTTCGATCATTCGTAGCCTGTGTCTCTATTACAAGCATGAAATTGAGATAGATAGTTTGTTTACCCTGTTTACCTCTATATCACATCTTTATAGTAGGACACTTCTAGGCCATTGCTGAGTTTCAAATACATGTAGAAGATAAATCTCTAGATATATTTTTGCATATTTTTTAGGTTTTGCATTGGGACCATAACTCGGATTGTGACTATATTTGATGTGTCTCATGTCTTTGTATTTATTTATTGTCTTTAGAGAGTAGACTCATCAGTCAAACACAAATAGTTTTAGCCTCTTAGGATGAATCTTCATTTGCCAACAATAGTGCCAATATATGTTTCTTTGGTGTAAGTGAAAATACTAGAAAAGTCGACATCTCTACGTTTAATGTTTAGTATCCCAGACTGCTAAAGAAACATTGCATTGTGGAATTGTAGGGATTTGCAACCACGCTTTTCACTTCCACTGTATCAGCAGATGGCTCCAGAAGCAACAAAAGTGTCCACTTGGTATGTTTTCTTCTGATCAACTAGCTTCTTTCTTCTTTTCCGTTTTCTCTTGTCATTGTTTTTGCTTCTGTTCCGTTTTCAACAGATAGCAGCGAGTGGGATTTCCAAAAATATGGTCACTAAAGCTACACACCGCATCATTGGGTTCCTTCGATTACCGTAAATGATTCATTAGACTCGCAGTTTTCTCTTAAATTCGTCTGACCTGTTGTGGCTCTTCTCTTAGGATGTCTTTGACGCAGATTAAACAATTGTGTGCTTAATCAAAACCTTTGTTGTTATAAGACCATCTCTGACCCGAACTAAGTTTCAATTATTAATGCATTAAACCCTATTCTTTTGCCTCCAAGCATGATCTTCTTATCGACATTTCGTGATTCTCGGCTAATGCGACATACAAAAACAGAAAATCTGCCTGCAAATCTAGCTTAATAATTAATATATGTTACGGTTATTACTTTGTTAACAAAACGAAGCGTGTAGATTTCTTGAGGAAGTAATTTCAAGTAAAACGTCCTCTATTGAACAATATCGTTGTTGTTGGGCCAGTGACTTGGGCGTAGGACCGAACTAAAAACTTCTAAGCCTGAATAATACATTTTCTTGCTACTGATTTTGCATAATACAACAAAATCTCATCTTCGTCTACACTGAATTCTTCACCATGGTTCTGCAAAAGCAAAAAATAGTTGTAGTTATTGTTTGCAGGTAGTTGTTTGAAACATATGAAAACTATTGATGACAAATACATGACTTTCTTATAATGAGCGAATAATATCGAGTACAAAAGTTAGGAATTTCATATCAAAAATTTGATGTGTTCTAAAGTAAATTATAAGAGATATGAATCAATCTATTTATTGCCAATTATTTTTGAGTTAGATGTCCATGAAATTTTAAAATAAATTTAAAAGAGATTATATGAATTTGATATATATATATATCATGAGTTATAATAGATAATAATTTAAATTCATACATATATTATACTATATGATACTATATTATAACCAAATTGTGGTGGTCCAATTGTTGAAGAGTTCGAGTCCTTCCACTGTGATTTCAATCATCTTTGGCCACTCGTAGACGCTTTCATTCACAAAAATTTTTAATATCTATAGACCTTGGAGAATCAAAATATTAGTTTTGGACTTAGGTATAAAATTCTCACGGTTAACAAAAAGAAGATGATTCATCATGCATGGCGCAGTTAAATTATATTTCTACCCTACTAATCAAGAATACTCAGAAACCATTTATTATTAGAGTAAATTTCCCAGTTGATCTTTATTTTGTATATCATCTTTCCGCAAATTTTTCTTTTTTTTTTAGCAATACTTGGGTTCACCCCTAGGGGTGAATCCTTTTATTCACCCTCTTTTATTTTAACTAATCAGAATTTACCATATAATATAAAAAATTAAACTCATTTAATTATTAAATCTAATCCCTAACCACTTTTTTATTAACCCAAACTGATATATAATCTCGTTTAATTAAAAAATCTAACTCTAATTCTCCTTCGTAAACCCAAACCGCTATTTAAACTCGTTTAATCGTAAAAAATCTAAACCCTAATCGTACTTTTTAAACCCAAACCGACATTTAGCCTCATTTAATTGTAAAATCTAAATCCATTTATAAATCCAAACTGATATTTAACCTCGTTTAATCATAAAATCTAAAGTCTAATCGTACTTTCTAAACCCAAACCGATATTTGACCTCGTTTAATTGTAAAATATAAATCCGTTTATAAATCTAAACCGATATTTAACTTCGTTTAATCATAAAATCTAAACCCTAACCCTTTCTAATAAACTCAAACTAGTGTTTGGGATTAACCCACGACCCGAACACTTTTCCGGTTTGGGATTAGTGCTAATATCCGCCATTTTCAAAACCGAAAAAACCCACAAAAATCCACCATTAGCCCGCGATCCAGTGAATCGGTAGAACCGGCTGGGTATGGGTTTTGAAAATATCATTTGATTTTGGAATAAAATATAGAGTTTTAGACTCTATTCAGTCATTTTTAGAAATTTTTTTTTAGATTTTAGACTCATTTGTTGTTTTAGATTTTAATGAAACTTCACAGTACCGTCTAAGGAAAATGAATGGAATGGTGAGAGAAATAACCGAGATTAGTTTTTTTGAATTTACGATATTTTATTAGTTTATTTATGTCATTCGCAGTCTCATACTATTTTAATATTTGTTACGTTTTTATACTTTTAAGTTGGATTTAAAAATTTAATTTAAATCACTTTATTATTATTGTTAGACTTCATATTTTGTAATATATTAAGAATATTTTTTTATATTTATAAAAACTAAATAATCTCTATAAATATTAAATAAATTAAATAAAATTTTAATCAATTGACCCGTGGTCGAACCCGGTTGACTTAGTGACCCGGTGACCCAGAAGGTAGTTTGGTTCACTGTCCGGGTCGGGTTTAAAAACACTGATCCAAACCGATACATAATTTCGTTTTAGTAGTAAACTAGATTTTAAATTAAATGAAATTTTTATTATTATTATTAATTTGGTGGCAGATTCTGATTGGCTGAAATAAATAGGATGAATATAAAGGTTTGTGTATCATTAAACCAATGTCGTTTGTAGGAGTTAGACTACATGGAATCGTGGACTTTTTTAAGGCAAAGACAAAACATATAACTTACAGAAACAAGAAAGAAATATATAGAAAGATGATGTAATCAATAACACAACCAAAATAAGCTGTATTGTGAAGAGTCCTCTTTGGGGGATAAGAGAACTTGTTTTAATGCACATGCATCTGTCCATGTAATAATACTTATGGGTCACTGATTTAATTACATAAATTAATAAAAAAAGAATTACATGTGTCTGTTCTTGTACAATACGTACCACAAATTTAAAATGCATCGTTGGCTTGTAAGATCTTATTGATGAGTTGAGATATCTATTATCTCTTATCAAACATATTTTGGTGATATATATATATACATAATAAGAGAAAATGATAAGGTTAACCAAAATATTTTCTTCAAAAACATAATTTTTCTTACTTTCTTCCTAAAATATTTTCTTTGGATAAATTAACTACTCAACTTTTCATGTGACATAATCGAACGAATATAGTTTTATCCATGTCGATTTTGAAAAACTTTTATCATAAGATGTGCAACCGACATTGGATCACATTTAGAATCGTAAACAAGATAATATTAAGACTTTGGATTCTCAATTATACAAGCACAACGTGGATCATATTATTCATAGATGACCATATTGTTCTTTAAATATTTGGCAATTCGTTGCTAGGTAGTAAGTGATAACAATTTAGATGACCACGTACGAATGTGGGTGATACAAATGAATTCGTTTGGTACTCCTAGTTAAGCACATTTTTTGGCATGCACCTAAGAGGAAATGTTAAGATCTACAATATTTTAACCAAATATTTTTATATTTAAGGATCCACATTTTGCTACAATTTGAGAATTAGATTTTTTTTTTTTAAATATAGGTCTTGAAATTTTAAGATCTACAATATTTTAACCAAATGTTTTTATATTTAAGGGTCCACATTTTGCTACAATTTGAGAATTAGATTTTTTTTTTTAAATATAGATTTTTGCAGGGTCCAATGTTTTAATGAGCCGGAGTGCCGGACCTGCGGCTAGTAATCGCAAAACCGGGCACGTGACATTGATGCAACAAAATATAGAATTAGTAAATTGATCTCTTCTTTTGGGGTAATTAGTAAACTGGTTTCAATGATAAGGAAAAAAACGAAGTAATAAAAGACTACAAAAGCAAGCCTTTAGCAATAGCTTGATTTATCTTGAAATCAGTAGTTTCATAGACCGGAAGTTCTTTTAAGTACCGCCCCATACCGATCCGGTAACTATCAAGCTCAAACAGATCCGAACTTGAGTAACTCCAAACATCATCATCATCTTCTTTACCTTCATATTTGTTACTTCTCACAAAATCCTTCAAACCGATCTTTCTTGTGATGCAAGTAAACTCAGTGTGATGATCTTTGGTCTTAATCTCCTCTTTGATACTCTTCTTAGCAGTAAATTCTGGAATCTGTTTTTTCTCGCGAGTAATGTTTTTGTGAACAGAGTCTCTGCAGTCTCCATCGATAGTTACTCTAACGGGATAGAATCTGATAGATCTTTCCAACTTCTTGCAGTTGTTGTTGTTGTTGTTGTTGTTGTCGGTTTTATATCTTGTTCGACTGAAGCAAGACTTTGATGAGGAAGAGGACTTGACGTCTGTGGTCTTTCCGACAGAACAAAGCTTCACTTTCTTGGCGTTAGATTGAAAGATGGAGTTGAGGAAGCTGGTGAGACGCGCTCCAGGAGACACTGGCTGCTTCGATCTCTTGATCTCCTCGATCATCGTCATGGCTTTAAGCTTTTTATCATTATCCGACTTGGAGATGAATCTATCATTATCTAGTACCGACGTTCTCTTTGTTCTCTGTCTCTCATCACCTGATCTATTACCTTGTTCCGCAAGCTTTCTCAACCTTCTCTTTGTTCGATATGACTCTGCCTCGGAAGAGGAAAAAGCAGAGGAATCCGAGGAATTAGTGGTAGTGGTGCTGCTTCGGGCGTAAAGCCAGTGTTCTTCGTCCATGATTGCTCGCCGGGGAGTTGTAAGCTTGTCGTCTTTCTTGGTTGGTGATGGTGAGGATGACGATGAAGATACATTTTCGTTGATGGATCCTCTTAGGTCACTTTGGAGACCGTCGGATTCGTCGATAGAACGGTAAACAGAGTCAAGAACAGAGGAAGAGAAAGAAGGTGTTCGTTTTTTCTGAGGAAATGCCATGAGAGAGATCTACAAGGTATCAATAGAAAACAGAGTATTTATAGAAAGAAAACAGCTCAAGTGTGTTTGTCTGCTAAGAAAATATCAAAAGCTGCCAAGACATATTGATTAGAATAGTAAAAGGATAAATTAATATAGTTTTGAAAAGCTGTGATTTGTGTGTTAAGAGTGATTAGGTTTGTGGAGAGAGAAGACAAAGGAGAGTGGAGATGTCTGTGGGAAGAAGACAAAAGCTGGTCAAGTGATGAGACATGCTTTGGGTGTTTTGTTTCTAAGAGACTTCCTCATTAGACACATGTGAGAGATATCTTAATGCGTGCGGGTAATTATTAGATGCATTTGGGAGTGTGTGACTGTGTGTGTTACTATGTTTACACTCCTTTTTTTTTATTTTATTTTAATTTGTCAAAATAACTTGTAAAAAATAGTGCAATGACTTTTATAAATCAATAATATATCTTGTAAACTATGCTCTGCCTCTATGACTACTTCCATTTTTTCTTTTATAGATCTCATATTTCTTGTTTTAGTTCTAACCATTTGTTTCTTAAATCCACTGAAAAATGTAATCTTATTTTATTGGAACATTGACAAAATAACACTAAAATAAGTTTTTCTTCCAAAAATAGCACTACATTTGAAAAGTTTCCACAAATAGCACTATAAATTTTAATTAAATATTAATATGAATAATTAGTTTAACTAAAATAAATAAATAAATAAAATTAGAAATTTCCCACCAAAATTTATTTTTTCGCCAAAAAATTTCCGTAACATAAAAATATTTTCCCGCCAAAAATGTTTTATCAAAATTTTTTCGCAAATTTTTTTTTTCATTATTTTCCCGCAAAAAAAAATCCCATCAAAATTTTTCCGCAAAAAAAAATCTACGAAATTCAAGAAGGATTCCACGTAATTCAAAAAATATTTCATGAATTCATGAATTTCAGAAAGGATTCCACGTAATTCAAAAAGGATTTCCAATATTCGTGGTAATCCTTCCTGAATTACGTGGAATCTTTCATGAATTTCGTGGAATCCTTCCTGAATTTTTTGGATTTGTTTTTGGCGGGAAAAGTCAGACGAAATTTTTTTTTGCAGGAAAATTTTGAAGATATTTTTTTCCCGGGAGCGGAAAATATTTTGGCGGGAAATTTTGACGAAATATTTTTTGGCGGAAAATTTTTAGCGGGATTTTATTTTGGCGGAAAAATATTAACGATGAATTTATGATTTTTTGTATTTATTTATAATTTCTTATTAATTAAGAATATCAAAAAAGGTGCTATTTTTGTCCAATAAATTTTTTAGTGCTATTCTTGTTCCAAAAACTTTATTTGGGACTATAAGAGGCAATTTCTCTATTTTATTTTGTGATCTTAAATTCATAACTAAATAAAATTGGAGATTTTTGTTTTTGGTTAACAATTATGAATATTTTTTGGCGGGTAAATTACGGATCTACGTTATTTGGCGGAAAAATTGCACATCCTCGTTTTTGGTTAAAAATTATGTAATTTTTTTTTGCTAGAAAATTGCGAATTTACGTTTTTGGCGAAAAAATTACGGATTTACGTTTTTAGCGAAAAAGTGCACATCCTCGTTGTTTGTTAAAAATTGTGAATCTTTTTTGGCCAAAAATTACAAATTTAAGTTTTTGATTGGAAAATTACGAATTTACGTTTTTGGTAGAAAAATTGCAAATCCTCGTTTTTGGTTAAAAATTGGGAATTTTTCTTACAGGAAAATTGCGGATTTACGTTTTTGGCGGAGAAATTAGAAATTTACGTTTTTGGCTGGAAAATTGTGTATTCACATTTTTTTTGCTAGAAAATTATGGGTTTATTTGGAAAACTCGATTAAGCCATATTTGGGAAAAGATTGATTATATTCAATCGGTTAAGAGGTTTTGGTTAGACTCAACCTGATAACGGTTTAAAGATTTGAGTTGGTTTGATTCAATTTAACAAAAATTGATTGGTTAAATGGGTAAACTATTGAAACCATTGACCCATTACAACCCAACTCATTTCATCCATCAAATCATTTGACCTAATAAATAATTTGATCTATCAACTCATTTGAGTCCTAAAATTTAACTCATTAGGATTCATGGGTTGAGTTGAGTTAAGTTGACCCATGAATCTTGACCCATTTTGACATCCTTAATTATAGTAAAAGATATATCATGGGAGAAGGTATGTACACCAAAAGCAGAGGGCGAACTAGGCCTAAAATCTTTAAAAGAAGCGAATGATGTATGTTGTTCGAAACTGAACTGGAGAATCATATCCCACGTCAACTCTTTATGTATAAAATGAGTTGATATGTTTTTGTTGAAAAATGAATCAATTTGGACAGTAAAACAGAATGGATCTGGACCAAAATTTTAAAGTACAGAGAAGTGGCGAAATCTTTTTGTAAGGTCGAAGTTGGGAACAGAGTTACCACTTCTTTTTGGTTTGATGATTGGTCGATGATGGGTAGATTTGGTGATGTTGCAGGTGCAAGAGGAGTCATAGTTATGGGGATACCACAGACGATGACAGTGGCAGACAAATGGAAAACCAGACGGAGAAGACAACATCGAATTGACTACCTAAACCAAATGGGAGATCTTTTAGCTTCACAATGGCGCAAACGTAATAAGATGCATGCTGACGTTGTGTTACGGCGAGGGAATGGTGACATCTTCAAAGAAATATTCTCTTCTAAGGACACTTGGCACAAAGGCGTATGGTTTACTCACGCGACACCGAAGTATTTTTTTGTGTTTGGTTAGCGCCTCATTATAGTCTAGCGACAAGGGACCGTGTGGTAAAGTGGAATGGGGGAGCTTCGGGAATCTGTGCTCTTTGCAAGAATAGCATGGAAACCAGAGATCACTTGTTCTTCTCTTGTCAATATGTTTCAGAAATTTGGAATTCTCTAGCTAAAGGCGTATTCAAAAACAAGTTCTCGTTTGATTGGCATCAAAATCTTACCATGTTTCTTATTCGACGTGTTCAAAGCTTTGTGACTGTATTCACGAATTTGAATGGCCTCTGAATTCTGGTAGCCCGTTCTGCTATTTGAATTCGGCATCTTTGATGATCTGAGCAGCCTCCTGGTTCAAAAACAGAGTAGGAATCCTCATATTTGTTGAGCCAAGTCCTGTTGACCAGTACTCTATCCAGTTTCTTACAGATCACCCCATCCTGCCTTTTGTTACACCAAGTGAAACGCTGGCCTTGGTAGCTCATGTCTGTTAGCTCACAGTTCCTGACCAGATCCTGAAAGTCCCTCATCCCAGGAGGAATCGATGGAGAAGTGTCATATAGTGAATGGTCATCACCTTCTAAAATCTCATTAAAATCTCCACAAATTAACCAAGCTTTATTTTGAAACAGGGGAGAATCATGATGATGTCAGAGGTCATCCCATAGAGTCTTCCTGTCCGCAATAAAATTTGAGGCGTAAATAAAAGAAACGAAGAATTCTTCCATACGTCCTTCAATATAGATTGAGACTGTGATAAGTTGTGACGTCTTATACAGGGGAGTAACTCGAACATTATTTCTCCATACCAACCACAGTCTCCCTAATCTATGATCTTCATAGTTTGATAGAAATGAACATTCTGGAAAAACCACATTAGCAATTCTTTCTGCTCTTCTCTCTTTCACTTTTGTTTCAATTAAGCATCCAAAATCAAAGTTGCGTTTCCTCATCCAATCTCTGACAACTCGATGTTCCAAGCTACGGTCTATATGGTTTGGAGGGAGCGGAATGGTAGAAGACATGGAGAAGATACAAACTCTATAGACCAACTAATCCGGTGGATAGACATACAAGTCTGAAACCAATTATCAACAATCCGATAGATGGGAGATAAACGATACGAGGAAGACTTCCAACAATGGCTTCAAATGAGAGTATAAGTCTTTGATTTATGCTTATGCATGTTTTATATATATTTTTGGCTATGATTTCTTCAAACAACCGTTGCACAAGTTGTAAAAACGTTTATTTTATTTTAAATCTAATTTAACATTATATTCGTGGAAGCCCCCTTGGCCCATTGGTTGACCAAGGGTTAATTAATGCTTCTACACTAAGAGGTCTAGGGTTTGAGTCCCAGATATTGCGATTTATTAATAAATTTTCAGATTAAAGGAGGCAAGTGTGCAGGAGATCTCCAGCGAAGTACAATTATAGCCGTTCGCCAGGATTCTACGCAGAGAGAGAAGTGTCGTCAGGTCGTGGATCATTGAAGGTGTCCGTCAAGAGCATGGAGAAGGAAGTGTCGTCTGTCGTGGATCTAATAAGGGTCGGAAGGAATTGTCCGTTGTAGAATCGTCTATGTAATAGTTCTCATAATTTGCAATAAATAATAAATCTAGACGTCAAAAAAAAAAAAACATTATATTCAAAAAAGGAAGGATATATTTAACAAAATAGAAACAAAATCAAATTTTGACCAGAAAAAAGAAAGAAACTCAAATAAAGGAAAAATACATTTGTACTATTACAAGTTTACAACACATGTGATTTACGTATTACAATGGGATTCTATAATTGACCTTTATAAGACATGGACCTGTGTCCGTTTTTTATTTTGGGAAAAAATATTCCATTTCTTAAAATTCAATTATTTAATTTCTAACTCCAAAATATTTTGTTATATGAAACTTGTTTTAAGCCCCTTTGGCCCATTGGTTAACTAAGGGTTAATTAATGCTTCTACACCAAAAGGTTTGGGGTTCGAGTCCCAGATATTGCGATTTATTAATAAATTTGCAGATTAATGGTGGCAAGTGTGCAGGAGATCTCCAGCGATGTACAATTATAGCCGTTCGCCAAGATTTTACGCAGAGAAAGAAGTGTCGTCGGATCGTGGATCATTAAAGGTATCCATCAAGAGCATGAAAAATGAAGTATCGTCTATCGTGGATCTAATAATGGTCGGAAAGAATTGTCCGTTGTAGAATCGTTTGTATAACATTTCTCATAAGTTGCAATAAATAATAAATCTAGACGGAAAAAAAAACTTGGTTTTTAAAATTATTAACCATATGAGAAAAACAAAATATATACATAAATAAAAATAATATTTATTTCTATATTCAAAATTTTTTAAAGTACAATATTAAAATATTAACCTAATTTTATTGTAAACAATTGGTAATATATTCAAAAAGAAGTTAAGATTCTTTATCCTATAAAAAGTGCTAATATCTTATACTATTGCGATCAATACTTCATCCACCTTCTCAGAGCTACATGGTGTTCTTTTGGACATTTGTATCTCCTCTCTATCCTTTTCAAGTTTCAGTTGTATTTCTATTCCTAGAGCGGCTAATGTTTGTGGCTGATTCTCTAGCAAAATTTGCTCTCTCTGTCTTCGCCGTTGACTTTGCTTAAGTATCTAATGAAAATTTGGTGCACCAAAAAAAAAAGACTGAAAGGTTAAACACACATATATTTGTTTGTAGATTTTTTCCCAAAAAATATTATACTAACTAGAGTCGGATTTGATTAATATATTAGACAATTATTTTCTAATTTTTTGATGTATGACTTTTGTTTATTTTCCAACATACATAATATCAAATATATGTAGCAAGGAAAAGAAAAGTTTGATAATAGGCTTTTTAAGATCAATTATCCTAAAGCACTATCATGTCGTTGTAGTACTATAGGTTTCAATCCAATCAGGTGTGATGCAAACAAATGAGATATGATCAGAAAACACTACGTCAAGCCAAGCAGGAATTGGTTGTTGTTCTAACAGTCCTAGTGATTGGTGCAGAAAGTAGTAAAAATTGCAGAAATGGACTGCTATACTCGATCACAAGGCTCACTGCCAGAAGAGAGGCTGTGATCGAGTAAACCAGTGGTCACAGAGTAAAATTGTTAAAAACTTAAACAGCAGGTAACAAAGCAGAAGCAAGTAAGTAGACAGATAAATCAATTGGATAAGAAACTCCTAAGGATGGGGTAATCGAATAGTGTGGACTCCACAATCAATTCAGATGGTTAACAATTCTCAATGAAGCTATCCCTAGACAACAGGTTCAACAACAGACTTATTCACTCCCGTGCAACAAATCGTCAAGCAAAGCTAGCCCAGACTAATTCCCATTAACGGAATCTAACTATGTAGGCAATAAGAACCGACTGTTAAAGTCAATAACCGCTCTAAACGGCCAATCCCTTGGGATAAAGACGATTATCACTGGAATTAGTAGATCAAGCATTTCATCGAACACCTTCTGGGTGCGGGAATGCTTTTGATCGAATTCCAGTTGATCAGAAAGGAATAAGCGGTAAACTCAACTAATCCAGAAGGGATTCAATAAAACTACACTTAACCATCAGAATCGACTAAGGGTCTCACATCTACTCTATCCCATCCTCAGAAATCCTAGTCACTACTCAGACAACATGCTCAAAGACACAGAAACGATTGATGATTGCATAACTTCAAAGATTAAAGGAAATGAAACAGAAATCAACAAGAGAATGAAAGCAGAATCTCAATAACTTAGAAAAACGAAAAAATACAAAGTTGCAGAAGCAAAAGCGGCTACTAAAACAATACTAGGGTTCGAGACTAAAACGTGAATCAAAAGTGAATGTCTCAGGGGAAACCCTTAGAGACTTATTTATAGCAAAAACGACAAGGATAAGTAAGTGGGCTTCGAGTCCGCTTAACAGGCCCATTGGAACGTGGAGGTCGAGTATATGGGCTCAAAGTGGGCTTCATGGTCGAGCGTGAATCGAAGCCGCGATCAAGTGGTTCCTTCTCTCCTCTTCTCTTTCCTATGCTCAGGTTGTCTGGTTGAGTGCGGATTGATCAGAGGGTCGAGGTGGTGATCGAGTAGAATGGTTGATGGCACGATCTGGACTGTTTCTTCAACCCTGCGATCGAGTAGGTTGGTAGACTGTCAGGATGGACTGCCTTCTCTTCCTCTGTGATCGAGTAGAACAGTCAACTGGCAGGATGGACTGCTCCTCTTCCTCTGTGATCGAGTAGAACAGTCTGGATGGACTGCTGAGCTGACTGCTTCCCTCTCTGCTACTGGTGATCGAGTAGAATGGTCCAAATGTGACTTTCAGCTCTGTTTTTGCTCTTTCTGAACACCAATAGCTCCGAAGCACCTGAAACAACTCCAGAATGCAAAATGCATGCAAGACTAATGCTAGACACACTTAAACATGCAAAATGTACAAAATGATGATGAATGCTATGGAAGATGAATGAAACTAGACTCAAAATGGTGATAAATGGATGTGTAAAACATGCAAATTATAGACATATCAACTCCCCCAAACTTAGTCTTTGCTTGCCCTCAAGAAAACAAGTAAACATAAGATGAAGGAAAAAGGTGGGGATTTAGAACCAAAGCATCAGATAAAATAGATAAAATCAAGGTCCAAGTTGATAATCTAGGATGCGATATGATCGATCTCTACTCAAAAACGTTAGCCATGCCTTGTTATAATTCAATCCGACTCTTATACTCGATCTACACATGCTTTCAAATCGACCAATCCCTTTAACATTCATTAGTATCAGAACGTGAATCAAGCAACGCACCATCAATGAACTCATTTGGCTTAAGGTGAAGGTTAGGAGACAAAGACAGTCCCTTTAAGGTGGTTCAAGTTTAGTAACAGGGGACTCTCAAAAGAAATGGACTGAGCTTTAGGAGAATGCTAAAGGTAAGACCAAACCTATGCATACAAGAATAGTATCTCATCTACCCAATAACATAAACCGTGTTTATACCAGCAAATGGTACTACCCTCAATCCCAGAAGATGATCCTAGTTCTACCCTTTGCACTCAAGGCATTTTTTCTCATTTTTATCTTTGATCAAATCACTCTTTCTTTTTCTCTGACTCTGTTCTAAGGAGAAGATTTCTTGATGGATCTAGTGGGTTTTGGTTTCTTTTGACAACTATGGCTCTTGTTATCTTCTTATGATAAAGACTTTTCTAAATTTTTGCTTTTGTTACAGAGCCTATTTATTCGACTTTTAGTTCCTCAAAACCCATTACTAGAGTAACTTGTTTCTCAACTTCCTTCTCCTAAAAACATCAACCTTTACCTTCTTTTACTCATATACTCGATCCCCACCCAAAAATAGACTCCCACCTAGTCCTATCTAGTCCAGAAAACATGGACTAGAACTACATGAGATACTACTGTTGTCGGTTCAAACCTAACACTTTCTACCAAGCTCAATCCTGAAACAGGCCTCGAGGTCACACACGAGATATAACAGGGCTTAAAAGAAAGGTTTGGTTAAGGGCTAGGGAAACTGCTCCTATGGTGGAAGCAGCTACTTGGGTTAGCAAGGATAGTGAAAAGTTGAAAGAAAACCCAAGTATGTATATGGTATCCATGAGTTCAAATTTGATGCTAAGACATGATAATTGTAAATCAGATTCAGGTTCAAATTGATAGGGAATGGTATCAAATCATGACAGTGTGATCGAGTAGAGCATTCAAGACATGGTGCAGTTTTACTTCAATTTCATTGACTACGCATCAGACAACTAGCAA
Organism: Arabidopsis suecica; assembly: GCA_019202805.1. Lineage (NCBI taxonomy): Eukaryota > Viridiplantae > Streptophyta > Magnoliopsida > Brassicales > Brassicaceae > Arabidopsis > Arabidopsis suecica. The sequence continues at coordinate 6,215,450 of CM032909.1, read as the reverse complement.
CGAGGGCATTGAGTCTATCTATTGAACCAACATGCTTACAAGGCTATCTCATCATAATCCCCTATGCATATGCAACAATCCTATATGAAACATACTAGACTCGATCCTAAATGTGATGCAACTAAATGAACACTCTGTTTTTGTATAATACATTTTCAGAAATTTTTCAAATTTTTATGGTTTTTTTCTATTCTAGACGCATTGAAGTCTCAGTTGTTCAACTCAATCACTCAGCTAGATCTCAACATCAAATTCAGCCCACCGTGGAAGACAGAGTAGCCATGATTAAGAGAATGGTAAAACGGTTTAAGCCAACTCCATTACCTCCACTTGCTCTTCCAGGGAAGTTCAGAAAGGCGTGGAAAGAGAAGTATGAATCTCTTGTTGAGAAACAACTTGATGGGATAGAAGCAGTGATGCCGTTAACAGAGGTTCTCAAGCTGATTCCAGACCCTCACAAAGACGTGAGAAACTTAATTCTGGAAAGAATCAAGAGGTATCACGATTCCGATGGTGGATACAATGCCACTCCGTTTCAAGCTGTTGGTGAAAAGATTGTTCAGGAAAAGTTGGAAGATCCGGGATCTTTCACTCTGCCTTGCTCCATTAGGCATTTAGCTTTCAGCAATTGCCTATGTGATCTGGGGGCTTCAGTTAGCTTAATGCCGCTTTCTGTAGCAAGGAAGCTGGGATTCGTTCAGTACAGGCCCTGTGACCTGACCGTGACTCTTGCTGACAGGAGTTCAAGAAGATCTTTTGGCTTGTTAGAGGATCTGCCTGTAATGATCAATGAAGTAGAAGTGCCTACCGACTTTGTGGTGCTAGAAATGGATGAGGAATCTAATGATCCTCTAATTCTAGGGAGACCTTTCTTAGCTTCAGTAGGAGCGATGATAGATGTCAGAAATGGGAGAATTGATCTCAACCTTGGGAGGCATATCAAGCTGCAGTTTGACATCAACAACACTCCGAGAAGATCGACAATTGAGGGAAAAACTTTTGAGATCCAGAGAGCGGTCCCAGGAGAAGCATTTAAGACTACAAGAGCAAAGGAACCAACTCTAGCTCAAACTAAGCTTTCAAGTTCAATTACTCAATTGAGTCCACTCTCAGCACCTGATTGGCTAGAGCTCAAAAAAAATTCTGATTTCCAAGAGAGAACCATACAGAAGCTAGCCTACACTGTCAAAGAGCTTAGAGACACACTGAGTGGGTTTCAAAGGGAAGTTAAACCTCAGCCCAACTTTCACATTGCTTCAAGAGGGAAGCCCACTCCGGAATGGTCAGAAGAGAAAGACTATCTACCAGAAGAAGAAGCAGCCTACTTTGAGGAAAGAGGAATTGAGCACTCAGCTGCTGAGTATGATGATAAGCTCGGTGAAGAAGAGGACTTCTTAAGTCTTCTCTGTCACACTTTCTCTGCGTAATAAGTGTGAGGAGTCAAGCTAGAGACTTAAAACAAGCTCACTTGGGAGGAAGTCCCATGACTATCTCTGTAAATAAAATTTTCCTTTCTTGTTATTTTTGATTTGTTTTGGTTGTGTTTGTGGTTCTCAGGAATGGAGAATCAATCTGGAGATAGAGTAAAAGTTTAAAAATTTTACTCTACCAAGGACCTTGTGATCGAGTATACCAGCCCAGTGGAGTCCAAAAATTTGAAAATCTTTTGTTGCACCTGGAGACTCCGCCATCGAGTAGGAGAGTCGAGGAGAACAAGACGATGAGAGTGTGCAACAGAGCACCCTACCAACGGGGAGATCGAGTATAATGGTCAGTATGGTGCAAATTTGATTGTTTTGGAGCTGAAAAATAGAAGAAGGATCAAGTGTTAAAACAAGCTTGGAGGTACAGTAATCAACTCTAATGAGTTGCAATTTTGCTAATGGTGCTTAAGGAGATTCTCCACTTGAGTCAATGGAGGCATCCCATCATGTCTCCTACATCCCATCATGTCTCCCACCAAGCTAAAGCCACCAACTTACCCACCTCTTTTCCACATGTTTCTAATGAGAGCTCCACTCCCCTCCACATGATTTCAAGCCTAAAGTCTCATTCATTCTCCTCCACATCTTCAAGGGCACACCACTCACACCATTCCCCTATATATCCAACACTTCAAAGGAGAACTAAGCACACCAACTCATCACTCTCTCACTACAAAGCTCTAGCATTCCCAGCTCACTTCTCTCTCTAAAATCACCAACATCGCAACTTCATCACCTCCGCCACTCCTTTACTCGACCACCAACCTTCATCACGCCCGTTTCCCATCACTTTACTCGACCGCCAAGGTCCATTTGCCACTACTGAACCAAGCCGAGTCGCTTTCCACTCCGTTTACTCGATCACCACGGTAGCACAACCATCCGCCTTCCACTCCGTTTACTCGATCACCGAAGCTATACCACGTCCCAATTCTCTGACCAGTATACTCGACCACGCCGTCCCATAACCGCTTCCATCAGCTACATCTAAAGTTTACTCAATCTTTGTCTCACCCAAACTTTAACTCTCTCTTCCATCTTGGTTTTGAATTGTTTGAACTCACTAACCTACTAATTTGTAGTTTTGAGTTTGATTCGTTCAGTTCGAAAAATGAGTTCATACAATGACCAGGTGAGCTACGCCTCTAGCCAAGATCACGACTACAATGTTAATGAGGACGAGTCATGGTCTACATATCTTCCGGAAAGAGAAGGTCAAGAGTACTCTCTACTCAGAGGCGACATCACCAGAGGCAAGAAAACCATGAGGGAGATATCCAGTTCGTTGAGGAACGTTGCAACGAAGCCTTGGAAGACAGAGAAGAAAAAAATCTCAATGGAAGAGTACTGTGAGCTCTTCAGGCGGCATAACTTCGTCGGGACTAGGTACCCACATCCAGAGACGATGGTGGAGCTCGGTATCTTCGATGATATCGAGTATCTCTGTGAGCAGACAAGTCTGTTCACCCTCATGAACCGTCCCTACAGCGCCTACAAGGAGGAAACAATCCAGTTTCTCTCCTCCTTCCAAGTTGAGATCTTCTCTGAGAAGTCGAAGAAGAGGGAAAGAGACTACGGGCTTGGCTACTTAACCTTCACTATCCATGGGCAAGAGTACATCTTCACCATTAAGCAGCTGGAATCTCTCTTCGGGTTTCGAAGCGGAGTAGGCACTGGCCACCATGTTGACAGAAAAGAGTTAACTGGACTCTGGGAGACAATTGGAGATGATGTCAAGTTCTTCTCTGCCCGCTCCAAGAGCAACACCATCAGAAGCCCAATCCTTCGCTACTTCCACCGCAGCCTTGCCAGTGTCCTCTTTGCAAGGGAGATAACTGGTACGATCGTCAACGCGGAGATGTAAGTGATGGTGATGGCACTGCAGGAAACCCTGGGCTTAACCAAAGACAATACCGTGTTGGTGGGTGATAAGTCAAACTCTTCTGCTGTCTTCTTCTTACTCGGCCACCTGTGGAGCTACAAATCATGGGCGGTGACGAATGCCAAGAAAACTGCTAAAGGAAAATTGTGTATGGGTGGGCTGATAACACCTATATTGTTAGCATGTGGAGTACCTTTAGAGTCAGAAGAGGTTTTTCCTAAGTGGGTCGACATCGAATACTTGAGGAAGTCTACCTCATTAGATTGGGAGATGCTGGATGGGAGGTATGCCTGGATATTTGATCTTCCAGAAGCAGAAGGGGCGAAATTTCTCCTCCCCCACCAAGCATTCACCACGATCACGGACAGAGGCAATATTGACTTCAAACCACCTGTCCAGATGCTCTATGGCGTGAACGAAGTTGTTCAACCTGCTGAAGAAGAAGGAGCCAATGCTGAAGAAAACGAAGCCGAGGAAGAAGAAGGGGACCTGGATATAGAGGAATATAACACCAGGACGTTCAACTTCGCTGAGCACATGCCGCCATCAAGACAGAGCAAGAGCCTCACTAAGAGTCATGAGAAGATCAGCAATGTGCTCAGCGAAGTGGAAGTGCAGTTCTCATGACTCTTAGTGAGGCTCTTGCTCTGTCTTGATGGCGGCATGTGCTCAGCGAAGTGGAACGTCCTGGTGTTATATTCCTCTATATCCAGGTCCCCTTCTTCTTCCTCGGCTTCGTTTTCTTCAGCATTGGCTCCTTCTTCTTCAGCAGGTTGAACAACTTCGTTCACGCCATAGAGCATCTGGACAGGTGGTTTGAAGTCAATATTGCCTCTGTCCGTGATCGTGGTGAATGCTTGGTGGGGGAGGAGAAATTTCGCCCCTTCTGCTTCTGGAAGATCAAATATCCAGGCATACCTCCCATCCAGCATCTCCCAATCTAATGAGGTAGACTTTCTCAAGTATTCGATGTCGACCCACTTAGGAAAAACCTCTTCTGACTCTAAAGGTACTCCACATGCTAACAATATAGGTGTTATCAGCCCACCCATACACAATTTTCCTTTAGCAGTTTTCTTGGCATTCGTCACCGTCCATGATTTGTAGCTCCACAGGTGGCCGAGTAAGAAGAAGACAGCAGAAGAGTTTGACTTGTCACCCACCAACACGGTATTGTCTTTGGTTAAGCCCAGGGTTTCCTGCAGTGTCATCACCATCACTTCCATCTCCGCGTTGACGATCGTACCAGTTATCTCCCTTGCAAAGAGGACACTGGCAAGGCTGCGGTGGAAGTAGCGAAGGATTGGGCTTCTGATGGTGTTGCTCTTGGAGCGGGCAGAGAAGAACTTGACATCATCTCCAATTGTCTCCCAGAGTCCAGTTAACTCTTTTCTGTCAACATGGTGGCCAGTGCCTACTCCGCTTCGAAACCCGAAGAGAGATTCCAGCTGCTTAATGGTGAAGATGTACTCTTGCCCATGGATAGTGAAGGTTAAGTAGCCAAGCCCGTAGTCTCTTTCCCTCTTCTTCGACTTCTCAGAGAAGATCTCAACTTGGAAGGAGGAGAGAAACTGGATTGTTTCCTCCTTGTAGGCGCTGTAGGGACGGTTCATGAGGGTGAACAGACTTGTCTGCTCACAGAGATACTCGATATCATCGAAGATACCGAGCTCCACCATCGTCTCTGGATGTGGGTACCTAGTCCCGACAAAATTATGCCGCCTGTAGAGCTCACAGTACTCTTCCATTGAGATTTTTTTCTTCTCTGTCTTCCAAGGCTTCGTTGCAACGTTCCTCAACGAACTGGATATCTCCCTCATGGTTTTCTTGCCTCTGGTGATGTCGCCTCTGAGCAGAGAGTACTCTTGACCTTCTCTTTCCGGAAGATATGTAGACCATGACTCGTCCTCATTAACATTGTAGTCGTGATCTTGGCTAGAGGCGTAGCTCACCTGGTCATTGTATGAACTCATTTTTCGAACTGAACGAATCAAACTCAAAACTACAAATTAGTAGGTTAGTGAGTTCAAACAATTCAAAACCAAGATGGAAGAGAGAGTTAAAGTTTGGGTGAGACAAAGATTGAGTAAACCTTAGATGTAGCTGATGGAAGCGGTTATGGGACGGCGTGGTCGAGTATACTGGTCAGAGAATTGGGACGTGGTATAGCTTCGGTGATCGAGTAAACGGAGTGGAAGGCGGATGGTTGTGCTGCCGTGGTGATCGAGTAAACGGAGTGGAAAGCGACTCGGCTTGGTTCAGTAGTGGCAAATGGACCTTTGCGGTCGAGTAAAGTGATGGGAAACGGGCGTGATGAAGGTTGGTGGTCGAGTAAAGGAGTGGCGGAGGTGATGAAGTTGCGATGTTGGTGATTTTAGAGAGAGAAGTGAGCTGGGAATGCTAGAGCTTTGTAGTGAGAGAGTGATGAGTTGGTGTGCTTAGTTCTCCTTTGAAGTGTTGGATATATAGGGGAATGGTGTGAGTGGTGTGCCCTTGAAGATGTGGAGGAGAATGAATGAGACTTTAGGCTTGAAATCATGTGGAGGGGAGTGGAGCTCTCATTAGAAACATGTGGAAAAGAGGTGGGTAAGTTGGTGGCTTTAGCTTGGTGGGAGACATGATGGGATGTAGGAGACATGATGGGATGCCTCCATTGACTCAAGTGGAGAATCTCCTTAAGCACCATTAGCAAAATTGCAACTCATTAGAGTTGATTACTGTACCTCCAAGCTTGTTTTAACACTTGATCCTTCTTCTATTTTCAGCTCCAAAACAATCAAATTTGCACCATACTGACCATTATACTCGATCTCCCCGTTGGTAGGGTGCTCTGTTGCACACTCTCATCGTCTTGTTCTCCTCGACTCTCCTACTCGATGGCGGAGTCTCCAGGTGCAACAAAAGATTTTCAAATTTTTGGACTCCACTGGGCTGGTATACTCGATCACAAGGTCCTTGGTAGAGTAAAATTTTTAAACTTTTACTCTATCTCCAGATTGATTCTCCATTCCTGAGAACCACAAACACAACCAAAACAAATCAAAAATAACAAGAAAGGAAAAATTTATTTACAGAGATAGTCATGGGACTTCCTCCCAAGTGAGCTTGTTTTAAGTCTCTAGCTTGACTCCTCACACTTATTACGCAGAGAAAGTGTGAAAGAGAAGACTTAAGAAGTCCTCTTCTTCACCGAGCTTATCATCATACTTAGCAGCTGAGTGCTCAATTCCTCTTTCCTCAAAGTAGGCTGCTTCTTCTTCTGGTAGATAGTCTTTCTCTTCTGACCATTCCGGAGTGGGCTTCCCTCTTGAAGCAATGTGAAAGTTGGGCTGAGGTTTAACTTCCCTTTGAAACCCACTCAGTGTGTCTCTAAGCTCTTTGACAGTGTAGGCTAGCTTCTGTATGGTTCTCTCTTGGAAATCAGAATTTTTTTTGAGCTCTAGCCAATCAGGTGCTGAGAGTGGACTCAATTGAGTAATTGTACTTGAAAGCTTAGTTTGAGCTAGAGTTGGTTCCTTTGCTCTTGTAGTCTTAAATGCTTCTCCTGGGACCGCTCTCTGGATCTCAAAAGTTTTTCCCTCAATTGTCGATCTTCTCGGAGTGTTGTTGATGTCAAACTGCAGCTTGATATGCCTCCCAAGGTTGAGATCAATTCTCCCATTTCTGACATCTATCATCGCTCCTACTGAAGCTAAAAAGGTCTCTCTAGAATTAGATGATCATTAGATTCCTCATCCATTTCTAGCACCACAAAGTCGGTAGGCACTTCTACTTCATTGATCATTACAGGCAGATCCTCTAACAAGCCAAAAGGTCTTCTTGAACTCCTGTCAGCAAGAGTCAAGGTCAGGTCACAGGGCCTGTACTGAACGAATCCCAGCTTCCTTGCTACAGAAAGCGGCATTAAGCTAACTGAAGCCCCCAGATCACATAGGCAATTGCTGAAAGCTAAATGCCTAATGGAGCAAGGCAGAGTGAAAGATCCCGGATCTTCCAACTTTTCCTGAACAATCTTTTCACCAACAGCTTGAAACGGAGTGGCATTGTATCCATCATCGGAATCGTGATACCTCTTGATTCTTTCCAGAATTAAGTTTCTCACGTCTTTGTGAGGGTCTGGAATCAGCTTGAGAACCTCTGTTAACGGCATCACTGCTTCGATCCCATCAAGTTGTTTCTCAACAAGAGATTCATACTTCTCTTTCCACGCCTTTCTGAACTTCCCTGGAAAAGCAAGTGGAGGTAATGGAGTTGGCTTAAACCGTTTTACCATTCTCTTAATCATGGCTACTCTGTCTTCCACGGTGGACTGAATTTGATGTTGAGATCTAGCTGAGTGATTGAGTTGAACAACTGATACTTCAATGCGTCTAGAAGTCTCCCCTTCCTGAACTTCACTGTCCGCAGTGATTGAGTGTTGGTCATGTCGAGAAGGTTTCTTTATAGCATCATTAATGTCAAACTTCATCTTAAAATCTTTTCCAAGATTTATGACTGCTCCGGCTGTAGCTAAGAAGGGCCTCCCTAAGATTAAAGGATTTTTTGGTTCTTCATCCATTTCGAGCACTATGAAGTCTGTGGGAACTTTAACATTTTCAATCTTAATAGGCAAATCTTCTAATAACCCATGAGGTAGTCTAACAGACCCATCAGCCAGGATCAAGGAGTTGTTGCAAGATTTGTACTCGCTGAAACCTAGTCTCTTGGCCACAGAGAGAGGCATGAGACTTATAAAACCACCTAGATCACATAGGCAGTTACTGAAGGCTAAAGGACCTATAGAGCAAGGTAAGGTAAACGAACCAGGATCTCCCAATTTCTTGGGAGGTTGGCACAAAGACTGAATCCTTGGTCTTTGCAGCAGCTGGTTTTTCAACAGCGGGAGCGACTGGTGAAGCTTGTGGTCGAGTAGACTGCTTGTCAAGTATGGGCTCCTCTAGTGTTTGGTCAGCCATAACGTCATCTTGACAGGAATCCTCCCCCTTTTGAACCACACTGCCCTCAGTGATTGAGTTAAGGGCATGTCGAGTTGGCAGCTCTCGATCATAGCGGATAGTGATGGCGTTAGCAGTGGCATACTCCTTGGGATTCTGAATTGACTTCCCTGGAAGTCCAGTAATCTTGGGAGCAGAGGTTGACCCAGTTTGGCCTTCCATGTATCTGACCTTTGAGGTCAGTGCCTCTACCTTGATGTTGAGATCGTTATAACTGCAGTCTATCTTGTTGTTCATTTCGGCCAGCTTCTTTACAATCTCCATTGAACCTGTTGCTTGTCCTTGAAGAAGCCGTTGGAGCATTTGCCTCAGTTCTGATTCAGAAGCGCTAGAGGTTTGTTGTTGTTGTGGTACAAACCCAGGTGGTGGATGCTGTGTTTGATAACCTCCCAGAAACTGTTGCTTAGGAACAAACCCTTGTCCTTGATTGTATGGGACGAATGATTTGGGTTGGGTCTGCTGTTGTTGAGGGTAGACTTGATCCTGCGGCTTCAGACGATCCTGAGTTGACTACAAAACGTGAATGCAGTCACTTTTATTGCATATTATTACTATCAAGCCATATTACATTCCTATAAAATTAGTTGTTGATTAAAAAGTGTAGTCATCTTTGCCTTTAATTGTTTAGAAATATATTAATTACTTAGCTTTAGCTAGTTCCATTGCGGTATTCTGCTTTTGATCACCTTCAAAAAACTTCTATGGCTTCCACTTCTTTTTTTGTATGCTTCCATTAACTAGAACTGCATTCACGTCTCTACGATCTCAAAGTTTCCAAGAATAAGAGTAAGTATTACATACCTCACAATGTGGCATGATATCAGATTTCCGATAAACGCCAGCTGAAAAACAGTTGATTTATCTATAACATTAACGAAAGATTACAATTTTGACTATTTCTAGAGAGCTATAAACCAAATGAACAAGCTAAGCCTAGGTAGATGTTCTGTATAACTTACTGCTCCAGTTTAGGCAATGCGTCTATTATGGTCTCAACTTCTTCGGCCTTTTTCCGTGAGAAAAAAAAAACAGAGAATATGTCAAAGGCAAAAAACCTGTATATTCTTGAATTTACACGCAGAGTAAAGACACTATTTGTTACCTTTGATATCATAAACAACTTTCAAACCTTCTTCTGAAAGACTTGACTTCACAAAGTGAAGAATCTAGAAAAGACAAAAATCATTCAGTTTTATTGGAATCTTAATTGATCATCAAGTTACTCTTGCGCATATATTATGTTTTCCTTGGATTATCCGAAACCATATATTATATTGGTGTGTACATAGCCACATACTATTTATTTCACAAGGAATCATGTGTTACCTGTTATAAAAATCAGCAAAGTCTTCGTCAGATCTACAGAGAAATTGCTTTCGTTTGGCTCATGGCTTACTCTATCCTCATCCTTTATATCCTTCCATTTCATGTATATATATCCTTGTTCTTCTTTGACATCTATTACAAGTTCAAGAATATGCATTCAAGTTAGAAACTATTTTTAACTTCTGTTGCTTAATACAATTCATATGGGACCAGACCTATTTGTGGGGAGCCTATTGTTCAGCGCAGAAGTTCTTCCACTCCTCTGCGGTTATCTTCGTAACCTATACTCACCAGTCATCCGCAAAATGAGCTTCAAGAGTTCAAATAACAGAAGAAAATAGACTATAGAAATTGATTTTAATTTTCTTACCTCCAAAAAGCTCTTGTTATCTTCTCGTAAAGCAGCTCTCCTCTCGTTTGCATATTAAGTGAGGGTTGTTTACGCTTCAAGGGATCTTTTAGCTTCCTACAAACGAGAATGCAGTCAGTTTTCTTGTTTATTAATACTATCAAAACAGTTCTCAAGTGAAATAGTGGGATGTAGTTTAATTTTAGTTGTTGTCCTGTTCAGCTTCCTGAACAAAGTGCAAATAATGCAAGTGTTTCACTAAAGTGCTTTATCAGCGACAAAAACATTAAAGTTATGCATCTGTGGTTCTTGATTGCTCAACATGGATTCGTACAGGACGCACAGTCAATTCTGGCATTTCCTCTCAAGGACGACTGAGTAATGCAAGAGTCTCTGAATGGAATGTGCCCAGTTTTTCCTTTGCTGCATGACGTAAACCACATAAACTAGTAATAGAAAAAACGAGACATGTTCATAGAAACTAACTAGAGGTAAATGAAGAACAATACAACAAACTAACATAACCATGGTAAAAAGATGATAGCACGTAAGCCCTATGATAATTAAGCCAGAGAGCTCGACTTTGAAGTACAAAAATTGGCTGCTCAACAATATTAATTGACCTGAAAATTTACTTATAAGTTCAGAAAACATATATTAAACTCAGGTGGCCCAAAACCGAAAATATCTGTGCAAGCGAAGGGCTTACAAGCTTACCTTAGCTTATGGATCACAGTTCTAACGTTAACAAACTTTGGTTAGGACTTATGAATCCCTTATGTTAGAACAAAACTTACACAGTCTTAATTATTGGTGAGAAACTTGGCAGAAGTAGACTTGTGCTCAGCGGTTCCTGTGAAAATAAATTACAGGGTTGCAAATATGATTGCATGTTTGACACTTAATAGTGTCAAACAAGATAAGATCTATAACAAATAAAATGCATTTTTTTGGCAGTATTTTGGAACCTTAAAAGTAGCAGCAACAACAAATATTAATAACTTGCCGTGTTGTTATATTATTACTTGATTCAAGAAGCTTTGATCATGAGTTGTAGTCCGCATAAAACTTCAAACCAAATATTTTGAAATTATACTAATCTAAGGCAAGATTTTAAGAGCGCATAAATCATAATGTACTTAAGTTTACGATGTGAACTTTACCTGGAAAATAGTGCACATATTGATCATCAGCTGCCAAATGCCAACAAGAATACCATAAAACAAAAAATAACCAAACGTACCTCAACGGTAACCAAGCTGCTCCATAAGTCTGAGAACAAGTTTGTTTTTGTTTTCATGCCCTGAAAAGACGAATATAATGAGCATACCATTCCAAAGACATATTTGTGAAGACAAGAAAAACTGGTGTGAGAAGGATAATCACAAAAACACACTTTGCTACAACAGAAACCCATCATTTCAACTTATCCCTCATAACACAAAAAATAAAGAATCATTAAAAATATGAGATTTTATAAAACTAGAATTTACCTGTCATCATCAAAATCAAACCAACTAAAGGTATATGGACATAGGAGGTTCAAGAAGATTACCTTCCTCTTTAATCCATAAACGAAGGGAAGAAACAAAAAAACACACTATCTGCCTTACATGAGTCACCAAAGTTTTGCAGAAGCTCAATCCTACCAACTTGTAAACAGAGAGATCACCAAAATGGGAAAGCGAAATATGTATGAACGGAACACATGAAGATACAAGAAAGAATCAATTTAACAATAGAATCCTCCAACAACAAGAAGTCATTATGCAAAAAGAACAAATAATTGTATAATCTCAGTTATAAGTTCTCTTGAGAAAGCATGTCACTCCTACTGGCTAAAGCCATAATGATGCTTAATCCTACGAAATAATGACGCTAAAAAAACTAGGAACGCCTAAAGCCATACCCTAAGAGGACCAATGCTTTCCTCTCTCCGGTGCAAACATCAATAATCTATTACAAAAAACATAAGTAATAAGCATTAAACAGAAAAACCTATATAATTTAGTAGAAATCAAGCTAATAATGGCTAATAAGAGAATAAATTTAACAGTTTACTTCCCCTTATGATTCTCTTAGCTAGCGTTTGGATTCAGCAAGCCCTTCGCTTAGACCCTTCATTCTTGAAAAACACATCAACATCGTCCTAATCGATATTTCTCTAATATTCAGGATCAACCAGCTTGCCATGAGAAAAATCAAATTGTAATTTTCAGGAAAAATCAATTTGATTTGTTCTGCTAAATATGATACCTAAGCCCATTTTAGATTCATGAGAAAGACATAATTTTAAGGTTTCGTAGTATAAATTAAAGCAAACAGAACATATACATACCTTCAGGGAAACATTCAACATATGTGTGCATGTCTAAATGTTAGTGATGAGTTTACGTCTCTCATAGTTAACCTGCACACATTAGACAAGATAAAATATTTATACAACTAAAATCCAAAATAAGGCAAAATGTTTACCTTTCAAGTCACTTTATCCTCCATAGCAAAATCCAGCAAGGTTATTATTGCGCATAAAAAGACTTATTTGAAGCAAGATCCTTTACACTATTACGCACTAGCTTCTTTCTTTCTACAATAAAAGAATCACGGTTTAGATTCAACATCCGAGTTATCAAGATAAATAGGAAAAAGAAATCACCTGTTGCTGACACGCCCGTTTTTTATGTAGTAACACCACCTTTCTGCGAAACAAAAATGGTGTCAAAATTTTTGTACATAGATAACTGTAATTTATGTTAGTGTAAGAAAACAAAGCAAAGGGAGAGAGAAACGTTGGAACAAATTTGGCTTGGCACAGGGCACTCTATGATCTTTACTTTGTTTCTCTCTCGGCTTTTCTGAAACAATAAACGAACCACCAATCCAATCTGTTCAGCCATCAACTGAAACAAGAGAATCAAAGTGAAGTGAGTGATGAAACAACTATGAAAAACACGCAACAAGACATGAGGTGAAATTATATTTGGTTGAAATAATGAAGTCAACCATCTACTATGTAAGAAAAGGGTGATAAGATGCAATGTAATCAGAAGAAGAAAAAATATAATATAGTACCTTCTTGACAGTATTTTTCACACTGAGAAACTATCTAAAATCTAAATCAAGTAAAAGTTACTCTAAAGTCTAAAATATTATCAGCAAAAAACAGACGAAACCGGAAGACCATCAGAAGAAAGAGATAAGGAAGTTGTCGCTCGAGTCAACCAATTAGGAACCAAAAATTATTCTGTGTTAAAACCCACACGAACTTACAGAAAAAGCATTACCACAAAAAGGCAACTGCTTATCGTGTCCTGTAAAATCTTAACATAATATCATATATAAGTAACCTAATCATGGAGAACACTGGTCAGAATGTTTAAGTCCTTAACTGAACCATTTTAGAGCGATGACAAAATAAAACCTGTTAAAAGAAACAATAATGAACATCAGAGACGTGATAAAGATGAAAAGAACACAAACTAATTGAGTAAAAAATGTTCAAGGAACTTATTTGAATGTGTTAACCAAGTGACTCAGGTCAAAGTACTCCTTCCTGTTTTTAAAAGAATTTCAGCTCATGTTGCAAGCAAATAAATATCCATTAGTAATAAGTTTCAACAGCTATTAATCCAAGGATTGAATAAAACTCTATAGAAAAGCTCGACTTACTTGGCGAATGAAAAAAGGGTCACGAGTTTCAAATCATCACAAAGACCGTGTAGTGTAGTCTGCATGTATATATGGATGGCATAACATGTAATAGAAAAAGATATCTTAGTTAAAATTTACATATTACAGAAACAAAACCTCGGGATCTCGCTGAAGCTCATCAGAATTGATGACTGCTAGTGGTGTTGCCATCTGACAGAGATCATTGTATATCGACACTAATTCCCCCAAGCCTAATTCGAGAAACAGAGAAGAGCATTAGATGAAACATTGGCTAAAGTTGAGAACCAGTGTTTGATGAGAAAGTCTGACCAGTATTTTAAGAGGATTTCGTATCAATATGAAATGCTTTCCTTTACTCATCAGTTCACTTGGTAAACCAAAAAGCCTGTTTAGAGCTCAGACAGAACAGCACACTATCTTTTTTTTAAAAAAAAAAGAGAACAAAGAAAGTTTGATAATATTATTATTAACTTTGAAGCTTAAAAAACAAGCAATCTGAGACTTCTTACCTTACAATACCGGTATTTCTTCGATCCTGATCCAAGAGACCAAGTGAAGTGAGTGATCTGAAACCCACAACAAGACACAAGCCAAAACTCCAATTCTCTGATTTTGTAATTGTTAGATATCCTGCACACAAAAAAGTCTCACACGCATCAGTAAGAAAATGTAATTAAAATTGCAATTCTACATTTTTACTTTTCTTTCTCCAAAACTTAACCATGTCTCATTGTGCTGAAGAATATTTTTTTAAGCACTTGCATACCTACAACGCCACTTATGCCACCACCAATATTAGCTTCTTGAATCATTCCAACATCATTTTCACCATCACCGATTGCCAAAGTGATTTTTCATGTTCCTTCTTTGGCTAGCCGTGTTACCTAGAAAAAATATATTTTTAGAGTTGTGGAGTTATTCATACAAGTGCTTTCTGTCTGGGAGAGACACGACAACAGATCACTGATGCATAGTCAACTACAAGGGCAAGAAACTCTATGTTTATCGCTGTCTCCTTCTTTGGCTAGCCGCGTTACCTTGTTTGTACTTACGGATATACACCTTTTCACTCATATGGTGCAATAGACCAATACTGGTAAAGAACTTACCCTCTTTGTGATGCCTAACTTGTTAATTCTGGTGTTCGTGGAGGTGATTTTGATGATATAAACCTTCAGCCCCTTGACCTGCACTTGAACAGTCTCGGCTCTGCAGTTAAAGCAAAGAGCGTGTAAGTCAACAGATCAAGAACATGGGACACTAGTAGCTGTGATTTGCTAAACATGTCATAGTAAAAGGAACTAGCAATAGGTGAAAAGCAGTAAGCAATTAAATCTGAAGACCATCATTGGGCAAAAACGACAAAACCTGAAGACCATCAAAAGAAAGCCGCCTCTCGAGTCAACCAATTAGGAATCAAAAAGTATCATACAGGTCTCACGTCCATCATGACTTGGTTCTGAGTTAAACCCACACAAACTTGCAGAAAAAGCATGTTAACTTTGGTCCAAAAAACCAAGGCTGAGACAAATTCAGAGAGTAAATTAGGTAAGAGATATAGAAACTTATCTAATCTGGACTGTGATCGCTCCCTTGCAAGCAAACAACAGTTTTATCCAACCTTGCAAATGATGAAGCTCGCGAGATGATAATACCAACTCACGAGACTAAGCCAGGAACCCCAATGTGATCTCTAGCAAGAACTTAAGAGTTTTGAATAAACAGAAAGACCGTTAGCACTAAGAAATAATGGGAAACGATCTAAAATCAACTTCTTTTGCGTCTTCCACATACTTTTAATAATAATAAGAAATTTAAATAAAAAGTTAAGCCTCCAACAAGAATATGTGACTATGATTTAGACTCTAAGAAAACGTTTAGTCAAATGACATAAACAAACCCTAGAGATTCAGGAAACTACTGATAGAAAACCATCCTCCTAAGCGACTAAATAAAGCAAGAGCCAAAACATGAACGCTCTATAATAAAGAGAACCTAACACAAAGAAGTGAACCCACATATTCAAGAGCCGAAGAAACTGATCTATACAAGCACTTTTGCCAACGAATCACAAAAACATTATCTCTCTGAAGAACAGAAGGAACCTGAAAATCCATATCTTGGAACATCAAAATTTATACGTCTCTAGAATCATCAACAACCTATTACCTAGATCACATATGCAATTTAGTAGCCAAAACCTAGAGCACAAGTGTTTCTCATTTTGAGAAGCTCTACAACCAAAATCAAGTAATATAGGTATGAAAAAAAAAAGGAGACGAAACCTGAGGACCATTAAAAGAAAGAGACCAAAACGTGCTAGCTTTCTCGTACAGAGCTTCGCTTATCTCTGGACCCGTCACTGTATCTGCTTCTCGTGTACTACAAAGAAAGGCATTGTTATCTGCAAAATCTGATCACATGCTGTCTTGGTCAAGTAATTTTGTCAGGAAACTCATAGCATGGGATCAAAAATAGTATATAAGAGTCATGAACCTCGTGGAGAGTATCTTCGAGGTTCATGCTTGTCCTGAGCATCTTTAGTTTTATGGTCTTCGACATCTTTGCTTGATCCTAAAGCAATAAAAGCAAAAGGGTGTTTAAAGTTAAAACTCTCGAGAAAATAGTTTTAACCTAAAGATTTGACTTTTTGAATAAACGTTTTACCTTCAAGTCTCTGTTTTGCTTTCTTCTATTCCTGTCAACAAGAAGTAAAACAGCATCTAAGTCAACATATAAAGAACATGGGATATTAATAGCTGTAATTTGCTATAAATGCAGAGATTCCTCAGTTTTAATTACTCTACTGGTCATTTTAACCAATGAGATTCAATCCCTAACTTCATTATGTATAAGTGTGTTGAAAACCGATTTGGCATGTGCCGAAACTACATAATTTGATTACTTTTAAATGAGTATGTTCCCAAACCGTCTCTAACACAATCACATTAACTAGCACCATACTTAAAAATAGACCCCCCTTCTCATGTGGTTTAGACTCTAAGAAAACGTTTAGTCAAAGAACATAAAAAACTAAACAGAGTTCAGGAAACGACTAATACAAAACCATCCTCCTAAGCGACCTAAAGCAAGCGTGAAAACATGAACACTCTACAATAAAGAAAACCTAAGACAAAGAAGTGAACCCACATAATCAAGAGCCGAAACAACTGATATATACAATCACTTTGTCCAACTAATCACAGAGAACTTCCAACATAACATTAACTCTCTGAAGAAAAGGAACGTGAAAATCCAAATCTTGGAACATCAAAATCTATACGTATCTAGAATCATCGACAACCTATAACCAAGAGATAAAACACATAAATTAACCAATTCAAGTAGCTT
Source organism: Arabidopsis suecica (assembly GCA_019202805.1). Lineage (NCBI taxonomy): Eukaryota > Viridiplantae > Streptophyta > Magnoliopsida > Brassicales > Brassicaceae > Arabidopsis > Arabidopsis suecica. Next base: position 6,198,392 of record CM032909.1, on the reverse strand, counting down.
AGATATCAAACAAAGAAACACATCCAAAGATAATCGCTTAAAAACCAGTGAAAAAATTACTGCAAGATTGTTATAGCAAATGTAACTGATATCAAAACAATTACTAGCACACCCTACATGCTATCAAATCACAATATTCATACCGACCAAATACTGATATTAAACCTCTTCGATAACTAATTCATATATATACATCCTGACTTAAATTTACCAAGAACATGCAAAAAATCAATTCACATGTTTCGACTCATTGCAGTGCTAAGACCAAAAGCACAACCAAACGAAAAAAAAAACTTTCTAATTTCACTAGAGAGATGGCTAATACGCAGAGCAAAAGATTTGTTGGAAGCAAGATCCTTAACACTATACGCAATAGCTTCTTTCTTTCTTCAACAAAAGAATATGAATTTAGATGCAACATCAACAAAATAAAAAGACAAACCTGTAACAACATACATTCAAAAGGATCATCTGTTGGCTGTTGCGGAACTGCAGTTTTAATGTACCAACTTGCTGCCAGAAAAATTTGATACCAGCAAATTTGTAAATAGATACTGTAATTTCAAACTTAGAACATCGTCTCATGTCAGTGTAGTATCAATCAACCGTAAAAATAAAAAGTAAAGGGAGAGCGAAATATGGGACCTCATTTCTTTGTGCACTCTTTGATCTTTACTTTGCTTCTCTATCGGCTTTTCTGAAACAGTCAACTTTAACCACCAATCCTATCTCTTCAGCTATCAACTTAAACAAGAGAATGAAAATTAAGAAAGAGCACATAACATTTAGGAAAGAACAACCAATAAAGTAAATAGCCGAGTCAAATCTAATGTTAGGTTGTGTTCAAAGAGAGGCTAATGTTACAGAATAAGGACTTCGCCACAACAACAAAAAAACAAAAAACAATTAACAAAAAAAAAGAAGAGAAACTAAAGAGAACCTGTAACAAGGAAAATGTTTTTCTTGGAACTTTAACAATTTCTAAACACACAAAATCGAGAAGAGAATAAACATAATAAATGACAGACATATCGTAGAGCAGAGAAGAGCTTTCACTTTCCATAGCAAATCGTAGACATATAGCAGAGCAGAAAAGAGCTTTCACTCTCACAGACATTTTAGTTAATGAGAAAGACTAAAACCATTTGGAAAATTAATTTTATGGCCGGGTTGGTAATATAAGTTAAAGCAAACAAAAAGCAGCAAACATGCATACCTTTAGAGAAAAATTCAACCTGCACGCGTTAGACTATATAAAAAATAAAACAAGTAGTAGAATCTAAATGAGAGAAACCACCATATAAGGCAAAATTCTACCATACTTCAAGTTGTCCATACCTGAAAAAAAAAAAAATGTTAGATTTGGTTGAAATAATGAAGTCAATTATCTACTATGCAAGAAAAAGGTGATAAGGCGCAATGTAATTAGAAGAAGAAAATAGCTTCATCGAGTCTTTACAGTCGCTTAAAAAAAGGATCAAGAAGAAACCATTCTCCATCGGGAAACGAACAGAACATGGCAGAGCTTGCACTCTCGACTCCATGGTGGCAACAAGAAGTACTTCACATATAAACAGAAAAAAAAACAATCACGAAGCCAAAAAGAACATTAAAACAACATTAATGTCACTCCAGCTATAACCTTCAACAAATAGGATACGTAGATAGGAATAAAGGATATTTATTGGGCCAGCTTCCTCTCTTCTCATCCAAGACACAACATGAAGAAGTCAAAGAACAAAGAGCTTCAGCCCTTCAGTTAAAGCAAAGAACTTCTAAGTCAACAGATCAAGAACATGGGACACTAGTAGCTGTGATTTGCTAAACATGTCATAGTAAAAAGCAACTAGCAAAGTCCAGTTTCTAATTAGATTTACGTTCTGTGCCTAAGCTGAAAAGCAGTAAGCACAACCAGTTTCCAGCCTTAACCACTAAAATATTATTTGATGGCAGTTTAAAGGTTTGGATAAGTTCGAGTTATCTATGACAGGGGACCTCATTTAACATGAGACCCATAGCTTTTTTCTTCAGGGAAGTTCATGATATGTCAATAACTTCATATTTGTATCATAAAAAACATCATAAAAATGAGTTTATACTATTTACCGGAGATCTTCTTTCCCAGAAGAAGAATAATATGCAGAAGTCAAGGCAGCTAGAGCAGCAGCCCTTTGCCTTGGTCCTTGGTTACCACTTCTAGACTGATTCTGCAGCAGAAGGGTAAATTGTAAACAAACGTTTTAACATCAGTTTTTCCATCGTCACATCTGTTCTTACCTGCTACTGTTGAACATAAAAGCAAGGAAACATAAAACACATGCATGTAGTATCTCTAGAACGTGGTGTGTACCAAGTAATAATGCTGCCTTCTTCTTGAAGGAATTCCCTTGCACTTGTGTTACAAGTAAACATACCAAAGCTAAACTTAATGAGAAAAAGAAGTAAAAGTTAACGAAAAACGGAATTAGCATTTGCATACAGTGTAACAAACTTAATTGCTTTTAAATGAGTATGTTCCCAAACCCTCTTTAACACAATCACATTAACTAGCACCATACTTCAAAATAGACCACATTCTCATGCTAATTATGCAAAAGATATCAGCGATCAGAAAACCTTACAGTAGCTTTAGTAGAATACCATGAAAAATAAGTTGTGAAGAAGTATGGCTCATTTCCCTCTGTGATTTCGTATAATGGAACTTTTGGGGACAAGCCGCTCAGGAAACCAGCCAGAACTATGTATCTCTGCACAAAACTGTACAAAAAGCAAACAAGATAGAAAACGAGGAGGAATAACTTGGCTAATCACAAAGGCAGTTTGTTTTTCCTTTGGGTCAACACATTGACCAACCCAGATAAATTTCAGCCGTCAAGAGGTTAAAATTTTTCAATCTCTTCAACATGTGCAAGGTCGTGTTAAAACATGCACACATCTTGAAAACTGATAAGAAAACGTTGGATTATTTTTCTAAATTCTCACCTGAAATTTTCCTAAGAATCCATGTAGACACATTGAAAAGAAGAAGACAGTTAGAATATGCAAGTTTTTCAACAAAAAATATGACCCTATTAGAGATGCTTTGACACTCATAATTGATGTCCCAATTTTAGTTACCTCTGTTGAAGAAAAAGGAGAACAAGTGACAGTCTCGGAGGAAACCTTCTTGCTAATGAGTAGTGAAGTTCTTTTTTTCCCCAAGTGGAAGCCAAAAGGATGAGCTCTCTGTTCCCTCTTTTGCGTGCTTGACTGACAGTAATCCCAGGCTAACTTAGCAAGAAAGAACTAAAATGCGTATGAGTGACTTTTTGTTTAATAAGGTTTTTCTACTTTAGACTGTTCAAAAACTTGGCTACCTATTCATGATCGTGTAATGTTAGAATTTTAAAAGAGAGAAAGGAAGGTAGAAAAGTACCGCTTCAACTTGTAGTGACTTATTATTGTGACCTCCATTTCAATTGATTCCATCGTGTAGGTTTTTTTGATGAGCCTTTCTCTGTCATTCTATTTTTGTAACCAGAACTCAAACCACCCTAAAAGTTATTGTAACTATATCAATTACGAATAGATTTTCTCGCCGCAACAATCAATAACAATCAAAAGGAATACCTTAAGGACCACCATATGTTGAAAAAGTGCAAAAAATTGTGGAGGTACTTTACCCTCAAATATACGGGTCTGCAAGAAGATCAAGTTATTCAACAATCTTTCAGTGCTAGTGGCTATTACTTACAATAACAAAACAAGGTACCTGCACTGGTCTTCCCTTCAACGAATTTTTCATTGTGCTCGCTAGACGAACTGCTGTTTCTTGATCCTCCTAAAGTTAGGAGAAAAGAAGAAAGTCAGGTGGCTAAATTCAACATGATTAAATATATATACATAAAGCCATAAACTGGATAGATGAAATCCATCAAAATAGATATATATTGTAGTTTCAAACTTAGACGATCATCTCATGTCATTGTAGCATCAAACAACTGTATAAATAAAAAGTACATGGAGAGAGGAACATTGGACCTCTTTTCTTTGTGCACTCTTTGATCTGTACTTTGCTTCTCTCTCGGCTATTCTGAAACAGTCAACGTTAACCACCAATCCAATCCTTCAGCCATCAACTGAAACGAGAGAATGAAAATTAAGATTTACGTTTTGCCTAAGATGAAAATCAGTAAGCACAACCAGTTTTCAGCCATATATGTGCCTTAACCCCTAATATATTATTTCCATGATAGAGAACCTCAATGAACATGAGATCCATAGCCTTCATGGAAGTCACATGATTATGTCTATTATCTTCATATTTCTATTAGAAAGAATCTAGTAGAAACATAAAAAAATGAGCTTCTACTTTTTACCGGAGAGCTTGTTCCCGGAAGAAGAATTAAATGCAGAAGTCAAGGCAGCTAAAGCAGCAGCCTTTTGCCTTGGTCCTAGGTTACCACTGCTAGACTGATCCTGCAGTAGAAGGGTAAATTGTAAACACCTGATCATCCAATGAAATACAAAAATAAAGTAAACTAGGTATACAAAGATAGGAAACGAGTAAAACCACAAATAGATAAAAGAGAACGTTGCAATGTTCAATTAACGCTCAAGCACTCCAAACAACTGCATCGACAGAAGAAAGTAACATGTTGCAATTTAGGAGTACAAGTGTTTCTCATTTGAGAAGATCTACAACCTAAATCAAGTAAGTAATATAGGTATTAAAAAAAAGAGATGAAACCTGAGGACCATTAAAAGAAAGACACCAAAACGTGCTAGCTTTCTCGTACAAGGCTTTCGTTATCTCTGGATCTGTCACTATATCTGCTTCTTCATGTAATACAAAGAAAGGTATTGTTATCTGCACAATCCGACCACATGTTGCCTTAGTCAAGTAATTTTGTCAGGAAACTCATATCATGGAGATCAAAAATAATATATCAGTAATAAAACTCGTGGAGAGTATCTTCGAGGTTCTTGCTTGTCCTGAGCATCTCAAGTACTGTTTAAGCCTAGCCTTGTCTTGATATATCAGCTTGTTGTCCTTTACCTGCATTTAAATACACAGACAAAACCTGAAGACCATGAAAAGAAAGAGATAAGGAAGTTGTCGCTCCAGTCGATCAATTAGGAACCAAAAATTATCATACAGGTTTAACCTCCAATATGAAATGATTCTGTGTTAAACCTCACACGAACTTGCAGAAAAAAAACATTACCACAGAAATGGCGACTGCTAATCGTGTCCTGTAAAATTTTAACACAATATCATATTGGTGATAGCTTACATTATAAGAAAAAAAATACCATAAATCAGTTACCTTATCATGGAGAACACTCTGGTCAGTATTTAGTCTGTTTACCAAATCCATCTCCAGAATGTTTTAGCCCTTAGCTGAACCTATATTTCCAAAGAAACTATCAAAAAAATAAAGAGCGGATAGACACAACCATCATCAAGCAAAAGATATAAATCAGAGGATATTTTATTGGGCCAGCTTTGTATTAGAGCTGAAGCTTTATCCACATTTCTTCAAGCTGAAATTTTAAAAAGTTGGTTGTCACACCTGTCCGGCTATTTTTCCCAGTTGTACACAAGGTTTCACACCATTCACCTGAATTATTAAATAATCAACTTACAGATCATTATCTCATGATCGATAAAACAAAAGGTAAGCATCATCAAAAGACTGTTTACAGTTACATACAAGGTCGATTGATCCGAGCGCTACAAAGTTCCCTACCAACACCTAAAGCAAAAATTGAGAAAAATAATGATCTCATCCACAGGAAAAAAAGCAGTCGCTTGGATACACACTAACCTTTTTCCCCTTCTTTGAGAGGACAATCAAGCCATGTTGTGCACAATGGAACCTTGGATATAATCACGTCATGACGAAGATACATGTTCCCGGATTCCTCGTATACATAAAGAAGTATTGATCAATCACGTAAAGAAAACCAGTTAAAAGAAACAATAATGAACATCAGAGACGTAATAAAGGTGAAAGGAACACAAACTAATTCAGTCATAAAGGTTCAAGGAACTTATTTGAATGCGTTAACCAAGTGACTCAAGTCAAAGTACTCCTTCATGTTGTCAAATGAATTTCAGCTCAGGTAGCAACCAAATAGATATTCAGTAGTAATAAGTTTCAACAGCTATTAAACCAAGTATTGAATAACCAAAGGGAAGAAAAATCTATAGAAAAGCTAGACTTACCTGGCGAATGCGAAAAGGGTCATGTGTTTCTGACGCCATGAATTTGTTAGGGTTGAAGAGTATGTTTAAAACATTTCCAGATTTCATCGATTCGCCACGAACGAGACTGCTTGGTATCTACAGACAAAACTCGTTTCAATTCCTTCTTCAATTGGTTCAGATCAAATTTACACTCTTTTAGTTTAGAAAGATACAAAGCTTTAGCACTCGGCTGCAAACTTCTAGCCTCAAGATCCACTTTCCAAATCTACAAAACAAAACACAGAAGCATATATTGAGGTATAAACATTAAGCAAGTTGATTGTAAATACCAAGACATCAGCTTCTTCTAATCATGACTTGATCTCAGTAATCTTCCACTTCTTCTCCCCTGCAAAAGCTCATAACTATATCTAATCAAATCTCTACTCTGGTTCTATGGCACCACAAAATGTAACAACTTGGAGCATGTCTATGCACTATAACATCAAGAAAGACAGTTGTAAACATAGACTGAGAAACAAATGAAAAACCAACTTAATAAACCTCTGCAGCTACATAATTAAGTTCTCATCTTCAGTTGCCATCTAAAAGTTTGTGCGAATCCTAAAGAGAACCTTTAGTATGACCTTATATCCCTGGAAAGGAACAATCTTTAAAGTGAGAATAGAAAAGCCCATTGAAGCAACAAGGAAACGAGACAAAGAAAGAAATAAACTTACGGTATAAAAGGATATTTAGTGGGCCAGTCTGCTATCCTCCAAGTCACAACATGAAGGATAATGTTAAAGCATGCGCACATCTTGATATAACTGAGATTTTCTTTAGGATCCATGTAGACAAATTGAAAAGAAGAAGACAAAGTTATGATATGCAAGTTTATCAAAAACAAATATGACCCTAATAGCGATGCTTTGACTCTCATAATTGATGTCTTAATTTCAATTACCTCTGTTCAAGGAAAAGGAGACCAAGTGAGAATCCCTGACAGTCTCGGAGGAAACCTTCTTGCTGGTGAAGTTCTGTTTTCCCCCAATTGCAAACCAAAAGGATGAGCGCTCTATGTTCCCTCTTTTGGGTGCTAGACAGTAATCCTGGGCTGACTTAGCAAGAAAAAAGATGATCACATGCATCCTTTTCAGATTCTAAAATTACACGATCACAAATAGGTAGCCAAGTTTTGAACAGTCTAAATTAGAAAATGTACTTAGCAAGAGAGAAAAGTAGGGTAGAACAGTACCGCTTCAACTTGTAGTGCCTTACTATTGTGAACTCCAGTTCCAGATACTTGAATAAGTGCAACTGATTCCGTTTGATGAAGAACCTTTCTCTGTCATTCTATTTTTGTAACCAGAACTCAAACCACCCTAAAAGTTAAAGTAACTATATCAATTACGAATAGATTTTCTTGCAGCAACAATCAAAAGAAATACCTTAAGGACAACCATATGTTGAAAAGTGCAACAAATTGTGGAGGTTCTTTACCCTCAAATATAGGAGCCTGCAAGAAGATCAAGTTATTCAACAATCTTTCAGTGCTAGTGGCTATTACTTACAATAACAAAACAAGGTACATGCACTCACATACCTTGAGAAATCAATGCTAGTACCCTCAAATATAGGAGCCTGCTAACAAAATCAATGACATCATCCTTAAGAAAGAAGTAGCCAAACCACTCACATACCGGACTAAAAATGGTTGTGAGAAAATGAGAAAATAAAAGCCAATTAAGAAGTATTGATCAATAAGGTATACTCAGATAAGGAAACATTACAAAAGGATATTAATTCGGGCAACTCCAAGACACATCGTAAAGAAGTATTGATCAATCACGTATAAAGAAAACCTGTTAAAAAGAAACAATAATGAACAATTGCAGAGACGTGATAAAGGTGAAAGGAACACAAACTAATTCAGTAAAAAGGATTCAAGGAACTTATTTGAATGTGTGAACCAACTGACTCATGACAAAATACTCCTTCGAGTTGTTAAATGAATTTCAGTTCATGTTGCAACCAAATAAATATTCAGTACTAATAAGTGTCAACAGCTATTAAACCAAGTATTGAATAACCAAAGGGAGGAAAACTCTACAGAAAAGCTACACTTACCTGGCGAATGAGAAAAGGGTCATTCAGCAAATTGATGTTTCGAATAAGGAAAAAAAAAAACAGAACAGCCAGGGATATGAAAGTACCATGTTATGATTTGAAAGAACTCTTGCCACTGGTTTAATCATGTCAAATATTTGATAGAGGATATCTTCAAAGAGTAAAAAAAAACTGCATTCCGTTCATAGTGATCTCCAGCCAGGTCTATATATGGACTTGAACCTGCAAACGTGGTTTAAATCAATATCAAGGGAAAAAAAAAACACAAAGCTGCCAAGATCATGTGTTTAACATCCATGGGAGATAGATGAGCATACCAGTGAGGCATCATATCATATGATGAATGGAAACGAGCAACATATCACTATGTATTCTATGTTCATGAAATAATGGATAGTGAATTCAAAATCTCAGGTAGACATTATTGTTTCATCAAGACAAAATGTTTAGAGTGACATACTGTGAACTATACATTTAGAGTGAGATATTGTGAACTAAGCAGCGAAAGGACAAAATGGCTGAAGAGAAGAAGGGAAGAGACGAGTACCAATACTCAAGACTAGGCTCAGATAGTCAGCTGACTTATCCTCCTCAGCTGCTACAAAAACAAGTTAGTCAGGTACATACTTGACACTACCTCAATAGTAAGATGATCCACTACTCATATTACATACCGGAGCTGCTCCAAAGCTATCATATGATCCTGGATCACATGAGCATACAAGAGAGAGTTCATGTAACAACTGAGGTTCCCAAAACTGAACGGAACACATGAACATACAAGAGAGAGTTCATGTAATAAGAGTATCCTCCAACAACAACAAGTCAACAGAGAACTTGAGGACCATCAAAATGAAAAACAGAGGAAATTTTCTTCGACTCCTCTTTCTCCCATAATGTTTGCAACTCCTAAAAAAAGTCAAAATTGAAATTTCGGTTAGTAATTGGAAAAACCAAACATCAAATAACATTGAAATTAAGAAAAAGGCAAGAGAACTAGAAACCCAAAATTAACAATGTAAACAACGTAGCGACAGAAGAACAAGTGACTTAATTCACCAACGGAAGATCTCAATAACGCATATAGAAGAAGCGAGTCTCAGTAACCCAATGAGCAACTAAACTATGTATCTCTGCACAAAAACGAGGAGGAATAACTTATGCTGAGAAGCAAATGAAGCATATTACTTGGCTAATCACAAAGGCAGTTTGTTTTTCCTTTGGGTCAACACATTGACCAACCCTGATAAATTTCAGCATTGACGAACTGTTGTTTCTTGATCCTCCTAAAGTTGGGAGAAAAAAAAAAAGTCAGGTGGCTAAATTCAACATGATTAAATATATATACATAAAGCCATAAACTGGATAGATGAAATTCATCAAAATAGATATTTATTGTAGTTTCAAACTTAGACGATCATCTCATGTCATTGTAGCATCAAACAACTGTATAAATAAAAAGTACAGTGTGATCGGAACATTGGACCTCTTTTCTTTGTGGACTCTTTGATCTTTACTTTGCTTCTCTCTCGCTATTCTTAAACAGTCAACGTTAATCTCTTCAGCCATCAACTGAAACAAGAGAATGAAAATTAAGATTCACGTTTTGCCTAAGATGAAAATCAATAAGCACAACCATTTTTCAGCTAAATATGTGCCTTAACCCCTAATATATTATTTCCATGACAGAGAACCTCATTGACCATGAGATCCATAGCCTTCATGGAAATTCACATGATATGTCAATATCTTCATATTCCTATTAGAAAGAATCTAGTAGAAACATAAGAAAAATGAGCTTCTACTGTTTACCGGAGAGCTTGTTTTCCCGGAAGAAGAATTAAATGCAGAAGTCAAGGCAGCTAAAGCAGCAGCCCTTTGCCTTGTTCCTAGGTTACCACTGCTAGACTGATCCTGTAGTAGAAGGGTAAATTGTAAACACCTGATCATCCAATGAAATACAAAAAATAAAGTAAACTAGGTATACAAAGATAGGAAACGAGTAAAACCACATATAGCCACAAGAGAACGTTGCAATGTTCAATCAACGCTCAAGCAGCTAAATCAAACACCAAGCACTCCAAACCACTGCATCGACAGAAGAAAGCCACATGTTGCAATTTAGGAGTACAAGTGTTTCCTAAATCAAGTAAGTAATATAGGTATAAAAAAAAAGAGACGAAACCTGAGGACCATTAGAAGAAAGAGCCAAAACGTGCTAGCTTTCTCGTATAGGGCTTTCCTCAAGAGAACGTTGCAATTTTCAATCAACGCTCAAGCAGCTAAATCAAACACCAAGCACTCCAAACCACTGCATCGACAGAAGAAAGCCACATGTTGCAATTTAGGAGTACAAGTGTTTCTCATTTGAGAAGATCTACAACCTAAATCAAGTAAGTAATATAGGTATTAAAAAAAAGAGACGAAACCTGAGGACCATTAGAAGAGAGAGCCAAAACATGCTAGCTTTCTCATATAGGGCTTTCCTTATCTCTGGATCTGTCACTATATCTGCTTCTCCGTGTAATACAAAGAAAGGTATTGTTATCTGCACAATCCGACCACATGTTGCCTTAGTCAAGTAATTTTGTCAGGAAACTCATATCATGGGATCAAAAATAATATATAAGTAATGAAACTCGTGGAGAGTATCTTCGAGGTTCTTGCTTGTCCTAAGCATCTCAAGTGCTTTTTAAGCCTAGCCTTGTCTTGATATATCAGCTTGTTGTCCCTTACCTGCATTTAAATACACAGACAAAACCTGAAGACCATGAAAATAAAGAGATAAGGAAGTTGTCGCTCCAGTCGATCAATTAGGAACCAAAAATTCTCATACAGGTCTAACCTCCAATATGAAATGATTCTGTGTTAAACCTCACACGAACTTGCAGAAAAAAAACATTACCACACAAATGGCGACTGCTAATCGTGTCCTGTAAATTTTTAACACAATATCATATTGGTGATAGTAGCTTACATTATAAGAAAGAAAAAAATACCATAAATCAGTTACCATATCATGGAGAACAGTCTGGTCAGTATTTAGTCTGTCTACCATATCCATCTCCAGAATATTTAAGCCCTTAGCTGAACCTATATTTCCAAAGAAACTGTCAAAAAAATAAAGAGCGGATAGACACAACCATCATCAAGCAAAAGATATAAATCAAAGGATATTTATTGGGCCAGCTTTGTATTAGAGCTGAAGCTTTATCCACATTTCTTCAAGCTGAAATTTTAAAAAGTTGGTTGTCACACCTGTCCGGCTATTTTTCCCAGTTGTACACAAGGTTGCACACCATTCACCTGAATTATTAAATAATCAACTTACAGATCATTATCTCATGATCGATAAAACAAAAGGTAAGCATCATCAAAAGACTGTTTATAGTTACATACAAGGTCAAGATCCCATAAATCTATCGAATAGTCCATTGATCCGAGCGCTACAAAGTTCCCTACCAACACCTAAAGCAAAACTTGAGAAAAATGATAATCTCATCCACAAGAAAAAAAGAAGTCGCTTGGATACACACTAACCTTTTTTCCCTTCTTTGAGAGGACAATCAAGCCATGTTGTGCACTATGGAACCTCGGATATAATCACGTCATGACGAAGATACATGTTCCCGGATTCCTCGTATACATAAAGAAGTATTGATCAATCACGTAAAGAAAACCAGTTAAAAGAAACAATAATGAACATCATAGACGTAATAAAGGTGAAAGGAACACAAACTAATTCAGCAAAAAATGTTCAAGGAACTTATTTGAATGCGTTAACCAAGTGACTCAAGTCAAAGTACTCCTTCATGTTGTCAAATGAATTTCAGCTCAGGTAGCAACCAAATAGATATTCAGTAGTAATAAGTTTCAACAGCTATTAAACCAAGTATTGAATAACCAAAGGGAGGAAAAATCTATAGAAAAGCTAGACTTACCTGGCGAATGCGAAAAGGGTCATGAGTTTCAGACGCCATGAATTTGCTAGGGTTGAAGAGTATGTTTAAAACATTTCCAGATTTCATCGATTCGCCACCGACGAGACTGCTTAGTATCTACGGACGAAACTCGTTTCAATTCCTTCTTCAATTGGTTCAGATCAGATTTAGACTCTTTTAGTTTAGAAAGATACAAAGCTTTAGCACTCGGCTGCAAACTTCTAGCCTCAAGATCCACTTTCCAATCTACAAAACAAAACACAGAAGCATATATTGAGTTTAAAAACTAGAACAGAACGGTATAAACATTAAGCAAGTTGATTGTAAATACCAAGACATCAGCTTCTTCTAATCATGACTTGATCTCAGTAATCTTCCACTTCTTCTCCCCTGCAAAAGCACATAACTATATCTAATCAAACCTCTACTCTGGTTCTATGGCACCAAAAAAGGTAAAAACTTCGAGCATGTCTATGCACTATAACCCCAAGAAAGACAGTGGGAAACATAGACTGAGAAACAAATGAAAACCAACTTAAGAGAAAATTGAAGTTACGCAATGCTTCTCCTCACAATGCTTCTCTCTTAAGAGAAAATTGAAGTTACGCAAAGATAAAATGAGCAACTTATCTTTTATATGTCACGATGCAATCATGTAAATACCAACAAAAGAGCTTCACGTGCTGCTTAAGAAAAAGTGAAATGAATAAAAAACAATCAATTGAAGAGGCAAGTGGCATCCAATTAAAAAATGACAGTGTATAATAACAAAAAATGAGTAATCAACATAAACAGGGCAGAAGTTGCCCCAGAGACATCTAAGCAATCAGTTTTAGGATTTAGTTAGCATTAGAGTGATCATTATTATTGCAGAAGCAGCAGAAGATGCATCATCTTTAGTATGACCTTATATCCCTGGAAAGGCACAATCTTTAAAGTGAGAATAGAAAAACCCATTGAAGCAACAAGGAAACTTACGGTATAAAAGGATAATTATTGGGCCTGCCTGCTATCCTCCAAGTCACAACATAAAGGATAATGTTAAAACATGCACACATCTTGATAACTGATAAGAAAACATTGGAAATATATTTTTCCTGTATTCTCACCTGAGATTTTCTTTAGGATCCATGTAGACAAATTGAAAAGAAGAAGACAAAGTTATAATATGCAAGTTTATCAAAAACAAATATGACCCAGAGATGCTTTGACTCTCATAATTGATGTCTTAATTTCAATTACCTCTGTTCAAGGAAAACGAGAACAAGTGAGAATTCCTGACAGTCTCGGAGGAAACCTTCTTGCTAGTGAAGTTCTGTTTTTCCCCAAGTACAAACCAAAAGGATGAGCTCTACATTCCCTCTTTTGCGTGCTTGACAGTAATCCTGGGCTGACTTAGCAAGAAAAAAGATGATTGCAGGTTCTTAATACAAATAAAACCTTACACGATCACAAATAGGTAGCCAAGTTTTGAACAGTCTAAATTAGAAAATGTACTTAGCAAGAGAGAAAAGTAGGGTAGAACAGCACCGCTTGTAGTGCCTTACTGTTGTAAACTCCAGTTCCAGATACTTGAATAAGTTCAGCTGATTCCGTCTGATGAACTCTGTCATTCTATTTTTGTAACCAGAACTCAAACCACCCTAAAAGTTAATGTAACTATATCAATTACGAATAGATTTTATTGCAGCAACAATCAATAACAATCAAAAGATATACCTTAAGGACAACTATATGCTGAAAAATGCAACAAATTGTGGAGGTTCTTCACCCTCAAATATAGGAGCCTGCAAGAGGATCAAGTTATTCAAAAATCTTTCAGTGCTAGTGGCTATTACTTACAATAACAAAACAAGGTACCTGCACTGGTCTTCCCTTCAACGATTTTTTCACTGTTTTCGCTAGACGAACTTCTGTTTCTTGATCCTCCTAAACTTGGGAGAAAAAAAAACAGAGCCTGCTAAGAAAATCAATGACATAATCCTTAAGAAAGAAGTAGCCAAACCACTTACACACAGGACTAAAAATGGTTGTGAGAAAATGAGAAAATAAAAGCCAATTAAGAAGTATTGATCGATCAGGTATACTCCGAAAAGGAAACATTACGAAAGGATATTAATTCGGGCAACTCCAAGAACAGCATAAAGAAGTATTGATCAATCAGGTATAAAGAAAACCTGCTAAAAAGAAACAATAATGAACAATTGCAGAGACGTGATAAAGGTGAAAGGAACACAAACTAATTCAGTAAAAAGAATTCAAGGAACTTATTTGAATGCGTTAACCAAGTGACCCATGTCAAAGTACTTCTTCCTGTTGTCAAATGAATTTCAGCTCATGTTGCAACCAAATAAATATTCAGTAGTAATAAGTTTCAACAGCTATTAAACCAAAGGGAGGAAAACTCTACAGAAAAGCTACACTTACCTGGCGAATGAGAAAAGGGTCATGTACTGCGAACCCTCAGCTTGGGTATTGATGTTCCATCATAACCTGGACAAAGACGTATTAATAGTTGGCAGTGAAAGAGTATCCACACTTTATGTAAAACTAAAAAGTGAATATAACAGACATTTAAATCTACTGATTATGTTGATAGTGTCTCTACATATAACATCCTTATGATTGGCTTGCGTATCCTTTCAGCTTATCCTGCATTACACAAATAATCAAGAATCATGAGAAATATGAGATTCTGTAAAGCTAGAATTTACATGTTATCATCAAAATCATACCAACTAAAGGTATATAGACGAAAGAGGTTCAAGATTATGCTTCAACGGCTGTTCTCCGTTATAATGTTTCTCCATTGACCAATGAAAATAGTGTCTCACTGGTGTTCATTCTCCATCTCGCTTCTTCCTCTTCAAGAATTGTGGCCAGCTTGTTCCTACTAAGACAACAATCCAGAAAGGAAACCTGATTAGGGAGACACTACAGCACAACTTTCCAAAGAGACCGTCTGCTTCTCTTTCGGATTTAAGAAGCATCACCATAACTATATCCAAGAATCTTCTTAGAAGCCCCTAATAAGAAACAAAAACAGATATATAATTAGCGTCCATAAACAAGCAAGGATACGAATTTAATCAAGAGGATGGATACTGGAAACTTTCCAGAATCAGAGAAACAAAAGCTTCCACGTTCAGGGTTTTACTTCAAATCCTCGATTTTTGAATCAATCGCATCTTCAATTGACCTAAAACTCAATTCTCAGTTATACAAATTCCAAAGACTCTCAAAAAAATTAATCAAATCTCAATAACCTCCGAATATGTAGAGAAGAATCACGAGTATTGTTACCGTGAAATTCTTTGTAATTCGGCTCCTCCACCAATCTAACATCTCCGGCAAACACGGTCGAGACTTTCTCATTCTTCATCTTCTTCTTCCTAAGGATATCATCCTTTCTCCTTTAGAAGATCGTCTGTTTTCTCCAACATCGCCTCCTACTCCACTAGATCTTTCTCCAACGACTTCGTTTCTTTCCCCTTCGCTGAGATCGGCGTCAACGGTGGCTCCACGATCTAACTTTTCGACGGCTTCTCAATTTCTTCGTCGGAGATGGAGATGTTAGAATTTTTGTAGAGCCTCTGAGAGCCCAACGGTCAAATTTCGATATCCAAACTGATATTTTTGTGAATTTAAATAGACTCTTGGTGTCCAAGGCTTACGCGATTTTGTGAATTTCGATTGTGTTTTGATTTGACCGTTGAAGAGTATTTCTTCAATTAAACCATTTACCAAACCAATTTCTAAACTGATTCTTTTGGTTCACAGTAAACCGAGTCCATCAAAACTAAAACCATTTAGTTTAAAATTGGTTTGGTTTAAATGAAGGACAGATGTCATTTTATTATTCGATAATTTAACCAATTAAACGTCTTGATCCATCATAAAGTTTATAACTACAATTCGTCAACTACAATTTCCTTCGCCAATGGTGTTCTTCTCTGAGAGGAATCACTGGAAAAAAAAAAACAGTCAGACCATTTCTCAAAAAAATTATCTAATTTGCCGGTTTGTAGATTTTTGTAGCTTAGTTTGGAGTTGCTTCAAGTGACGTTCTCCAGAAGTATTGGAGTTGCATGTGGGTTTGATCACTTTCCCACTTTTGGTTTAACGCTATTCATGAACATGTAAGTTCATAGTTTATCTATTAACCAATTAAGTACAGTTTAACAATAATCTATTGCAAATGAGAATGGCTTCGCTTGTGGATTTAATTAGTAATTTTCTATTGCGTAGGTTTTACTTTGATTTCAGTCCTACTTTTATTGGATGTGGTATGATATGTCTCCATTTGGTGAAATACTGTTCGGTTCTTCCCTGTGCTATTATTTCTTGGGGTATTCTAAGGCCATTTATATCACAGAATGCGGAGGACTGGTATCCATCTGACCTTGAGGCCAACGATTTCAAAGGTCCTTATTGGTATAAGGTACAATAAACAGATCAAATATGAAGAATTTAAAGAAAGTAGATTAGTTTCATAAGTACTCTCATTGCGGTGGTTATTGAGTTTTTCATATAATTACTGACTTACTGTACTGATAGGTCTTCATTACCATTGCTACTTATGTCTTCATCGCCATTGATATGATTCAACGTCAATCTACTAATTATTATTATACTAAATTCTAATCTATCAAATAAATATAAAAATGATGAGAGAAAATATATAATTCTATCTCCAAATATATAATTGAATTGTTTTTTGTCAACACCAAATATCTACTTGATTAAATTCTAAAATCTATTAAACTCTTTTATATAAAAGGAAAGTTAATTTTTGTAAATTCAATCAAATATTTACTAAATACTATTAGAACATATTAAAAAATATTATATAATTTTTTTAACTCCAAGTTTCAGTTTATCAAGTCTATTAGTGCACCAAGGAATATACAATTGGCTATACCATGAATTATTTGGGGAATTTGGAAACATAGGAATGAGGTTGTGTGTGAGAATGTTCAAGGTGATCTCAGTGTCCTAAATAAAGCTATTGAGGAGTCAGCTTTATGGGATTCTCAATCTCAGCTCACAAAATCATCAAAGATCACACATGTTCGGCTTTGTATCATGCTAGAGATGCGTTCACCCCAATAATGAATAGAATTGCAGCCAAACTTCGTTGCATTCTTTGGTCGTTACAAAGCCTAAGCCTTAGTGACCCGCGTGTGGAGATGGTAGAGGTGTGCTCTGATTGTGGTCCAGCACTTGATGCGATTAATCATATAAATGAATGGCCTCGTTATTGGACGTATTTGGACAAGATTCAACGTTTTGATTACTAAGTTTCATGGTTTGATTTGGGCTTTTGGGCTTTTTGGTACATATTGGATTATAAATATGACCCGACCCGAACCCATAACAATTCTTTGACCAAAATCCAAAGACTTGAGTGAATAGAAGAAAAACAAGATCGGGTCTCGTCACGGTCCACGGCGCAGCTTTTTCTTCGTCTTCTTCCATTATTCTATTTCTCTGAGAGATTCTCTCTGAGTTTCTGAGATCGAGCGAGATCATGGAAGGTGGAGCTGCTCTTTACAATCCTCGAACTGTCGAAGAAGTTTTCAAGGATTTCAAAGGTCGTCGTGCTGCCATTGTCAAAGCTCTCACCACCGGTAAATCTCACTATTTCTCAGATCTTTCGGAAGAATTCTAGCTTCTATTGATGTTTTCTTCTCCGATCTATGTTCAATTTCTGATTGATTTGGGTTTTTCTCTTTTCTTGCAGATGTTCAAGAGTTTTACCAACAATGTGACCCTGGTTAGGGTTTCTCTCTTTTGTTCCCAGTTTTGAGTTTATTCTTCTCTGTTATTCTTGTTGTCTCCTGGGTTTTCTATGTCTATAGATCACGAAGAGTACAAATCTGATTTAGACTTATTAGTCTCTTGTGTGGTTATTGTATTGTACAATCTGATTTAGACTTATTAGTCTCTTGTGTGGTTATTGTATTGTACACTATGATTTAGACTTAGTTTCTTGTGTGCTAATTTGATTCAAGTTTGGGTTTGTATTGTACAATCTGATTTAGACTTAGTATCTTTGTGTGGGTATTTGATTCAAGTTTGGGTTTGTATTGTTACAATCTCTGATTTAGACTTAGTATCTTTGTGTGGGGATTTGATTCAAGTTGTGTTTTGTATTGTATAATCTGGGTTTTCAGAAAAGGAGAATCTTTGTTTGTATGGGTTACCGAATGAAGAATGGGAAGTGAATTTACCAGCTGAAGAAGTGCCTCCTGAGCTTCCAGAGCCAGCTCTTGGTATTAACTTTGCTAGAGATGGGCTCTCTGAAAAAGAATGGCTTTCTCTTGTTGCTATTCACAGTGATGCTTGGTTACTTTCTGTCTCGTTTTACTTTGGCTCAAGGTTTTCTTTCCACAAGGAGGAAAGGTAATGGATGGATTCATGGTTTTTCTTTCGGTCTCCTACTTCACATGTATATATATACATGCTAACTTGTCTCATTTCAGGAAGCGCTTGTTCAACATGATCAATGATGTTCCTACTATATTTGAAGTAGTGACTGGAATGGCCAAAGCCAAGGACAAGTCATCTGCTGCCAATCAAAACGGAAACAAATCCAAGTCGAACTCAAAAGTTGTAAGACCCTTGCTATCCTTTTCAACTCTTTGTTTTTGCACATTTCGGAAACTTTTATCGCTAAAATAGATATCCATACAACAAAGGAATGATATATGCTTTTCATGTTGTAACTGTTTCAATACTTAATCCTGTACTAGCTGAGGGAAACAAGATTAATTCATAATCTTCAGTACCACCCAGACTATTGTACAATGCTTCACTGAACATACTGCTTTGGTTGGATTTGTTTTGAGTTTCTCCGTAGTTTTTTTCCATGTAGTTTAATACTTCCTTTACTTTGCTTTGGAATGCAGAGAACTTCAGAAGGCAAAAGCTCAAAGACCATGCAGCCAAAAGAGGAGGACGAAGGAATAGATGAAGATGATGAGGATGACCACGGCGAAACCCTTTGTGGAGCCTGTGGAGACAGTGATGGTGCTGATGAATTCTGGATCTGCTGTGACCTTTGTGAGAAGTGGTTCCATGGCAAGTGTGTGAAGATCACCCCAGCTAGAGCTGAGCATATCAAACAATACAAGTGCCCTTCATGCAGCAACAAAAGAGCACGAGCCTAAATGTTCTATTGTAGTGAATAGCCTGTAGTGACAACTCTCACTACCCTCTGTCTTTATTTGGCTAGTCTTAGCGCTTTATTGGCCATAACAGCTTGGGCCTATTTCTCTGTATAATTGGTTTGATTTTGCAACTGAGAGAAAAAAAAGAAACTCTTAACTGAATTTGTGACCTTTAAACCAACAGGACACGCCAATTCTTAAAAACCATATACGGATACATCAACATACTCTAGAAAGCCTATGTTTCGAAATCATCAATGGCCATATCTGCAACACTTTTGTTATGATTCTTGTAGCAACTAAGGACTTGAGGTAACTTGTGATACATCTCTAGCAATAGTCCCTTTTGGGAGAGTCAGGACTCGGGAGACCGAAGACCACATCAACAAAATCTTGACGAGCCTCAGCCAATACAAACTACAAAGCAAGAACAAGAAGGCTGATACAATTTGGTAAACATCATTCAAAGATGATTAATGTCTTACTCTAAAAACTAATACCAGATCACAAAAGTCGCTTGGATATTAAATATTAAAAGAATTTGTCCCCTCTGCCTCATTTCATAGTAAATCCAAAATAAAACTTAAACATTGACACATAAGGAAACAAACTGAAAACAATAACAACTTGAAGTCTTGAAGCAAACAAATTTTGAAAGGAAAGCCAACACATGAGAGCACACAGTAGAAAGAAAAAGAGATGAGCCAGTGCATCAATAACGAACACGGATCACTATGTCCAGGATCTCACGACTTGACTCTGCTTCACCTCGTAGGCGCAGTAATCAAGGAAAAGCTCTGTCCCTAGGAAGTAGTAGCCAAAGTGGGTCTTCTTGAGTGCCATGAGCGAGGAGAACGTCTTTAGGTTCTTCGCACCTTGAAACTGGTCACCTTTCTCCACCATGGCCATGTAGAACCCGAAACACAAAGCTACATGGCATGCATTTCGCATACAACACTCTTTGATCGAGGCCACCACCTTCTTCCTAGTATCTAAGCTCCTAAGATGAGTAGGAGCGTTGTTGACAGTGACTATCTCCGTTGGCATCCAAACTGGGAAGTTCTCCAGATAGGCCATCATCTCAGAAAGAATTTCCCAATTGCACCCACCTCCTTCACTCTTAAAGATTAGAGACACAGTTTCCAAAAGGGTTATGTAGCTTTTGGCCTTCCTAACTTCTGGCTCAAGGAATGGGAGCATTGCTGCGGCGCTCCCAAGACCTGCCTCGACAAGAAGCTGCTTAACGGTGTTGCTGCAGGCAGTCTCTTTCTTAAAGGATATTTTCACTGGGTGTCCAGCATTATACCACATGGCATCCCTTAGAGCGGTCAGGTCCTCCTTCCACCACCAGGATAATTGATCACAACCTGCCCATACTAGTTCCTCCACGGCTGTGAATGCCTCCTCGGACTGGTAATTGTAGTGGTAAAGGACCGTGAGCAGAGAGTAGCCCTGTAGGGGAATCATTCCAGTGGCAAGGAGGTGAAGCTTGGGAATCACCTTCTTTTCAGTTTCAGACAGGTTCAAAGGTTTGGACAGTTCTTCCTTCCACTTTGACTCCACGTCGTCCTTGATCACTATAGCGTCCCCATCATCTCCTACAGCCAGTTTTGCGGTGTCCATCTCTTCGGCTGTGAGGTTTCCGGGGAGTATGTGATACATTTCAGTGGACACCGCCCTGGCCACCCCAATGACAATACCCTTCTTGCGCCTCAAGGTAGGGCTGATACCGGTTTCAGGATGGATGCTCATCCTTGCAATCTCCTGCCTTATGAAGTGATCCTTCTTCCTAATTGCTCCCTCAGGGTTAAGACCTTCTATTGGAGACCAGTGCCAGGTCCTACTTAAGGTTGGCTCACTCATGTTCTCACTCATAATGTTTATGCCAGTAAAGAAAGAGATGGGAAAAATTTCTTGATAAGGGATTCTAACGGTGTCTGTCTCCTTTGATTCTGTGGTCTCCATGATACTTTTTCCAGTGTCAGAGAACATGCTTAGCATCAAAACTCAATATAAAACGTAATGCAGAAAACAATAACTATTCTAGGTAGATTTTGTTTATTTATAAAGGGGTATAAACATGCACTGGTTATAGGGGAGTCCTAGTCTGAAATTAATGGAAGTAATTGGGCTGTTTCATCTTAATCGATGCACAAAGACTATGGAGCAATATAGCTCATAAATCACTTAACATGGTAACTAATAAGTTGTTTTTCTTGTTTTTACGCTTCACCAAATAAAAAAATCATAAATCATTAAAACAAGAAACCTTACTATTTGATTTTAGGAGAAACATAATAACTTATGGATGATGATGATGATCACATGACTTGTATAATGAACTTGGATGAGGCTGTGGGAAGCTTCAACAAATCCTCTGTGAGTTGCACCTTTTTGGTGTCATCCACTGTAGGCGCAACGTAAACTTTTACCACTTCAAGACACTCCATTTTCAGTAAGAAATGGCTAATGTGTTCAAGCTCCACTACAAGAAATATGAGCATTGATAGCATATTAGGATAGCACGGTTTTCGTATTTGCTATTAAAGATGTGTTCGGGATTTGATAACAATATCATAGCAGTTCAACAATGCTAAGCCTTATAATAGCAAAATAAAAAATTAAAATTCAGATCTGAAAACTAAAATTACTTTGACCACCCGAAAATTAGAACGAAAATCGCATGTGACCGCCACCATTTAGTCAAATATTACTACAAAGAAAAAAGTAAAGAAAAAACATAAAACCCAAAATCAACATTTGCAACAACCCTAATCAGAAATCCAGATCTGCTCCATACCAATCATCCAAGGTCCAAATCCAATTTTCTTCTTCTTCTTCTTCTTCTTCTTCTTCTTGGGAACACGACTTCATCACCGCTCTAAGTAACAATGGCCTTTACGCCGTCGTCTCTCCTCCCAAAAATCTTTGTGGTTATAAGAAGCCTAATCTTCTTCTTAAACCTTCTTCTTCAACGCATCGCCTTCAGGGTTTAGTTTCTAATGCATCGTCGCCTTCAATTTCCAGATTTTCCCTCCCGTTTTTTCACACTCTCGGAATCGGAATTTTCCACCAAGCTCGTGAAGCGATAGATTCTGACCATCTCACTTTCGTGCAGGTACGCTTCCTTCTCTGTTTTAGGTTGGTGTTGGATGGGATAATTGATCTGTGAATTGAGGGTTTCGGGACCTCGAGCTTTGCGGCTTAGGTTTTTCAGAGAATCGTATATACCTGGGGATGGATCTTAGGCGTCTGTTAGATGTAACACATTAGTTTGGCATATAGGTCATTTGATTTGAAAGTTTTTTCAAAGGATTTGTAGACATTTGTTTGATGGTCTTCTTCGGTGCTCACATTCTAGGTTTTTAAGTGCTTTGTTTTGGTTGTTAGCGTCTTTTCCGTTTTGTGGTTTCAGAGAATATGAAGAAAGATGAAAAGAACAGTTCGGCGGGGAGAACCATTTGCACTGGGGATGACAGTGTTAGAGTTTCTCCATCTGAGAATTTAGAGACGCAAAAGCTTCAAGATGGTAACACAGATTGTCCACCACCTGCAAATACAGAATCAAAAAGGCTGTCAGTTGGCGAAACTAGTGATTTGTTTGGTTTTAGAAGCTAGTAATGATGATGGTTGGTTTAGTTTCTAGGTCTGGAATTGAGAAGTTAGAATGAAATTGGTTAGTAAGAGTGTTTGCTTGTAAATGAGAAGGTGAATGGGCTAGTCTAAGTGGAGGATACATGCCTTATTCATCTATGTGTTTGCATATTTTAAATGGTTAGTGATTTGTTTGATCTCTCTGTTTCTCTTATCTTTCTCATCTTTTAAGTAATCGTTAATTCTTATTTGATTTTGGATATCAAAACTATGTTTCTTGCAGCAATTTTGTATCACAGATGGATACTCAACATTGTTGAAAGTTTTCATCTCTTGTTCTTGAGGAGGATGAAGAAGTATGGATTACAAATTCTTTTGGTCAAGGCTAGTTTAATTCCCATGTGAGCAATGAAACTGGTCAATAAGGACAGGTTCGTTTTCCTTATGAATCTTAATGCTTATTTTATTAAATATTTGCCTAGTAAATGAGATTGGAATTCTTATCCCTTGATACTTCAAGAAAATAGAGACAATGATTACATGATGGAACTATCATATTCGGCTATCGCAAAGCTTGATCAAGCAAAACAGATGAGATCCAACCTTCTTCATGAAAATTAGAAGGTTATTTACTTTAGTTCGTCTTTGTTACTCTTGATGGTTTTTGTTTTGGCAATTTCAGTTACAAACTAATTCAGGCTATCCACAAGCTTCCCTTTCGGCATCAAGACTTCAAGGTAAACTAATACTCTTTGATTTCTCGTGTTTTCATAAGGTTAGCAGCTGATTAGTTCATATTATTTAGTTGATATACCCTGCATTTTAAGGAAATTTGAAGCTAATAAGCTTGTCTATTGTACTGCATTTTTAGGACTATTGTTATTTATTTTCTTCTAGATGTCTCTCTGAGTTTGTTAAATTTTTGGCGTTTGATGCAGCATTGATTTTAAGATAAAAACTATTGAGGAGACAAGATTGAAGACTGATATATGTTGATGCTTTTGTACACATGCTTACAGAGATAATGGACGGGGATGCTATGAGAAGGCGAAACACATAAAGGAGATTGAAGTTTATCTTTATGATGTTAGCTTTATTTTGTTTAAAACTTGGTATGATGTTATGTAAAAAATGGATAATGTAGTAATACTTTTTATGTATTTTGATTATTTATGAAATATAAAATTTATATTATAAATCCAATTAAATTTATTTTGCAAAACAGAATTTAAATATAATAATAATATATAAATCAAATTAAATATATATATATATATATATATATATATATATATATATCAAATAGAAATATGCTACAATACAATATAAAATAACACTAAACGTGTGCTATAATATAATATATTGCAGCATTATATTACCGCTATAATTGAACGATCTATAATAGCATGTCCGAAAACGCTATCGTATGGGTGTTCTCTACCATAGCTGCCGAGAACATAGCATTTGTGAATTCGCTATCTATAACGTAAGATAGCATATTTTTAGCGCTAACAATGAACAAATTTCTTGTAGTGCTCGTTTTCACTTCCTCTGTACCGCATGACACTAACATCTTTACTTGGTTATTTGGGGGAATTCGAATCCCCACAAACGGATGTTCTCTAAATGTGTAACAATCTAAATTCTGAAGCATTAAGAAGATTAAGACTATTTTTATATTCATGCATACATATAAAGTAAAGTTTCTGTTCAATGTTTGCTTCATACCGTAAGAACCAGAGTTTTAAGGTTTGGAGAACGCTTTAGCAGAAGTGGCAGAAGTTCTTTCCATCCTCGCTTTTTACTTGAAAACTTTAAATAAACGAGGTTGTTGAACACCGGTAATCCACCTTTGCAGCGTACCGAAATCACCTGAAACACACACACACACACAAAAAAAATGTTTTCCTTTTTCAAACCAACAGATGATGAGACCATACACTAAAACTGACCTTGACAGCAGAAGAAGTCAAGTGAAGGGTCTTGACATTGCTTATCCCACTGAAAAGATTCATCACATCCGCGTCCTCATCATGATCTAAGATTTGAAGGTCTAGTGTAGCTTTGACAAGTGAACCCAGATTACAATGAAGAGACTCATGCCTAGCATAACTAGAGTAGTAGAGGTCGACAACATTCGGTGTGTCAAGTGAAATAATGTCATAATAACCACGGTCATAGGTAAATGAGAGTCTCTTAATGGTTTTGCTGGATATAATGGCTGGCTTTCCCCTTGAATGAGACTTGATATGTATGTCAAGGTCCTCAAGTACAGGGCAAGCAGGGAGAAACACATTAGCAAATTGATGAAAGTCAAACCAAATTGAATCAAGGAAGAGAACCTTTAGTGCTGGAAGATATGTATCCGAAGGAACACTCTGGAAGCAAAAACGTGTTCCCAATGAGAGCTTAACGAGTGTTGTGCTGGTGAAGACTTTGGATGGGATAGCAAACAGCCACATAGATTCTATGGCTAGATGAAGCTCAAAGACACCATGTTTCAGAGAACTACATATCCAGTGGTTCAAGTCATGTTTATTATCTCCACATCTTACACTAAGCTTAAGTGAGAACTTCTTTATATGGTTACAGCCTTTCAAAGCCAATGTTCTATCCATGAAAGCCATGAAACTCTTCCGTTTGCTGTGCAAAAAGATGAAGTTGTCAACCTCAAGAATATGAGTTAAAGTAAACAGAGTCCTCCACCTCTTGGAGAGAAGAGAGGTTGACACGGCTTTTTTCGTGGGAAGAAAGGACAATATTTGGACAAGAAGATCATCTGGAAGACAATCCATTGAAGCCATAGAGACAGACCCCATCCTTAGTGGTACCTGAAACATGAAAAAGAAAAGAGAAGAGTTTAAGACAGTATACAAGCTAAAAGCGTTAAGGTTCTTGTCCAAATCTTTAAGGTTCAAATTAAACCCAAGAAAAGCCTAAAGTTCACATCATTCTCTCAAGGAGATAGAAAAATCATTCATAGAAAAATAATATGAAATAATTTTTAAGAAAACGAAGATCGGAAATATTTTCTCCTTACAAAAACCTTCTCCTGCTCGTTCTAATGTGATGGTTACAAAAAAGATCAAATAAGATTTACAAAATTTTGTTTACCATTTATTTTCGATTACATTCTCTTTGTCATTTTTAATTAAATATAACTATAAATTGTTGAAAATAAAAGATATTGATGAAGATTTTTCTTAAAATTTCCTAATTTTTTCGAAATAGTATTAAATAATATTTTTGATAACCAACAAATAATTTCCATTATGCTTTACGAAATCTTTTCTTCAAGACATTTACCTTTATTTTACCAATAAAAATGGAAGTAATTAAAAAAAATCAATAGTTAAGATGTCCATATACCTATGAATATTCTCTTGGTGATATGCAACTTTTTATCTAGATTTGGAGCAGCTCAACGTAATTATCTCATTAAAGGAACCACAACTGTTCAAGAAACCAAAAGCTTATATGGACCAAAATAGCTCAGAGATCACTAAACATGGTGACTAAAAGATTTTTCTAGTTTTTACGATTCGCCCAACAATAATAACTTATGGATGATGATGATCACAAGACTTGTATATTGAGCTTGGCTGAAGCTGTGAGAAGGTTCAACAGGTCCTCTGTGAGTTGCAGCTTTTTGGGGTCATCCATTGCAGATGAAACATGAACATTCAAAACTTCAAGACACTCCATTTTCATTAAGAAATGGCTAATGAGTTTCAGCTCGCGCGCACTTCCTTGATACTGCATGATACTCAGCATCTTTACTTGATTGTTTGGAGGAATGCGAAACCCCATAAACAGATGTCGATCCAGACCCTGAAGCATTAAGAGGAGAGACTACTTTAATATCATACCAAAGTCATATATATAAAGTAAGCTCCATTCGTTCAGGGTTTGTTTCATACCGCGAGAACCAGAGTTTTTAAGTTTGGACAACGTTCTAGCAGAAGTGGCAGTAGAAATTTCAACTTTCCTGTTTTCCCCGAAAACTCTAAATTAATGAGGTTCTCGAACACTGGTATTTCACCCTTGCAGCATAACAAAATCACCTGAAACACATACACATAAAGAATGTTTTCCTATTTCTAACCATAGAGATGATGAGAGACCATACACTGAAACTGACCTCAACAGTAGAAGAAGTCAAGTGAAGGGTCCTGACGTTGTGTATCCCTCTGTCACATCAGCGGCATTATCATCTAAGAAATGAATATCCAGTGTAGCTTTGGCAAGTGAATCCAAATGAATATTTGGATACCGATGCCGAACATAATCAGAGTACTAGAGGTCGACAACACTCGGTGTGTTAAATGATTTAATGCCATAATCAACAAAATAACCACATGTACATGTATAGGTAACTGAGAGTCTCTTAATGGTTTTGCTGGATATGTAGTATGGCATTTCTACTGTATGAGGTTTTTGATACATGGTTAAGTCCTCAAGTGCAGGGCAAGCAAGGAGAAACACATATACGAATTGATGAGAGTCAAACCAAATTGAATCAAGGAAGAGAACTTTTAGTGCTGGAAGATAAGTACCCATAGGTACCATTGGGATGTAACTTTGTGTTACCAATGACAGCTTAACCAATGTTGTGCTTCTGAAGATTTCGGATGGAATATAACACCGCCTTTTAGAATCTATCCGTAGTTGAAGCTCAGAAACACCGTGTTCCAAGGCTTTACATATCCAGCGGTTAACATCAACCACGCTGTTTACATCTCCAAGTGTTTCTTGAAACTTTAAGGAGGACTTTATACCCTTACCGCCTTGTAAAGCCAATGTACTATCCACGAACTCTACGAAACTCTTATGAATATTGGGCAGTTTCCGTTTACGCATTTTGGATTGCAAAAGGATGGAGTTGTCAAAGTCAAGATTAGGACTGAAAGTAAACAGAGTCATCCACCTCTTGGAGAGAAGATATGTTGAAGTAGCTTCTTTAGTGGGAAGGAAGGACAAGATTTGGACAATAAGCTCATCTGGAAGACAATTGATTGAACCCATTACTAGTGGTACCTGAAACATGAAAAAGAAAAAGAGAGAGTTCAATTTAAAGGTCAAAGCTTTAAGGTTCAATTTAAACCCAAAAACAAAACTTAAAGGTTCAAGCTTTCTCTCCAGGATATAGAAAAATCAATAATCGAATTGAAAGTAAGCATGAAGGGATGGATATACAACACATATACGAACATCAAATTTGAGCTTAACACATTGCAAGTTGCAACCAACATTATCAATATCACTATCAGTAACACTAACACTAAGAAGCATCAAATTTGAATTCAGATTCTTTTGAACAAAAATCCAAATTCGAATTCATCGAAACAAACCCTAGAAGAAAAGGGGCAAGAAGATGCACATGAAAGAAGCGAATTCGGTGAACAAAACAGACAAGTAAGAATTGATAAAACTAAAAACAAAGATCAGACATTTCATCTCCTTTACAGAACACGACGGCTATTGATACGAGAAATCGTCTGGCGAGTCCCCTTTTGACAAACTCTAACCCCATATCTCCCCGTTAAAAACAGAATAAAAATTGTATTTAATTTTAAATCAAAAATGCCGGAAGTTACAATATTACCCTAGCCAAAATACTAAAACTACACATTAAACCTGGGTTTTATCCACCCAACCAAACTGATTTTGGATCTAACCCGAAAACCCACAAACCCTAACTCCTCTCAACGAGCCAACTTCTCTCACGACCATTTTCTCTCCGTTTTCTGCGTTTTCTTTTTCTCTCCTCTTTCAACGACGTGGATTCTCATTCAATTCGTCTTCAATAGTTAAGAAATTCAAAAGAGACAACCGTTATTTCCACGATTTCTCGATTTCAACTTCATATATCTCTCGATTTCGTTGCCAATTCTCTCCCTTTAAATCTCCGTTTTATCTTCGAGAAATCTTTGTTGTCGATTATGGCTGGGAGAAAGAGGAAGAGGGGAACGTATGCTCCGGATCGAAGAAAAGAAGTAAGGGAAGAAGATGGAGGAGCAACGAGTTTGCAGCCATCCTCGACGGAGTTAAAGAAGCCAATTGAGGGAGGAGAAGGAGTTGAAGAAGAAGTTCCGATGTTAAGTCCGGTTGTCGAGGCAGAGGAAGAAGAGAATGAGGAAGAAGAGAACGAAGAAGAAGAGAACGAAGAAGGTCAAGGAAATGGCGAAGACGGAGGAGAAACTAGTGGTAGTAGTACAACCTTGTTGGACTCCTCCTCCGATGAGAGTATCGAGGATGAGATAGCAGATGGAAATCGAGTGAAAAATGCGGCGGAGATGGTAAGTATTTGAATTGGGTAATACTGGTATAATAGGGTAACACTATTTGGATATCTGGGTAAAACTGGTAGAACAGGGAAACACTAAGGTATCTTGGTAAAACTGGTAGAACATGGAATACTATTGTGTGTGATATACATGTAGAATTAGGTAATACTGGTAATACAAGGGTATTACTATTATCAGTAATACTGGTAATACAAGGGTATAACTATGACTAGTTACACTAGTATTACCCATATATATATAGTATGACTAGTTACACTAGTATTACCCAGATATATGTAGTATGATTAGTTACAATAGTATTACCCAAATATATGTAATATGACAAGTTACACTATTATTACTACAAATGTAGTAGAACTAGTAAAACTAGTATTACTGACAGAGTTTTTGTATTGTTTTGGCAGGATACAATGAGGGAGAACGTGATCATATATTTCAAATGCGAAGGTCGCATGCATAGCTTGATGATGAAGACATCAGGGGAGAAGATAACTTTGTCATAGTATTGGTATAACTAGATAAAACTAATCGAATTTTATTTGTAATGCTGGTACAACTAGGTATAATTATCAGTCTTTTGAGAAACTTATGAAGAAAGTATAACAATATTATTAGTTTTACCAGTATTATACCAGTTTATCAATCTTTTGAGAAACTTATGAAGAAAGTATAACATAAGTTATACCAGTTTTACCAGTATTACCAAATCTCATCATTAGTACTACTTGTTATACTAGTTTTACCCATTTTCCATAGAAAAAAACATAGTATTACATCAAGAAAAACTAGTGTTACATAGTTGTCCAACTCGAAACTGTTTTACAAATCATAAAGTGCAGATAAAATCAAATATTATGATTGCCAAATAACAACCACAAACAAAACAAAACATAACCTCTACTCTCCACAGTTGCTCGGACAATTCTGGTGGAGTGATGACCTCCACATACAAAACATATCTACAAAACATATCTACGGTTATTTTCACCTAAAACTATATAGACACCGACATCCTCATCATCACAAATGTAAATCTCTTCCTCTGGTCCCAACATCACTGCATTGTACCTCATTTGCAATTTAACCCTACTTTTATCTAACCCTAGCTTCGTGCATATCCTACCTTCTAACATGGAGAGAGTTATCTTCACCCCTGATGTCTTCATCATCAAGCTATACATGCGACTTTCGCATTTAAAATATATGATCACGTTCTCCCTCATTGTATCCTGCCAAAACAATACAAAAACTCTGCCAGTTATACTAGTTTTACTAGTTGTACTACAATTCTGGGTAATACTAGTAAAACTAGTAATACTACATATATCTGGGAAATACTAGTGTAACTACTAGTGTGACAAGTAATATTACATGTATATGGGTAATACTAGTTTAACTAGTCATACTACATACATCTGGGTAATACTAGTGTAACTAGTAATACTACATATATATTTTTCAATAGATTCAAGTTCAATTCTACCCAGTTGTACCAGTTGTACTTTCGCGACAAGAACTCAAATCGAATGGTTTCAGGTTCAAAACTACAATTCACTATGATTCAGTTGCTGTAATCCATTTTTTACCCATTTACAGACCTATTCGACCCAGAAACTATGCATAAACTTCCAATGTGCATATCAAACAATTAGCTAAATCTAATTGGATTCAATCCCCTTCATTTCTAAATCCAAAACTTCAATTACAAGCTCAAAGCAGGTCGAGCAGCATACTTGTCCTTTCTATCTCGACCCAGCTCGCCGGAGGAGAGGATACGGCAACAATGGTGACTGCAAATCGAATCTGCAGCGAGGAGGAGGAGAGCAAGCTCTCGCTCGAGTTTTCTCGTTTTTTTTCTTTCCAGTTTTTTTTTTTTTTTTTTTTTTTAATTTCAGCAAATAATTAATTATTCTGAAAATGACAGAAGGGTAAAATCGTCAACACACATTTCATTAATAGGGAAGGGGATATGTAGACAAAAAAAGGATATAAGAGGTTTGGTGTTTACAAAAAGGGACTTATGAGACATTTTCTCCGATTGATACTGCTTTTGTTTATCTTCGCCGTAGGTTTTTTTTTTTAATTTTTTTTTTTTAGTTTCTTCTGACGTAAATAATATTTTTTTTAATGTTGGTTGACTTATAAGAAAATGTTATGTTTTTTTTTTTTCCAATTTTGTGGGTATAATAAAATTTTAAATAATAAAGCTACTATTTTTTCAAAATTGTATTTTGAAAATGATATGATTTGTAACCGTATATGATAAAACATATAATTTACCTCATTATTATTATTATTTTTTTTTTTGGTCATCTGAGATTATATTAGAATCCACAAAGGGATTTAAAGATGTTACAACGATACAGTCACCCAAGGGACTGAGAGAGAAACCTACACTAGCACCACCTCCAACAAAGACAAGAGGAGAGGCCTATACAAAAAATGAGCATCAAGGAAGCGATACACCAGCAGGTACCAACACGTACCAACAAACTCAAACTCAAACCTCATTATTCATATGATAGAATTAATATAAATCATATTTCAAATTAAAGTTTTCTTTAGTCAAGAATATTAGTTTTTGAAGTATTTTGACTAAAACAAAACTAACAGCACATTTAAAAAAAATGGTTATGTGTATATTAGATATCAACATAAATTTTAATCGAACTTAATACTTCTTAACTTGTTAGAAAAAAATTTAGTAGTTACCTTTTTTTTTTTTTGTCAACCGAAATTAATTAGAGCTCAAAAGATTTAGTAGTTACCTTATTAGTGAAAGAATTATAATATATAGTCATGAAACATTTTGGGATGTTAGAGACTCGACATTGGGCTCCTGGATTTAGTGAAAATTACTTTACCTTCATAGTCAGTCAAACTGAAGCTTCCACCAAAATGGAAGTTAATGATGGTTAATATGTCGTTTTCTTATAATCTATGGTTTCATATGGGTCGATAAATACATGTTTTGTTTATCTTATTTGTCTCAAATTTAGCCATCCTATTTCCGGATTCTGGTGTCTTCGACCAATTCCGTTGTTTTTTTTTAATAATATCATTGGATCTAGGTTGGTACTTGCCTACTTGGTAATGTTGTTTTAGGTGTTGTATCACTTATTGATGGATTTCTCCAGCTTGTTTCTTTTGAGATCGCGGTTTTTGCGGAGATTTAAACCAAAACACAATCTCTAGGTTTTGGGATTTGACTCCTAAAACACTAACCAAGCTTCTTATTGCCTTTCAAATCTTTGTGGGTGTGGCCGAAGTCATATGAGTTTTTGGTTTTGGAGCTTCTAAAACGAAAAACAGTACTTTAGGTTTTGGGATCCGGTTGCGGATCTAGTTCTTATACCCAATCATAAACACGAGATCTAGTCATATTTGACTCCAAAAATACTAACCAAGCTTCTTACTGCCTTTCAAATCTTTGTGGGTGTGGCCGAAGTCCTATGAGTTTTCGGTTTTGGAGCTTCTAAACGGAAAAACAGTACTTTAGCTTTTGGGATCCGGTTGCGGTTCTAGTTCTTATACTCAATCATAAACTCGAGATCTAGTCATATTTGACTCCTAAAACACTAACCAAGCTTCTTATTGCCTTTCAAATCTTTGTGGGTGTGGCCGAAGTCATATGAGTTTTTGGTTTTGGAGCTTCTAAAACGAAAAACAGTACTTTAGGTTTTGGGATCCGGTTGCGGTTCTAGTTCTTATACCCAATCATAAACACGAGATCTAGTCATATTTGACTCCAAAAATACTAACCAAGCTTCTTACTGCCTTTCAAATCTTTGTGGGTGTGGCCGAAGTCCTATGAGTTTTCGGTTTTGGAGCTTCTAAACGGAAAAACAGTACTTTAGCTTTTGGGATCCGGTTGCGGTTCTAGTTCTTATACCGAATCATAAACTCGAGATCTAGTCATATTTGAGTCCTAAAACACTAACCAAGCTTCTTATTGCCTTTCAAATCTTTGTGGGTGTGGCCGAAGTCCTATGAGTTTTTGTTTTTGGAGCTTCTAAAACGGAAAACAGTACTTTAGCTTTTGGGATCCGGTTGCGGTTCTAGTTCTTATACCCAATCATAAACACGAGATCTAGTCATATTTGACTCCAAAAATACTAACCAAGCTTCTTACTGCCTTTCAAATCTTTGTGGGTGTGGCCGAAGTCCTATGAGTTTTCGGTTTTGGAGCTTCTAAAACGAAAAACAGTACTTTAGCTTTTGGGATCCGGTTGCGGTTCTAGTTCTTATACCCAATCATAAACACGAGATCTAGTCATATTTGACTCCAAAAACACTAACCAAGCTTCTTATTGCTTCTCAAATCTTTGTGGGTGTGGCCGAAGTCCTATGAGTTTTCGGTTTTGGAGCTTTTAAAACGAAAAACAGAGATTGTGTTTTGGTTTGAAGGAAAGAAGAATTTTTCTATGCATATTATATTTCGATTGGCTTAGCAACAATGACAAACAAAGGAATCCACGATCGATTGTATTTCGATAATGATCTTTTCACCGGAATTGATGCTCAACGGCAAAAATTGATGTTGGAGATCGTAAAATTACTCATCGAGCATGTGTCGTGTTTGTATTCAGTTGTTGACACGTGGGTTTTGGTGGAATCCAAACAAAATTTCTTTTACAGTAGACAATAATCTGATAGACTCTTATTGTACCTCAAATGTTTCTCTAAATTTTTCGTGGGAGTTTTTGATAGTCCATGTATGGTCTTTTTTTTTTGTCATCCGAAATTAATAAGAGCTTAAAAGAGTCATTCCTGGAGAATGTTGTTTACAAATGTGATATGAAGCGGTTCTGTACGAACTTTTCGTGCCAGATTACATGTATGGTCTGGTTATGTTTAATAAAATATTACAATTGGGAAAAATGGAAATCTATTTTAAATGCTAAAAATACAAGTAACATAAAAGGAGTATTTTATGGATAACATGAAATATATATATCTCTTACTAATAAAAGAAGCTCATTGAGGCTTCTCAAGCCATCCACATCAGCTTCTCAACATTCTCTAACAAATTGCCACGTCATACTCTTTTTCTAAATCTTAATTCGTCCCTAATACAGCCACGTCATTAACATTTATACTTCTCTCGACATACAACTTGGCCAACGAAATTAGGGTTTTCAACTGGAGATGATAACGCCCAAGAAAGTTCAACCGTTTCCGCTTCCTACCACTCATCTTATAAATGACACATCTCTTCACATCTCCCCTAAGTACATCACCGAAGGTTTTTCCCCAACCTTTTTCATGAACAAACAAAGGTCCTTTCATTTGGTTTACTTTTTCACAGAGCAGAGTTTAGGTACGCTCTCCAAGCATTCTCTCATTTCCTTCGGTTTCAAGCTACTCTCATTTCCTATGGCTTCAGGTAACGCAGTTACGGTCTTACATATTTAGTTTCATTATCTCCACTTCAGTTCGAAAATCTGCAAAGCCTTCTTTGCTAGAGAAATCCGGCAACCCATATATAGGTACGATACCACCTTCTTTCTTCTCATTCTCTTCAAGTTATGTGTTTTTGAAATTGGGGCCTGGCCCGTATGTTGAATTCATTTTTTATTCTCACGGACATGCACTACTCTTATTTAATTTATTGGTTTTGTCTTATGTGTGGTTATGAAAAATCATCGAGCAGGATGATAAACAACATCCTCACGCTGACCAAATGAAAAGAAGAGGTATGTGAACACATGAATCAGAAAGGGTTAGTGAATCCAGAAGTAAGGGAGAAACAGGAACGAGAGAAGAGACTCTCAATGATATTCCACAGGTTTCTATTGAGTTTAACATTCAGGGTTTGTTTAATAAGTGAGATGTTTTTTAAGTTAATACATAACCATGGTCCTTCATGTATTCTTTTTTGATAACCCAGTATCCAGACCACACAGTGATCTGACTAGCCCACTGGGCCTAAGCCCGCGTCACAGGGATTTTTAAGCCTCCACTTAAGGGCCCCCTGATAAACTGGTGGTCTGGGGCGCCTGAGCAAGTCCGCAGGTAAATTCCCAGGTGGCCACAGGAGTGAGAGAGCGAAACTGCGTCTGGGAAGGATCGATCCCTGGCCTAAACCAACAGGGCGATCCTTCCAACCAAACGAGAACCACTCGCCCACCACCATGTGGTTGGTCCTTCATGTATTCATTGGGGATAAATAATTTTCAGTCAAACAAACCCCTTTAACTCATTAAATTGAGATCTTCCTTACTTCCATTTCAGTTGAATTATATATGTGGATCGGTGGATCATGTACGATGACATAACCAAGGTAAAAGTATTGAAATACTTTTGAGTTTGGAGGCATATACACTATTCCACATTTATCACCTATTTTATGTACGATCTTTAGGTGAATGGTAGCTAGAGTGATGTACTTTCTATGTGCTAGAGAGGACACTTGCAACCACATGTTCTTCTCTACTAAACGTTAAATCAAAAAGAGAGAGAAAAAAAAACAGAGCAAGTGGAGATCTGTTGCTGACTGTTTAGGAGATCTCCCAAGTACACACTACAAAGGAATTAGAGCGAAAACCAGAGAGGAAGAAATGTGATTTACACATCATGGTTCTAAGA
This sequence comes from Arabidopsis suecica, assembly GCA_019202805.1. Classification (NCBI taxonomy): domain Eukaryota; kingdom Viridiplantae; phylum Streptophyta; class Magnoliopsida; order Brassicales; family Brassicaceae; genus Arabidopsis; species Arabidopsis suecica. The sequence goes on along the minus strand of CM032909.1, from coordinate 6,162,487 downwards.
AGTAAGATTAAGTCACTGTCACGTTAAGGATTTTATGTATATATAAATCTATCGAACCTTCTTTTTTGTCGATCAAACTCTATGGATCATATCATCTTAACCATAGCAAAATAGAAGATAGAAGTTAAGAGAAAGATTGCATACATCTAATCCGATAAATTTTCCACCTTTATCCTTTAACGTTAGTTGTTTATAAATATACTTTTACATTAATATATAAATATAAAAGATATGTACTCTTTTCTATATCTGTTTTTCTTTTTTTTTTTAATTTTAAGGTAAACTGCAATTGAATTGCATTTTAAGCTTGAGATTAGCCGAAGAGCTCTTGGACAGGTAGTGTGACAACTTTCTCTGCTTGCTTCTTTTGGTACCAGAGTAAGACCTTGCTTTTCTACATGTCTTTTACAATATAAAAAACAAAAGTCTACATATTGCACGATTTATGTTGGGTGTACATTCTTCTAAGTTTGTGTCATAACCGTGGCACAAACCCCAACCATAAGCCTAATTACTTATTAAAGAGAAAAGGGTAAGATACTTTCATATTTTCATATATACTGACTTGGTCGGAGAGAAAGCGATAATTTTATAAGGAGATTACTCTATAATTATATAAGATTTGGAAGATATATGGTTACTAATATTGGTTCTATCAATTTCTACAAGATTCTCTTGTGCAAACTAAAAGATTTGTGGGAAAGCAGCAGCAGTAGAAATCCAACATTAACCAAAAAAACAGTATAAGTTCAGATACTCAAATAGCTTTGTTAAAATGGATAGGAGAATCACATAGAGTAAAAGAGTATTTACCAGAATATTTTTGAACTTCAAGAGACAAAGGCAACATGTAACAACCAATGTATTTTTGCTTTTACCATTTGTACCACACAACTTTTACCTCGATTTTACGCAAAGAAGTACGATGATTCAAAGATTGTTTTTGAAAAAACCTCTAACTTAATATAACGATCAAAGGAGTTTACAGAGAAACTACACAACTACTGAGATACAAGTACTCCACTACATAAACTTTGAATTCAATAAACGATTTAACAAAATAATATATTGATGAATCAAAGAGTTTTACAGGAAAAAATAATATGCAGAGACATATGCAAACAATTATATTCAATTTAGTTAAACTCAGTGGTGATACATTAGCTAAATGATAACATACAATATATGTCGTCAAAAATTAAATTGTATAGTCACATGAATGAATAGTTTCTAAATGTAAAACAACTTAAACCAAACTATAAGTCAAAGAGAACAGTTTATTATTTATCTATTTTAAAATATAATGAACATTTGTAATTGTTTTTTTCTACAAAAATCACAAACAATTTCATAATACTATCTTTTATATCAAAATAATAAATCCATAAATAACTTACCCGGGCGTAGCACGGGATAATCGACTAGTATATATTAAAAATATTAAGTTTTTCAAATTTCTGTTCGAGTAGAAATTTAGTTTCAGGTCTTTGATGAAAAAAAAGTAAAAGCAATTAAGTTTCAGGCATTTATGAAACAATAATGATAAAATATCTTAATATTTCAAATATATACGACCGTCATTTTCATGAGGCAAAAGGTCAAAAATGGATATTTTTGTGAAGTCCGTTATGTCAATATAACCGTTAAAACCTCATCATAGCCGTTACATCTTCTCCCCAACGGGCGCTTTGTTCTTACTTTCCCTATTTAAACTTGATAAAAAAAACATTTCACAAAATCCACAAATACAAAAATCAATGGCTTCTTTTCACAGAAAGTTATGTTTGTTTCAAAACATTCTTGTATCGTGTCTGAATTTCACACTCCTCCTCCTCTCCCTCTGTTCTTTCGTACCAATCATTCTTCTTAGAAACCCTCCTACCTCACTCGGTTTAGCCTTCCTTGCGGTCTCTCTCGTCTCTCTGATCTCCTCTTTTGGTGGTGCCTCTTCGCACCAATCTCGATCATGTTTCATTGTTCGAATCACGCTTCATGTTTCCTCATTGACGGGTCAATTGATGGCAGTTTTAATGTTGTTTAGTAGAGAGAAACAGAGTCTTTCTTTGCTGATATCGCCTAGAGACCCTAGAGAGGCTAAAGCTTTGGTTAGGATAGAATGTGTGGTTCTTATGGCGATGATTCCGTTACAGATGATGGTTCTTGTTATGGCTTGTGTATTGCATTGTTATTGGGTTAGAGAGTTCGAAGGGTTAGAAGTTGAGGGTGAAGATTCTTTTAGAAGAAAATGTAACCGAAGAGTCTCGACCGTTGAAGAAGCTACTGGTTCGGATGTCAAAGAAATGGAATTGGAAGAGAAAACGAATGCGAAACATGTTCAGTGGGTTAAAACAGATTTTGAAGGTTAAGTAAGTTAAAACTGGAATAATTCTTTTGAATTCTTTTCGCTTGTTCCATCGAGTCACTATGTTGGTGGCTGTTACTCTGTTAGTGTTTTTATGAGTAAAGTTTGTGTTTATTGGTTAAAGTTATATTTTATGTCTTGGTTAAGAAAATTATTTATTTGCTGTAACAAAACTCTGTTAGGTTCTCTACAATGTTGTAAGTAATATGTATGGTTTACTTGAAATGTTTCAGTACTGGTCGATCTTGTGTTTTTTTGCTCATACACATCCAACATTAGTGGATAATAACATACATACACTAGTACGAAGATGCATGTATGTATTTTGCATTTTTACATAACCATAAGAAAGGTATATTAATATCATCATACTACGATCCATTAGCTGAATCCAACAGTACTGTTCTTATGATCTCAGAGATTCACAGCAAATTCTTCGCCTCAACTATCAAATACATCCTAATGTAAAAAGAAAAAGCACCATAAACAACTAATCCAAAAAGGAAAAGCACCAAAAACCTAATTAGAAACTCTTTAAGACTGGGCTCGGATTTGAGCTCCTTAAGACTGGGCTCGGGTCTGGACACCTCTATGGTCATATCTGATTCCATATCTCGAATAAATACTTTTAGCTTGGATGAAGATGTGGGAAGCTTCAACAGATCCTCTGTGAGTTGGAGTTGCATCATATTGGATTCATTCAATTCATTTTCAACGTAGACTTTCACAACTTCAAGACACTCCATTTTCAATAAGAAATGGCTAATGTGTTTCAGCTCGTTTTCACTTCCTCTGTACTCCATGATACTCAACATCTTTATTTGGTTATTTGGGGGAAACCGAATCCCCACAAACCGATTTGGTCTATATGTGTAACGATGCAGACCCTGAAGCATCAAAACGATCGAGAATACTATAATTTCATACCATATATTCACATATATATAATAAAGTACGATTTGTTCAGGGTTTGCTTCATACCGAGAGAACCAGAGTTTTTAGGTTTGGAGAATTCTCTAGCAGAAGCGGCAGAAGCTTCCGAAAACCTCGTTTGTTACTCGAAAACACTAACTCAACGAGGTTGTTGAACACCGGTAGTCCACTTTTGCAGCAGGCAGAAATAATCTGAAACATACACACAAAGAATGTCTCCATGTTCCTAACCAAAAGATGATGAGATCTTACACTAAAACTGACCTCGGCAGTAGAAGAAGTCAAGGTAAGGGTCTTCACGTTGCGTATCCCGCTGATGAGAGCTGTCACATCCCCGTCAACCAGCTTGGAATAGGGTTCTTCAAAATTAAGGTCAAGTGTAGCTTTGGCAAGTGAATCCAAATTACAATATAAAGACTGATGAGGCCGAGCATAATCAGAGTAGTAGAGGTCCACAACACTCGGTGTGTCAAGTGAAATAATGCCAGAATAATCGTATGATTCACAATGGTAATAGGCAACAAAGAGTTTCTTAATGGTTTTGCTGGATATGACGTGTGGTTTTTTTAATTGAAACCTCTGGGTCTGATGTATGGTTAAGTCCTCAAGTGCGGGGCAAGCAGCGAGAAACACGTTTAATAATTGACCATCCGTAAAACTGATGGAATCAAGGAAGAGAACCTTTAGCGCTGGGAGAGATATATCCAAAGGAAAGCTTGAGATGCAATGTTCTCTTCCCAATGACAGCTTAACAAGTGTTGTGCTGGTAAAGATTTTCGATGGGAGATCAAGGTACCACACCATATATCTGAAGCATAGATGAAGCTCGGAGACACCGTGTTCCAAGGCATTGCATATCCAGCGGTCAACAACAAGCTTACCATGTCCTTCTCTTAAATTCTTTTGTGTAGACATACACATATTTTCATTAAATTCCAGTGACAACTTCTTTATACGGTTATCGCCTTGCAAATTTGCCAATGTCTTGTACACGAAATACCCAAAACTCTTTCTTTTACTCTTCTCGGGGTGACAAAAGATGGAATCGTTACACTCAAGATTAGGACTGAAAGTAAACAGAGTCCTCCACCTCTTGGAAAGTATGGAGGTTGAAGCAGCTTCATTCGTGGGAAGGAAGGACAAGATTTGGACAAGAAGATCATCAGGAAGACAATCTATTGAACACATAGAGACAGACTCCATCTCTACAATAGAACATGAATTATGAGGTCAAAATCCACTACTAATAAAAAGAAGTATTATAACCTAACATCATCAATAAGACACTAAGACACTAACAATTAGACTAATCAAATTTGAGAGAAATTTCAGATTCTTAATAGAAATCGACTTAACTAAACTCCAAATCTGACTTCATCAAAATAAAAACATTGAAGAAACGGGCAAAAAAGAAAAATCTTACATAAGAATTGAGGGAAGCAGCCACAGATTATGTTCTTGCTTCGTCGCCAATTAATCTTTAAACTCTTCTCAGTTATATTATGTCGTTTCAAAATTGATAATACAGACTATATATCAAAATATGTGTATCTGCTGTAAAAAAAAAAAAAAAAAAATGTGTATCTAGTATATATTTATTAGGATTTACCATGTTTAAGAAAAAAATATATTGTTCATTTAAAAGCCATTTTGCATTATAATTAAGATTGACATATTATATTTCTTATATTTTTTTTGAAATATATTTATTAATAAGAAATCATGTATAGCTCCCAAAATAACGATTTTAATTAGTGCTTTATGTATTTTAAGATGTGTTTCCATTTTCAATTATTTTTCTAATATTAAGATATAGGAAAATATTAAACTGATTCTTAGACTTTCTAAATCTTTTTTTTTCCCTTCTGACTTTCTAAATCTTTAGTTCCCATTATTTAAGATGAAAAAATATAGAAAATATAAAAATGGGAAAATCCATATTGTAGAAGTGCTATGAGATATTGTGAAATTTAAATACTTAACAGATGTCAAAATTTAGTTTCATGAATAGAATTTTGGGATTGTGGAACCCCCCTTGGCTCATTGGTTGACCAATGGTTAATTAATGCTTCTACACCAAGAGGTCTGGGGTTCGAGTCCCAGATATTGCGATTTATTAATAAATTTGCAGATTAAAGGAGGCAAGTGTGCAGGAGATCTCCAGCGAAGTACAATTATAGCCGTTCGCAAGGATTCTACGCAGAGAGAGAAGTATCGTCAGGTCGTGGATCATTGAAGGTGTCCGTCAAGAGCATGGAGAAGAAAATGTCATCTGTCGTGGATCTAATAAGGGTCGGAAGGAATTGTCCGTTGTAGAATCGTCTATGTAACAGTTCTCATAATTTGCAATAAATAATAAATCTAGATGTCAAAAAAAAAGAATAGAATTTTGGGACATTCTCAATAGACCACTAAAATGAGTTTTTGTTCCAAAATACCATCACTATTTTTTCTCAAAAATATCAATAAAATAGAGAAATTCCTAAAAATGGCCCTAAAACAAGTTTTATTGACAATAATAGCACACACTCCATAAACTTCCAAAAATAGCACTACTTAACTTACTATTAGTGTTTTTGTTCTAAAAATTTTATCACTAGCTTTTTTTTTCAATAATACCACAACTTTTATATAAAAGCTATTCAACAAAATAAATTAGAAATAAATTTAAAATATTATATTTGGGTTCTCTATTTCCAATTTAGGGTATATATTTCCACTATTTAAAAGAGATTGTGATTCATTTTAATATTAGTTTATGGTATTATATTTGGGTTCTCTATTTCCAATTTAGGGTATATATTTTCACCATTTAAAAGAGATTTTTATTTTAATATTAGTTTGTGGTATTATATTTGGGTTCCCTATTTCCAAATTAGGGTATATATTTCTACTATTTAAAAATAATTTTGATTCAATTTAATATTAGATTAGTGTTTGCTCTCTTTTTTATTTTCTATCTTATATGAGAAATTCCTAAAAATGGCCCTAAAACAAGTTTTATTGACAATAATAGCACACACTCCATAAACTTCCAAAAATAGCACTAGTTAACTTACTATTAGTGTTTTTGTTCTAAAAATTTTATCACTAGCTTTTTTTTTTCAATAATACCACAACTTTTATATAAAAGCTATTCAAAAAAATAAATTTAAAATATTATATTTGGGTTCTCTATTTCCAATTTAGGGTATATATTTCTACCATTTAAAAGATATTTTGATTCATTTTAATATTAGTTTATGGTATTATATTTGGGTTCCCTATTTCCAATTTAGGGTATATATTTTCACCAAAAGAGATTTTTATTTTAATATTAGTTTGTGGTATTATATTTGGGTTCCCTATTTCCAAATTAGGGTATATATTTCCACTATTTAAAACAATTTTGATTCAATTTAATATTAGATTAGTGTTTACTCTCTTTTTTATTTTCTATCTTATATTTTCATTAAGTTTAATTGAAGTTTATGGTGCTATTTGTGGAACTTTTCAAATGAGGTGCTATTTTTGGAAAAAACAACTTTTTTGGGGCTATTTGTGTCAATCTCCCATCTTATATTTTCTTTAAGTTTAATTGAAGTTTATGGTGATATTTGTGGAACTTTTCAAATGAGGTGCTATTTTTGGAAAAAATAACTTTTTTGGGGCTATTTGTGTCAATCTCCCAATAAAATATATATTTTTTTTCCAAAATTACCACAAATGACAAAACTAAAGTCTAAAACTAAACTTTAAACCTTCAAAACTAAATCATAAAACCTAACAAATAAACCCTAAACCCTAAAAACTAAGACTAAAATTTTAAATTATACACCCTTAAAAATCAGGTTTAGTGTTGGTGGTTAGATTGTAGTAGTATTTTTGAAAAAAAATAAAATAATGATAGTAATTTTGGCCTTTGGGACAAAAAAAGAGCTTAATTTAACCGAAGAGTCTCGACCGTTGAAGAAGCGACTGGTTAGGATATGAAAAAAGAGCTTAATTCAGTGAGTCAAAACAGATTTGGAAGGTTAAGTTAATTAAAAGTGGAATAACTCTTTTGAATTTCTTCGCTTCTTTGATTGTTCATCGGTTCACTATGTTGGTGGCTGTTAGTGTTTTTATGAGTGTCCACATTTTGTGTTAATTATTTACGGATATTCAAAGTTATATTTTATATCTTGGTTAAAAAAATAAACTTATGTGTTGTAACCAAACTCTGTTAAGCGTCTCTACAATGTTGTTAGTATATGCTTTGGTTACGTCAAATGTTTCAGTACTGGTCGATCTAAGCTTTTTTTTTCTCGTACATCCAACATTAGTGGATAGTTACATACATACACTAGTACAAAGATGCATGTATCCGAAATGTTAAAGCCTATGCGGTGGAGCTGTGGCTAGGTCTTTTATGTTCCTAATATCATCATACTAAGATCAATTCGCTGAATCCAGTACTGTTCCTATATATGATCTCAGAGATTCACAGCAAATTCTATGGCTCAACGATCAAACACATACCTATCAGAGCAGACGAAGGCGATGCCAAACCGAAAAACAAAGCAAAGCAATACAAAAAAAATCAAAAGCTATACCTTATGAAGGTTGAACTTCTCATCATCAACAACCAGTATCAGCCCTGTTTTAAAAAACATGCAAATTTAAATTCCAGCTCTCCACAAGATAGAGGAGAATTCCATCTTATGTAATGTATAAGGCAATCTTCAAAATGCGATATGGCAAGTATTGAGTTGAAAAAAACCGCCAACTTATCTTTGACAATGGAAAGAATTTTGGGCGCTTTCGTTTGCTGTTACAAAACCTAATGTAAAAAGAAAAAGCACCAAAAACAACCTAATCCAAAAGGGAATAGTACCAAAAACCTAATTTGAAACTCTTTAAGATTGGACTCGGGTTTGGACACCTCTACGGTTGTATGTGATACCGTATCTCGTATCAATATCTTGAACTTGCGTGTAGCGGTGGCAAGCTTCAACAAATCCTTCATTATCTTGAGCTTGGGTGTAGCCGTGGCAAGCTTCAACAGATCCTTCAATATCTTGATCTTGGGTGAAGCGGTGGCAAGCTTCAACAAATCCTTTGTGAGTTGCACCTTTTTGGGGTCATCCATTGGAGATGACACATACACTTTTACAACTTCAAGACACTCCATTTTATTCTTATGTGTTTCAGCTCGTGTGCACTTCCTTGATACTGCTTGATACTTAACATCTTTACTTGGTTATTTGTGGGAATGCGAATCTCCACAAACCGATTTCTTCTATTTATTTAACGATGCAGACCCTGAAGCATCAAGAGGAGAGACTACTTTAATGTCATGATACCACAGTCATATATATATACAGTAAGGTTTGTCTAGGATTTGCTTCATACCGAGAGAACCAGAGGTTTTAGGTTTGGAGAACGCTCCAGCAGAAGTGGCAGAAGCACTCTCCAACCTTTTTTTTTACTCGAAAACACTAACTCAAGGAGGTTGTTGAACACCGGTATTCCACCTTTGCAGCATACTGAGATCACCTGAAATATACACACAAAGAATGTTTTTCTTTGGCAGTCGGCATCTAAAAAAAAGATGATGAGAGCATACACTAAAACTGACCTCGACAGCAGAAGAAGTCAAGTGCAGGGTCTTGACGTTGCGTATCCCGCTGATGAGAGCGGTCACATCCCAGTAAACCAGCCCATATGATTTTTTTGCGAAAGTAAGGTCCAATGTAGCTCTGGCAAGTGAATCCAAATTATAATGTAGAGACTGATGAGGCCCAGCATAACCAGAGTAGTAGAGGTCCATCACACTCGGTGTGTCAAGTGAAATAATGCCAGAATCATAGAAATATTCACTACTGTTATAGGTAACTGAGAGTCTCTTAATGGTTTTGCTTGATATGACCTCTGCCTTTCTGTACATCTCTTCATGTATGGTTAAGTCCTCAAGTGCAGGGCAAGCAACGAGAAACACATTCAATAGTTTATCGTCCTTAAACCAGATTGAATCAAGGAAGAGAACCTTTAGTGCTGGTAGATATGTATCCCAAGGAATAGTAAGGATGTGAGATCTTGTTCCCAATGATAGCTTAACCAGTGTTGTGCTGGTGAAGACTTCGGATGGGAGATCACAAAACGGCACCATACATTTGAAGAGTAGATGAAGCTCCGAGACACCGTGTTCCAGGGCATTACATATCCAACGGTCAACAACAAGCTTGCCATATCGATCTCTGAAATTCTTTAGTTTAGACATACACTCTGCTTCATTAAATTTTAGTGAGAACTTCTTTATACAGTTACGGCCTTGCAAATTAGCCAATGTATTGTACACAAAATGCCTGAAGCTCTTCCGTTTACTCTTTTCGGGGTGACAAAAGATGGAATCGTTACAGTCTAGATTTGGACTGAAAGTAAACAGAGTCCTCCACCTCTTGGAGAGAAGAGAGGTTGAAGCAGCTTCTTTCGTGGGAAGTAAGGACAAGATTTGGATAAGACAATCATCAGGAAGACAATCTATTGAACACATAGAGACAGACTCCATCTCTAGTAGTACCTAAAACATGAATTATGAAGTCAAAGTCAACTACTAATTAAGAAAAAGTGTTGCAACCTAAAGACGCTAACAATAAGAGTTAGACTTCAAATTTGAGAGAAATTTCAGATTCTTAATAGAAATCGACTTAACTAAAATCCAAGTCCGACTTCGTCAAAATAAAACCTAGAAGAAACGGGCAAAAAAAAAAACCTACCTACGAATTGATCGAAGCTGCGATAGATTATGTTCTTGCTTCGTCGCCAATCTTTAAGCTCTTCTCAATTATATTATGTCGTTTCAAAGTGATAATACAGACTATATATATAAAAAGATATGTGTATCTCATATATATTAATTAGGATCTATCATATTTAAGAAAAAGACTTTATTGTTCTTTTAAAAGCCATTTTGAATTATAATTAAGATTGACAGATTGTATTTCTTATATTTAAAAAAAAAAATATATATATATATATATCATATGCGATGTATGATATACTGAAATTTATTTTTAATTTATAAGTCATAGTGATAATATATATCGAATAAAAAAATATAATGACTTTAACTCCATAAATTTTAAACTACCATTGAGTCAAAAATTTCAATAAATATACTCTATTCAAATAGTTATAACAATGTAAATCCATAAAATGAATTTATTACAAAGGGTGGATAATTTTTGTATGATATATACATGTCTTTTAAATATTTCGTTATTTTTTTGCTATTTTCAATGTGCAAGTTTTTTTAAATAATTCATTTTGTAATATGTATAGTGAGATCTTTGATATTAACAAATATTGTTTTTGACATATTTATTACTCGAAGATTGTTGTACTTATCTATTATTTGTTAAAATTGTATAAACATGTAACACCCCGATCGCTATTATATGTAATGTCTATTGGTGTTCCCGCATCTTTTCTCGGTTATCGCTTAAAGTTTATATTATTTATCTCAACCTTTAAAAGTTTATATTATGAAAAACAACTGATAAGAAAACTGAACACGAAGTAGGAACCATAAGTCCATAAATGTCAATCCATGTTTCTAAGTTAAGACGCAACATAGTCAATCCCTATTTTATATTAAGACACACTAAAGTCTAAGCGTCTTAGGAATTGCTAATGTTACATAAGTTAAAAATGTTCATATGCTTACTCTTAACAACAAAACCAAAAGCTTACCAAAAAAAAAAAAAAAAACAAAACCAAAACATAACGCCACAATATCAAAATGTGATAAATATGATTATGAAAAATCAATCCAAATGAAATTGTATCAATGTAATCACCTTTTCTAATTTAATAATTGTACGCAAGACGGATCAAAATTAACTCAATGTTTAAACTAAACTATATCATATGGTATATAATAGATCTTTGAAGTCACGTCATCTTGGAAAAACCGCCTATATTATCTCTTTCTCTGCGATGACAAATTCTGCTTCTCAATTTAGTCGATGTTACTTTAAAAGTTTATACGTTTCTCTCTTAATGCTAATACATAGGACTGCAAACATATTATGTGTTTGTCAAAAAAAATTTGAAAGTGTACTTATCTTATACATAAGTAAAATGCCATATTTTAAAAAAATGAATATATTCTATATAGAATAGTTGATTTTATATTTTCTTTCTTCGGGCTAATCTCAATAATATTTCACATATCAAAAACCCAAGGAGACATCTTTCGTTATTTTGGCTTTTTAAACCGATCTTCTATTCTAAGTTTTAGATGGTTATTTATAGTTAGGACTACTATTTTAAAATTAATAAACTTTCAGAATCTAATATGAGGTTAATTTTTTTATGTTGGTAATAGAAACTAATACATGATTTTTTTCTCATTTTTCAAGGAAATTCCATTTTACTTTGCTTTTTTTTTTGAAAATTTGTTTTTTTTTTAATAGCAATCCATCAGAATATCGAGTTTCATATGTACAATATTCATTTTCATATATGGCACAACGATCCATTTTTAGTTCGGCTGTTATTAATAAAACCTAAAACATAATTCCCTTATTTCTTAAAATCATCACTTTACACAATTTATATTCTTTGGTGATTTTTTGACATTGAAGTTTTTTTAAAAAACTTTTGACATGCGTGATTATACTTTATGTATCGATCATAGAAAATTTATTTAGAATGATGATGTGAAGTAACAATATTGGTTGTTTAAAAGTCTTTATAGACAACCATAGATGATATGTTTGATCTCTCGAAAATATATATTTTATTTTAAGTTATAGATAATTATTTATAATTACAACCACTACTTTAGATTTAAAGAAAAAAAAAAATTCATAGAAAACCATGACATAAATTTTTTCATCACCTTAACACTTTCCTATTAACAATAATATCAAACTTCTCTAATGTTTATTGATAATTATGTATAGTTGGGAATGAGATCACTTCAGAATTAAGAAATTTTCTTAATCTATGAAATTAATTAATTTATATATATATATATATATATATATATTAATAACTAAATTTTACATTTTTTGTTTGTATGCTTTATTTAAAAGCATCTAAATAAGCTTTTGTTTGTATGCTTAATTTTTATAAATCTTCATTTCCATCTAGATGACTTTAACAAAAAAATGACTAAAATACCCATACTTTTAATCTAATTATATTTTAATTTTAATCTTAGCTATATTAATTTAATTATTTCTGTAACACCCCGGTTTAAGGAATATGGTGGTGCATGCGGAGAGGTTTAAAAGAATTGATTTGGCCATCTATGTTACCAAAGTGCACTTATCTTTTCGGTCAACTGTCCTGAGAGAACTCCACAGTTAAGCGTGCTTGGGCTGGACTAGTTTCAGGATGGGTGACCTTCCGGGAAGTGATTGTCGGAACTGTGTGAGTGAGGACAAAACACAGGAAAAGATCATGTGGTCATTTGTAGGGTCGGTAAACAAATCTTTAAAGCCTCCCGGACGTAGCGGACCGGCCGTCGGACAGGGGTGGGCCTATGGGCCCGAGAGAGGACATGGGGCCCACTGGTAGGGACGGTCGGGGCGTTATAAGTGGTATCAGAGCCGAACCCAGACGAGTGTAGAGTCAAGAGGACTTACACCGTAGGGGGTGACGGTCTAGGTGCGCAACGAAGATGTTGCGATCTGTTAGTGGGGGTGAATTGTAACACTCCGATTTAAAGAATATGGTGGTGCATGCGGAGAGGTTTAAAAGAATTGATTTGGCCATCTATGTCACCAAAGTGCACTTATCTTTTCGGTCAACTGTCCTGAGAGAACTCCACAGTTAAGCGTGCTTGGGCTGGAGTAGTTTCAGGATGGGTGACCTTCCGGGAAGTGATTGTCGGAACTGTGTGAGTGAAGACAAAACACAGGGAAAGATCATGTGGTGATTTGTAGGGTCGGTAAACAAGTCTTTAAAGCCTCCCGGACGTAGCGGACCGGCCAAAAGATAAGTGCACGCTTAACTGTGGAGTTCTCTCAGGACAGTTGACCGAAAAGATAAGTGCACTTTGGTGACATAGATGGCCAAATCAATTCTTTTAAACCTCTCCGCATGTACCACCATATTCCTTAAACCGGGGAGTTACAATTTCTCTAAAATATATTTACAAATAAATAATTTCAAACTATGATTTTAACATATAAAAATTAATTTTACGGTTTTGGGGGAAAAATATGATTTTACGGTTTTGATGGGAAAATATGATTTGCCGGAAAATATGATTTTACGGTTTTTGCATGAAAATATGATTTAGCGAGAAAATATGATTTTAACAGGAAAATTAAGTTTTGTGCTTTTGGCGGGAAAATATGATTTTACGGTTTAGTGGAAAACACAATTCTTCAATTTTTTCAGTTTTGGCGGGAAAACAGAATTCCGTAATTTCCCGCCAAAATAGTGATTTTATAGTTTTTGCGGGAAAATATAATTTTACGGTTTTGGTGGAAAACATAATTTTTCAATTTTTTCCGGTTTTGGCAGGAAAACAGAATTCAGTAATTTTCCCGCCAAAATCGTGATTTTATAGTTTTTGCGAAAAATATGATTTTATGGTTTTAGTAGAAAATATGATTTTGCAGTTTTTGCGAGAAAATATGATTAAGCGGTTTTGACGAATTCCACAATTTTCTATCAAAAATCATGATTTCACTTTTTGGCGGAAAAAAACACAATTCCGCGATTTTATGATTTTGAAGGAAAATAATAATCCTTGATTTCACAATTTTTAGAGATTTTACTTGGTGCAAATATGTAATTTTTAGAATATAAAATGAGAAATCTTTGGAAAATAAACATTATTTGATATATGATTATAAATGAGAGTATATTTGTCATTTGTTATTTTTGACTGAATCATCTCCATCCAACTGATTCATCCAAATGATCTATTAAATTGTCAAAAACGAACATCATTCTTCATCTCCATCTAGATGATCCATCTGAATGGAGAAACGAACATGGCCTATGTCATTTCAAATTGATAATACATAGTATATAAAAATATATGTGTATCTAGTATATTTATTAGAATCTACCATGTTTAAGTATAAAAATAATAATGTTCTTTTAAAAGCCATTTTTAATTATAACTTAAAATTGTATTTAAGATTTTTTTATATAAAATATATTGATGAATAAGAAATCAGATGGCTCACAAAATAATTATTTTCATACTTTAAATTTTTTAGTTAGTATTTCCACAGAAAAAAAAAAAGTTAGTACTTTTTCGATTTTTTACTAATATCTATATATAAGAAAATATTAAACTGATTCTTAGATTTTCTAAATCTTTAGTTGCCATTATTTAGAATAAAAAATGGTTATTTAGAATAAAAAATGGAAAACTCTACTTTATGTAAATGCTATGAGTTACTGTGAAATATAAATACTTATCAAATGTCAAAATTTAATTTTATAAATAGGTACCAGATTTTAACCCGCGGTACACCGCGGGATGATTTATTTTTTAAGTTAGTATAAGAATATTTTGTAAATTGCATCTCCTTATAAAATATTTATTTATATTATAGTTTACAATTGTTATTAAGTAACGGTATACCACGAGTCCACGAGACAATTGTTAATAAACTGAGGATTTAACCCGTATTAAAGCGGCATGTTAATGATATTTATAAATATTGATTCAAATTTGTCCGCTATATAAACCCGTTCCAAAATATAACTCGTTCCGCAATTTCTTAACCCATCCCGTGATTTATTTCTATTTTTAAATTTAATGATTATTTATTATATATAAAAGTTTACAAATCATATCATTCTCTAAGACATTTATATTTTAATAAACTGAAGATTTAATCTGTATTAAAGCGGCATGTTAATGATATTTTAAAATTTTATAAATATTGATTCAAACTCGTCCACCATATAACTTAGTTCCGAAATATAACCCGTCCTGTAACTTCTTAATCCGTCCCGTGATTTGTTTTCTAAAAGTAGTAATTTTTAAAATTTAACGATTATTTAATATATATAAAAGTTTACAAATTTTAATTTATAATTTTTTAAGATATTTATATTTTATAGTTTACAATTGTTATTAAGTAACATTATACCACGGGACAATTTTTGGTTTTATACAATCTTTTCTAAATGAGACTGATTTAATATGTCTA
The DNA here is from genome assembly GCA_019202805.1 of Arabidopsis suecica. Classification (NCBI taxonomy): domain Eukaryota; kingdom Viridiplantae; phylum Streptophyta; class Magnoliopsida; order Brassicales; family Brassicaceae; genus Arabidopsis; species Arabidopsis suecica. Next base: position 6,147,037 of record CM032909.1, on the reverse strand, counting down.
ATATTGGTGGTATTAAAAAAATTAAGGATTAAATCCGTATTGAAGCGGCGGATTAATGATATTTTAATCTTTTTATTATTGTTGATTCAAAAGTCCGTTCCGCCAAACCCGTCCCGCCAAAAAACTCATTTATTTTATTAGTGTTGATCTTATTTATGATATGATTCTAAATCATTGTCTAAATATTTTAATCGATGTAGAACGTGGAACACACATTTTCGTCAATTGGATAATATATGTCCGTTTTTTAAATTTCGAATCACAGTATATGCAAAAAAAAATTGATTAATTTTTTACTTATGTATTATATGATGATTCAAAACAGTTAAAAACAAATCAAACAAAGATGATAGTAGAATCATAATTCTAAATCTTAATCAAATCTGTGGAAGCCCCCTTGGCCCATTGGTTGACCAAGGGTTAATTAATTCTTCTACATCAAGAGGTCTGGGGTTCGAGTCCTAGATATTGCGATTTATTAATAAATCTAGACGTCAAAAAAAAAATCTTAATCAAATCTTCTAAATATCTAAATTATTAAATATAGAATATCCGGTGTATGAGTTGGGTTTTATTTAACCCGATCCAAGTATTTTTTTGTGAAGAAATTTCAAAAACGAGTCGGATATCCGATTAACCTAGAAGCATTTTTACCCACCCGTCACCAAAGTGTTGCAAAAATACTAGTATAGATTATACATATATTCTCTATATATTAAAAACAAAAAGAGATTTTTATGTTGATATACGGTATGTGGCAACCCCACAATTTTTCTTAGCATTTTTTATTTATTTATTGTACTATCACATTTGTCAAACACTATTTTTCTTATCCTTATTCCGTTAAACCACTAACAAAACACACCTATATTTTCTATAAAATCTATGGTTGCCAAATTTGATATATATAATATTACCAAATTTGGTCTATATTAAAATGCTTTGATTATTTTAAATGCACATTAAATAAAAATTTAAATCATTCTTTTTTATATGCATATATTTATGTTAATATATATAACTTATAAATAAATATATTTCTTGTATGGACATATATATATATATATATATATATATATATAATTATTAATAAAACTTTTCACCGATAATTACACACTAAGATCAAGTAAAACACAATTACTCTCGCTTCCCAAAACGTCCTCTTTGTTTTTCCGATGAAAGTCTTACCGTATTTCCTGCGAGCATGCTATTCTATATTCCAAACCCAAAGAAAAAGATATCTCTTACCGGCCAACGTTGTTAACCATAGAAATTGGGCTAATCCAATCCAGTTATAATTAGAAAACATGAAGTTTACGTTCCTTAAATAACATCTCGAGTTCTTCAATTTCTCCTGGCCATGCAGCTAAAACTTCTTTAAGCATATCTACCTCTTTTGTTTTCATTAAGTTTATACTCACTCATTGATGCAAAACTTTTTATATATTCACAATACCTTTTAAACAAAAGTCGCAAATCAAATTGAATATCTTTAAGTCACCAAATATCCGAGTTGAATTGGTCAAGTATGTGAATGTGGATAAATAGTTTATATATATAGTACAATTAATTTTTTTTTTACAAATGAACTTATATAGTTTTATATACAATATTTTCCCAAAAAATTATATATGTAATTGTTTACAAAAAAATTTATTTAAGCTTTGTAAATTCTAAAAATAAAAGGTTAATTTTTCTTGCACTACCAGTTAAAAAGTTCAATACTGAAGAATGTTTTATATATGCCTAAATATATGAAATTCAACATTTTTACCTTCGGTAAGTATATTCAATATGTATATGTTTTTGATTTTACAATAATAAGAATAAAGATAATACAATTATTAGTATTTGACAATAAGTAAAATAGAATTAAATAAAAAAGCAATTAGGTAAAAATAACTGTGAATTTACCACATAAGCATCAATAACACTTTTTTTAATATACAGACGATAAGTCGTACTATTATTAATTATGAATTTAATGATTTCGGTTCTCTTGACGAGAGTTGTTGCTAAAGCTCTCGTCGCTAAAGCTAGAAAGAGAAAAAGAGATCTTGGTAAAGCTTCCTATTAACCTTTAACATTTTGAACCACCCCTAACATTTTGAAGGTTACAAGAAAAAAAAAACAGGAGGCCTAATTCATACGAGAAAGAAAAATGTTAAAGCATTTTTGCAAGTGTATGAGTCGAACCCACTAACTATCATTCTACCACCCAGCGCATAACCAATAGAATTATAAGAGATATTTCGAAAAAGAGGGTCAGTAGATTAATAACCATATCCTAGACCGTAAGCACATGTTTCTCTAGTTTATGGCTAAGACCGGTTCTGGCAACAACTCAAATTCTATGCGTAGATGAAGCTTCAGGAGCAGGGCCGGTCCTAGGATAGTAGAGGCCTAAAGCATATTTTCATATGTGGCCCTTCTTAAATATATAATATTAGGTAATTCATAGAATGTAAAAAAAAAAACAAAATTATGCTCATTTGGGGGTTCGAACTCAGGTTTAAGACAAGTCCAAAGGACTACATAACCATCTTAGCCAACGAAAAAGCTTTGTATTATAGCCCATATTTTTAGAATATAAAGTGTGGCCTAAAGCACATGCTTCACTTGCTTTATGGGCGGGTCGGGCCTGTTCAGGAGACCGTGTTCCAGGATAATACATATCCGATGGTTTACACAATCCCGTCATTTGCATTTCCAAATGTTATAAATTTTAGTGTTTGTTTGATTTAATAACTAAAAAAAGAAAAAAGTTTTTCATAAATTTTGTGAGAGATGCACGATTTGGAACAATAATAGAAAAATGATAGTCAAATTCAAAATAGTTCCTCTCAAAATTTATGTGTGTTTTTTTTTGTTTTCAATTCGAGTTAACTAAAATAAAATAATAGAGAAATACTTACGAAAGAAAAATTGATAGTTGATCTTTTCACATATAATGGGCGTAATTAATATTAGACATGAGAAAACATACATGGACTTTGTGCTGTAAAAACTACACCCATTGTTTCTGGTAGTAGCAACTTTGAAAAAATAATTGTGGACAGAGGGTGAAACGGGAAGAGAAACGCCAGAATTTTTTATAGTCCTTTATCGCAGGTGATTGTGCGTTTGTTGAAGCTTGCCAAGAGGATAGCGGATCAAATTCATTGAGACGGGAGCAAAACCAAAATTAAAACTAAAAGGAGATTATAGAAGAAAGGAGTTGAGAGAAAAATCTCAACGCTAGCGAGTCGAAGTTTCACCGGCGCCGGAAAGCGTGAAGGAGTTCCTCGATGTTAGTGTGTGAGAACGTTTTGTAATAAGAGAGAACTAAAATAAAGAAGATAGAGAAATATCTATGGAAAAAACTAGATATTTGATCTTCCCAAATGTTCAAGAGAAATCTAAAGAAGAAGAAGAAAAATAAGTTAGAAATCTAAAGAAAAAAAATTAGAAATGGAAAAAAAAACATATAAGCAATTCATTGTTATCTTGAACTAGTTTTTACACTGTTAAAGGATTTTTTAATTTAGAATCTAGAAATCAAAATAAATGTTTCTGTTTTTATATCGAAACCATATTAAAAGCTCATGTTTTGTGTGAGATATTTTCCTAGAAACCTATCTCAATGTGGATCCAAGAGGCCACCATGCACACAACTTGGCTTTTACTCTTTGTGTCAGTAAAAAATCTAAAGATAGTAAAGACAGACCAAATCGCAGCCGTTTATTTCCCATATAAAGAAGTACGTACGTGAAATGACAATAATACCCTCCATCCTTAAACCCTCCTCTTCTCTCACTTTTCCTCTGTCTCCCTTTATATCTCTCTATCACTTTTTATCGATTCTGCGCAAATTCATGCAAAAAGGAGAAATAAAAAAGTTACACAGTCCCCAAGATTCTGCGTGAGTGTGGTATTGAATTCTTCGCCGTCCTTTTCCATTTATCATATTTTGTTCCTTCTCTTATTTTCCTCTTCGGGTCAATCATGGACTAGAATCAAACTCATTTTCTTCTTTTCCCTCAAAGGTGATATACTGATTTTGTGCTCTGATCATAAAGTTGTGATTTTTTCAATCTGGGTTTTGTTTGTTGTTGATGACGATCATGTTTTGTTCTTCATTTTCTGTTGACCACACTCTACGACACTGTTACTCTGTTTTTTTCCCCTTTTTAGTACAATGATGTTGCTTTTGCACATTAACAATATGATCAACTTTTAAAGTTCATATATGTTCTGGGTTGTCTCTAGTTGCAGATAAAGTTTGAATCTTTTTTAAGTGGTGAATGAATCCTAATGAAACTATATATGTATTGGTTGCAGGAGATCATATGTGGATCAACAAGTGTTCTTGAAGAGGAAAAAAGATGAAGAGAAAGCATTACTTTGAGTTTAATCATCCATTTAATCCATGTCGTAAGTGTTTTAAAAGATCTTTATTGTTATACCTAAAATGTCATGCATTCAGATTTGAGTGATTGTTACTTTAAACTAAGTCATAGCCTTTGATAGATCAGAGTATTCATAATCTGCTCTGTTTTGTCTGTTGTGGCAGCTTTCGAGGTGTTCTGCTGGGGGACATGGAAGGCCGTGGAGTACTTAAGAATCGAGAATGGAACGATGACGATGCGTCTCTTGGAAAATGGACAAGTGTTGGATGATATAAGACCATTTCAGAGGCTTCGTCTTAGATCAAGAAAGGCGACTTTGATCGACTGTACTTCTTTTTTAAGACCCGGTATCGATGTTTGCGTTCTCTATCAGAAAGATGTCACTTTGGATGAAGAGACTCCAGAACCGGTATATTCACTTTCTTCAATATGAAAATCTTCAAATCTATGCGCATTTTCGCTGTTTTGAAACATTTTTTTGTGTGTATGGTGGTGTAGGTTTGGGTGGATGCACGGATATTATCTATAGAGAGGAAGCCTCATGAATCTGAATGCTTGTGTACGTTCCATGTCATTGTTTATATAGACCAAGGCTGCATCGGTTTGGAGAAGCATAGAATGAATAAAGTTCCGGTACTCGTGGGACTCAACCAAATCGCCATCCTCCAAAAGTTTTGCAAGGAACAAAGCTTGGACCGCTACTACAGATGGAGATACTCTGAGGACTGTTCTTCGCTGGTGAAAACAAGACTAAACCTAGGGAAGTTCTTGCCTGATCTTACATGGTTGCTTGTTACATCGGTTTTAAAAAACATTGTGTTTCAGATCAGAACAGTTCACGAGAAGATGGTTTATCAGATTGTGACTGATCAAGATTGGGAAGGCTCTAGTAGCTCTTTGAGTGCAATGAACATCACGGTCGAAGACGGTGTTTTCATGTCTAAGGTGGTTTTGTTCAATCCAGCTGAGGATACTTATCAAGAGAGTGATGTAAAGGAGGAGATTGAAGAGGAGGTAATGGAGCTGCGTCGGTCCAAGAGAAGAAGCGGACGGCCTGAGAGATACGGGGACTCTGAGATTCAGCCAGATTCGAAGGATGGATGGGTAAGGATGATGCCATATAGGTACAGTACATGGACTGTTTCAAGTGATGACGATGACGAAGAAGATTGTGATGATGATAGAGATACCGATGATGATTTATACTTACCGTTATCGCATTTACTTGGAAGAAAAGGAAGCACAAAGGGATTAAGTAAGGATAAGCAAAGAGAGATTGTTTTGGTAGACAAAACTGAAAGAAAGAAGAGAAAGAAAACAGAGGGATTTGGTCGAAATTGTGAGCTTTCGGTTATTCCTTTCACTCCGGTCTTTGAACCTATACCGTTGGAACAGTTTGGTCTCAATGCAAATAGTTTGTGTGGTGGTTTCTCTGGAAGTCATTTGATGGATGAGATCGATAAGTATCGTAGTAAAGCAGCGAAATACGGGAAGAAGAAGAAGTTAGAAATGGAAGAGATGGAATCTGATCTAGGTTGGAATGGACCCATTGGCAATGTGGTTCATAAAAAAAATGGACCGCATTCCCGAATAAGGTCCGTTTCTAAAGAAACCGGAGTTTCTGAGGAACCGCAGATTTATAAGAAGAAAACGTTGAGCGCAGGCGCGTATAACAAGCTGATAGACTCATACATGAGTAGAATTGATTCTACAATTGCAGCCAAGGACAAAGCAACCAATGTTGTTGAGCAGTGGGAGGGGATAAAGAACACTGCAACCTTTTCTATTGAAGCCGAAGAAAGGTTAAGTGAGGAGGATGACGATGACGGAGAGACGTCAGAGAACGAGATGCTATGGAGGGAAATGGAACTATGTTTGGCTTCTTCTTACATTCTTGATGACAATGAGGTATATTCATTTTGCAAATCTTTTGATATTTTCCTTAAAACTTGTGTTTAATAGTTTGATTCAAAATTTCAGGTGAGAGTGGATAACGAGGCATTCCATAAAGCAACCGGTGATTGTGAACATGATTATGAATTGAATGAAGAAATCGGAATGTGTTGCAGATTGTGTGGTCATGTAGGATCTGAGATAAAACATGTCTCTGCACCTTTTGTAAGTGGAAAAGACAACATCATGTTACATATTTTCGATGAATTACTATTAACTTTTTTGGTGGTTTGGTTTTCATTAGGCGCAGCACAAGAAATGGACCACGGAGACTAAGCAAATAAACGAAGATGACATTAATACTACTAAAGTGAACCAAGATGGAGTTGAGAACCATACTTTCACTATACCAGTTGCTTCCTCAGATATGCCCCCGGCTGAAGAAAGTGACAATGTTTGGTCTCTAATACCTCAGCTTAAGAGAAAACTGCATTTGCACCAGAAAAAAGCTTTTGAGTTTCTCTGGAAGAACTTAGCTGGGTCAGTGATTCCCGCGTTGATGGATCCGAGTTCAGAGAAGATAGGTGGGTGTGTGGTTTCTCATACTCCCGGAGCAGGCAAAACATTTCTGATCATAGCTTTTCTCGCGAGCTACTTGAAGATATTTCCGGGTAAAAGGCCATTGGTTCTTGCTCCAAAAACAACGTTGTACACATGGTACAAGGAGTTCATCAAATGGGAGATTCCGGTCCCTGTTCACTTGCTCCATGGTCGTAGAACCTACTGTGTGTCCAGAGAGAATACCATTCAGTTCAAGGGAATTCCAAAACCGAGCCAAGATGTTATGCATGTTCTTGACTGTTTAGACAAAATCCAGAAATGGCACGCACAGCCGAGTGTTCTTGTAATGGGTTACACGTCGTTTCTGACATTGATGAGGGAAGATTCTAAGTTTGCTCATAGAAAATACATGGCTAAAGTACTGAGAGAGTCTCCTGGATTACTGGTTTTAGACGAGGGACATAACCCGAGGAGTACCAAATCGAGATTACGAAAGGCCTTGATGAAAGTTGATACTGATTTGAGGATACTGCTTTCGGGTACATTGTTTCAGAACAACTTCTGTGAGTACTTCAACACTTTGTGCTTGGCTAGACCCAAGTTTGTTCATGAGGTTCTTGTGGAGTTGGACCAGAAGTTCCAGACCAACCAAGCTGTGCAAAAGGCGCCTCACTTAATTGAGAATAGAGCTCGGAAATTCTTCCTCGACATTATTGCCAAGAAGATTGACACAAAAGTGGGCGATGAGCGCTTGCAGGGTCTCAACATGTTGAGGAATATGACCAGTGGTTTTATCGATAACTATGAAGGGAGCGGAAGCGGAAGTGGTGATGTTCTCCCAGGTTTGCAGATTTACACATTGTTGATGAATTCCACTGATGTACAGCACAAGAGTCTTACCAAACTTCAGAACATAATGTCGACTTACCATGGATATCCACTCGAGCTCGAGTTACTCATAACGTTAGCAGCTATCCATCCTTGGTTGGTCAAAACCACTACTTGTTGCACCAAATTCTTCAATCCTGAGGAGCTTTTCGAGATTGAGAAGCTCAAGCATGATGCAAAGAAAGGATCAAAAGTCATGTTTGTGCTTAACCTAGTGTTCCGGGTGGTCAAGAGGGAGAAAATCCTAATCTTTTGCCACAACATTGCGCCGATCCGCCTGTTTCTTGAGCTATTTGAGAATGTTTTCAGGTGGCAGAGAGGCCGAGAGCTCCTGACCTTGACAGGGGATCTCGAGCTGTTTGAAAGAGGCAGAGTGATAGACAAATTTGAAGAACCAGGAGGCCAGTCCCGTGTTCTGCTGGCTTCGATCACAGCCTGTGCAGAAGGCATCAGTCTAACCGCTGCTTCACGGGTGATCATGCTTGATTCGGAGTGGAATCCTTCTAAGACAAAGCAAGCAATCGCACGTGCGTTCAGACCAGGACAGCAGAAAGTGGTGTACGTTTACCAGCTCTTGTCCAGAGGAACACTTGAGGAAGACAAATACAGGAGGACGACCTGGAAAGAGTGGGTCTCAAGTATGATTTTCAGTGAAGAATTTGTGGAGGACCCATCTCAGTGGCAAGCTGAGAAGATTGAGGACGATGTTCTTAGAGAAATCGTGGAGGAAGACAAAGTCAAATCCTTCCATATGATCATGAAGAACGAGAAAGCTTCAACAGGTGGCTGATTGCGGAAGTTTTACAGTTCAAGTTTCTGTTTCACCATGCCTTTGATGATGATTCTTTAACAGCTTGTTGTATTGTAATATAAACTAATCCGGTATCACAAGTTTGTGTAATCATTCAGCTGTAGGATCATAATATTAAATAAAGTGAAACAGATGTATTCATCATACCCTTGTTAAATAAAACAACCTCCAAATAAGATCATTAAACAGTTGATTTCAGGAACGGGTTTGAAGAACGTCGAGCTTCTCCTTGATTCACGCCCTTTTTCTGTCCCTTGTCTTCCTTGTTTACATTGTTCACCGGATTCTTCAAATTCAATTTCTTTATCTCTTTTATCTTCGCATCTTCAGTTTCGTCTTTCTTTGTTTGTTCTTTTCCCAGCTTAAGACCTTCTGAAACTTTCGCTTTCCTTACAAGTGTAGTAGCAGACAGCTTAGTTGCAGAAGATTTCACAGCTGCCTCTGTGTTTTCACTTGTCTGAATCGAAGCTGGAGGATTCTGGACCTTGGATTCAACTCTTGTAACTACTTCTCTGTTTGGATTCTCTGAAGGATCTGTTATCGCCTCGTTAGCTTCTTCAAGCAACCTTTCCTGTTAGTGAAGAATCAGAAGTTAGCATTAGTGAAAAAGAAAGCAATGGCGGTCTGTATCCGATCTTTCTTCTCTTTTGTGCAAAATATAAGAAATGAAAGTACTTGTAGAGTACCTCGAGTATGCTGCTGAATTTTTCTGCCAAAAATGGCAGCTTGAGTTTGGTGACCAGTGTTATTGCTGCTCTCATTGATTTTTCTAGAGTTAAAAGCTTCATAAGTTCACTGGCCCTTACAAAACTGTCACCTGAAAAAATGTAAAGAATCTTGTTGTAAAAATCTGGACAGCAATGGTCTTAGAATCTGAGTTCACACACAACACGAGCACATAGATAATTAACTTACTACTACAACACGAGCTGATGAGTCTTAGTATGCATTTATCTTGAGAAACTTCTAGGTCAAAAGCTTCATCTTCAAGTGCTGTTGTGTCAACCCCAACCAAAGCCATATCGTCCACTCTTCGTTGAGTCTGAGATAAGGAGGAAATGATAGATTGGAAATGGTCACATATATCGATATCGATACTAGTTTCAGCAGATTCTGTAATGAGAATGTCTCTAGTTTGGTTACATATAGCTAGAATTACACACATATAAGTAGAGGAATAAAGGTGTTGCAAGAACATGAATTCTCCTGGTATATCCATCCCTGTTGCTTACCCAAAACAAATTTTGACTATTTCAGACACATTTCGGTAGCTCAAACTTTGGAGACACGGAGCACACTGCTTATCAAAACTTGACCAGAAAAAGGAGATATAACAGCAAATTAAAATGGTGTTACAAGGAGAGAGAAAAACCTCGTATAAAAGCAGCTGCTTTAGCATTAACTCATTTTCTAGAGATGCTGCTCCTAAATCTGAGGATGCAAGCGGGAGAGAAAGGTCTAGTATGGTAAGGATTGGTTTTGGTGTCACCTGAAATGGCAGGAAGAATAGGTGAGCCTATATTTTCCAGATAAGTAAACACCTTAATATCAAGAGCGATAATATATACCTGTGGGAAAATCTCAGGGTGTTTACAAGCTATACAGTACAAACTGGTTGTATTCAAGCCAACCACCCAGTAGTTTTCTTCTTGTTTCTTCTCTTTACTGGTACTGAAAATTACAATGAATTCAGTAAGTAAAAACACCTTCAGGAAACATGCGTAAGGAGACTTCTCGGAAATTGTAGATAGCTACGGAAAGTAACCTGAAGACTGGGATCCATGAGCCACCATATTGACTAGTAAAAACTCTCAACACACCCTGCAAGAAAACTTTTTGTTGTAATGCGTGTTGTATGCAATGAGCACCAATGCAATAGCAAATGAGTGAGCGGGAATGCAAGAAAGCACACCTCAGAATCGTATGAGCTCAAAGAACCTTCGTCACTGAATCCTATCCATGTTAAACGTGAGCCAGGGGTTAAGGCAACACGGCCTTTCAACTCCTGAGTCATTTTGGATATGTTAAAGACTCTGAATTCCATCACCTGCAAATTTGTGAAACAAGGTTGAGATGAGAATGCATGGTAGATAATAACCTCATAGTATTTGTTGTCATATGGATCTAGATGCCATCATCTCGAAATATGTACATTTGGAGTGGGGATATTGTCCAATTTTGAGAAGGTTATTTCCAGTCCCTACTGTAGTTTAGTTTAAGTCCAGAGTTATTAAAAAATGAAATTTTCTACAGTGAAACCACAGCAAAAACCAAAAAAAACTATCCCAATTATGATAAACTTATATTAGATTTTTACTTGGTTTAAGATAAAGATCTCTGTTTACTGTTAGTCTGTGAGGACTGAAAGAGGCATTCACAATGTCTAAGAAGATAGAGTTTAAGAAGCTTAATATCGGTATCAACACATATTGACAATGTCCTTTCACACTATTTACTATTTAAGGAATGCCAAGTGACTCCAAGGTTGATCTAAGCAGAGAACCTGTGAGAAATGATACCTACCTGTTCATTTGAAGGAAGACAGTCTGAAACATGAGTTACCACAGCAAGATGATCCTTCCATCCTACTGCAGAGACTACAGGCCCATCAAGGGAAAGAATATGTTTCTGCAAGAAATGACCATACTTAATCAGATCAATAGACAAAGTATTTCAATACCACGGTACATATTACACACTACCGTTCTGTTTAAGTTAGTCAAAATCTGTTCATACCAAAATACACTGACTATATAATATAATTGTTGCTGTTCAATTAGTTCAGTGTTTTAAGAGCTGCAGATTCTCGTAGTTATTATATAGTTGCGTCAATAAAACCTTTTCATCTGAGAATACTCCAAATAAAGCCAAACAGAGGCACAATTCACAACAGCAAGTTAAGCAGAAAACCATTATAACACTTAATGGTAAGCTATGATCGATCGGCTGTGTAGCTGATCAGCTTGCATGAATTATGACACATGATAAAGAATAGAGTACAAAAGGAGAAACCTGTAAACCACCCTCGCTAAATATGCGAAGCAAATTGAGGCTTGTAACTGCAGCAACCCAACCAGAACCGTTAGCAACAACCTTCACCTCTTCACCTTCAAACCTCATTGTCCACTGGATGTTTCAATCAAAAAGTAACCAAGTCATTTATTTTCCTATCCTGGTCCGTAATTTATGATGAATATTGTATAAGTAATGATCGTCTAACCTCACTATTACTGGCCCAGCTTCTAAATGGTCGATACATCAGAACACTCATGTTCTTTTCTCCCTTGCAAGGATTTGCAAAGACACACCCACTCTCATTAATTGATGCCATAGTGAAGCCATAGATGTCGATCATTGATGAAACTCGTGGACCTCTTCCAGTATCATGAAAATCTGTCTGCATTTAGAAAGCAAGCAAAAAAAAAAAACCAAAATTACACAAAAGAACCAAGTGTGTGACCCTTTCTTTCTGAAAAACCACTAAAAGGAAAACATCAAGTTAGAAGTGTAACAAATGTAAGCCTCAAGTACCTCAATACGAGAGTTCCCCTCATGTTCAATTGTAGTTATACATCCCAACATATTGTAACACAAGAACGTCCGTTTTCCGGGTTCCAGTGGTGTTGCACCAGGTTGAAAGGGACTTTGCATTTTGTACCTGGTTGATGCTGAAATGCTTTTAAAAGCCCCACTTTTTGCACCCTGCTTCTCTCTATGTGCTCTATGTGATTTTTTCCTGTATTCAGATGCCGAAGGTAAGCTACTCCCATCATTAAGTTCCTCATATGCATCAGCATCATCATCAATCAAAGTTTTCTTCCTCAATCTTTTCCGGCTAGTATGATGAGATTCTCCAGCATCACTATCTACCAGAGAATCATTTAAACTTTCAGATACACCATAAAGTTCTTCCTCGATTTCGTCATCAAAATTAAGAATCTCATTCCTCTTCTTTGGTAGTATGTCTGGAATACCAACTGTAGGAGATAGCATGGATGACGGAACCAAAGATTCCCAAATTCCGTATTTTCCTTTGGTATCAATGACCGACAAAGCATTACAATTCGGTTTCCAGGCCATACAACATATTCTCTCCTCGAATTTTTGCCTGTCTATGTCCTGTTTCTTATCAACATCCCAGAGAAGAACTTGTTTATCAAGACCAGATGTAGCTATATACTTGCCATTAGGAGCCCACGATAAATAGCATATAGCTTCGAGATGATCACCTCTCAAGGCAAAAAGCTTCTCCCCAGTGAATCTATCATACATCACCACATCGTTTCTCAAACCAGGCACGGCAAGGATTCTTCCATCGGGGCTCCATCTAGGAATATTCACAATGGAAGTGTTGAAACCTGTGTCGGGCGCAACACCCTTAAGGGTAAACGAAACAATTCCGTTTTGAAGTTCCCAGCATAACACAGTACCGGTTGTGTCAATCGAAGCCAAGAGCTCACCATTAGGGTGGAAATCTAAGCCGGTCACAGGTCCTTTGTGCCCTTTCAAAACTCTAACAATCGAACCATCAAACGTATTGATAAGTTTGATTCCTTCATCATCTCCAGCAGCTGCCAATAGACTCCCTGAGCCGTTAAACGCAAGCACGCGAATCGGAAGCGTAAATCTAGTAATAATCGTCTGAAATTCCCCACCTAAGGCAAAATCAAAGGAAGAACTTACAATTAAGAAGGAACTAACAAACCTATAGCTTGAAATCAACAAATGTCGCTAAAATTTACACTTCCACAAACTTATCAACACGAATTGAAATGTAATTGAGAATGAGAAGAAGTGATTTGAATTATATACTTGGGAACTTGTAGAGCTTCACACAATGATCGATAGATCCGGAAGCGAGGAAAGTAGAGTCGTTGCTAAGAGCCAAGGCGGTGACGCCGTCTTGGTGATGTCGGAGAATCGTCGGAGGTAAAGTGGAAGGCGAGAGTCCGTCGTGGACGGAGATTGAGGGATCGGAAGAAGATGAAGTGACGAAATGTTCGGCTTTGTGGTCCCAGAGGATAGAGCAGAAGGCGGCGCTTCCGCCGACTTTATGGGCTTCCCGGAGCTTTAGCGATCGTGATTTCATCGGAGATGTTGATTTTCTTGTTGGCTCTAGGGTTTAGTTCTATCTGATTGATTTGGGCATTTTTAGTCTTAACCTCGATTTTGGCGCCAGTTTCAGAGTGGGACACGCGGGATTTCATTTACCTTTTTAAATTCGCTTGTCAATTAAAAACTTGGAAGTTTCGTATCATCAATTACGGATTGTCATTTTTTAGTGGTATTTAATGATTTTACCATTTTTAAAAAATATTTTAGATTTGCCATTTTTTATATCTAAAAATACAATCTAACACATTATATTTGGGTTTATTTAGATCCACTAGATTTTACCCCGCGGTACACCGCGGATCGATTTTTTTATAACTAAAAAATTATTTAGCAAAAATTTAAGTTGTATTGTTTTTTGTTAATATTGTTTATTTTGTTTAGTGTTTCTGATTTTATAATTAAATTTTGATTTTTAATTCTAGGATTTTATCCATAGTATATTGTTTAATATTAATATCGATCCAAACCCGTTGCACCATATAACCCCGTCCCGTAAAATTAAACATCATTTGTTATTTTTTTTGAATAATATTTTTATCCACTACGGGTCGCAGGTTCATGCGGATAAGCCCGTAGAGAGTTGCGGGTTTGCGGATCGACCCGCCAAAAGAGAAGCTATCTTTTGAAACCCTTTGTTTTATTTAGAGGTTTTGAGAAAATATCCCTAAAAATAATTTTCATTATATGAAAAAAAGAAGTAGAAGAAATTGTAGTATCAACATTCCCGATTTTTACATCACTCGTTACTATTAATTTTTTTTTTTGCAGATAAAAATCAGAACTTAACTAAGTCGAGATTTTTAAAAAGATTGTGTAGAGATTTTTGGTAAATTGTTGAGAACATATTTGATTTCAAAATCTTTACTTAAATAGATAAGGAAAGATTTTGTAGAGACTTTTGCTAAATATATGAGAAATGAATTTCATTTAAAAATCTTTACTTAAATAAAACAAATCTAAATAATTAATGCTAATGGCATGCCATTGTAAATACTTCTCAACTTCAGGATTTATTTGCTAATTGTGATCCAAAAATGTATATATAGATACTTTTAAGATATATTATTTGTTATTAAGTATGTAGTTTATAAAAAAAAATTCTCAAATGTTTAGTTCTTAAGTGACAAAAAAATGACAAATCTAAAATATTTTAGAAAAGTGGCAAATCCGAAAATTTTGGGTTACAAAGTGGCAAAATCAACAATAATCTCAATTTCATATCATTAAATACTAAAACGGAGAAAATATTAACAAAATCTCCTAAACTTTTAAAACAATTAATTTTTCATTAGTTTTGAACGTATTTAATCTTTATTTTGTAATTTTTAATTACCAATTTTTTTACTGAATCGAGTTAGTTATATCGTTAAGTGGTTTGACTTAACGAATTAACGGTCTTGTGAAATTACTTAACAACAACACTAATTTATATCAATCAATAAAAATTAGTGAGTAAATATAAAAATTCAAAAATTAGTGATTTTTTCAACCATTGGAAAAATTATGTTTTGTTTCAACTACTTCTTTTTTGAGATTTTAGTTTTCTTAAATTTTTTATTGAAACTAAACTTATTGCTCAAGCACAAAAGATTATTTACAAGAATGAAGTAGGCATGTGAAATTCTTGGCAAAAATGGAAAGAAAAAAAAAAATTGGCGATTAACCAATTCCTTTTACAAGAAACCATTGTTGACTAATGTAATTGTATTTTCTTGATTATGTATAGTAGAGAGAAAAAATACAGTTATAAATTGTCTAATCTATAATACATAGAAGATTATGGTACTGATTGGTAACACTAAAATCACGGTTTTCTACATTTTTTCCCCAAAACCACACCACATGTACCAATCAAGAATTTTTAATACATTTGCGTTTTTCAAAAAAAAAAAAAAAAGAGATTGCGGTTTTATCCATTGTATAATAGACTGGACCGCTTTTCAAAATGGGAAAAAAACTAGTTTGACCCAGAAATAGGGTTTAATTACTAAAATAACTCATAAAATGTATGGGTTAATCTAGTTATTTTCCTGACCAAAATACCCTTTGTCTCTTTGTTAGGAAAAAAAATAAAGTCAATAATGCCCTCTGATTTTTCTAGAAACGTCGATGAAATTTTTTCGAAAAAACAAATCTGCCGTTAAAAGTCTGTGGGCGTCGTTGTGACAGATTTATTTTCCCTGACAGACTTAATAGTCTACGACAGATTGTCTGCGGCAGTTTTTTTCCTCTCACAGACTTATTTGAATATGGTTACGACAGATATTTAATTTGTACCAGATTTTTTTCTTTTGCCAGACTTATTTTATGATGACGCCTCAGACTTTCGTAATTTTGACAGTTTTATTATAATATGTAGCAGATTTTTGTTTTTACTGGCGTCAGACTTATATTTTTTGGAAAAAAACTGTCATAATACAGCAGATTTGTTAGTAAAAAATAATTACTAGTTTGACTTTTTAGTGCTCACAGATTTGTTTTACGTTATGACAGATTTTTTAATGTTAACAACAAATCTGGAATGTTATAGCAGATTTGTTTTTAAAAAATTAAAATTGCTAGAATGACATATAGTCGCAATCGATATGTTTAACGTTATGACAGATTTTTTTTATGTTATGCCAGATTTATGTTTAATTTACAAAAATCTGGTGTTTCATAGCAGATTTCTTGAATTAAAAATAAATTACTGGAATGACCTATTTAGTGACAACAGATTTTTTCATGTTTTGACAGATTTTTATTTTATCATGACAGATTTATCGGATTTTATCACGACAAGATTATGTTTGGCAATTTTTAAAAAAATCTGCAAAATTAGGATATGGCAGACTTAATTTTAATGTAGCAGACTTGTTAAAATTAACTGCCATATTTGATTTTTAATTTAAAAAAAAAACGAATTTTATTTTTATTTTTAAAGAAAATGGTATAATGAAAGGTTAAATAGTCTTTTTACATAAAATTTGGGTTAGTCTAGTTATCCATTAGGATTAAGAGTCATTCTAGTTATTTTTGCTAAGTTTTGAGTCAAACTGGGTAAATTTGACTTTCAAAATAGCCAGAGGTCTTTACCCTGCGGTTTCTTGAAAAGCGTAGTGGATAATAGAGTTTCCTTTTCTTGTTTTTTAAATTATAATTATTTTAATATTAAAACTAGTATATATAGGTTACATTAGGTTAACAAAAAAATCTTATCAGAATACTAAAGAAAAAAAAAACAGCAGCAAAAAAAAAAAATTCTCCTACCATCTTACCATCTTCTCTCACGTCCTCTGATCTCTCATTTGGATGTAAATTTTTTTTAGGAAAATTTTCATCAATAACCAACAAAAAATCGATAATTCACTAACTAACCAAAACAAAAAAGTGGATGATATTCTATATATTTTCTATAATATTTGCCATTATACCTTTGTTTCTCACAATCACTCAACTCTTCTCTTTTACCATTCTATTTATCACCACCACCAAAACCCCCTCATCACTTTATCACCACCACCAAGAAACGGTCATCACCTCCACCATCATTGTGCCTTCACCACAACCGCAACGCCGTCACCACACCACCATCACCGCAACGCCATCACAGCGCCGTTACTACCAACGCACCACCACCATCGCTAAAACCACTTCCACACTGTCAGTCCGTCACCACCACTACAACCACGGCATGAGCCTTTTGTCATCGTCGATTTTGCCGAAATCATAATCGTCACTACTTTTTATCCTATACCATTTCACTTCATTCTATACTATTTCATTTATTTGTTTTATTTAGATATACTATTCACTATCTTAAAGAATTTGTATCCAATTTTAAAAATTCAAATTATGTTAGATGTCAAAAAAAAAGATAAGTTTTTTTTAGTATAATGGTGAGAGATTGAATAAATTTTTACAAGAATGATTAAAGCAAATAAACTAATAATGGGGATGGGGTAATTGTTGTTGCTCCACGTAAGAAAGGGAAACATTTGTTTTTCTCTCCCTCCTCTACGCTTTTGCTTTTTTACGCACATGCTTCCAACATTTAAACCCAAATTGGTCATTCCACAATCCTCTTGTGTTATTTTCTTCATTTTACAATTTATTGTGTTATATTCTTAAATAACTTATCAAATATGGTTATTCACCTAATTCACTCTTTTTTTTATTAAACACTCTTTGTAAGTTGTAACAATTAATTTAAATATTTAATGCATATATCAAATGATTTAATACAAAAATACACTTGTTAAATGATAATGGATTCTAACTTGTATTTGTTAGACATACAAGAAATACCACTCTTTTCTTTTTAATGTTGAATATTTTTTCTTTTCTAGGATTTTTTGAAAAATACTTTATTTTTATAAAAGTTTTAAAAACTAACATATGTTATAATTTTTTTAAACTAGTTTTTTTTTATTATGAACAAAATTATATCGTATTATCGTTAGTGAAATTAAAATCTATATACTTACTAGATAATATGAAAATTATAATGTATTTCATTTGCCACTATTATTGGTTAAATACTGAAGAACATGTAATATTTTGGTGTATTAAATTTTGCTAAAAGATTTGATAAAAACATAATTATTTTTTACGTTAATGTTTTTTTTATAATTTTTACTAAACATAAATATCCATAAACCAATTGATTTTATACTTCAAAAAATTTATTTTTAAAAATAAAATAAAATAGTTAATAGCTTATCAAAATTATTTTTAAAAAATTGTAAAATAACTGTTGGATTTCAATGATTGTAGATATGTCGTCTAATCGTCGACGGAACACAAATCCTTCCATAAAAACAGGTTCAACTCATCCCAACGGAATTTCAACTCTTCCTACAGAAACAACAGTGCAGGTAAATTTACTTATATTTCTATTTTTTGTAAATAAAAATATTTATTAAATTTGACATAATAATTACATTGTATTCACGAAATTTGTAGAACAAAGAGAAGTACAAATGGTCGTACATTCAAGAAAAAACATTAATTCAATTGTTCGACGAAGCAATTGCCATGAATAATTACACTCTTAAGCATCCTACTAACATCGGTAGAGAGTACATGGTTGAAAAGTTCAATCAAGCGTTCGCAATGAATATAATTATGGTTTCTTTAAAAACAAACTTGTTGAATTCAAAAAAAGTTACAAGAGGTGGAAGTTTCTTATGCATAAAACTGGCATCACGGTTGATCCTGATACATCCATGATATATGCATCTAACACATGGTG
Source organism: Arabidopsis suecica (assembly GCA_019202805.1). NCBI lineage: Eukaryota > Viridiplantae > Streptophyta > Magnoliopsida > Brassicales > Brassicaceae > Arabidopsis > Arabidopsis suecica. Next base: position 6,128,148 of record CM032909.1, on the reverse strand, counting down.
GAGAGAACAAGAGCTTGTAAGTACGCATAATCATTCTACTCATCAAAATACGTTTCAAAATTTCGGTATTAAGAATCTAATTATTTTTAAATTTTTAGGGATGCAAATTAACAAAAAGCTTGAACCGACAACCGCCTGAGTTCTGTAGGTGAATGTAAGTGACATGGATGCAGCAAAGTTAGCACAGATGGAGAACATATGACGCAAAAAAGAGACAATATTGCAAATATGTTATGGGAAAATCAAAATAATAGATAATATTTTTTTAATATGTTGTACTTTTTTATGATGAAACTATTTAACGAGTTTAACAATATGTATGTTAAAAAATTAAATTTATATTTTGATCAATTTGTGTATTAACGGTTTATAAATATATATTATTGTTTCTAAATTAATTAATCATTAATATATATATATATATATATATATATATATATATATATATATATATAATCTGGACCGCTTATTGATTTGTTACCATTCAAACATTTTATTATGTACCGCAATTAGTTTTTTCACCAATGAAACATTATTCCGTACCGCTTATTTTGTACAAACCGCACTTGTCCCACAAATACTTTTTTCCCGTACGTACCGCAGTTGAACCGTACCGCACTATAATACCGCTTTCCCCGCACAGCAAAAAACGCTGTTACCATTCGGACCCAATGTGGAGGATGATACCCACCTTGGTGTTGTCTACCGTTATGCTCCCGCAAAACATGATATATGGTTGTTTTATTTTTCAGTTTTTCACTTAATTTTAATATTTTTTCGACGGTTTCAAGTTTGGCTAGTTCGATTCGAAATATGAATGGGAACCCGTGACGGTGGAAAACGATTAATTATCAACGTTTTTAATATGTGCAAACATAGTGATGAAATGACAAAAAAAAAATGGTTGAAAAGGTAAAATCATGTTCGTGTTATAGATAAAACGATTCATAACTGATTCTTATAAAATTGCCTTCTTCATCAATTTTAAGAATTTTTTTAATTTTTTGCCAAGTTTTTTACATTCCTAATTCAGTCCTTTAAAGTGTAAACAACCTTTTTTTGTTGAACAATAAAGTTTATTTCAATATAAATATTTGAAAATTGTCAAAAACAAAATCTCCAACTTCCAAATTAGTTGAAAAAGCATAAAGCATTAACTCTTCCTATGGTTATTTTTTTTTAGTTTTTATTAACTTTACATTTTAATTACCAATTTTCGATGAATAAATCAAATTAGTCCGCCGTTAATTAAGTGAGTTGACGGAACCGATAATTCGTTATGTCAAGAGCCGCTTATCGACAAGACTAATTTGGTTCATTCAACAAATTGGTGACTAAAAATGAAAAGCCAATAAAAATTGGGGATTTAATATGTTTATCGAAAAAATTAGTGATTAACCATTTCTGAAAATTAGAGAGTTTTTGACATTCTTCCCAATACAAAACCTTGTTTTCAATGGGATTTAGGTTTATTAAAAACCTTGTTACAATTTTTTTGACATGTACCATTTTATTCAACGGTTTTAGCTGGTGTTATATAACTCATTTCATTTAGCTAGGTTACATGATCGAACTTAGAGATTATCTGGTTTGGGCCGTATGGGATTTGGTTCAATATTGTATATTGTGTTATTATATAGATGTTGAGGCAATTGAAAAAAAACTTTTTTTTTCTTTCATTAAGAATCACTTAGGTGGTGTTATTCAATGATGGATTTTAATTGTATTAAAATCCATCATTAATCCAATGTTATTCAAGTAATGATTCTAAATCTAACTTTAAAATCTGGTGTTATTGGATCTTATACTTCATTAGATTTTAATAATTTGGTGTTATTCAATCAAGATTTAAAATGCTTCATTAAAATCTAGTGTTATTCAAAACTAAAAGACTTTTAAAATCTTTATATATTAAATCATTTGAAATGAAACCTCTTTGGAGTTTCATGAGTAAATTATTAGAATCAAAATCCAAGATATACTGCAGAGATTTTGAAATCCACACAAACAGAATCTTAAAAACAATATCAGAAAGCAAATCTAAACCTAAAAGATTTACTTTAATTAGATTTACACAAGCTTAACGCTACTTGTGACTGACCAATCCTTAATCTACCCAAACTCACAACACATCAACAGCTATGTATACACTCTGTTCACTCACCAAGAACCCTAACAGCTTCTAGCCTAGTACTTGAAATTCACAGAGATAGTCTAAACTCCCACCTAAACCTAAAGCTTAGACTGTGCCTATAAAGGGTAACGACACGTCATTAACTACTTTCCTAATCTTCAGATTACTCCAAATTTTTTTTCCTTGATTTGATCGAATCTTTAATACACCAAATAACTTGAGCATCACGTTCTAGAAACCTCCAATCACCAATCACTGCTCACCACGTCATCTTCATTTAATGTCTCGCAGTTTCCCGCATACAACTCTCTCATGTGCTTCACATGATCTTCATGTAGCTCGACATCCATATGTCTTCAATAGTAGTGTGATTTGTACCGGGGTACTTCCAAACACTATGTCATCAACATACACTTGAATGATCAGAAATATCAGAGTTTGATCCAAAGATGAACGGGGTCTTGTCTACACTGCCTCTCTGAAATCCGCTTTCCAGTAAAAATTGCGCAAGTCGTTCGTACCACGCACGTGGAGCCTGTTTCAGTCCATACAGTGCTTTCTTCAGCTTATACACGTGTTCATGAAAATGAGGATCCTCAAATCCTTTTGGCTGTGGTAAATAGACTTCTTCTTTGAGCAGTCCATTCAGAAAAACACTCTTTATATCCATCTGATGTAATTTTATATTCAGCACACATGCAATCCCTAACAGCAGTCTGATGGATTCAAGACGTGCAATAGGGGCAAAGGTCTCATCGAAGTCAACTCCTTCCACTTGAGAGTATCCTTGTGCAACCAGACGTGCTTTGTTGCGAACAACATTGCCAGAATCATCGATCTTATTTTTGAAAATCTATTTCGTCCCAACAACATTTATGTGTGCAGGTCGAGGCACCAAGTCCCACACATCGTTTCTGGTGAACTGATTCAGTTCTTCTGTGCATGCACCATACCAGAATTCATCCTCCAGGGTTGCCACAATGGTTTTAGGTTCTTCCATGCAGGAGTGCTGCAACATTTCATGAAAATCAAGCTGAACACCTCTTGTCTTTCTTTCATTCAGATCTCTTATCACATCAGCAGCTGAGTGATTTCTGTGAACAATCAATTTCTTATGTAGATGAGTTACAGGAGATGATTGCAGCTCATTTTCTTCCTCAGCTTCATCAGTTTTCTCAACAGCAACTCCTTCAGTTTCATCTGTTGCAGATGCTTCTATGATCTTGGTTGCAGGTTCTTCAATAACCTTTGTTGCAGGTGCTGCAGTAGATTCGTCTTGTACAGGAGGTAACATAAATCTGGACTTGTCATCAAAAACAACATTAACAGCATCACCAATTACATTGGTCCTCTTGTTGTACATCTTGTAAGCTGAACTGTTTGTGGAATAACCTAAGAAGATTCCTTCATCACTTCTTGAAGCAAATTTCCCTAACTGCTCTTTGTTATTTAGAATGTAGCAAACACATCCAAAGACCCGTAAATGACTTAGATTTGGACTTTTTCTTTTCCATATTTCATATGGCGTTGTCTTTGTACCAGGTTTCACATAAACCATGTTAACAATGTAACACGCTGTGCTGACTACTTCAGCCCAGAATCCTTCTAATATGTTGTTTCCATGTATCATGGCTTGTGCCATCTCCTGCAGTGTTCAGTTCTTTCGTTCAACAACTCCATTCTGCTGAGGTGTCATTGGTGCTGAATACTGATATCTGATTCCCTGTGATTGACAGAACTTCTCAAAGATCTCATTTTGAAATTCACCTCCATGATCGCTTCTTATCTGAATAATGTTTCCCTTCTCATTTTGAAGTTAAAGTGCAAGGATCTTAAAGTTTTCCACAGCTTCAGACTTTTATCTCAGAAACCGAACCCAGATATACCTTGAGAAGTCATCAACAAGCACAAGTGATCTTCTTGTGGTTCTCACTCAGTTCTTTTTCCAGCATTATAGCTTTTCCTTTCTCCTTTTCATAGCTCTCAAGTAAGCATTTCATCTTTTTTCAAGAAACTCCTTTTCTGACAAGGGTAGCTTTTCACCAATCTTTTCTTCCTTCACTTCTTCTTCCAACATGTTCACCTGTGCTACAAGCATCATGTTTTCCTTAGTGAGCTGCAGCTTATCATTGCTCAGTGAGATCCAGCTATCATACAGAGTCTTGTAGTTATCACTAATCTCCTTTCCATCATCATTATCTAAATCAGAATCCTCACTAGAGCCATTTTCATCTTTGGCACTGAATGCCACAAAATTCAGCGTAGGTTCAACTTCACCATCACTGTATGAGTCAGACTCACTGAAGCTCAACAACGATTTCTCTTTACCTTTTTGTGTACTTGGACATTCTGATTTTACATGTCCAAAGCCATTGCACTCGTAACACTTCAACTCCTTGCGTTTTCTCACAGGGTGATAGTAGGATTTTCCACTGTTCTCAATTCTTAGAGCACTATCATGTCATTGCAGTACTTTAGGTTATCAATCCATTTTAGGTGAGATGCAAACAGATAAGATGTGATCAGAAGTCACTAAGTCAAGCTAAGTATAAACAGGGTTTGGTTTTCTAATAGTGCTAAGTGATCATGCAGGAAACATAAATTCTAGCAGAATTACACAAAACTCTACCACAACTGGCTGATGCCATGAGCTGGGTGTGGTAGAGTAACAGATTGAGTAACAGACAGAAAATGCAACAGATATACTCTACCGCACAGTCTGTTGCCCACACTGGGTGTGGTCGAGTATATGGGTGATGACAAGTAAGAAATGCAAAAACTTAGCAATTGGTAACTAAACAGATGAATGAAGAGGCAAGTAAACAGATGAATCAAATAGACGATAAATTCTTAAGGATGAGGTAATCGAATGGAGTGGTTTTCTTAGCCTATTCAGATGGTTAACAAAGCGCAATCAAGCTATCCCTAGACAACAAGTTCAACAACAGATCAATTCACTATCGTGATAGAAACCCTCAAGCAAAGCTAGCCTAGACTAATTCCTATTAACGGAATCTAACTATGCAGGCAATACAATTTAACCTATTACAATCAATAAACGCTCTAAACGGCCAATCCCTTGGGATAGAGACGAATATCTCTGGAACTAGTAGATCAAGCATTCCATCGAACACCTTCTGGGTGCAGGAATGCTTTGGATCGAATTCCTGTTGATCAGACAAAAACAAGCAGTAAACACAACTAGTCCAGAAGGGATTCAATCAATTCTAAAATTTAACCATCTAAAAGACTATGGATCCCAATACAATTCTATCCCATCCTTAAGAACTCTATGTCAGTACTTAGACAACATACTCAAAGACATAATCACGAATAACAAAGTAAATTGCATAAGTAAAGAAATTAAGAGTAGAGAAACAAAATGATAGAAGAAATCAAATGCGGAATCTCAATAACTTGGAAGTAACTCGAATTACAAGGTCGCAGAACATAAGGGGCGAAATGATAGTAAACTAGGTAAAAACTGAATGAAAAACTAGATGAAAAACTGTCTGCTTCGTGACAAAACACTCGAAGTCTATTTATAATAAAAACTAGGGAAACGATAAGAGAAAGGGTTTGTGGATCAACTCGATCGGCCCAACGATGATGGGCCGAGATGGGCCGAGTGACCGAGTAAAACTCCAAACCGCGGTCAAACACTTCCTCTTCTCCTCTTCTCTTCTTTATGCTCAGCTTGTCTGGTTGAGTGCGGATTTGAGAAGACTTTGAAGCTGCGATCGAGTGCATGGTCGAGTGGCTCTGGTGAGTGGTGACTATGGATACTCTACCTCAGGGTCGAGTGTGGTGATCGAGTATGAGGTCGAGTGGCTCTGGTGAGCGATGACTGCGGATACTCTACCTCAGGATCGAGTGTGGTGATCGAGTATGAGGTCGAGTGGATCTGGTGAGCGGTGACTGCGGATACTCTACCTCAGGGTCGAGTGTTGTTATCGAGTGATGGGTTGTGGATACTCTACCACGGGGTCGAGTATGTGAGGGAGAGTGGAGCTGCAGTTACTCGACCTCGGGGTCGAGTATGGTGCTGGTTAATTCCGGTTCGCTTCTTCTAATTTGATCGCTCCAAATCACCTGAAAATAACTCAGAAATGCAGAATGCATGCAAGACTAATGCAAAACACACCTAATCGTGCAAAGTGTGCAAAACAATGATGAATGATATGAAATATGATTGAAACTAGACTCAAAACGATGATAAATGAATACATAAAACATGCAATTTATACACTTATCACAGGGTATTCATGTCGAGTATGTCCCATACCTCAACACTCATGACATTTTAGATCACGTTTTCTTCCTGATGACTCACTCCTTACAGGCCTGCTGCCTGACTTTTCTGCATCACTTCTGTTCTAGCGACTGATCTCTCTTGTGTCCCTGTTGTCTCTGTCCTTACCTTTTTCAACACGCTTCAAAGCTTTTCCGAAATTTCTGGCCATGAGAGACAGGTTTTCTATGATTTCTTGTAGTGGATCTGGACCATTTTCTTCATTAGCTTTGAAATTTATTACTTTGTTCTGGTTTCGTTGATATTCAGTACCTTCCATCTCTTCAGACTTGAGAATTCCAACCAGATCTTCATATTTCAAGGTATATGTGTTTCCTGAAACTCTCATGACAGCTTTGTGTGCAGCATATTTTGGCGGTAGGCATCGGAGCATTTTGTTCACCAGCTTCTTCTCCTTGTATGTTTTCCCTAATGACTTTGCTTCGTTTGCAATTCCACTCAGCTTGGAACTGAACTGAACAATTGTTTCTGAGGGATCCATCTTCAGATTCTCCAAATCTGTAGCCAATTGGTCCAGCCTGGTATATTTTACACCAGTGTTGCCCTCATGAGTTTTCTCTAGAATATCCCACATCTGTTTAGCATTTTCACTTCCTTGAACCAGATTGAATTCATCATCATCAATGCATGAGTAGATAGCATTCATGGCCCTTGCATTGAACTTGGACAAATTCTTCTCTTTATCAGTCCAGTTAGCTTTTTGTTTCTTCACTTTCAGACCTGCTTCAGTTGTGCTGAACGGATGTTCCCAGCCATCTTCAACTGCAGTCCAGGCGTATTCCCCCTGTCCTCTGATTAACTGCATCATCCGAGTTTTCCAGTGACCATAGCCTCTGTGATCCAGCATCACAGGTCTGTTGAGTTATGCCTTCGACATCTCTAATCCGCATGATCTTAACATGTATTGAGTTAGTACTCAGGTCGGTCACCCGCTCTGATACCAAGTGTTATTATATAGATGTTAAGGCAATTGAAAAGAACTTCTTTTCCTTAATTATGAATCACTTAAACAATCTACAAGATATGTTTAATCAGATTTACACAAGCTTAACATTACTTGTGACTGACCAATCCTTAATCTACCCAAACTCACAACACATCAACAACTATGTATACACTCTGTTCACTCACCAAGAACCCTAACCGCTTCTAGCCTAGTACTTGAGATTCACAGAGATAGTCTAAACGCCCACCTAAACCTAAAGCTTAGACTGCGCTTATAAAGGGTAACGACACGTACGTCATTAATTACTTTCCTAATCTTCAGATTACTCCAAATCTTCTTTCCTTGATTTGATCGAATCTTCAATACACCAAATAACTTGAGCATCACGTTCTAGAAATCTCCAATCACCAATCACTACTCACCACGTCATCTTCATTTAATGTCTCGCAGTTTCCCGCATACAGCTCTCTCCTGTGCTTCACAGGATCTTCATGTAGCTCGACATCCATATGTCTTCATATTATACAAAGAAGGCTTGTTTATTTACGTACTTATTCGTGTAATAAAAATAATCATATGATGACGGATCGATGAGACCTATTTTATTGAGTTATCAAAAGATCAGGATTGAAGAAAGAGGTGCAATAGGGTAAGAATAAAATCTACTAACAAACGTTTTATCTTTAATGATAACCGTAAATGGACATGCAAACGCAATATTATTTACGGATCGAATCTATAGAGATAAAAGAAACACAAATGAGACTTTATAGACTTAAATTAAATTAGAATATCAGTGGCTCCGATTGGTAACCAATTTTGAGGAAAAGAATGAGTAGGAATGTCATGTTCTCTTTGTTCCTCATTTGTTTTTACCATTTACAAGGAATTTTTGTTCCATTTTCAGACATGTGGGTCCTACATTTTTCCTCTTCATTCCTAAAAAAAAAAAGAATGATAGAACAAAATTGTTCCTCCTCCAAATTGTAGAGGAACAAAAAGGAACAAAAATTTAAATTTCGTTTTTAATTTTTGAATAATTTTTAAATAGCTTTTATGATAATATTTACATTTATATACATAAGTATTTTCTATATTTTTATTATATATTTATGTATAAAAAAACTTTTATCAAAACTTTAATTTAAATGAATGTTATGAATTTGTTTTAAATTAGTATTTCTTAAATAAACAAATAAATGCTTTCAAGTAAAATTTATATTATTTTTTAAATAAATATTTGAATTTATTCTATATTTTATTTTAAATTTATATAAAACATTAATTTTAAATAAAATTTATAAACTAAATAAAATATATGATTTTGTAATAATTATGATGTTAAATATTTATTCAATTTTTTGGTTACCATTTACCATAATCATTTGTTCAATTCTTATGTTCCTTTTGGTTCCTGGTTTTGGTCATTTTCCTTTCCTTTATGTTCTTTTTCATTCCTTTTTTTCTTGTTCCTATTGTTCTTTTTTGGTCACCAATCGGAGCTTAAATGAACTCATGTGAAATTGCTGGAATAAAAATAAGTAAATTGAATAAATAAATAAATAAATATATCATATAAGAAACAGAGAATAGGGAGTTCGTACAGAATCGCTTCATATCACATATGTAAACAACATTCCTTAGGAATGGCTCTTTTGAGTTCTAGTTAATTTCAGATGACAAAAAAAAACAGAAAATAGAGAAAACCTTAAAACAACAATATACATTATAGCAGAGAAAATACACATCGAGGATGTTTATAATGACAACTCCGTTGGAATCCCTAACTCCTTGATGAGACTACTCACACATGACCTAAGTACATGTAATCATTGTAGAAGAAGGATCAAGATTAAGAAGGAACTACCAAATTTTTTTTTGCTATTTTAATATAGTTTAACAAAGAAGAAGAAAAGAAAAACACCTTTAAAACTATATATATCGCACAGAAAATTATGCCTTGCGACTACAGAAGAGTTGGTACTTATATGTGATATGACGCAACCCTAAAATAAAGAAAATGGAAGTTTTCCAAAATCCCAACCGATCGGTGGGCGCGTCTTCTCTATCGACTAGTTGGACTTCTTAACCTATCGGTCCACTTATTGGATCATCTCTTCTCTTGACGTGCTTTAGCCCATTTTTTCTTTAAAAAGCTCATTTTCATACTCCAGGTCCAGAATCCTAAAAATACTAAAAGACATTCACGACTAAAAATTTTAAGAAAAAAACGTAAAAAAAAATACAAAATGTGTTAACAATATCACTTAACAGTAACCGGAAAGTCACTGAAAACAAAGCCCAATATTATGATTGACTTAAGTGAACTAATGAGCAATCATGACGTGGTTTCTTACAAAACAAATGTACAATTGAAAAAAGAGGGAGACAAAACGGTGATGATTATGGATGTACAATAAGTTGCGATGGGTTACGACCAAGACCAAGACCAAGGCCCAAACCCAATGGAACACTCTCACTCTTTGACGTCACATGTTTACTACTACATTCATGTTCCCATGTGTTGATTGCAAATGATGTTTTGGGTTAACATCGAAAGAAAACTTGTCCGATTGCATTGGTGTTCCCGTTTTGAAGCTTTGAAATCTACTGCATTTGGACCATGCCATTACCTTCCTCCTTTCCTCCATTTGATGGGTCTTCTTTGTGACACTCTATATCTTCATTGTAACTTTTTACAAGGAAATCCAAACAGTATCTTTTGCAATCATGGTTGTAAGGATTTCTGAAGCGCCCACCCGGGCCTCTTAGTAGCTACATGTAGTGCATTCGCCATTTCATTTGTTGTTATGTTCCTTGATGTCTACAACCAAAGTTTATAAAAACCAAAAGGGATGAGGCGTATTTGAGAGCAGGTTTATGTATCTAGGTAGTTCATAGCAACAAGCCAACAAAGAAGAAAGAAAATTTATGGAGATGATGATTTCCGAACACCAAACAGAATCAACCCCTTGTGTATGAAAAGGCTAGGCTGAGGTTTATTGAAATGTATGTTATGTTTGTTGATTTTTCTAGTTAGGACTCTTGAATCTTCGTGTTTTCTTAAATATTGCAAAAAAATTTCTATTTTTGTATTTCAATATATTAACAAATTTAGACTTGACCAGTGGCAGAGCAAAAAATATTTTTCACGGAGGTCCTATATAAATACTAGATATGGATCCGTGCGTTGCACGGGTTACCGGTCGAAATTGTCATTTTAATTTTAAATTTTGTAAGCTTAACTAAAACTATATAAAAATATGTTTTAATTTTAGAAAATGTAGAATTTTAATTATTTTAAAATATAGATTAATTATGCATGAGGTGCAATATAAAATACTATTTGTAGTTTTGTTTATTATATGTTACACTATTTAAACTTGGTTCTCTCTCTTATTTTAGAGACAATCGTTCTCTCTCTTCTCCCTCTTCTCTTTCTTCTTGCATAGATCTAGGGTTTTCAGCCGCCGCTCTCTTGCTTTGGTCTTCAACGCCGGTGATTAGGTCAGGAGATGAAGCGGTGGTGGGCGCCTTTCCTCTCCGGTGGTGCGTGGTGTGGTTTGGTCTGATGCTCGATACAAGACGGTGGCTCTCCTTTACGGCTGCCATGAGGAATTGGTCCTGTGTTCTGCTGGTCGAGGAATCCGGTGGATTTGGACCAATTTTCTCTCGGCTCGGCGGCATGTGAACTGTAGCTCCGGTTTGTGGCGGAAGTTGAGCATCGGATAGGTGGGTTTACCACTTTGCGAAGTGATTAACGGTTGATCTTTGGCCGGATCCTAGATGGCTAGATGCGGGTCTCCTTGGCCAGATCTCGGAGGCTGATGGATTGTTTGAGCCACCATCCATCTTCCGCCGCCGTATTTGGCTTTCGCTTTGTCGGATCTGAGGTTGGGTTTGCTTGGAAATGGTTCGAAGGAGAGCGTCGTCGAATGTGAGGGTTAGTTTTGAGTTCTCTTTTCTTGCTAGGTTGGGGAGAAGAGAGATATTGAGTCTCAGTTGTGGTGGTTCTAACTATTCCGAGAGGAAAGCTCCGGTGCAGTTTGGTTCCAATTTGCGAGTATGGCAGGATCCGTTAACTCTGGTGTTTGCTCGTTGTCAGAATTCTTATAGGTATGGAGTAGTCCTTGTTAACGTCGGTCGTGGTAGGTGAGTCTCGTGTTTTCCGGTGTACTGCCCGTCTCAGATCTCAAATTCCAACGATCTCCATTTTTGGGCTTTTTTTTTGTTTTGTATCCGTGTAATCTTCTGGCCCAAAAGCTCATATGCCCATTATGGGATTTTAAATAAAATAATTATTTAAAATTTTTTTTTTTAATAAATGTTCATATGTATATTATTGAATTTTAATAAATTATCTACATCTATCGGAAGAGTGTATAACACTTTTAATTTCAATGTGGGCAAGATGAAAACAAAATTGTGACAATATGAGACATTTTATATCCACATCATGTAACTTTACTTGATAATATGAGAAATCCTCAAAACAAAAAGACAAATTCATAAGGAATTAGGGAATATGCACTAAATAACCTAGGGGCCGATTGGTAACGGCTGTTACTTTTGACTGTAGAGACTTTCGCTGTCGGGACTTTGACTGTAGAAACTTTGACTGCAGAGACTTTGGCTGTAGAGACTTTGGCTGTTAAAATCTGATTGGTAGCGAAAAAACTATTGAAACTGTAACTATTATTTTTGTTATTATTAAATATTTTTTATAATAATAAATTATGATAAAAATGAATTCATTTGACAAAATAATGATATAAATAATTTTTTTTATTGATAAAACTTTAGAAAAGTAAAAAAATTATTAATAAATGATATATAAATATTCTCATATTAAATATTCATTATTTTAAAACATTCAAATTGAATCTCAAAATAACATAAAAAATAAAACTAGAATTAATCAATAAAAATTATTCAATAATAAAATAGTAATAGTCTTAAAACGAGTTTTTAAATTAGATGGGAAAGAAGAAAAATAAAAGTTTGATTTTATTATTCATTTTTAAGTTAAAGTCACGTTTAGGAGGCTTTAGAAAAAAAAACTGAAAAGAAGAGTAAATTGAGGGTGAGAGACTTCAAAGGCTTTAGAAATTAATAAAGTCTTAAAAGTTTGATTGGTTAAAAAATGACTTTGAGAACTTTTAAATCACTTAAAGTCTTCAAAATCTCTTGCCAATCAGGCCCCTAATACTAAAAAGGAATTAAGAAAATAATATTAACTAAACAATGTCTATTTGCTATATGGTTTTTGTCAATTTTTGGCCCATATTACTCATGAGTTATTCGTTGTCTCTTTTTTCTATTCTCTCGCCGCGAGAAGTCTCAAATCTCTATTTTTCTTACATTAGATTTCTCTTATTTTTGATCGATCTTCTCTTTCTTTTTCTTTCTCTCCCTCTCGTTGGATTTCTTCACTACCATTTTTTTTCTTTTTCCATATCACTATTTCTCTCCTTCGTCGGGCATCACCACCGAGTCTCACTACTCCAACCCACTAGGCCACCACCACAACTAAATCTCACAACTATCACAATCATCATCATCATCATCAATACTAAATCTCGCTAATTCTTGTTGTTCGAAGATTATAGATGCAGCTCAATACATATAAACAAATACGTTGACTTTATAGAATAAGTAACAAATAGGAAAAACAATTGTTACAGAACTGAAACTTACTTTACGATCTCTTCTCTTCCTAGTAAGAACAACGTATAGATTGATAGAGGCTTGCAATTGCAATCTCCTAAGACAGAATTTAGCCCCTACTGTGGTGTACGTAGCTTTGTGTAGGCTTCTATCTTTAGGATACAACTATCGATCTCTGTTTTAACACCGTACAGAGACCCTAGCAAACTCTACTTTGAGATTCTCTGAAATTGATTTGGAGAAGAAGAAGATGAGAATCAATCCCAATCTTTCTCTCCTTTGTTTCTCTTGTATTGTTCTTCTCTCTTGTCTCTCTGTCTCCGTATCTCTACATCGTCACGTCTCTTATATATTAATGAAGCGATGTTTGATCCAAGAGATGCTTCTCTTATCTCAACCGGTGTATCGGTATAAACGTAACCAAGAGACGTGATGAAATTTGCACAAGTAGAAGGGTATTTACATAAATACAAATGTTTATGTAAATAAACATATTTATATAAAATAAACACCAACAATACCCCACATTTTCTTATTCAAACATATAAATACCCCCACATTTGAATAGAAAATAAGCTCCACAATATCTGAGAAAATAGAATCATTATGCATCGGTTAAGGTGTCTTTTAGACTTGAACCTTTCCTAGTAAACACTTATCGGATTTACTTTGTAGGTAGTGAACTCTTGTCTTGAACTAACCACGTTTGATAGTAAACCGAGACAATAAGTGAAACACATAAATTATCAGCTCATTTCATGTTTATACGGTTGTGTTCATTTTGGTCCTGAACATATCCCGACTTCGTAAGATCTCTAGAGAATTTAGCCATTTCAATTCTCATAGGTGCGACCGCGACACCACTCTCATATAGGTAACATTAATTAAAAATAGTCCATTCTATTCCACTTAAAAAAATATTAATGTTATTAAGAAAAATATTCATCCCTTTAAACATCAATGGAAATACAATTAACTTCATAGGAATAAGTAATATGTATATCTTTCTTGAGTGTTCCTCAGCCAGTTTGCCTCTTGAACCTAAACCATGGGATCTCCAATGTTGCTAGGTAAGGTTTCCACCAAGTGATGACTCATTGTGTTGGCTTTAAACCCATTCCCCTCGAAGTGAATACTTGCTTTTTCGGTAGGCCTTTAGTCAAAGGATCAGCCAAGTTATCCTTTGATCTAATATAATCCAATGCTATCACTCCATTGGAAAGCAATTGTCGTATTGTAGCATGTCTCCTTCGAATATGCCTTGACTTGCCATTGAAAATTTTATTTTTCGCTATATTTAAGGCAGCCATATTATCACAATGGATACATAGTGCAGTTTCCGGCTTTGGCCATAATGGAATAATATCTTCAATAAAATTCCTTAGCCATTCGGCTTCTTCTGCAGCACTATCTAGTGCGATAAATTCTGATTCCATTGTAGAACGTGCAATACAAGTTTGTTTAGATGATCTCAAAGACACAGCTCAACCACTTGTGGATTTACTATCCGTACTTCCAGAAATCCAATTTGCATCACTATATCCTTCTATTACATGAGGAAATTAATACGAATTCCCTTGAATCTTTAACTCTGAAACTGGTTGAGTGAATGGAATAGACTTGTATCAATCGAGTATGAGATCGAGTAGGAAGTTGAATAGTCGAATAGTGAAGATCAAGTGAAATGAGTAGTGCTCGAGTAAGGCTCTCAGATGGTTGTCCTGGGTGCTGTTCCAGTGAAACTGGTAGTACTCGGGTTGTGTTCAAGAGTGGTGCTCGAGTAGTGAAGATGAACGGTCGGATGATGAGATTGAGAGAAATGATAGATGCTCGAGTATGTGTCTCAAGTGGTCGTATCGGGTCTGTTCGAGTGGTCTACTCGAGTGGTATACTCGAGTAGGTCGAGTGATGAACTAGTGGATCGAGTGGTCGCACAGAGGATGCGGAAAGCCTCTGATATACCGACTGAACCTTCTCTGGATATGACACACCAAAGAAAGAACATGATTTCTCCAGGATATTACACACCTAAGAGAGATGATCTAACTTAAAGAGATTTTGATAAAAAGATAGATGATTGTCTCAGGGAGATACAGAGAGTTTAAATAGAGAAAGAAGAGAAGGTGAGAAGACAAGCAACAAGACCTAGAAAAAGACAACAGAATTAAAAGACGTGTTTGAATTCGAAAATGACTCTTCTCCTTCTCTTGGACGTGGGCTTTTGTTGCAAAAGAGTCCTTGGGCTTCTGATTCAACAAATGGGCCATGATGGAGTGACACAATTGCCTCATTAAAAACCTTGTTGAGAAAACCCATTGGGACAAAACTCAACAAGGGAAAAAGAGTACAATTGGATCACTCTCCCATTGTTGAATCCAATTGGCTTATCTCTTTCTCCAAGCCAAGGTGGTTTGATGAGCTTCTTCAATAGAACATCCGTAGCTACAAGCTCTTCCTCAGGTTCATGCTGCTCCTCTGGTTCAAGCTGCTTCCTTGCTCCGTGCTGCTCAACAGGTTCAAGCTCATTTCCACATTCCAAGTCTGTGGTGATTTCTAGGATCACATCAGAAATTTAGTGTAATATAGACCATAATTAATTGTATGCTTTAAGTATCTCAATACTTTAACTAAAGCATTCCAATGTTCTCTATTTGGATTACTTGAATATCGACTTAATCGACTTATTGAATAAGCCAAATCTGGTCTTGTACAATTTGTAATGTACATGATGCTTCCAAGAATTTGTGTGTATTCCAACTGAGATACACTTTCACCTTCATTCTTGGAAAGGTTGCACGTTGGATCAAACGGAGTAACCACCGGTCTATCATCAAAGTGACCAAACTTCTTTAGAACTTTCTCCACATAATGAGATTGAGTAAGTGAATACCCATTTGGCTCTCTTTTAATTCTAATTCCAAGAATTACATCAGCCAATCCCATGTCTTTCATTTCAAATTTGTCACTCAACATCTTCTTTGTGGCATTGATAATGTCTTTACTTGTTCCCATTATTAACATATCATCCACATAAAGACATACAATGATCGTATCCTTTTTAGTTTCCTTAACGTAGACACACTTGTCACATTCATTTATTTTAAAACCATACGATCTCATTGTATCATCAAACTTCTCATGCCACTGTTTTGGCACTTTCTTAAGGGGAAAATCACATTTTAAACCTTCAAAGTGACACTGGGTAGCACTTTAAACCTCGATATATTTTCACTAGCACTATAAACCTCCAAACTAATTTTACTAACACTTTAAACCACCAAATTAAGTTTTCTGTTTGTGTCGCCCTAAACGATAACGGAATAGTAACTCCGTCAACGAAAAAATTAATCCCGCCATCGAAAAAGTAAAACGTATTTTTTCTTTAAAAAAAAAAAAGTAAAACGTGTTTACAAAAAAAATCATTAGTACCACTTCCTATAATCGTTGTCTAACGTTTTAAAAATTCAATATCCTCAAATCAATTTGGGATTTAGGGTTTCTAAGTTTTAAGAACAAGAACATAAGTGTAATATGAATCCAAACAAAACATTGCACATGGGCTCATAAGAATACAAAATCCTCTCCGATTTGATTTTCATTATATGAATCCAAAGTCAATCACTCAATATATGATTTTTAATGAATCGATACCACAAAACCACTCTCTCACTCTTCTTCTTCTATTTTGGGTTTGGATTTCACTTCTTCAATTTCACTCGAAATCACTCTCTCACTCTTCTTCTTGTATTCTGGGTTTTGATTTAGAACTGTAACTCGATTTGGGGATTTTGCTTTTTTGGGGCAAACAGAAAAATGACAATTTTTTTAATAAAAAAGCACGTTTTATTTTTTGACGTTTAAAAAAAAAAAAAAAAACGTATTTTACTTTTCTGTTGACGGGAGTTAAATTTTTCGTTGACGGAGTTACTATTCCGTTATCTTTTAGTGCGACACAAACAAATACTTAATTTGGAGGTTTAAAATGTTAGTAAAATCAATTTGAAGGTTTATAGTGCTAGTGAAAATATATCGAGGTTTAAAGTGCTACCTAGTATCACTTTGAAGGTTAAAAATGCGATTTTCCCCTTTCTTAAGTCCATACAAAGACTTTTTAAGCTTACAAACTTTATTCTCTTTCCCTTTGACTATAAATCCTTCGGGTTGTTCCATATATATTTCTTCATCAAGTTCACCATTTAGGAATGCTGTTTTAACATCCATTCGATAAATTTCTAGATCATATATGGCCGAAATTGCGATTAGATATCTAATCGAGGTGATTCTAGTCACCGGAGAATACGTATCAAAGAAATCAAGACCTTCTTTTTGACGAAACCCTTTCGCCACTAGTCTTGCTTTATATTTTTCAATCGTACCATCCGGTCTCAACTTCTTTGTGAAGATCCATTTATGTCCAATTAGTTTATTACCAGGTGGTTAATCAACCAATTCCCATGTATGATTTCTCAAAATGGATTCAACTTCACTTTGAATCGCCTCTTTCCAATAAGGTGCATCTGATGATTCAATTGCAGCCTTATACGTTTGAGGTTCGTATTCACTCAAGTACGTCATAAAGTCCGTGCCAAAATCTTAAGCAACTCTTGGTCTTTTACTTCTTCTTGGTTCATTTTCTTCTTCTTGAACCTTTAAGGCACATTCATTGTCCTCACGTACCCGTTTAGTACTTGTTTCTCTAGGCTCTTTGTATGGAAACACATTTTCAAAAAACTCAGCCTCATTAGATTCAAGGATCGTATTTACCTTTACCTCAACATTATTAGATTTATGTACTAAAAATCTATAAGCTGCACTATTTTCTGCAGGACCGATGTAAACGCAATCTACCGTTTTTGGTCCTATAATAGTTCTTTTTGGTAAAGGTATTTGAACCTTTGCAAGACAACCCCACACTTTCATATTTTTATATGAAGGAGTCTTCTCTTTCCACATCTCATATGGAGTTTTATCACTCTTCTTGTGAGGAATCTTATTCAAAACTGAATTAGCCGTGAGAATGGCTTCACCCCATAGGTTAGGTGGTGCACCCGAATCGTTTAACATGGAATTCATCATCTCTTTAAGCGTTCTATTTTTCCTTTCGGCAACTCCGTTCTGCATCGGAGTGTAAGGTACCGTAGTTTGATGAATGATTCCATGTGTGGAACAAAAATCTGAGAATTCATTTGATTTGTATTTTCCACCACGATCTGATCGGAGAATTTTTATTTTCTTATCTAATTGATTTTCAACTTCTGCTTTGAATTTCTTAAACATATTCAAAGCCTCATCTTTAGTATTAATCAAATAGATTTGACAATACTTGCTGAAATCATCAATAAAAGATATATAATAATTTTTTCCTCCACGGCTTGGAGTTGATTGAAAATCACACAAGTCACTATGTATTAAACCAAGTAATACATTTGACTTTTCCCAGATTTATAAGAATGTCGTGAATATGTTGATTCCACAAAAACTTCACATTTGCTTCTTTTATTATTATTAAGATTGTTCTTTGGTAACAATCCTAAATTCATCATTCGATATAAAGAATGATAATTGACATGTCTCATTCTTGCATGCCATAAATTATTTGAGTCGAGCAAATAAACAGAAGCAGTGCTATTGCCTGCGTTTTCATTAACGATCGGTACAACATTCAGTTTGAAAAGACCATCACACAAGTAGCCTTTTCCTACATACATCCCACCTTTAGTGAGTACAACCTTATCAGATTCAAATACAATCTTAAAGCCTTTGTTGCTAAGAAGTGACCCCGAAATCAGATTCTTTCGAATCTCAGGAACATGGAGCACGTTTGTGAGTGCAAGTTCCTTCCCAGATGTGAGTTTTAAAACCACTTTGCCTTTCCCTGCGATCGTCGCGGTGCTCGCGTTTCCCATGTAAAGCTTTTCTCCAGCAGAACCTTGTTCATACGTGGAGAACATACTCACGTCGGAGCACACATGCTTTGTAGCACCAGTGTCAACCCACCAATCATTGGAGTTTGTCATCATGTTTGCCTCGGAAACGACCACAACAAACTGATTTTTGACAAGGTTTGCGTTACTTGCGTCTCGAACTGATGTCCCTTCTTTCTTATGGCGGCAGTCCTTGGCTCTATGTCCAGGCTTTCCACACACCCAACAAGCACCTTGTGGCTTCCTCTTGAAGTTAGAGCCCTTTGGTAGAATGAACGGTTTCTTACCGTTCTTGTTCTTCTTAAAGCCCTTGGATTTGAAGTTGTTTCCCTCAATTACATTGGCCTTTGCTTCCATAGAAGAAAAGTCAGATTTCTCATTCTTACGATTCTCTTCTTCAACACGAAGCTTGAGAATTAGTTGCTCGAAACTCATGTCTTCATGTAGGTGCTTTAGATAGATCTTGAAATCTTTCCACGTTGGAGGCAACTTTTCGATGATGGACGCAACAAGAAACGCCTCATTCAGCCCCATACCTTCATCTTTCAATTCATGAGCAAAATTCTGCATTTCTTCCACTTGTTTCACCACAGAGATGGTGTCACTCATCTTGAAATTCAAGAATTTTCCCACAATGAATTTCTTGGCACTTGCAACTTCAGACTTGTATTTCTTCTCTAATGATTCCCACAACTGTTTTGGAGTTTGGAAAATCTGATAAACATCATAGAGAGAATCATCCAAGGCATTAAGAATGTAGTTTTTGCACAAAAACTCATTCTGTGACCATGTCTCTGATGCTTTGATGACTTCATCCGGAATGTCTCCTTCAACAGGTAATTCCGGTGCATCGGAAGTCAAGTATTGTGCCAGATTCAAAGTTGTGAGATAGAACATCATCTTTTGCTGCCATCTTTTGAAATCCACTCCTTTGAAAACAAAAGGCTTCTCAATGTGATTTTTCACATTCCCAGCAGATTGATCCATCTATCAATTTCAAAACAACGTAAATTCTGTCTTAGATTGTTGTTCGAAGATTATAGATGCAGATCAATACATATAAACAAATACATTCACTTTATAGAATAAGTAACAAATAGGAAAAACAATTGTTACAGAACTGAAACTTCTTTACGATCTCTTCTCTTCCTAGTAAGAACAACGTATAGATTGATAGAGGCTTGCAATTGCAATCTCCTAAGACATAATTTAGCCCCTACTGTGGTGTATGTAGCTTTGTGTAGGCTTCTATCTTTAGGATACAACAATCGATCTATATTTTAACACCGTACAGAGATCCTAGCAAACTCTGCTTTGAGATTCTCTGAAATTGATTTGGAGAAGAAGAAGATGAGAATCAATCCCAATCTTTCTCTCCTTTGTTTCTCTTGTATTGTTCTTCTCTCTTGTCTCTCTGTCTCCGTATCTCTACATCGTCACGTCTCTTATATATTAATGAAGCGATGTTTGATCCAAGAGATGCTTCTCTTATCTCAACCGGTGTATCGGTATAAACGTAACCAAGAGACGTGATGAAATTTGCACAAATAGAAGGGTATTTACATAAATACAAATGTTTATGTAAATAAACATGTTTATATAAAATAAACACCAACAATTCTGACCCACCATCTTTATCAATAATTATCGCCACCACCACCAAGCTTGAACCATCGTCATCAACAGCAACACGCCCATGGACTTTTGTTGATTTTTCTATTAATGGGGGGACATCCTCTTTTTTTTGCAGGAGCCCCAGGGATTGGCACTGATGGGTTAGCAGTTGATTGTGGTTCCATTAGTGGTTCTGCTTCCTCACTAGGTAAGTTTGGTGTTGGTGTGGAAGTCTGTCCCGAGAAAGCAGTGGCTGCTGCAATGATGTTGGCAGCTGTTTCAGCCATTAAACCTCTAGACTCCTCTTGCATCACCCTTTGTTTTCTAGCTGCGCTCTCAGTTGGTTCAGCACAAGTAAGGTATTGAACAGTAACTTCCCTGAGTTCCCCCATTGTTTCTTCTGTTGTAGGTATCGTTGGGTAGGGGTTAGCCTGAACAGATGCAAAGATGGGTTGTTCAACAATTCTTTCCAGAGGGGGTAGTCTTGTTCTGGATGACTCAGAGTTCCCAGGCCTTGCACTTGAATGTCCAGTCTGTTTTTCTCTCCTTTGGTAGGATTGAGAGTGGTGGTCTCTACTCTGCCAGCCTCTACTTGGAGAGTGGTGCACTTGCTCTCTGCTTGAGTTATTCCTGAAAGATTCAGAAGCTCTGGCAGGAGATCTTCTTTGAATAGATTTTCTAAGTTCATGTGACCTTGATTCATAGTAAGTTTTGCTTCTGTAGCCATTCTCATATTGTTGTCTTTTACTTGGATTATATCGATCCTGTTGAACTTTAGAACTTTGGTGTCTACGGAGATGTTCTGAAGCTGAGTGACTAACAGAGTGATTCTGGTGATAGTTTTTCCTAGGATAAGAACGAGGAGCTTCGTCTTTGTAGGTCCGTGGAGGGGTTCTCTTTTGCAGATCTGTAGAGCTCTTGAGTCCTGGGCAGTCTTTCATATCATGTGAGAGTCTGAGGCCGTGGAGGCAGTGATTCTTTAGATTTTTATAATCCAGAGTCACCAAGACATCTTTCACATCAGGGAACTCTACAATTGTATCCTTTAGCAGAGGTTTGAGCCCATCCAAAAGGACCTTAATTCTGGCATGTGTTGCTGTAATTTCATGGACCATCAGTTCACCAATCTCCTCTGCTATATTGATGAGCATCTTTGGTTTCCAATAATGTTTAGGAAGGCCCTGGATATCAATCCAGAAAGGGATCATTGCGGGAAAGGAGGAAGAGATGATTGGTTCCCAGCGTTGAAGAATAACCATCCATTGATCCAAATGGTATGGCCTGTTGTCCAAGACTTTTTGTAGGTCTTCTTCAAAATCAAATCTGAATTGGAAGCATCCGTTTCCCAGATCTGAGCCTATAGCTTTCCCTTTGAGGTTCCACTTGTTGGAAATAAACGGAATAAGGGACCAGAGTCTTTGCACCTTTGGATTGGTTAGTCTCCCCTTGAGGGTCAGTGCATTCTCTCTGATGAGGTCTGAGTTATCCAGATCTGGTGCTCTAATTCTCTTTCTAGGAGGAGGTGAGTACTCATTAGCCCTTCCTTTCCCTTTAAGGTAGTGAGGGATTCTGCTCTCCATGGCAATGGTTGAAGTTTGGTACAGCTTACAGTTGATTGTGGTGACTTCAAGTGGAGGATTCAGTCTTGTTGTGGAGCGTTGATAGTCTTTTTTAACTGAGCTTTTTGACGAAAATGTTCTTCACATAGAGGTGAGATGGTTTTTGTCCCGTGGGACTGAAGTTTCGAGAGAGCTTTTTTAAAAAATGTTCTTCACATAAGGTCAGAGCTTTCAAAGAAAAACAACAAAACTAGTAGACACAAAAGTTCCAGCACAAGCAAGCCAAAGAATGTGGTTCTCAAAGAGTTTCATAGCAACGTTCAAGAGGAAAGGAGAGAGTACCATAGAGTAGAGGAGTTTTCAGGACTTTAAGGCTGATAGCTGCTCAGGGGAGGTTGCTCCGGTGAGATTTGTGGAGGAAAAGCGCCGGAAAGGTCTTCAGAGCTTCAAGGACGCCCTTATTTAGACTATGGACCGTTGTATATTTCTACTTTTAGTCTAAAGAAGTCGGTGAGATCCGGATAAAAGGAAGCTTCATTCTGCTTTTGATCTCCTAGAAAAACGCGCCTGGGAGAAAACCTCTCTCTAAAATCTCTCTCTATCTCTCTCCGGATTAGAGCAATACGCCCATGGACTTGATATGTGGTCACAAATCATATGTTAGTTAACAACTTTGAAAATCAAATTTTATATAATAAAATATTCATTTTATATTTAGTATATAAAAGATGAAAAACAAGTGAACGTTGGTGAAGCTAAGAAAATGAAAATAACACTAAACCAGAAAAAAGACATGCGCACAACAAGATTACGCATAGCAAGCGAGAAGAGGAGCATTACCTGCGATTTTGTCCCTCTATTTTTTTTATGTTTGCTCTGTAGAAAAGGTTCGTGTCTCTCTTGGCTTTCATTTCGCCAAACCTCCAAAAATCAATATTTTATAGTATTAAGCGAGTTTTCAAACGGGGGTGAGCAAATTAAAATTATTAGAAATTATTACTGCTAAACTGGGTCAAATCAATATCTTTCGATCTTTTTAAAGAATGACGATGTACTGATAAGAGAATTAAAAAAAAAAGAAAATTTAAAAATACTGAGATTAATTATTTACTTGGCGCATCAGCCACCAAAACCCTTTTTTAATATATAGGAAATTATTTCTTGATTAAACAATTATCAATGCAGTAAGCAAATCGCTAACCTTGCCAATTCTTCTCATCATCATTACATAATTTTTAAAAATATATATATAGGAAGGAAACAGAGAGACAGATAGAGAAGCATTATGTCTATGATTGTCATTATTTACATGAATACTCCTCCTAATAGAATAATGGAAAATATATTAATAATCACTTCATTAAATTGACCAATGTCAATGTCGCTAATTGATTGCGCTTTTCGCAACACTAACAAAAAATATGGAAAAGTGATTGATCTTGTTTAAATAGTTTAATATGCATAGTAAATAATTAACAAAATTTAATTTACAAATAAAGATTAAATACTTGATAAGAACTATAAATACATCTCAATGTCATTCTCTATGTACATGGTTTCTTCACAATAAAAAGAGAGAACAATAAAAAGATTCTAGATCTTCGATCTCTAGTTATAATATATACGTCATTAAAATGAGATCAGCTTTGTTCATCTCTATATTGCTCATCTTTCTTCTATTATCGCCGGCTCAAGGTAATAAAATACATTATTTGGCTATACTTCTGTCTTTTTTCTTATTGCATATTTGGAGTTATCTAATTTAAACATTATTAAGATTTGTGTGAAGTTCATTATATAGATAGGGTCATAATTTTGCAGGTTCTCGATTGGAAAGAGCTGTAAGAGAACTCATCCGTCATGAAATCAAAGTAAGCTATATACGCTTAGCTAGGGTATATGTATATATTTGTTCATCCATTAGGGTTTATCTCGTGAACATCTATGATCTATCTAATAAACAGTCTGATTGATTGGATTCTCATTCGTTTATATTGCAAATATATATAGGTGGTTCAAAGTTTTTGTGTGACTAGTACTATTACAAGCAATGGTGAACAACTAGAAGCTGTAAACAAAGTCAAGCAGAGGGTTCATCAAGGCTCCAAGAAATTGCATCATTCGTTGCCTAACATCCATGAAGATTACTATGGACCAAGGGGTCATCGGCCTCGGCACCACTAGCTATCCTTCTTCATTTATCCTTTGTTTCTTTTGCTTTTTCGTTTGTAATTTCTATATATATATTCATTTTAGTATTTATTTTGACACAGAATGATATTAGCAACAAAGAAAAATGTTTTTTCTTGTCAATGGAGAAGACAGTGTTAATTTCAAATATATTTTTCTCATGTTAACAAAAGAAAAAAAAATTATTAAAGGTTGCTCACATGATTATTTCAGCACATTATATATTTCGTAAATAGGGCAAATTGGTTTAACTAGAGCCACACTGTATTTTAAGCATAACTGATGTCCTTCCATATATGAATGTGTCGTAGATAAAACTAATTACGATTTTATGAAATTATATATGTTTTACGGATCTATACGCTTATTATCGAATTATCAAATTCTTCGTTTACCTCTTGAGAAATGATTAATCAATCTTTGTGACCATGTTCTTGGACGACTTGCCATTAAGACTAACGAAATACCAATGTCAACAAATCACAAGTGCTATGTCTCAATTTTGGTGGAACGAAACTGAAGACAAAGATAAAATGCATTGGGTTTCATGGGAGAAGATGTGTAAATCAAAAGCACGCGGTGGCTTCTGTTTCTGGGACATTGGTCGGTTTAATCAAGCTTTACTAGCTAAACAAGTATGGAGATTATTCGATTCGCCTACCTCTCTGGTCTCGCGGGTCTATAAAGCTAAATACTTTGCTAAAAAAAAACCTTTTTAGAAGAAAAGATTGGTTATCGACCATCGTATGCTTGGCGCAGTATCTTATTTGGTCGTGAACTGCTAGAGAGGGGTTTAATGAAGTCTATTGGTGACAGGAAGAACACAAGTATATAGGCGGATAAATGGATAGCGGATGACTTCCCAGAAGACCCATCAACAAACAATTGATGATCGACCTGAACTTAAAAGTCTCCTCCCTTATTACACCACAAGGAGAATGGAACATCAAACTCTTGAATGAGTTTTTTTCCTCCTTGCGATGTCACTAAAATCAGATCATTCCCGCCGGAAATGAGGTTACAAGATAAGCATGTGTAGGCTTATACGAAGGATGGCACATATTCGGTGAAGAGTGGGAACTGGGTATTGACACGAGAAGCGGAGATGATGGAGATAACTCCGGGAAACATTCAAGAGATCAACAAAATCAAGGAACACGTTTGGGAACTGAGTACCGCTCCAAAAATATGATTGTTTTTATGGCGTGCGCTCTCAAGGACACTTGCGGTTGCTGATTGTCTATGACAACATGGTTTGCAAGTGGCTTTGCTGTGTCAACTCTGTCAAATTGAGGATGAAACCATATCCCATGTTCTGTTCCGGTGTGTATTAGCATCACAGGTCTGGTCCTGGTCCACTTTACCACTTCCGGATCAAGGATTTGCAGCATCATCTTCAGGTAATATAGATTATGTCTTACGTCTCATGAGGAGAGGTGAACTGCCTGCTAATCTTCGAGCTGCCATACCGTGGTTACTATGGGGAATCTGGAAGGTGCGCAACTCCACTTTATACGCAGCTAAGGTGAATGATCCTTACATTATTATTGCCACTGCTCTAGAGGAAATGGAAGAATGGACTATACTTAACCACAATACTACTCAAGAAACCGTAAAGGAGGCTAGCCGTAGAGGTAGGCAGGTTTTGAGATGGTTGAAACCACCTTTAGGATGTTTGAAATGTAACATTCATGCATCTTGGGTAAGTGATACGACTCACTGTGGGGGTGCTTGGATTTTTAGGAATCACATCGGCAATGTCTTTTTTCATGCTAGAGTTGCCTTTCTTCCAATGATGAACAGAATCTCTGCAAAATTACATTGCATTTTATGGTGTCTTCGCATCCTTCATGATCTTCATATTCACACTTGTGAAATCTGGTCTGATTGTACCGCGGCAATGACAACTTTGGAAAAGCCTTTGGAATGGCTGAAGTATCGTTCCCAGCTCGATAAAATCTTTCAAGTAATACTGGTGATGGGGAAGGTAAGGTTTAACCTCTCTTCACCGAAAGCCAACACTTTGGCTAGGGATATTGCTAATAGTGTCACGAAAGAGGGACGTTTTACATCTTATCTTGCGTTAGGAGGTCCGTCTTGGCTCCATGACCAGATTGAGAGAGAACGAATAGTAGCAAGATGAGGATTTCTCTTGAGGTCTTTTGCTCTGGTTTCGTCTTGATTTCTCTCGTATGGCTCTGTTTCATTTTGCTCTCTGTTTTGATATAGCTCTGTTTTTTGTATTAACTCTATCTTTTATTAACTATTGAAGACGTTAAGAAAAATATTAATGGATTAGGTTAAACTCGTGAAACACTTTGGCTATCTCTTCTCTCTTCTTTCGCTTTCTTTCTTTTTCTTCTCCGACTTGAGTTTTTTGGCGATGGTAGAGGAGAAGCCGGCGATTGTGATGGCCAATCATGAAAGAGATTGAGAGCTTTTGATTTCTATCGCTGATTACAATGACAAAGACTATGGTTGTTCTTTGAAGCCTTCTTCTTCTTCTTCCTCTTCTTCTTCTTTGCATCAATCCAGCCATGAGGTATAGTTTTTCTTTTTCTCGTTATTCGTTTTCTCACTTCAAGATTCATGTGAAATTAGGATTGTAGAATTGGAATTGGAATTGGATTGTGGTCTGATTCTTTAGCTATTTTTTGCAAACTTCAAGCTAGTTCATTAGGGACTGGGAGTTGAAGAAGTTCATGACAGGCTGGTAAGCAAAATTTGAAATTTTGCATTTGATGAAGTTGTCACAGATTCAAGTTTTGTGCTGATAGTTTTAAATCTCAATTGCTTTTTGCATATAAAACTCTCAATTTAATTATCATCTTCCTCTTTCATTTTCAGATCACTGGCAGCCCTAGCTCGATTTCTAAATCATCCGCCATGACCTCACAAGCTTTGTCTTCTTCTTCACAAACAGCTCAAAGGTACACACACAAAACCCTACGAATCTTTCTTAACAAATCTGTTTTGGTGTTGTTCTCTGTTATTGAATTCAATTTGTGTTTGGATTTGTTCAGGTCTTTGTAGATGGATTCTCTCTGCTGATCTATTTCCTGATATTTTATCCGTGATTTGATTCTCCGAAAAAATATCACTTTTATTCGAAAGGTTTCTTTGAATATGTCTAAGTAGTTTTGAGTGTGAAGGGCTAGATTTGGATTTACTTCATGTGTGTCTTATGTTCTAACGTTGGTACTTTTGAATATGGCTATTGTCTTATGTTCTAACGTTGGTATTTTTGGTCATCTTCTTTTGTGTGGTTGAGGTCTCTAGATATGTAGAGGAAAGAGGCATTGAAGATTTGGTGCAAGCTGGACTTTGTGGTCACAACTCCACACCAAGTATCCTCTTACATCATGGATGCCCTCAAACCTGATAGGTATAGAGGGAACACAACCGAAAAAATAATTCGGAACGCGCCGAATCAAACGCTTGTATTTGTTCTGATAGATAATATGATCTTTTACAATAGATCTTAACTACCTTGTATCCACTACAAGAAAACATGGATTTAGCGACTACAAGAAACGTCACTACAGAGTCGCTAAACACATAATAACGACTAATTAGCGACTAATAAACATTGTCGCCGAACACTGCGTCGCTAAAATAACTAGTAGCCTAATAGTCGCTAAATAGCGACCATTATGCGACAACTATTTTAAGTCGCTTTTATGTCGTGTATGAGTCGCTAAAGTGGCGACTGTTTTGCTACTAATAGGTCACTATTGGGCGACTACGGAATCGAGAAAAAGACACTACAAAGCGACTGTTTTATGAATGTTTTAATGACTGAATTGCTATCGTTTTGCGACTTATTGGAGGTTTATTTATCGATTTTGCCTGCTTATTTTAATTCCAATTACGTTTGCATTTACTAATTAAAACCAAACATACAAAAACAACTTTTGAATTAAAAGAAGTTCTTAATAAACATAAAAACATACAAACGCTCCAACTCTCTCTTCTCTTCAGATGTTGTTCTCCACAGATTACTAAAAACAGAGATCAAGCAACAAGACTTAAAAACAAACAGTGTGATAAAGGTAACAACGAAGAGTCTTGACATGAACAGACTGTTGAGGGAGTTCCAAGAATATCTGCAAGAAAAGGGGAACCTCTTAGATCTGTCTTTACGCGAATAAATCCATACAATGACTTAACAAAGAAACTGTTGTTAAGGAACTGTTGCACAGAATGAAAGCTCATAAAGGTCATACCAAAGAATATTTACATTATCTGTTTGCCAAGTTCTACAACATTTGAATGAATAAACAGCTGAACACTACCCAAATAACAAAGGGCTCAGAATAAATTATCTTCTTAAAAAATAAGAATGCTCACAGTGTCGTTGCTGTTCTTGATCGATCCACACCAGATCATTTTGCACATCCAGGTTTTTGTCTATTTGCCAAGTTCTACAACATAATCAAAAGTCAAAACCATCATTAAAGCAAACACCAAAAAGTTACAATTCAGAAGAAACAAAAAATACATCTCTTACTTGCTTTTATTTTTCTTCTTCTTCTTCTTCTTCTTCGTTGAAGTCTCAGCTTCAAAAATAAAAAAACACAAGTCTTTTATTAATCAACCATTCTCAGAAAAAAAAGATCAAATCGAAAACTTTGATATCGTAAAACCAAAATAAAAATCAAGTTATTTACCTTTGCTTCCTTCATCTTCATCGTTGTCCTCTTTACCATCTTCTGCAATCTCAAGCTTCTTCGAAAGCTCAGATTCCAATTGTTCATCTTTTCCATTAGAGGATTCAGCGCCGCCATTCACCACCACGGGAGCTACAACAACAACATCAGGGCTTTCGCTCGCCATCTTCAAATTCGATTCTCACCTTAATAATAACCCACTAACCAAATAAACAAAACTCGATGAGAATCGCAAGGTTTCTAGGCCTTCGAGTCGACACACCAGAAGATGTGGGTCGAGTTGGGACAACGGGTCGCTTCGCCGGAGACTAAGATCTATAACCCTAGCTAGAAAAAGAGTGAAATCGAGAAAAGGTATAGACTAATCCAACCCTAGACAGTCCTAAACATCCACAATAACAATAGATCTAACAATAAATCGAGAAGGAGAAGAAGAGACGAAGGCTACGTACCTGGTGGACCCGAGCTGGAGTTTCGTGGACGCCGGCGGTCCTGCTGTTGGCCGGAGGAAGCCATGGCCGTTCAATGATGAAGAGATGAAGACGATGAAGTGATGAAGTGATGAAGTGGTGAAGAGAGGTGGCTAGGGTTTTTCAGATTTTCTAAGTGTTGGAGACTCGAGTGGTATGTCTCGAGAGATATATAATGGGCTTAGAAAACATTATGGCCCAAATTTGGGTTGTGTTAACGTGGGAAAACAAATAATTGGGTTTAGATTTTAGGTGGGAAATCAAAATTTTGGCTAAGTCTTTGGGTGGGAAATCTAAATTTCTAAACAATGAAAATCTTGTGTGTGTAGATATTTTAAATTAAAATTTTAAATTACTCTATAAATGATATAATTAAACAGTTTACCTATAATAATTTATATAGATTATGTTCATTTTAAAAATAAAATATTACTAAACAAAATTATTTCAATCACACAAAATGGGAGAGAATCAGAGAGGTTCGTCGAGAGAGAATTGGGGATCTAGGGTTAGAGAAACGCGGATTTAATTAGGGTTTCCGCGGTTAGAACTAGGGCCAACGCAGAATATCTAATGGACCGAGACCAATTAAAAGGCCCAATAAGAAATTATAGTCGCTATACAGTGGCTAATTAGTAGCCCAGTTTAGAGACTAAACTTTCAGAAGCTATTTAGTCGCCTAATTTGGCGACTATACAATGACTATTTTTATCCGTCGCCAAATGCAGACGGATTAGCGACTAATGTTGTTTATGCAACATTCAGTCGCCTAAATGTCGCAATTCAGTCGTCATATTCAGCGACTAATTTATCAGTCGCTGAATATCGTCGCTAACAACGTGTTTTCTTGTAGTGATCACTTGTCCTATCACACACGAATAGATAGTCCCACCTAAGAATAAGTCTAAGCAAATAACTCTCTCTTCTGTCACACACACGTGAAATATAAGAGAGCTATACACACTCTCACCTTCTTAGCTGTTTCTTATTTATCTTAGAAGTTTACAAAATAATCCCCAAAATGTTCTAGAGTGCTTACACAACTCGTGCCGCACTCCCCAATACTTATACCCGATCCCCAAAAGCTAAACCCTAGAGTTTTCGAAAATCTCCTCGAGAGATACACCTTGCTTGTCAAGGTTATTTCTTTTCTTATTTATTATTGAGAATATTCATCATATCTCAACAACTTCTCTTTCATCTAATCACACCGCTTAAGATTCACTGTCAATTCTAATCAAACAATGACCTTTTGCCACGTCACTCTTTGCTTTTATATTGCCCTTCTGTTGACTGAGAAAGTCAACAACTCTCTGATGTTCAACAGCTCGCTGTCCTCAGAATTTGCATCTTCAATCTCCCTCTTTTTGACTCAGTTTGATGCTCAACCATTCCAAGTAATCTATCCTGAGATACACAACAACAATAGAAACACAGCTCAGTACCAACAAAAACAACCAATTTCTAAGATAGGTTCTAAACTTGATCCAAATACCAAAAGGAAAATATTACATATCAATTTCAAAGACTTGTTTAACGGAACAAAGAGACACTAATTCAACATCATGTCTGCCCAGAAAAAACTAATGAAATAGTAAGTCAAAAACATAAGAAAAACATTCGCTCCCTACAACCTCAACCAACCACCAGTGACAACAATGACCTGAGAACTAGACATCTCCCCTACTTAAGTACACAACTGAGTAAAAAATAACACGAAGACAAATATGCAAGTAAAGAACCAAATTAGAAACTTACCTTTATCCAAAGCAGCCTGCAATATCTAAATAACCTGTCGTATCACCTGTCGAAGTGAGGGTTTAGAATCCAGAGTGACAGATGCAGGATGAGGCGGTACCAAAGGTTGAGCAGATTTCATCCCAGGTTCTTTCTTCACAGTTGATCTCTTTTTAGCAGAAGGTGTTTCCTTAGGCAGATCGCGAGAGACAAGATGCTTAACTTGAAGAAGACGGTACACTAAGCTGGGAAACGGTAGCTTGAACTTTGCCTGAGAACTCCATGCTAATTGGCATATGTGATCATAGGCCAGCTTCCCAAAGCTAAACGGAATCTGACGGCCCATTAGTTATATCAGTTTGGCTCGATCAATCTTTGCATCAGCACCGTTTGTCGTAGGTAGCCAGTTTGTGCAACAAGTCTTAATCAACCCCTTGAAATCACCTTCAAAGTTAGCATATGAGACAGCATTCCAATTTTGCACTCGACCTTCTGTCATTAAAATTGCAACTTCATCATGGTAAACCCCATCCATATTTATCTGATGCGTCTTGTGATCAACATCTGGTAGTCCAAACAGATGATTAATTCTAGAAGCAGATAACTCATACTCCTTGTTTCTGACAAATACCTCTACAACCTATGATTCTTCTTTACCTTGGGGGAAGTTTCCCAAAACTCCCATACAACCTCATGAACAAAATCCTCAACATCAATGACTGTTCATTTCATACCAGAGTTTTGAATGACGTCTCAAACGAAATATTTTATTTCATCACCAAACAGAGTCACTTTTTCAAGGATGAATCGATCTTTACCCTGTGAAAAGACATCATACCTTTGTTGAGCAAGTGGGGATACAAAGCGAGATGGATCAAAAGACTCAGCAGACTGTTGTGTTGATCTTCCTTTCCCCTTGTCACCCTTGTGGTGTTTTGACTTCGTAGATCCTGTCGATGTATGTAGTTTTCGCTTGAGTGAACAGGAGGATGCAATATTTGGTGTCTATTTGGAAAGTGGAACAGTATCCGAAAATTCTGAGAGACTAATCGGTTGAGGAACTTAAGAGTGCACTTTCTAAAAATTTAGAGGTTCAAGATTATCCTCTCCTGCTGAATGCTGCGATGAAGTAGGTGCAGAAGCCCTCTGTTCTCAATTAATGATTCGTTCTGAACCGATGGACAGGAACTTGGTTGCGTTTATTTCTAGAAATACTATCATCGTAGTGCAAGTGTTGTCGATTTGTTTCCGAGGACCCAATTGATCGTCTGACGAACTTTGTTGCGGCAAATCAGATCTATGACCCACCAACCGCGAAAGACCATCCAAGAGTGGTTTCATCGTTGCAATCGCTGAACTTGATCCTAAACAGAACAGTTTTCCCCTGAATAAACCGCTGAACTTGATCCTAAACAGAACAGTTTTCCCATGAATAAACCGTTCAACTTCTAAAGTTGATTTCCCTGATGTGTCAAACCCTAGAGCATTCCGTCCATAAGTACACTTGATCTTGCACTGGCCCATTCTCGCATGGGCTTCGAGGGAAATATAGGCCCAAATACATGCTTGAGTTTTTCCCAACCGTTAGGAAAACATTGAACCACTTAACAACTCATTAGCGCACATTTGTTGAATCAAATCACAGAAACAAAACTCAATCGGCTAATTTCAATGACCCATATAATAGCGATCATGTGAGTGTTAAAATCTTAAATACAAGAAAATGTGGTAAAACTTTTTAGGGTTCATCTTGTGATCCATACCAATTCATAGGACATGACTTATCATAAAACTACCACAACCACTTGGATCTTCGATAGACTGACTCTAGATTCAGTGGCTAGTCTTTAACACTACCATACCTTTAATCTCTGTAGTGCAGACTAACACATAACATGCAAGTGAAATTTCTTTTGGAGGCACTGAATAGTGATGTGATGATTTATTCATACATCTCCTTAGAACACAAACGACGTAGTTTTTTTTTTTTCCCTGTTGTCTAAACAATATGTCAGCAGTATCACTTGACTTCTGAACTGCTGATGTATGTCCTCCTCAATACATTGACTTCCTGTCATATGCCAACATTTTACTGTTGACTAAAGAAACCGGTATGACATGCAGCTATTTTCCACATGTCTTTACTGTATAGAGCACTAGTTATCTATTCATCCTTGGATTTCCATGGTAGGCTCAAGCGATTTTTGTCCCTCTTCTCAAACCAGTACAGCTCAAAAAAAAAAAAAAATTAGACATCACAGACCCCAATGGCCTTTTTCAGATTAAAGAATCTATTATAATCCAATGGTTTTGTAAACATATCAGCTAATTGAAAATTAGTACCCACATGATCAACTATAATCAGTTTCACCTCAACCAGTTCACGAATGAAATGATGCCTTATATCAATATGTTTAGTTCGAGTGTTGGACAATTTTTCATTTACTCCCATTGGTGTCCTTGCATATTTGCTATCTGCCATTCCAAACTTCTTGACTAGATTATATGCATATGTACTATGAAATACGAATATGCCATCATTTGTCTGCTTGACTTGTTAACCCATAAAATATGTTAGCTCACCAACCATGTTCATCTCAAACTCCTGAGACATATTCTGAACAAACTGATCAACAAGCTTCTGACTAGTAGATCCAAAAACTATGTCATCAACATAAATCTAAACTATGAGCAATCCACTATCTCTTTCCAAAATAAACAGTGTTTTGTAAACACTCCCACGTTCGTATCCTTGATTTAAAGATATGTTGTTAGTCTTTCATACCAAGCTTTCGGTGCTTGTTTCATACCATATAGAGCTTTCGTCAGTTGGTGTTCAGTGTCTTCGAATCCTTTCGGTTGCTCAACATACACTTCTTCCTGCAGAATTCCATTTAGAAATGCACTTTTGACATCTATTTGATGAAGTTTGAAGTTCAGGACACAAGCCATACCCAACATAAACCTGATAGACTCTAATCGAGTTACTGGTGCAAAGGTTTTTTCAAAGTCTACCCTTTCCACTTGAGAATACCTTTGAGCAACCAGTCTCGCTTTGTTTCTCACTACAGTTCCACTTTCGTCTGTTTTGTTTTTGAAGATCCACTTTGTTCCCACAATATTAAAACTTTGCGGTCGGGATGTCAAATCCCATACATTGCTCCTCATGAATTGCTCATGCTCCTCTTGCATTGCATCTACCCAGAACTCATCGACAAGGGCCTCTTTATGATTTTTGGGCTCTACTGCTGACACAAAACATGCAAACGGAACAATCCCAGTTTCTTGAGGTAATGCAATGTTCTGAATATACTGTCATTTTCCCGCAAGCTTCTGGTATTTCTGTGTCTTTCCTCTGGTAATCCTTCCCCCTTGCACCTCTCTAATAACATATTCAGAGGAGTGATTCTTATGGACCTAAACCTTTTGTGCCACCTCATCAACACTCTCATTCTTTTCATCTTCAAATAAATCCGGACCAGAATTAGTTTCAACCAATTTTAGTGCATCAGATGTGGGCATAGCCGGCTCTAAGTTTTTGTAGGCCACAATCGAAGAAAAACAAATAGGGCCGATTTACATATTTTCACACAAAAAATTTAAACTTAACAAAAAAGGTTAAAATTGATTATGTATTAAACTATTAATAAAAAGCTATAAACATATCTTTTGCCAACACGTTTTCCATATTTTCTTAATCGTTTTACATTTTTTTATTAAATTATAATATTTTTTGTGTTATTACTTTGTTTTGGTTTAAATAAAAAACAAAAAAGAGAGTTTTACGTCTTAGGAATTTGAAGTGGGGTGGAGAGACACTTGAAACGCATATCTTATACCACTAGACCAAAGAAACAATTAGAAAATTAAGGCCGAATTTTTATTATAATATTATAGGCCGCAAGCTGATGCTTCATGGGCTTGGCCCAAGGGCCGGCTCTGGATGTGGGTTTGGAAGACACCTGGAGAGGTACCAGGGTTGACCTATGAACAGATACTTCATCAAATACCACATTCATTGACTCTTGCACCACTCGGGCTTGTTTGTTGTATATTCGAAATGCTGTGCTATGACCTGAGTAACCTAGAAACAATTCTTCTTCACTATTAGCATTGAACTTTCCAAGATTTTCCTTATCATTGAAGATATAACAGACACATCCAACAACATGAAAGTACACAACAGTTGGTGACTTTCCCATTCGTAGTTCATATGGAATCTTGTCAGTTTATTTTCGAACACTCTATTTATGATGTAGCAAGCAATACTTACGGCTTCATCCTAGAAGTGTTTAGAAACCTGACAACCGTGCATCATGGCCTTGCTCATTTCTTGTAGAGTTCTGTTCTTCCTTTCTACTATCCCATTATGTTCTGGTGTCCTGGGAGCTGAATATTGATGAAAGATCCCTTGTTCACTGCAGAATTTATCAAAAAGTTTGTTTTGAAACTCTCTTCCATGATCACTTCTTATGGTCTTTATACCCCCTTTTTCATATTTCAGCTGCAGGGCCAAAGTTCTGAAGCTTTCCAAGAGCTTCTGATTTTTATCTCTGAAATTTGACGCATGTGTAGCGAGTATAATCATCAACAATCACCATGATGTATTCTTTACCTGAGATACTTTGAACCTAAATAGATCCCATCAGATCCATGTGAAGTAGCTCCAAAGGACGTTTGGACCATACTCTGACTTGCTTTCCCTTGGCATATGGTCCACATACAAAGTTTGGCACCGGTTTTAGTTTTGGCATTCCCCTAACAATTTTATGTTGTGCTAGTTTCAGCATGGTACGCATATTCATGTGTCCTAACTTTTTATGCCATAGTTCAGCTTCAGTTGGTGTGACGTTGGTGGCAGCTGTCAAGCACATTTTTGATGATCTCTACATGTAGCAGTTGTTGTCAGATCTCTTTCCTTTTAGTCTTACAGCTCCCTGTTTGTCGAATGATGTACACCCTTTCTCTGTGAAAGTTACATCCAATCCATTGTCACACAG
Source organism: Arabidopsis suecica (assembly GCA_019202805.1). Lineage (NCBI taxonomy): Eukaryota > Viridiplantae > Streptophyta > Magnoliopsida > Brassicales > Brassicaceae > Arabidopsis > Arabidopsis suecica. The sequence goes on along the minus strand of CM032909.1, from coordinate 6,091,925 downwards.
TTGACTAATACTGATTTGGTTGGAATTGAGTCCTTCAACTAGATACACATTGTCTAGACTGGGTTGAGTTTCTCCACCCTCTTACCTTTACCTTTAATTTTTCCTTTGCCTCCATCACCGAACGTTACTCTCCCAACTGCTACATCTTCAAACGTTGTCAGATTGTCTGGTTCACTAGTCATGTGTCTTGAACAGCCACTCTAAATACCATTGTTATTGAGTGAACTTGTTTCTTTTGTAGTGTAAGCCATATGACACTTGTCATCTTTTCCTTCTTGAGTCGGATTAGATTTCCACACTGTGATATGTTTTCTTTTGGCCATCAACTTGTTGCCACCAGATTCTGAATTAGTGAGTTGACACTAATCAGACGTCTCTTCTTCGTCTGTGTCACTTTCTCTTAAGGTGACATAGGATTTTATCTTGGAACCTAGAGATTCAAAACAATCAATTCTAGTGTGACCATAGCCTTTACACTTATAGCATCGCATTATCCTTTTACTTCTAAGTGTTGGACATGCAGCCTTGAAGTGCCCAAAACCCTCACACTCAGCACACTGTTTGTCAGCTTTCCTCTTGTCTGTGTTCCCTTCAAATCTATTATATGATTCAAGTTCCCTCCGTTGACCTTTATCCATCTTTTTGAAAAACTTCTTGACAATTAACCCCACCTGATCTTCGGTCATACTTGACTGATCCACAGATATCTTCAGCCCACAACTCAGTATAGATGTCTGATCCTTTTTCTTCATTTGAAGTTCGTAAGATTGCATCATCCCTACTACGTGATCAAACTTTACATCATCATAAGTCATTGAAACATCAATTGCTGCTTTCTGTGATTGAAACTTGTCAAGAAGACTCTTGAGAAACTTCTTCACCAGCTTATTGTATCTTTTCCCCAGAACCACAGCCTCCTGAGAGATAGAGCTTAACTTGCTGCTAAACTCATCCAGGGACTCTCTTTTGTTCATTGTTAAGTTCTCAAACTCAGATGCCAGAATATCCAAGCGAGTGCCTCTTACATTGTTTGTTCCTTCGAATGATACATGGAGGATATCCCATGCCTCTTTAGCAGATAAGCATCCCTGAACACGGGTAAACTGATTTATTGGTAGAAATCCAAAGATCACGGATAGTGCCTATGAATTATGCTTAGCCACTGTTTTCTCTTTAGAAGTCCACTCACTTTTCGGTTTTAAAACAGTTTCACCTTCTGCATCTTTTATTTTTGGTTGCTTCCAGCCTTCTTCTACAGCAACCTATGCATTCATATCAATGCTCTGTATTAACTGTCTTATGGACACCTTCCAGTACCCATAGTGTTCTGCATCGCATCAAGCTCTAGTGATTTAGGTGTTGCAACAAAATACTGTGACTTCTCCATACCTCGTCGCAAGATCTCACTTGTTCAAAAGACAACCACGTTCTTTTATTAGATGTCTGCTCTGATACCAATTGATAGGTATAGAGGGTACACAACAGAAAAAACGATTCAGAGCGCGCCGACTCAAACGCTTGTAGTTGTTCTTATAGATAATATGATCTTTTACAATAGATCCTAACTAGCCTGGTATTACTTGTCTAATCACACACGAATAGACAATCCTACCTAAGAACAAGTCTAAGCATATAACACACGTGAAAAGTAAGAGAGCTATATACAGTCTCACGTTCTTAGCTGTTTCTTCTTTAGCTTAGTAGTTTAAAACACAATCCCCAAAGAGTTCTAGAGTGCTTACACAACTCGTGCCGCACTTCCCAATACTTATACCCGATCCCTAAAAACTAAACCTTGGAATTTTCGAGAATCTCCCCTAGAGAAACACCTTGCTTGTCAAGGTTATCTCTTTTCTTATTTATTATTGAGAATATTCATCATATCTCAACAACTTATCTTTCATCTAATCACACCGCCTAAGCTTTACTGTCCGTTCCAATCATCCAATGACCTTTTGCCACGTCACTCCTTTCTTTTATATTGCCCCTTTGTTGACTGAGGCAATCAACAACTCTCTGATGTTCAACATATCGCTTTCCTCAGAATCTGCATCTTCAAAACCATTGATTAATGTGTTATATAGGTGGTGTGGTTATTGATCCTCTTTAGTTTATTGTATTTTTATCATATTCCTTATATCTTTGTATTGAATTGAAAAACTTGATTGCAGGAGCTATGATGTCAAGCATCTACAAGAAAGAAGAATGGGTTCTCATATATTATGTACAATGGAGAAAACATGTTTGGATAGTCAACTTAATGAATCTGATAATTGAATAAGTTTTAAGCTTCTTAATTATTGGATAGTCAATTAGTGTGATGTTCTTTAGTGGAATGGTAATAAGATTTTCAATTTCAATTAATCCTATAATACTATCGTGTCGTTGTAGTATTTTAGGTGTCAATCCAATCAGGTGTGATGCAAACAGATGAGATGTGATCAGAAGTCACAAAGTCAAGCCAAGCAATTGCAGGTTTTGGTGTTTCTAACAATCCTAAGTGATCATGCAGAAAACAGAAAAATTGCAGAATTACAGAAATCACTCGACCACAACTGGCTGATGCCAGGAGCAGGATGTGATCGAGTGACTGGTCGAGTAACAAGCAGAAACTGCAACAAATGCACTCTACCACACAGTCTGTTGCCAGACACTGGATGTGGTCGAGTGAAATGGTGATAACAGGTGAGAAATGCGAAAACAGGCAATGACAACAATAAATCAATAGCAATGAAAACAGAGAAATCAAATAGACGGAAAATTCCTAAGGATGAGGTAATCGAATGGACTGGTCTCCTTAGCCTATTCAGATGGTTAACAAAGCGCAATCAAGCTATCCCTTGACAACAAGTTCAACAACAGATTTATTCACTCCCGTGCAACAAATCCTCAAGCAAAGCTTGCCCAGACTAATTCCCATTAACGGAATCTAACTATGCAGGCAATACGATTCAACCTATTACAGTCAATAAACGCTCTAAACGGCCAATCCCTTGGGATAGAGACGCATATCTCTGGAACTAGTGGATCAAGCATTCCATCGAACACCTTCTGGGTGCAGGAATACTTTGGATCGAATTCCAGTTGATCAGAAAGAAATAAGCATTAAACACAACTAGTCCAGAAGGGATTCAATCAATTCTAAGACTTAACCATCTAAAAGACCACGGATCCCACAACCATTCTATCCCATCCTTAAGAACTCTATGTCACTACTCAGACATAATCAAAGACAACAACGTTTAGACGAATGAAAACATGATAACAGAAATGATAAAGGATGAAAACGAAAACTGAAATATCAAATACTTGAAATCAAATACAAAGTTGCAGGAAGAACATTGCGGCTATGAAAACGAGTCTAATGTAAACCTAGATAAAAGCGTAGATAAAAAGTTGATGTCTCGGGACAAACCCTCGAAGACTTATTTATACATAACTGAGTAAAACGACAGAAGATGGATCGGGAATCCACTCAATCGGCCCGTAGAATGGTAATGGGCCGAAGCTGGGCCTATGTGGTCGAGTGAAATTCCAGACGGCTTCCCAAACACTTCTTCTTCTCCTCTTCTCTTCCTTATGCTCAGCTTGTCTGGTTGAGTGCGGATTTGAGAAGACTCTGAAGACGTGATCGAATGAATGGTAGAGTGATGTTGTCGAGTGCTTCAGGAAGATGATGGTTGCTGTCACTCAACCACATGGTCGAGTGGTGTGGTCGAGTGACCTGGTCGAGTGAATGAGGATGGTATTGGCTGCTGTCACTCGACCACATGGTCGAGTGGTGTGGTTGAGTGAAGCGGTCGAGTGAACCAAGAAGGTGGTGGCTGCTTTCACTCGACCACATGGTCGACTAAGCGCTGCAGAAGGAACTCGACCTTGTGGTCGAGTATGCTCTGCTGACTCCGGCTCGCTTCTTCCAATTTGATCGCCAACAGCTCCAAATCCCCTGAAAACAACTCAGAAATGCAGAATGTATGCAAACCTATCCTAATCATGCGAAGTATGCAAGAATGATGAAGAATGGTATGAAACAGTGATGAATGTCATGAAACTAGACTCAAAACAATGATGAATGAATGAAGAAAACATGCAAATTATAGACACATCATGCAATGTTAATACTAATTAGTTAATTTCATGCTAGAGAGGCTTTCCTCCCTTCCTCTAATCATATAGTGGCAGAGTTTCAATGGACTATTGAGACTTTGAAAGATTTGCATATGGACAGTGTTAAAATTTGGTCAGATTGTGGTGCTGTTATTAATGCGATCAATATGTAGGTTTTGTGAAAGCTTGATTTCTATTAATCGTAAGAGATGAGTATTTATACATAAGACACATTCCATATTCTATAAAAAGTATATTCTAGAATATTCACAAGAGATCCTAACACGCCCCTTCAAGATGGACGTCGGTTACGAAGGCCAATCTTGACAGCAAGATCCGTGAAGCGTGCTCGCGGCAAAGGTTTGGTGAGAGCATCCGCTAACTGATCAGCCGAGCAAATGTGAGAGACACGTAAGACACCACCTTGAACTTGTTCACCAACGAAGTGATAATCGAGAGCGAGGTGTTTCATACGAGAGTGAAATACCGGGTTGACCGAGAAGTATGTCGCACCAATGTTATCACAAAAGAGCGTCGGTGTTGAGGCTGAGTTGACACCAAGTTCGGAGAGAAGTGAAGTGATCCATTTAATCTCCGATGCTGCTTTGGTGAGAGCACGATACTCCGCCTCCGTTGATGAACGAGCTACTCCTTTGAGTTTGCGTGAGCACCACGAAACCGGTTGTTTGCCTAGATAGACAATGTATGCTCCAGTAGAAGAATAGTCATCCTTGTCACCTCCCCAATCGGCATCCCATAAAGCAAGAAGATTGAGAGGAGATTTGGCGGAGAAAAACAGACCTTGAGTGACAGTTCCCGCGAGGTAGCGTAACACTCTTTTGACAGCTTCTTCATGAATGGTCGTGGGAGCATGCATGAATTGAGAGAGCCGGTTTACCGCAAAGGAGATGTCAGGTAGCGTGAGAGCCAAGTATTGAAGACTACCAACGGTTGCGCGATAAAATTTTGGGTCCGAAAGAGCCACGCCTGGTGTAGCCATGAGAGAGACGCTAGCACTACAAGAAACGTACGTTTTGCGATGGAAGATTTCCTAGCTAATCCCTCGCAAAACGCCATTTACAAGAGATTTGCGACGACCGCCAGTTCCTCGCAAATCGCTTCTCGCAAATTACCAAGCGTTGCAATTCCCTCGCAAAATTTGCGAGAAACAGATTCTCTCGCAAAATACGCACAAATTGCAAGGAAACACAACTGTAGCAAAACTCTTGCAAATTATAATAGTAGTACTTCCCTCGCAGGTTTTGCGACGAATTTTCTAGGCTCATAATGACTTTCATAAATACTGTTCAAATTACATAATTACTGTTATTATTAGAATGTAATTACTTATTTAATTTGATGAAAATAAAATAAAAATCAAATTTGAATTATCCAAATGTAGAAAGCGTAGGTTTAAACTTATGATTACAATACATTAAAATTTACTTGTCTTAAAGAGAAACCAATTAACATATCTAATTAAAGTATTCCCCAATCCTTTTACGTCACGTGATGGAAAACCGCAACACAATGATTTTGGGCATTTCTATGGGTCAAGCCATTTCTCTGCACCGGATGCTTCTTGCACACCGTCCTTGTCCCGATACATGGATCTCAATCTCTGCCGGCAATACAAGGACAAATGGGGATTTAGAATGACTGCAAGATATGATGTCTATGCCGATCTTTTGGCTAAGTACATAAAGCCAGACTTCAAGCCTCAAGTTGTCTCTGACCCATTGCTCCACAAGAATTCTTCATAAGAAGAAAATTTACAGCAACTTCAATCTGTGAAACTTGAAAAGAAGGAACGGTTCAGTGTTCAATCATTTGTGTAACTAGAACAAAAAATCTGTTTGTATCTGAATATATGAATAAGTTGATACCAAAAGGCATCTCCTTTGCTTTTATAACCGAACCGGTTCATCTATGAACCGGAATCCCAATTCCGAAAATAACCGTAAGGCGATTCAATGGAGACTGTGGGATTCGTCGTCTTCTTCTCTTCGTTATCCGAGATGGAATTGAGTTTCGCAGATGCTCTAAATCCAGAAAATAATGCAATCACTCACCTTAACTCGAATTTACATCTAAAATCAAGGGTTTCAAAAATTACTAAGATTGAAAAACAAATTCTCGAACAAACCCAAGAACTATTTGCAAAATCATGCGTTTACAAAAAAAAAACGAGACCCAAAAATTTTACCTGTCACAAATAGCAGATGGAGGGGAGTCTAACCAAGATCTTGGTACGGCAGATGGGGATGAAGATTCCAGAGATTATTGTCATTTTAACGGAGAAGAAGAGGAGACGAAATTAGGGTTGGTGTTTGCGGAGAAGAAGAAGAAGAAACGGGGATTTAGAGAGTGAATCGGAGTAGGGTTGGGGTTAACGGAGAAGAAGAAGAAGACATAGATTCTAGGGTGAATCGAATCGAACAAGAAGAAGAAGAAACTAGGGTCTAAACGGAGAAGAAGACATAGATTCTAGGGTGGAAACGGAGAAGAAAGAAGGAGAAGAAAGAAGAAGAAGAAATGGCGTCTCTAGGGTCAACGGAGAAGACGAAGAAGAGAGAAACGCGACTAGGGTTTGTGTCTGCGGCTGGTTTGGTGGTTTGAGCGAGGGCTCAAACTAGGGCTTCCATATATATATGTTTTTTATTGCGTCGCAATTCCATAGTACATTTTGCGATGGATTTGCTAGAATTCCTCGCAAAACCGTTGCAAAAAAGAAAATTTTATTATTTTACAAAAAATAAAACACAACTACAATTTTGTCTTATTCTTTTTATGATTCATTTATTCATGAATAATTTTTAGTGAAGAATTTAATCTATATATATTCATGAATAATTTTGAGTGAATAATTAAAAGTATTAATTCATTTTCCTATTTCTAGTAAGTCCCTCAGCAAAAAAAAAACATGACTAAATATTTTAAATAATTTAGGGTTTAGGGTAAAGATTTGCGAGGGAAGTGCTACGAAAGCCTTGCAAGTCCCTCGCAAACTCTTTATTTAGGGTTTAGTTTTGCGAGGGAATTACTAGTACCCCTCGCAAAACCCTCGCAAAATAGATTCAATTTGAAAAAAAACAACAAAACACAACTAAAAATCATTCGGATTCATTTTTTTGAATCATTAGGAAGTTAATTATCTACATTAGAATCTACTTTCTCATCATATACTTCGAATTCGTCCGAATGTGCATTTTCCTCAAATACATCAATGATCATCTTATGTTTTTCTATAATATGAATCAATGTTTATAACATTTTCAAAAGAAAATGTTAATATTCAAATCTATCCAACATTTTTTTATGCATCACCATATATTCAACTTGTTTGATTATATGGTCTCTTAGATTCACATTTATAAATGAAAATTAGAGATCGCAAAACAGTTTTACGTATTTTAGGGTTTAGGGTAAAGATTTGCGAGGTCTGTGCGGGTGATTTGCGACAGAGTAAATTGTTCCCGCAAAGTACTCGTAAGTCTCTCGCAATTTTGCGAGGAAACTTTCCCTCGCAAATTTTGCGACGGAAGTGCGACGCGCGTCTTTCTCGTAGCAAATTACTTGCAATGCCCTCGCAATTTTGCGAGGGATGGCTTCCCTCGCAAAGCTCCGTCGCAAAGTGGCTGTTTTCTTGTAGTGTAGACGACATCGGTGTAGAGACGGGTTTGGCGTTAACCATCCGAGTGCGAACCAGCAAATCTGTTATGTATTTGGTCTGCGTGAGATGGAGGCCCTCTTTCGTACATGTTGCCTCCATGCCAAGAAAGTAGGAGAGTTCACCGTGGTCTTTTAGAGAAAACCGGTCAGCCAACAATTGGATCACCTTGTTAACTTCAACATGTCCAGTTCCTGTAACAACAATGTCATCAACGTATACGAGAACGTAGATGAGAACCGGAGCCTTGTCAAGTACAAATAGAGACGCATCACTGAGAGAGTTTTTGAAACCAATCTGCAAGAGAAATGAGCGAAGCTCATTGTACCAAGCCCTTGGAGCTTTTTTTAATCCATAAATGGCTTTATTAAGGCGACACACATGATGAGGCTTATCTGGATCTGTGAACCCTTGTGGTTGCTGCATGTAAACTTCTTCATTGAGGCGACCGTGAAGAAAGGCGTTCTTAACGTCAAGTTGTCGTAAGGCCCAATCACTAGCTACGGCTATACTAAGAACAAGTCGGATCGTGGCATGTTTAATTACCGGGCTGAAAGTATCATAGAAATCAACTCCCGGTCGTTTATGGAACCCTTTTGCCACGAGATGCGCTTTGTAGCATTCAATAGAGCCATCCGGTAAACGCTTGATGCGAAATACCCACCAACTTCCTACCCATTTTGAGCAATGTCTGGTGGAACAAGATCCCATGTATGGTTCCGATTCTGAAAATCAATTTCATCACTCATTGCTCTTCTCCATTTTTCATCTTTAAGTGCCTGCGTGTGAGTACTTGGTTCAATCTCGCCAAGTTGTGCTGTCATACCATATTTCAGGTTTGGTTTGTGAATGTTGTTTTTCCCACGTGTTACCATGGAGTGAATGTTGGTTGTGACCGTGTGTTGCTCAGCTTGTGTAGATGACGTAGCAAGTGATGGTGAAGGAGCCGTTGACTGTTCCGGTGAGTGATCTGTAGACGGGAGAAGGTGTAGAGAGTGGTCAACTATAAGTGGGAGCAAGAGACGTCATAGGAGATATGTTTGGGGAAGCTTCTTGTGACGAAGTAGGCACGGAAGGACAAGAGAGTTGGGAAAAAGGAAAGATAAACTCGTGGAAGACAATATGTCGTGAGATGTATATGCGAGAAGTAGAGGGATCTAGACAAATATAAGCACTTTGAGTGAGAGAATACCCGAGAAAAACCCACGGAGATGATTTTAGACTGAACTTGGTCTGGCCATACGGACGAAGCCACGGGTAACACAAACATCCAAAGGTTCGTAGCTTGTTATAGTTGCATTGAAGAGACGTTGAAACGGCGAGGAATTGGCAAGAGTTGGAGTAGGCATCCTATTAATAAGGTAGACAGCGGCTGCGAAAGAGTAAGACTAATAGGATTGAGGAATGTTTGCGTGAGTGAGGAGAGCCAATCCCGTTTCAACAATGTGTCGATAACGTCTTTCGGCTAGTCCATTATGTTCTGGTGTGTGTGGAGGTATCGTGCGATGTTATCCCATTCGTTGAAAGAAACGACGCCAATGCAATGTATTCACCACCATTGTCCGAATAGAGTTTGCTGATCCGCGTTTTGAATTGATTTTCAACAAGACTGTTGAACCTTGGAAATATTTGTGCTACCTGCGACTTCTGTTTCAGTGGATAAAGCCAGACATATCGAGTAAAATGGTCAACAAAGACAACATAGTACCTGAAACCATCAATAGAATATATACGATAAATCCAAACATCAGAGTATATGACATCAAGAGGAGCACGAGAAGTGATAGTGGAAGTTGAAAATGGTAACTTATGACTTTTATTGATAGAGCAAGAGTTGCAAATTGAAGACGACGTAGATGAAATAGGAAGAGAAAATTTAGAAATAATAAAATTGAGAATTTGAGAAGATGGATGGCCTAGATGAGCATGCCAATCCGAGAAAGATTTAGTGACAGCCGGATACGCAAAAGAGGAAGATGGAAGTATGGAAGTCGACGGCCACTCATAAGCACCTTCTTTAGCCTTGCCGTTTTAGGATTGGCGCCCCCGTGTTGAGATCCCTCACCTGAAAATCAAGAGGACATAATTGCACCATAACATTGTTAGTCTTACACAATTTGTTTAGCAAAATAATATTCTTCTTCATAGAAGGCACACAAAGCACGTTATTGAGAAGTAAAGAACGTGAACCAGTTGAGAGATTTGTGGAACCCGTGTGTGTGATGTCCAGTCCGTTTCCATCACCAATCTGGACTTCGTCGGTACAGTGTATGGTGAGTGTAGTGACAATGTGCTGAGATCAGAGGCAATATGGTGGGAAGCGCCAACAACCATGGAGCCGAGTCCGCCGGTGTAGACGTCGTGTAATGCGCCTGTGGATTCTATTGCATTTGTGGCAGGGATGGTTGTGGTGATCCACGATATGTGCCGGCAGGTGGTTGAAACTGCTGCATAGAGGAGGAGAGTTGAGAGCACCTTCTTGCACTATGACCAAAGATGCCACAAATTTGACACTTGCCTTGGTAGCCACGGCCACTGCCACGGAAATTACCACGAAAAGGATGAGAGCCTCGATAGTTGCCTCGTGTTGCTGATGATGGAGGACGGTATTGGGCTGCGTTTGCCGTGGCTGGAAGCGAGTGTGGTGGAAGTGACTCAGTGAGGAGGATGTTGTTTTCTCGATTGAGTAGTTTCTCAAGAAGTTCTGGTATCCCAATTGGAGTGTCCCGACCATTAACCATGTCAATGACGGGACCGAACTCCTCAGTGAGTCCGGCAGCGATGATCTCGAGAAGGTCTTCGTGTTCCATCGGAGACCCAATTAGAGCCAATTGGTCAGCTTTGGCTATGATGCTACGCATGTATTAAAACTTAATAAATAAAAAATACTGTATAAATACATATATACTATATAAGTACATAAAAATGTCTACGTATTACAAAATTATATATATACATATCTATATATTTAAAAATAATTAAATATTACCAACAAATAATAATTGTTATTGTCTATTTACAGATTGCATACCATAAAACGCTATGTTATCAAATATCTTAATAGCAGTTACAAAAACCGCTATGTAAAGTGTCAGACCTATTATAACGGACACAAACATATCGCTTTCTACACCAATGTAGTATCGTTAAATAGCGGTTTTCAGATGCTAAGTACACCCTCATTTCCTGTTGTGTTGGAAACCTTTCCCTGATAGACTGATGATTGTACCAGAATTGAGAGAGACTAAACAATGCCGTTATAAACTTTTTAAAAACTAATCTAAATCAAGCAGCAGAAATCGGAACTACAACGAACAGAAGAGTCAAAAGGCATAACTCACTATACCAAGATCTGTCCCTGATGTCGGCTAGCAAAGAGTATAACACCCAATTAATCTACTCAAGTCTTCTAGCCTCTCCAAGGGTAGATAATAGAAGACCAAAGAGCAGGCCCCATTGCGAGACTTAAACTTCTCAACACATAAACAAAACTAATTTCTACTTAACAAACTAGACCAACAAGAACAGCAGCATGATGAAGAAGAAAATAAAAAAGAGAAGAGCCCATGAAAATTAAACCAAATGCTAGACAATGCTCTGGCCACCATTAGACCACCAAAATCTTGACTCTAACCATCAAACCGTGTTCAACCTTACCTTGAGGAGATAAAAGGTCATCGATTTTGTTGATAGTAAGAGGAAAGAAAGCCCGACTAAACCATTGCTGAGCCAGTCTCCGTGTCATTCCGCCTCACTACATAATCGCTGGAGGCCCAAGAAACATGAATACAAAGTAGGAGCCCTCTCACGAAAGCCACGCTGCTCGTTGAAAACGGGAGATGCAAAATCGAGGTGAGTTAGATTTGTCAGTGATGGAGTCGGATGTTGGGAGAAATTTGGAGGGGTGTTTATGTTTTTTACATGTAAATAGAACATAGTATAATTGGTACAAATAATACTTCACATATTTAGACATCGCCTACATATTGTGGAAGTCCCTTTGGTCCATTGATTTGACCAAAGGTTTATTAATACTTTTACATCAAATATAGGGTTTGATTCCCATAGAGCATATTTCTTGCAGATTAATAGTGTAAAACTTATCAAAGGTCCATACACTGCATACAGAACCATTCGTCGTGGTCTCATGTGTTGTGGAGATGACGTACATACATAACCGTCTGTTGTAGATCCGAGTGTTGCGAGGAGAGCTACACCATTGAATCATTGTTTGTGTGAGTTGTTCATCACAATTGCATATTATGCAGGTAGTTGGATATCATCATAATAGTATTAAATTAAATATCTCTAGTGATGATGTAATAGGCGACAAGAAAAAGAAGACATCACCTACATATTAAGAAGTGTTATTTATTTTACATTGCCTATATTAGGAACACCAAAAATTAACATAATCGCAATTAGTCTTGGACAACTTAACTGAACTGGAAGTACCAATCCGGAACAGAACATTAAAAAATTTGAAACAAAATTGAAAAAAACACCCTAATATATCCTAAACTCCATAACCGAAAGAACCAAAACCAAAAGGATATCGAACCAAAATATTTCCTGATATAATAATGGGAAGCTTGGGTAATGAAACTAAAGATCAGCTTGTACCAAAGGACATACTCGACCACGAGGAAGAATATGTGATCGAGCATAGGGTACTCAAGAAGCCACTCCTTCACCATGAAGAATATGTGATCGAGCATAATGCTACACCAAAGGAATACTCGATCACTAATGAAGCTAAGGAGCATGGAGATGAAGAACTTGGAGCTAAAGAGGATATAGCATTGCATGTTGCTACTGGACCAATGACAAGAACAAAGACTAAGCTATTGAATCAAGTTATCAACACACTTCTACAACACATTGAGGGCTGCCTTAAACCAGAAGTCTGTCAAACCACATTGGTTGTGATTCAAGCTGTTTAAGCGACATCAATGGAGGTGTGTGACTTGCACTTTTTTTCAAGAGAGGTTTTTACGAGGCAAACCCACACACTCATTTACTAGAGCCCATTTTGTCTTGAAGCCCATCTGCATGGAGGAGTCTTTTTCGAATTCAAAATCAGTTTCTGTGTGTTTATTTCGTTTTGCTTTCCCTAGGTTGATTCTACAACTTCCTAGACTCTCTTATTCTTTTTTATATTCGGTTCTCCTCTATTGTAAACGACATCAAACATTTCTTATCTAAAATCTCTTTCTGATTTCGTTTGATCTTGAGTTTGAGTGTGTAATATCTCGAATTCATCTTGAGACTGCTCTTGGTGTGTCATATCCAAGCAGAATTAAGTCTGGAAGTTCAAAGGAATTTCGCAGCCTTTGGAAGTTCTACTCGACCCCTCATCTTTTTACATGCTCGATCTCATCATATCATCACCACTTGTTTTACTCGACCTCATCATCCAAACAATCATCACTCGATCATCATTCTACACATACTCGATCCATTTCACCATTTTTACTTGATCCCTTCATTCATACTCGACCACACCCTTGTCACCACTCACTCTACTTGATCATGTAACCATCTACTCGACCAAACCCTCATTATCACTCACCTACTCGATCCCCACATCATTCATCAACTCAATCTACCACCAAAACTACTCGATCACATTCTCCCTCAACACCACAAAATATACTCGATCACACCATCCCCACTTAATACTCGATCACACTATCTCGTCACTTACTCGATCACGTTTTCATCGAAACAGTCAATCCACAAACTGTTTCAATCAACCACACGAAATGAATTCAAGGGACTAAGATCTTGACCAAGATCATATTAAGTGGTATCGGAGCCACTTCGTGTCAGGTTGTATCCATTCCGATGTTTCAATTTTTGTTTTGTTTGTGATCATTCTAGGGTTGAGTCTTGTCGAGTTTTAGGAATTTGTTAGGACTGATAGATTCGCTTGAAAACGATTGGAAACTCGAGTAAATTTTTTTGAACTTTTCAACTTCTATACTCGAACTACTTGTTAGTATTCAAGGAACCTTTTACTTGTTATCTTCGTTTTGATATTTTCAGACATGTCTGATAAAGACAAGAAAGAGAGCAGTCGAGCACAAAGTAACAAGTTGTTGATGGAAGCTCTAACAGCAACGCTTACAGCTACTCTTACTGCTAACATGGCAAAGATGATGGACGAAAGATTTCTGGCTAATGAGAGATCTAACCAGGGAAGCAGAACAAAAATACAAGAAACCCTTCTAATCAAGAGGCGGCACACAACTACTACAGCCAATCCTCAACTCGCAATAACCATAGAAGGAGAAGACATAAGAGAGAAGATAGAGTTCTACCTAGAGATGACCTGGCTGGCCTGAAGATACGCATTCCTTTTTTCCAAGGAACTAGTGATCCTGATGAGTATCTGGAATGGGAGATGAGCTAGTGTTTGGATGTCAAGGGTATACAAAAGAAAGTAAAGTGAAAGTGGTACCAACCGAATTTCAGAACTACGCATTGAGTTGATGGGATCAATTGGTTACTACAAGAAGACATGCTGGAGACTATCCAATTGAGACATGGACTCAAATGAAGGCCATAATGAGGAAGAGATTCGTGCCAAGTCAATACTACAGAGAGCTACACAACAGATTGAAAAATCTTGTCCAAGGAAGTAAATCAATCGAAGAATACTACAAAGAGATGGAAACTTTGATGTTGAGAGCATATATTCAAGAGGATAATGAAGCTACAATGTCTAGGTTCATGGGAGGCCTGAACAGAGATATCATAGACAAACTAGAAGTTCAGCACTACGTGGAGTTAGAAAAGCTATTGCACAAAGCGATCATGTTTGAGAAACAGATTATGAGAAGGAGCTCTAAGTCTAGTTTTTGTTCAAGAAAGTTTAGTTTTGGTTCAGGAAAGCCTAGCTACCAAAGGGATGAGCGATCACGATTTTAGAGAGACTACAAGCCCTTTGTCAGGCCAAAGATTGAGGATCAAGATCAGAATGGAAATGGCAAAGCTGTTGTGACCAGATGCAGAGACATCAAGTGCTTTAAGTGTCACGGACATGGTCATTATGCTAGTGAGTGTTCAAATAAGAGAATCATGATACTAAAAGATACTGGTGAGATAGAGTCAGAAGACGAGCAGCAAGAAGAAAACTCCTCATCAGAAGACTGTGAAGCACCATCTAAAGGAGAGTTGTTGGTTGTAATGAACGCCTTAAGTGTCATTGCTAAGACAGATGAGCAGGAGCAAAGAAAAAATCTGTTTCACTCAAGATGTATTATCAAGGAAAAGGTCTGTAGCTTGATCATAGATGGAGGAAGTTGCACCAACATTGCCAGCGAGACAATGGTGGAGAAACTTGGTTTAAAAGTCATGAAGCATCAGAGGCCATACAAACTGCAGTGGTTGAGGGAGGATGGAGGAATCAGCGTGGACAAACAAGTGAAGGTACCATTGTCTATCAGCAAATATGAGGACAAAATTTGGTGTGACATACTTACCTATAGACACTAGTCATATCCTACTTGGGAGGCCATGGCAGTCAGACCGAAGAGTAACACATGATGGCTTCACCAATCGTCAAATCTTTGAGTTCAAGGGAAGAAAACCATATTGGCTCGAATGACTCCTCATGAGGTATATCTAGATCAGTTGAGCATGAAAATGAGGAACAAAACAGACGGAAAAACAAACTAACCTCATGATCATCGAGAGTAAGTAAAAGGGAAGTAGTTTAGATTCATCTAAACTATTGTTTGTTTTTAAGGAAATTCTTGTGAGTCTAACTAATCCTGAACAGGCCATTCCTAGCAAAATTGTGATTATACATATGTGTTTCCAGAGGAGAATCTCGAAGGCTTACCACCTCCCTTCTCAAATTTTCTTTTCTCCAAAAAACAAAAAGAGGGGCCAAAGTGAAAGGGGAGGCGGGTTAGAAAAGCGGCAAAGTAGTGTAGAAATCCTACTGGTATTAGAAGGACCCAGCATTCTTCGCCTTCTGATGAGGAGACTGTCCATGGACCTTTTGACATGAACGCTATATCCCGTATGTTAGATGATAAACATGTTGCTCATGAGAAAAAGGATTATTAAAGCTGTTACTGATTGGTTTCTCAAAAACACTATCATCTCTGGTCAGGACGGGCGACCTGATCAGAAGGCTGGGGTTCGTCATGTAATCAACTCTTATGACGTTGAAAATGTAACATCCCAAATTCAATATATGGGCCATTTTGAAATGCAGCCCATCACGCCCAACAACTGGCTAAATGACCAAGGGTTTTGTTTTGATTATGAGTACTGTTTATATATGTATTCGTACATATATCACCGTCTTCATTTTTCTAAAGAGGAGAGAGTTTGTGAACCCTAATCCCAAGCCTCTCTCAACGTTGTAGCTCACCATCAATAGCGTTTTTATGTTGTCACAGCCGTTGTTGTGTTGTCATCATTGTTTGTCGCCGTTCTAAGCTAAAGTCGCCGTCGTTGTAGCTTTTCTTCTTGATCAGCTCTATTAAAAGAAAAGAGATAAGAAGCCATGAAAGATGCCCTTGTCAAGAGGAGAGAGAAAGGGATGACAAATGAAGGAGAGAGCTGTGAGGGTGAGGAGAGAGACCGAGATGTAGCGTAGATGGAGGAAATCATTGGCTTGTTTGAGTAGTCATGTCGTATCTGTGGCAAGCCTCTATGGTGGTTGGGAACAAAGCCAGAGTGAATAGAAGTGAAGGGGAGAAGAATAAGAAAGAGGAAGACGGAAATAAAAGTAGTGTGGAGGAGGAAACTTTAGAGGCTCGTCGGTGTACTGTCTGATATTATTTTGGTAAAGTAATAGTATGGATACAATGTTTAGCAACCCAATAAGAATCCATAGCAACTGACGGATCTTGAATAGGAGTTAAATCCAAGAAGTTATGGTTGTTGCTTTCTGGCCAAGTAACTGTTGAATCTGTCAAACCCAAAAACCCTAAAAGACAAATCTGAGATGGCTTCTTTGAGGAAACGTTTGGAGGAAACGTTGTCTGATTTGGCCGATATTTTGTGGAGGTTTTCATGGTGATTCAAGCGATGGATTCAACGGTGGGATTCCGTTTTGAACGGTTAGTTTTTGAGTTATTCTTGTGTTTCCGAGACAGTTCGTTATAGAGTAAATAGTGATAAATTCTATTGTTTGATTGTCAAATATGCTTGGATGAGCTGAAGCTCTACAGGAGTATTTATGAGGCATGTATCTATATTTTGGTTGATGGGGAGCCATGCTTGAAACCACATTCAAACCGTAGCGTCTTCGACAAGTTAAGGCTACGGTGAGGGTGGTAATTGAGGAAACACAATGGTTATTTTCGAAGCATGTTCTTCATGAATTGCTTGTATAGGGTTGGAAACTATGTGATTGGATATATGTCTATTGTTTGCTATTGCGTGGTATGATATGATGATAAGATTCATGATGATTGATGTGTGATGTTATGATTTGAGTTTATGTGATGGGGGCACGAACCTGAGATTGGTTTCGTGTCTCGTGATGGGCGAACCTGAGATTGGTTTCGTACTTGGTAATTGGACGAATCTGGGATTGGTTTCGTGCCTAGCGATTGAACGAGCTTGAGATTGGTTTCATGCCATGCTAAGGCGATGGGATTTCGGTTTAGCGTTATTGTTGACCAAGAATCTATACTATTAATTGGAAAGCACTCAAACATAAATAACCTTATAAAGTGTAAAATATTACAAAAATGCCGTTAGTTTTATGCATGTTTGGATTAATGTAAGAATATGTATGTTTGTTGAACGTATGTTTGAGAATGTGGATTCTGATTCTATGCTATGCACTAATTGTTGAGTGTGATTATAATTTCACCATTGTGTTCACCTTTTTATCTTTTCCATCAGGTTAATAAGCTTTATGAGACGTGGAACAAGTTTTGAATGTTTAAAGAAATAAGCGTTTTGGCAAGACCAGATGAATAACACGTTTTCTTGGCCTTTAAAGCGGGACAGGTGTTACAGAAAGCATTTCTTTTCGCGGCGCGGCGAATGTTAGAAAAAAAACAGTGGTGTCCAACCCCCGAAGCCTTGCCGTCCGCACTTCGAACCGCTCACTTTTTTCTAATTTTGTTGTGTAAACCCGCCAAGGACATGTATTTGTTGTTAGAAACATGTGTTGTTGTTATTGTTGTTGTGTAGTAGCGAACTAACCGGTCTGGTATTTTTTCTTCTTTAAAAAAGAAAAAAACGTTGTTATGTTGTCATAGCCATTGTTGTGTTCTTATCATTGTTTGTCGCCGTTCTAAGCTAAAGTCGCCATTGTTGTAGCTTTTGTTCTTGATCGGCTCTGTTAAAAGAAAAGAGATAAGCAGCCATGAAAGATGCCTTTGTCAAGAGGAGAGATAAAGGGATGACAAATGAAGGAGAGAGCTGTGAGGGTGAGGAGAGAGACCGAGATGTAGCGGAGATAGTGGAACTCATTAGCATGTCTGAGTAGTCATGCCGTAGCTGTGAAAAGCCTCTATGGTAGTTGAGGAACAAAGCCAGAGTGAACAAAGGTGAAGGGGAGAAGAATAAGAACGAAGGAAAAAGGAAATAAAAGTAGGGTGGAGGAGGCAACTTTGGAGGCTCGTCGGTGTACAGTCTGATATCGTTTTGGTAAAGTAAGAGTATGGATGCAATTTTTAGCAACCCAGGATTCCATAGCAACTGACGGATCTTAAATAGGAGTTAAATCCAAGAAGTTGTGGCTGTTTCTCTCTGACCAAGTAACTATTGAATCTGTCAAACCGAGAAACCCTAGAAGACAGATCTGAGATGGCTTCTTTGAGGAAACGTTTGGAGGAAACGTTGTCTGATCTGGCCAATATTTTATGGAGTTTTTATGGTGATACCGGCTATGGATTCAACGGTGGAATTCCATTTTGAACGGTTAGTTTTTGAGTTATTTTTGTGTTTCCAAGATAGTTAGTTATAGAGTAAATGGTGACAAATTCTATTGTTTGATTGTCCAATATGCTTGGATGAGTTGAACCTCTGTAGTAGTATTTATGAGGCATGTATCTATGTTTTGGTTGATGGGGAACCATGCTTGAAACCACATTCAAACCGTAGCGTCTCCGACAAGTTATTTTCGAAGCATGGTTAGGGTGGTAACAGTGGAAACACACTGGTTATTTTCGAAGCATGTTCTTCATGAATTGCTTGTATAGGGTTGTAAACTATGTGATTGGATATATGTCTATTGTTTGCTATTGCGTGCTATGATATGATGATAAGATTCATGATGATTGATGTGTGATGTTATGATTTGAGTTGATGTGATGGGGGCACGAACCTGAGATTGGTTTCGTGTCTCGTGATGGGCGAATCTGAGATTGGTTTCGTACCTGGTAATTGGGCGAATCAGGGATTGGTTTCTTGCCTAGCGATTGGACGAGCCTGAGATTGGTTTCGTTCCATGCTAAGCCAATGGGATTTCGGTTTAGCGTTATTGTTGATAATTTTGTATATGCATGCTTGAATTAATGTAAGAATATGTATGTTTGTTGAACGTATGTTTGAGAATGTGGATTCTGATTCTATGCTATGCACTGATTATTGAGTTTGATTAGAATTTCGCCATTGTGTTCACCCTTTAATCTTGTCCCTAAGGTTAATAAGCTTTATGAGATGTGGTATAAGTTCTGAATGTTTAAAGAAATAAGCGTTTTGGCAGGACCAGATGAATAACACATTGTCTTGACCTATAAGGCAGGACGGGTGTTACAGAAAGTATTTCTTTCGCGACGCGGCAAATGTTAGAAAAAACAGTGGTGTCCAACCCTCGAAGCCTTGATGTCCGCAATTCAAACCGCTTACTTTCTTATAACTTTGTTGTGTATACCCGCCAAGGATATGTTTTTGTTGTTAGAAACATGTGTTGTTGTTGTTGTTGTTGTTGTTGTGTAGTAGCGAACTAACCGGTCCGGTATTTTTTCTTCTTTAAAAAAGAAAAAAGCGTTGTTATGTTGTCACAGCCGTTGTTGTGTTGTTATCATTGTTTGTAGCCGTTCTAAAGCTAAAGTCGCCATCGTTATAACTTTTGTTCTTGATCGGCTCTGTTAAAAGAAAAGAGATAAGCAGCCATGAAAGATGCCCTTGTCAAGAGGAAAGATAAAGGCATGGTAAATGAAGGAGAGAGCTGTGAGGGTGAGGAGAGAGACCGAGACATAGCAGAGATAGTAGAAATCATTGGCATGTCTGAATAGTCATGCCGTAGTTGTGGCAAGCCTCTATGGTGGTTGAGAAACAAAGCTAGAATGAATAGAGGTGAAGGGGAGAAGAATAAGAAAGAGGAAGAAGGAAATTAAAGTAGTGTGGAGGAGGCAACTTTGGAGGCTTGTCGGTGTACAGTCTGATATCGTTTTGGTAAAGTAAGAGTATGGATGCAATGTTTAGCAACCCATGAATCCATAGCAACTGACGGATCTTGAATAGGAGTTAAATCCAAGAAGTTATGGCAGTCGCTCTCTGGCCAAGTAACTAATGAATCTGTCAAACCCAGAAACCCTAGAAGACAGATTTGAGATGGCTTCTTTGAGGAAACGTTTGGAGGAAACGTTGTCTGAACTGGCCGATATTTTGTGGAGTTTTTCATGGTGATACATGCTATGGATTCAACGGTGGGATTCCGTTTTGAACGGTTAGTTTTTGAGTTATTTTTGTGTTTCCGAGACAGTTATGATTTGATGGTAAGATTCATGATGATTGATGTGTGATGTTATGATTTGAGTTGATGTGATGGGGGCACGAACTAGAGATTGGTTTCGTGTCTCATGATGGGGGAACCTGAGATTGGTTTCGTACTTGGTAATTGGGCGAATATGGGATTGGTTTCGTGCCTAGTGATTGGACGAGCCTGAGATTGGTTTCGTTCCATGCTAAGGCGATGGGATTTCGGTTTAGCGTTATTGTTGATAATTTTGTATATGCATGCTTGGATTAATGTAAGAATATGTATGTTTGTTGAACGTATGTTTGAGAATGTGGAGTTTGATTCTATGCTATGCACTGATTGTTGAGTGTGATTAGAATTTCGCCATTGTGTTCACCCTTTTATCTTTTCCCTAAGGTTAATAAAGCTTTATGAGACGTGAAACATGTTTTCAATGTTTAAAGAAATAAGCGTTTTGGCAGGAGCAGATGAATAACACGTTGTCTTGGCCTATAAGGCGGGACGGGTGTTACAGAAAGCATTTCTTTCCGTGACACGGCGAATGTTAGAAAAAACAGTGGTGTCCAACCCCCGAAGCCTTGCTCTCTGCACTTCAAACCCGCTGAGGACAAGTATTTCTCACGCACACTGCTATCACCATGGTTGGACATGATTTTGCATTTATGAAGTGAAACTTCCGATGATCGCGTGAATGGCTAATTTGGTACAGCAGTCATTTTTAAGATTCTCCCTACGAAATGTCATCACCCTCGTAATCTGCATCTTTTAGTGCTCGTTGGAGATAATCCGAGAGCATTAGAATTGTTGTTAGTTAGTGTGAAATCTTAGTAGTTAGTCGCTATCTAATTATTTAGCTCACATTTGTTTTAAATATTCATTATTACCTTCTTCTCTCGTATCATCGAAGTATGGAGGTACATCCCTGTCATACAACACAGTTGGGACTGGCGTCTCTCTTACCAACATTTCCGAGCCGCCCCTATGAACAACATCTTTGGATCCCGATCCTTTTTCAAGTGCATCCTTATTATTAGCTTCAACTACATCCTTCCTATTGTTTATTTATGTTGGAACAATTGGTGATATACACATGGTCCATCGGGGTCTGTATAAGACTCCTCTTGTGAGACGCGATCTGGTCCCAGAAGGTATAAATATAATTACTGGCTAATTATAAAATAAGGATAACATTTGATTTTATTTGCTAACGTACCTATTACCCCGGTAGGGGAACAGTTAGTGATCTCAGCGTCTATCAGTTCTTCGCTTGCGAATGAGATGTTTGTTGATTGTGTGGACAGAGTACCGAAAGATGAGTCAGCTGATGACAACGTTAAGATTGTCAGGCTCAGTGTTGCCATTTCCGTCCCTGCTAGTGTTAGGCAGAGATGTTCGTCGTCCATAGGTTCTCGTTATGCTTCTCTCGTTCCAAAATCCAACGTCCTTGCTATATTTTGCCCTTGGTTAGTCTGGGGTGTCCCCCTTGCAACCCTCCTAGAATCATTTCTGTAGCACAAACATCCCGCCATATCTTTGCAACATAGGTTCTCCTAAACATTTCAAACTCTACGTCTGCAGCGCTCGCTGCAACTCTACCTGCTTGTTTTCCTTTATCTTGCATGCCGTTTTGCAGATGAGAATTTGTTTCTTCTATAACATGTTATTTACCTTTCTTTATAGATGTTGCCCGTCTTTGTCCACAGCTAGCTGCTGATGTCGGCATAGACACTCTAATTTGGGTTGCGTTTATTAGCTCTTCAATCCTTATCCCTCCTGCCAGGTTTTTTTTCCAGAGCCTTTTGTTCCTCCGATCATTGCTTGTGGGTCCACGGCTTTATTGTTGCTTGTCTCTTACGCATTACGTGTCAACAGCCTTGTTTGTGCACTATCCCACACGGCCCTTGTCTCTGCGCTATTCCAATACTTATCTGATAGCTCCTCCAAATTCAGACCCCCCAAATCTAAGTGGCTCAAGTACGAATTAACGTTTCTTTGTTTCCCTCCTTTTACTACCTTCAGGCGGAGATGTACCTCTTCCAGATCTGCTCGTATAGCTATTAAAAGTGTCATGTCTTCATAATCTAGAATATATTTCGGGTTTGCTCTTTTCCAGTCTGGTCTCATCATCCACTGAGGCCACTAATAGGTTAGTTCGACATCGTCATCCTCCCGGAGACCCAACCAATTTTTTACTACAATAACAGCTTGCTCATACCCATCTTTCTCTCTCAACCGTACCGCCATGGTAAAACCCTCTAAAGCTAAGACATGTTCGTAGTACCCATCTTCATATTTTTCCACTCCCCTCGAAGCAAACACACAAGCATTGCCATTTCGAACCTGAAAAAAACAAATTCATAACTGTTCTAATATGGATAATTTTTTTCATTATCACATAAACTCAACATATTTCTAACGAGATGAATCATTTATACCTTTGCTTTTGTCATGCTCCGGATCTCTTAAATGCATAGCGGAACAAACAATAACTTTTCGGTTATTCGTTGCCATATTAACTGTTAAAAAGTTCTCTGCTCTTTAATGGTTATTATGTTTGTTTTGGTAGACAACGGCGATATAGCGGTAATAAATAGCTGAACCCAGATATCTTCTAAACCCGCAACCCGAGATATTACCGCCATAATAATTTTTTTTGCTAAATCTTTATTTTCCCTATGCCGCCGGCGTAATTTTACATAATCTTTGTAGCAGAGTTGTCTCGCATTTAATGCTGAGATTTACCAAACAACTCGATTTTACCACAGATTGGGGGTGTTTTCGTCTTTCATCAAAACTGCAGAAGTTAGACATTTAGTTATGGGGTTATTGTTCCCAGATCTTGCATTATCGGTTCCTGTATGGTTTAATATTTACTTCACTCATAATTTAATGACAAAAACATATTGTTAATAATATCACATACTTTTTTTAACATAAATTCAATGAAACTTAGTTACAATTTTGCTAAAATGGTTACCATTCTTTTAGATATTAAAATTAGAAGAAAAAAACACAACGTTAGAAAAAACTAACACTACAAGAAATATGGATATTCTTAACACACCGAAAACGCTA
Organism: Arabidopsis suecica; assembly: GCA_019202805.1. Lineage (NCBI taxonomy): Eukaryota > Viridiplantae > Streptophyta > Magnoliopsida > Brassicales > Brassicaceae > Arabidopsis > Arabidopsis suecica. The sequence continues at coordinate 6,068,385 of CM032909.1, read as the reverse complement.
TAATATCGTTTACATGGCGGACTCATAAACGCTGTGTTTGCCGGAGCTATCTTAGAGGGGTGACATACAATAGCGCTTTTTGGACATGCTATTAAATGTACCTATATAATAGCGTATCGTTACTGTTATTGAAATTTTAATTGTAGCACAAAATTTCGCTATATATTATTAATGTATAGCATTATTTGTTTGCTATAATATATAATATAATAGCGAATTGTTTTCATTATAATTTTCTCTTTTGTAATTATATAGTCTTGCTATAATTTTTGCCGCTTATTATGCTATATATTTCTGATTTCATCTGCTTTTGATTCCATACTTGCTATTTAAAAAAAATTCAATTTTTAAGAAGAACTCAATAACATATCATCAAACCATTACACCAAGTATCAAACCATTACACTGATCCATCCGTTCAAGTAACACTTATTATATCTACATAACATAAGTCTCCATCCAATAGGTAAACTAATATCCTTATTTCTATAGACTACTTTTGTAATTGGAGAACTTGGAAACGATTGATGAGATCATGCAAAATCCTTACTTCATTTTCTAGATACTGGACTCGATTCCTTAAGGAATTTAGCTCCGCTTCATAGGTTATTGTTGTTGTCTCTTTCTTTCTCATAGGTTTTCCCCAAATACGGCTGTACTTTCTCTTAGGTTTCCCCCAAATACTGCTGCTATTTTCTTCTTCTATTTCACTGTCCTCAACAACTTCTGTATTCTCTGTTAGAACATGAAACGAAAAAAGAAAGATTCAGGCTTCTCGACTACAAACTTATTAAGTCACTTTATTAGCAAACAAATCTCTTTACTCACCTAAAAACGCAACTTGCGACTCAGACTTATCTTTAACCTGAGAAGAAACTAATTCCATATCCTTTATACCTTTACTTTCTTCAGGAAAAGAAAACTCAAGACCATCACTTGTATCCAGCATAGGCGATTCATAGACATAACTCGAAAACCACTTGCTTAGATCAGGAACTTCTGAGAGTTCTGAAAACATAAGTGAAGAACCACATTAGTGAAATCAATGGAGCTAAAACAAAAACATATACAGATCTTTACAACTAGCCAAGCAAATTCAGAAAACAAATTCCAAGAAAATGAGTTACCTTCACTATCATCCATCTTTTAATTCTCTATATTCGCTCCTCCTTCACCTTAAAATCTTTTGTATAATCCTACGAATAATCAAATGCAAAACCTGTAATGTACTAATTAGTATGCAAGAAGCAAAACCAAGAATCCCTCACAACCACAAAAACAGAACATGTCTACTAAGTAAGACTACGTGGAGAATATGAGTTGATAATTGTACATAGAGACCAATCTCAAACTCGTAACCATGCTAATCAAAATTGAGTTCCTTAAACAAAAATCAGAATCATAACACAATCCAAAGCAAAAGAAGATCAAAAGAAACCAAAGAAGGAAACATCTTTAAAAGCTTATCGAGTGATATCAATCAAGCAAAAAGTAAAAAGAAGAAGAGAAGAAAGAACGAAACTAACCTAGAGAATTAGAAAGCTTGAAGGAGTTCTTGGCCATGGCAATTTGCTTAGTATCTGCGATGATTAAGAAAAAATTCAAAACTTTATCTGTTAGGCTAAATCGAAATAAAAACCTAGAACACAAAAACTTTTCTGGTTTCTCTCTTTTCAATAGTGGGTTTTTACAAGCTTCTCAATGCCATAAGAAACCAAATAACATCAAGAGGAAGACAAATAAAAAACAAACCCAAAGTCTTCAAGTAATACCTGCAAAAATTAACCAAGTAAGCACCAAAACAACATATAGGAACGAAAAAAAAATCTTTTTCTGCAATTAGGTTTATGAATCATAGTGATTTGAGATAGACCACAACCTTGGAGAAGAGAGAAACGAAACCAGAGAAAGAGATGTTGAGTCGTTTCTTAGTTTTTGTCTCACAGTCAATTCGTCGAACACCTTGTGTGCACAAAAACATAACCCCTTAGATATGCAGATTCATAGAAAAAGAGAGACAAACCCAACAAATACGGATTAGAAACTGCAGATTCAAAGGAAAAAGAGAGACAAAACCAACAAACACGGATTAGAAGCTGCAGACTCAATGGAAAAAAAGAGACAAAACCAACAAACCTTCTCCGACTAAAAAAATCTTCGTGAGACTATGAGTGAAAGAAGAGAGAAAGGAAGAGAGAAAGGAGAAGAACAATGAAGAATTTGAGATATAAGAAGCGGAATTAGAAATGGACAAAGGAAGAGATTTAGGGTTCGTAGGTGGAGATGAAGGGTTCAATTTGGGGGATTTTTTTTTCTTAAGATGTGTTTAATATTTTGTTGTAAGGAGAAAATAACTTTTTTTTTGCTTAGGTGATAGACTGTGCCGCTTAAAATTTTCGGATCTCAGAGATATAGCGCTTAAGTGAAAATTTTCTCTTAACTATTGGCGGAATAGGTGATTTTAGCTTCCCGCTTAGTGATTTTCTATCTTAGCGTTGTTTTAGTGCTATTATATAGCAATCAAAATAAATTTTTATCTTTAATAGCATTTGCGAAAACTGCGCTATGTTTTTCTGCTATCAATGTTAGTTTTAAATATTATTGGCTTTTTAGGTATTGATAAGAAAAAAATATTAGAATATCTTACGTTAATTTATTTTAATATGATAACTCTAAAATTAGGGAATTTTTATTAGTACACCGATTTATTATGTGCACAATAAGAAATTGAAGGTATCTTCTTAAAATGATTTCAAAATTATTAGTTTCTTAAGGAAATAGATTAAATTCTAAATTATATGATGATATTAAATTGATTTTTTCGTTTCCGGAAGTATCTCAAAATATATTACCAAATTAAATAAGTTTCTATATATACAATTTCGAAATCAATAGCTTGATTTTTATGAAAACTAATGCAAACGATTTCCAGAAATATTGGTAATTTCTTCCTTTTATGGGAATTACTTCAATTACCTTTTTTGATTTTTATTTTTTATTTTTTCATATTCAAAAATTCCAATGACATTACATGTAATATCTTACAACAAAAAGGTCTTTTATTTTTTAGTGCTTCCCAATTAATAGTATAGATTTTTGTGTAATTTGCTTATTTATTTTTCTACTATTTCCACCTAGAAAAACTAATGAAAAGAGAGAAGAAATGATAGCCAAAGCAAGATACGTTTTTTTGTCTCAAGTAATTTTTAATGAAATGTTAATAGGTAATTTTAGATATCAATAGTTAATATCCATCAGGACACAAGATAAAAATGTGCTTTAGCAAAGAGTATAAGCTACCAAATTTTTTTTTATGGTAGGTGTACTTTTATTTTTAGTTTTGTTAATTCTTAGTATAAAATATACGTTATTACCGTAACTTAAAACAACTCTAGTGATAAACTAAAACATAAATACTCTTCTAGTTATTTTTCGTAGTCATTTTCTTTTTAAGATTTCTTTTCACTACATAATATATACACTGAAATAAATTAAGATCTAAAAAATCAAAGTCCATTACAATATATATATACACTAGTAAAGTATAGAGATCAATTAGAGATAATAAGCACATAGTCTAAAGTAAATTAAGAAAAAATAGAAATAAATGGAACTATATCTAATTCTTCCACTTGCTTCGGAAGGGAAGAGGTGATCAGGGCTTAACTATCGTTGTTGTTGTGGTGTGAGACATTGGTATTAGCTGATGAAAACATTGCTGACAAAAACATCGTCGATGCCGTCTTCATTGATCATCAAGTAATATGAGTTAATGATTAGGGTTGTGCCCACCATATAAAATCTGAAACATTCGCATATGTCATCATTTTAGGTTAAAAGTTTTATAGGCTTATTTTAGGAGTAATTCAGGTGTAATATTGAGCACCTCACAATTATTCAGGATTGGATAATTAAATATAGAAGTGAGTAATTTGGGTGTAATGTTGAAAATCTCATCATTATTTAGAAACAAATGGTTTAAGATTCTCTCATAAGTTTCTCTAATTAGAAACTCATCTCACTCCGTCTCTTCTTTTTTTTTTCCAATTTTTTTAATACACATGTTAAATACCCCAAATAAAAATGGTGTAAAACTTGTTTATAAAAAAGTTTTTATTAACAAAGTTTTATTTTATTTTGTCTACGTTATCTTAGGGAAATATTGAACGAAAATATCTTTATTTTAATTCAAATTATAAAGAAAAACAATTACACATATTATATTAAGTTTTGCACAAAAATAAATAAAAACATTTCTGTTGAGAATAATATAATGAGCCATTATTTTTTTTTGTTAAATACAATATATTTTTATTGTCTTCCACAAAAACTTATATTAAAAATTTGATATAATAGAAAGTATTTTCTTCAATCGTTTATCACCTCAAAAAGGGTAAGAGCAATTTTGCCGTATATCAATTGAGGATTTGTGGACATTGAATCCTTGACGGTATGCACAATCACAATAGATTTCATTTTGTTATGACAATATTTTATTTTTTCCAGTTCTTCTTTAATACATAAATTTCGTAGTAGTTCGAGTTATCTTAAGAACGATACACTGAACCTTATATATGGAAAAGAGTATGAGATACAATCTCTTTAACTTATATATTATACAAACCAACAATATTAGGCTGGATTAATCTATTATACGGGGTCTCTCTACAGTTTTTATAGTAGTTTAAGAAAAAGACGAAAAAGAAGACATGGTGAGTGAAAGAGAAGAATGAAAAGAAAAAGCATGAAAGAAAGTAAAGAATTATGAGAGTTATTTTGTTTTTTTGTTTGTTTGTGGGCTCGAGGTTTATATATATATATGAAACTCACCAACTAGAAGCTTCCTTCGTTGAAGAACAATTGAATTCTTCTCAAATATGATCCTGACTCTCTAATAAATAAATAGATTTTTTTGGTCAGCAGAGAAACATGAAGAGATTAAAAAAAAGTAGAATTGAAATTGGGAGTGAGAGATATGAAAAAAAAGAAATGGAATAGAGAGAGAGAGAAACATTGAACCTCTTGAAGTAGAACAAAAAGAGATAGAGAGAGGTTTTAAATTTTATAGATTTTCATTATTTTATTGTTTTGTCTTCTTTAAGTTGATTTTTTTTCTTTTTTTTTCTCTTTTTTTTTCTTAAAAGCTAGTGGAGTGTTTTTTTTTGTGTTGTTTAAATTTAATTTTTTTTTTATCCTTTAGTGTACATAAAATTTTGCGATTCACCGATCGAATGTTTCTTGGATTGACTATGATTTCCTCCATGAAGGTTTGGTAATTCTTCTGTATTGGTTAGTAGGATCTTTTGATTTACATTTATTTACTTTCAAAATTTTAGATAAGAGGTCATACATATATGTCGTTAATTTAACAAATTTTGGATTGGTAGTGTATATATCTCGAGTTGATTATAATATTTCAAGAGCTTTATATATATAGAGTGAAAACTAAGGTTGTAACTCACCACTTTTCTATAGAGATTTGTTTATGTTATTAGCCTAATGTCACAGGAAGAAGAGGAGAGAATATGTGTCTATTTTGATCAATATCACATGAACTAAACCATGATTGGGCTATAGTTGCTCTAGCTCAATTGTCAACCCTAGTTAAAGATAAAATATTTTGGTCCAAATTATCATCTAGTGTGTGAATTTTTAACTCGTGTAAATATAAATTTATTTATGTAAACTAATGACAAAAAAAAAGTAAAAAATCACTAGTCCCTTATTTTTTGTGCAAATTTGATAGGGAGAGAGACGAAAAGCTATTTTTTTGAGTTAGAGATATGAAGAAAAAGGAAAGGTATAAGTTTTGGATTTTAAAAGATTGTTTGTTTTATTATTTTTTTTCTTTTTTATTTCGTTGATTTTTTTTATCATAATTATTTATCTTTATTTTTTTGGGGTAAAAAGATGAAGTGTTAGTTACAAAAAAAAACACTCCACTAGCTTTTAAGAAAAAAAAAAGAGAAAAAAAAAGAAAAAAAATCAACTTAAAGAAGACAAAACAATAAAATAATGAATCTCTATAAAATTTAAAACCTCTCTCTATCTCTTTTTGTTCTACTTCAAGAGGTTCAATGTTTCTCTCTCTCTCTATTCCATTTCTTTTTTTTCATATCTCTCACTCCCAATTTCAATTCTACTTTTTTTTAATCTCTTCATGTTTCTCTGCTGACCAAAAAAATCTATTTATTTATTAGAGAGTCAGGATCATATTTGAGAAGAATTCAATTGTTCTTCAACGAAGGAAGCTTCTAGTTGGTGAGTTTCATATATATATATAAACCTCGAGCCCACAAACAAACAAAAAAACAAAATAACTCTCATAATTCTTTACTTTCTTTCATGCTTTTTCTTTTCATTCTTCTCTTTCACTCACCATGTCTTCTTTTTCGTCTTTTTCTTAAACTACTATAAAAACTGTAGAGAGACCCCGTATAATAGATTAATCCAGCCTAATATTGTTGGTTTGTATAATATATAAGTTAAAGAGATTGTATCTCATACTCTTTTCCATATATAAGGTTCAGTGTATCGTTCTTAAGATAACTCGAACTACTACGAAATTTATGTATTAAAGAAGAACTGGAAAAAATAAAATATTGTCATAACAAAATGAAATCTATTGTGATTGTGCATACCGTCAAGGATTCAATGTCCACAAATCCTCAATTGATATACGGCAAAATTGCTCTTACCCTTTTTGAGGTGATAAACGATTGAAGAAAATACTTTCTATTATATCAAATTTTTAATATAAGTTTTTGTGGAAGACAATAAAAATATATTGTATTTAACAAAAAAAAATAATGGCTCATTATATTATTCTCAACAGAAATGTTTTTATTTATTTTTGTGCAAAACTTAATATAATATGTGTAATTGTTTTTCTTTATAATTTGAATTAAAATAAAGATATTTTCGTTCAATATTTCCCTAAGATAACGTAGACAAAATAAAATAAAACTTTGTTAATAAAAACTTTTTTATAAACAAGTTTTACACCATTTTTATTTGGGGTATTTAACATGTGTATTAAAAAAATTGGAAAAAAAAAAGAAGAGACGGAGTGAGATGAGTTTCTAATTAGAGAAACTTATGAGAGAATCTTAAACCATTTGTTTCTAAATAATGATGAGATTTTCAACATTACACCCAAATTACTCACTTCTATATTTAATTATCCAATCCTGAATAATTGTGAGGTGCTCAATATTACACCTGAATTACTCCTAAAATAAGCCTATAAAACTTTTAACCTAAAATGATGGAGAAAATGTCTCATAAGTCCCTTTTTGTAAACACCAAACCTCTTATATCCTTTTTTTGTCTACATATCCCCTTCCCTATTAATGAAATGTGTGTTGACGATTTTACCCTTCTGTCATTTTCAGAATAATTAATTATTTGCTGAAATTAAAAAAAAAAAAAAAAAAAAAAACTGGAAAGAAAAAAAACGAGAAAACTCGAGCGAGAGCTTGCTCTCCTCCTCCTCGCTGCAGATTCGATTTGCAGTCACCATTGTTGCCGTATCCTCTCCTCCGGCGAGCTGGGTCGAGATAGAAAGGACAAGTATGCTGCTCGACCTGCTTTGAGCTTGTAATTGAAGTTTTGGATTTAGAAATGAAGGGGATTGAATCCAATTAGATTTAGCTAATTGTTTGATATGCACATTGGAAGTTTATGCATAGTTTCTGGGTCGAATAGGTCTGTAAATGGGTAAAAAATGGATTACAGCAACTGAATCATAGTGAATTGTAGTTTTGAACCTGAAACCATTCGATTTGAGTTCTTGTCGCGAAAGTACAACTGGTACAACTGGGTAGAATTGAACTTGAATCTATTGAAAAATATATATGTAGTATTACTAGTTACACTAGTATTACCCAGATGTATGTAGTATGACTAGTTAAACTAGTATTACCCATATACATGTAATATTACTTGTCACACTAGTAGTTACACTAGTATTTCCCAGATATATGTAGTATTACTAGTTTTACTAGTATTACCCAGAATTGTAGTACAACTAGTAAAACTAGTATAACTGGCAGAGTTTTTGTATTGTTTTGGCAGGATACAATGAGGGAGAACGTGATCATATATTTTAAATGCGAAAGTCGCATGTATAGCTTGATGATGAAGACATCAGGGGTGAAGATAACTCTCTCCATGTTAGAAGGTAGGATATGCACGAAGCTAGGGTTAGATAAAAGTAGGGTTAAATTGCAAATGAGGTACAATGCAGTGATGTTGGGACCAGAGGAAGAGATTTACATTTGTGATGATGAGGATGTCGGTGTCTATATAGTTTTAGGTGAAAATAACCGTAGATATGTTTTGTAGATATGTTTTGTATGTGGAGGTCATCACTCCACCAGAATTGTCCGAGCAACTGTGGAGAGTAGAGGTTATGTTTTGTTTTGTTTGTGGTTGTTATTTGGCAATCATAATATTTGATTTTATCTGCACTTTATGATTTGTAAAACAGTTTCGAGTTGGACAACTATGTAACACTAGTTTTTCTTGATGTAATACTATGTTTTTTTCTATGGAAAATGGGTAAAACTAGTATAACAAGTAGTACTAATGATGAGATTTGGTAATACTGGTAAAACTGGTATAACTTATGAAGGAATTTAAATTTTGAATTTGTTTTTTCAACACTAAATATTACACTGACTATTAAGTGATAATGAACTCTTATAAATGATTTAAAATGAATTAAGTGAGAAAAAAAAATTTATCATGTCGGATTGTTTTAATAGACTTCATACAACATATTCCTTATACTTTTAAGTTCACTTTTTATAAAAACACCAACTTAGGATGGAAAATTTACAATTTTATATATTTTTAACATACAATTACAAAAAACATTAAGAATTCTATAATTATAGAGTTCACTCAAGTGTACAACTAAATAAGCAATTTTTAAGAATATGTAATACTGGTTAAACTGAAAATCACCAAAAGTACAACTATGTAAAAAATTGGTACAACCAATAACTTGGTACAACTACGTTTAAAAAAAGCTGCGCACTGGTGGAAAAAAACGGCGCACACGTGAATAAGATGGGGCCCACGTGTCCCAAAATTGAAAATTTCCCATTTTTTTGGGTTTTCTCGCTAATTTGACGGCGCACATGTGTAAATTTGACTCGCACATGTGTAAATTTGACGGTGCACATAGTTTTACCTAGTAATACCAGTAGTATAAATCAAAAAACAAAACCAACATAGTTTTACCTAGTATTACCAATTGTACAAATCTAAACAAGAACCATATGAAAAAGATATAGTGAAGAAGGTATATTCTTTTTCACCTCCAGCTACCATGATACTATCAATTTCATGTGGAATGTAACCAATGAAGAAAGATTAGAAACATTACAACCCAAAATAATTCATATCATACAACGCTCTTAGAAAATATGACTCCATGGACGTATCATATTCTCTAGTCTTTGTTTGCCCAATAACAATGCTAAATAAGAAGTAGAGGACCGTGTGGAATAAATTAAAAAGTCGAAATTTTCTCCCAAATGGCTCCACGGACGTAGCATATTCTCCAGTCATTTCGAACATTTGATTTTGGGGAATCAACAATTAATTATTGTTATACTTTCTTCATAAGTTTCTCAAAAGACTGATAATTATACCTAGTTGTACCAGCATTACAAATAAAATTCGATTAGTTTTATCTAGTTATACCAATACTATGACAAAGTTATCTTCTCCCCTGATGTCTTCATCATCAAGCTATGCATGCGACCTTCGCATTTGAAATATATGATCACGTTCTCCCTCATTGTATCCTGCCAAAACAATACAAAAACTCTGTCAGTAATACTAGTTTTACTAGTTCTACTACATTTGTAGTAATAATAGTGTAACTTGTCATATTACATATATTTGGGTAATACTATTGTAACTAATCATACTACATATATCTGGGTAATACTAGTGTAACTAGTCATACTATATATATATGGGTAATACTAGTGTAACTAGTCATAGTTATACCCTTGTATTACCAGTATTACTGATAATAGTAATACCCTTGTATTACCAGTATTACCTAATTCTACATGTATATCACACACAATAGTATTCCATGTTCTACCAGTTTTACCAAGATACCTTAGTGTTTCCCTGTTCTACCAGTTTTACCCAGATATCCAAATAGTGTTACCCTATTATACCAGTATTACCCAATTCAAATACTTACCATCTCCGCCGCATTTTTCACTCGATTTCCATCTGCTATCTCATCCTCGATACTCTCATCGGAGGAGGAGTCCAACAAGGTTGTACTACTACCACTAGTTTCTCCTCCGTCTTCGCCATTTCCTTGACCTTCTTCGTTCTCTTCTTCTTCGTTCTCTTCTTCCTCATTCTCTTCTTCCTCTGCCTCGACAACCGGACTTAACATCGGAACTTCTTCTTCAACTCCTTCTCCTCCCTCAATTGGCTTCTTTAACTCCGTCGAGGATGGCTGCAAACTCGTTGCTCCTCCATCTTCTTCCCTTACTTCTTTTCTTCGATCCGGAGCATACGTTCCCCTCTTCCTCTTTCTCCCAGCCATAATCGACAACAAAGATTTCTCGAAGATAAAACGGAGATTTAAAGGGAGAGAATTGGCAACGAAATCGAGAGATATATGAAGTTGAAATCGAGAAATCGTGGAAATAACGGTTGTCTCTTTTGAATTTCTTAACTATTGAAGACGAATTGAATGAGAATCCACGTCGTTGAAAGAGGAGAGAAAAAGAAAACGCAGAAAACGGAGAGAAAATGGTCGTGAGAGAAGTTGGCTCGTTGAGAGGAGTTAGGGTTTGTGGGTTTTCGGGTTAGATCCAAAATCAGTTTGGTTGGGTGGATAAAACCCAGGTTTAATGTGTAGTTTTAGTATTTTGGCTAGGGTAATATTGTAACTTCCGGCATTTTTGATTTAAAATTAAATACAATTTTTATTCTGTTTTTAACGGGGAGATATGGGGTTAGAGTTTGTCAAAAGGGGACTCGCCAGACGATTTCTCAAAATGATGACATATGCGAATGTTTCAGATTTTATATGGTGGGCACAACCCTAATCATTAACTCATATTACTTGATGATCAATGAAGACGGCATCGACGATGTTTTTGTCAGCAATGTTTTCATCAGCTAATACCAATGTCTCACACCACAACAACAACGATAGTTAAGCCCTGATCACCTCTTCCCTTCCGAAGCAAGTGGAAGAATTAGATATAGTTCCATTTATTTCTATTTTTTCTTAATTTACTTTAGACTATGTGCTTATTATCTCTAATTGATCTCTATACTTTACTAGTGTATATATATATTGTAATGGACTTTGATTTTTTAAATCTTAATTTATTTCAGTGTATATATTATGTAGTGAAAAGAAATCTTAAAAAGAAAATGACTACGAAAAATAACTAGAAGAGTATTTATGTTTTAGTTTATCACTAGAGTTGTTTTAAGTTACGGTAATAACGTATATTTTATACTAAGAATTAACAAAACTAAAAATAAAAGTACACCTACCATAAAAAAAAATTTGGTAGCTTATACTCTTTGCTAAAGCACATTTTTATCTTGTGTCCTGATGGATATTAACTATTGATATCTAAAATTACCTATTAACATTTCATTAAAAATTACTTGAGACAAAAAAACGTATCTTGCTTTGGCTATCATTTCTTCTCTCTTTTCATTAGTTTTTCTAGGTGGAAATAGTAGAAAAATAAGTAAGCAAATTACACAAAAATCTATACTATTAATTGGGAAGCACTAAAAAATAAAAGACCTTTTTGTTGTAAGATATTACATGTAATGTCATTGGAATTTTTGAATATGAAAAAATAAAAAATAAAAATCAAAAAAGGTAATTGAAGTAATTCCCATAAAAGGAAGAAATTACCAATATTTCTGGAAATCGTTTGCATTAGTTTTCATAAAAATCAAGCTATTGATTTCGAAATTGTATATATAGAAACTTATTTAATTTGGTAATATATTTTGAGATACTTCCGGAAACGAAAAAATCAATTTAATATCATCATATAATTTAGAATTTAATCTATTACCTTAAGAAACTAATAATTTTGAAATCATTTTAAGAAGATACCTTCAATTTCTTATTGTGCACATAATAAATCGGTGTACTAATAAAAATTCCCTAATTTTAGAGTTATCATATTAAAATAAATTAACGTAAGATATTCTAATATTTTTTTCTTATCAATACCTAAAAAGCCAATAATATTTAAAACAAATATATATATATATATATTATTCATTATTGTAAAAGATAATTAGATCAAATTAAAATAGTACTCAATGGTCATGATCTTCATGTTTAAAATAATAGATTGCTAGATGAAATTGAAAAAAACGAACTCATTGTTTTATATAATTAAAGTAAAATCTTTAATATATCAAATCTAAAAAATGCACATATATATAGCAAAATCAACACCATTTTAATATATGTCAAAGAATTTAAAATTATTTGTGGTAACTCAAATAGTTTTCTCTTTTTTGCAATATCCGTTTTTTGTATCTTACTTTATTTTAAAGATATGCCATTGATGTTTTTTTCCTTAATTTTGAAAATCGTAAAACTTGCTTATTAACGTTTTTAATAGAAAAGAAAATTTGTAATTGATTAATAAACTAGATTTCGTAGTATTTATGGTTTTAGATGAGCAAAATCTATACTAGTATTTTTGCAACACTTTGGTGACGGATGGGTAAAAATGCTTCCGGGTATATCGGATACCCGACCCGTTTTTAAAATTCCTTCACAAAAAAACACTTGGATCGGGTTAAATAAAACCCATATATTGCACCGGATATTTGTTTCATTCCACCCTTTCTAATGGGCCGTCACTTTTATGGCTCAAATTGTTTTAACCCGCGGCAGTGATGTAAACGTATAACTATCCGAATCTCTTAATCGATGATGACTAAGCTTGATTAAATGCAAAATATCCTCTATATTACGAAAATAAGGAAGATCACTACCCTATAATATTTTTATTGATTCGGAATCTCTTTTGTAATTAAATAAAGATATACGTTATTTATTAGAGACTTTATTAGAGAATTAGAGAATATACCCAAATTAGAGCATAATTAGAGAATAATCCAAGATTATGTTAACTTCCTAATCTACACTAACTAATTGACCTATCATTATCTTAATTATGGTATATGTAAATAAAATATTTAAGACTTGGTAACAAAATTAAATACAAATATTTTGTATAGTAATAAATAAAACACATAGAAAACCTAAAAAATAACATAAATAATATAATAATATTATTTAATATATATTTCGCCCGCGGTGTACCGCGGGTTAAAATCTAGTTTTAGGAGTATAAATTTTAGAAAAATCTAAACAAACCCTTATCACTCTTCTAATACTTCACTATAAAACTATTCTTCTCTACTTCTTTCCCAAACTAAAAGATGAACCATAACTCTATATTTACTTTTGTACTCTTCTTCATGTCTTTTCCATGTTCATATAATTTGTTAGTTTCTACTTTTTTTAGAATCTATTGGAGACCTTTTCATTGAGATCACTCTTTTGCAGATTATATTCCTGTTATACATAAAATCCTATAACAACCTTATCATATTACACTTTTGCAGATTTCTTGAAATAAGTTTCTTATTCCTTTTGGTTTCATATGTGATCATTTTACATGTTATTCCTTTTCTCATGAAGTATTACTTTTTTTGTTTTCCTAGAAAATAGCTGAAGACGAAGCTTCCATGGTATTCACTCAAATTTCTGAAATTGCGAAAGCCATCCAAGCGATCACTTGTCGAAGAAATGCAAGAAAGCTGAAATACATATCAGTGTTTGTGTTAACAAGAATAAGTACTTTTATGTAAACAAATATATAGTAGTTGTTCTTTTTCTTTAGATATAATCAACAATAAAAGATAATTTAGATGTTCTTCTTCTTTGCGAGCACCAATTTAAGTGTGTTATATGTTTTTTATTATTATTATTATTATTTTTTTTATTATTATTATTAGACTATAGATATTTTTATTTTTCTCTTTTATATATTTGTATGACAGCGGATAAAGATCCAGAACTAAAAGATGGATTGTAACAAGAGACCGAGATCATTAAGCAGTGCTAGAAGAAAGTAACGATAGCGCATGTCGATTACAATCTGCTATAGATGAATCGAATTTTTGGATTTACGTTGCATCTTCCGAGTGAGAATCGCCGGAGAGTAGAGATGATGCATTAGCATTGCTTGGACACTGATTCCCACCAAGAATGCATCGGAACTCAATTGGCGGCGGAGGAGATTCCTGAGACGACGGTGACGGCAGTAGTTGTTTGTGTGGTGGCGGCAATAGCTCTAGGTGTAGTAATTTTATGAATTACCAAATTTTAATTTATAAACAATAATGTTGCATTACCACAAATTAATTTTACACTTTTTAAAATGTAATATTCTTTCCCAATTATACATTTTTTTATAACTATTACTCCCCTGACTTCTGAAACTGTTACAATTATCTGTTATGAAGCAAAACCAAACTATTTATATAAATAAAACACTAATAAATGATGCAAATAAATCATTAAATCCATAAATAACTAAAAATTTTATTCAAATTATAAAACTAATAAAACAGAAAATAAATGTGTGTACCAAAGTTTTCTTTAAAAATAAAAGATAAATTTCCAATGAATATGTTATTATAATGATGACTATGCTATTATATAATTCACTAAAAAAATTTCTTAATTAAAACTTTTTGCAAACACTACTAATTTTACATTTCTTTCCGCACATCTTATTTTCAAATATGATAAATTTATGATATATATATATATACTATTATATAATTCACTAACACAAAAATTAATACAAATTTTAATCAAAAACCATATGCTAAAACTTACAACTTGCACGACTGTGCGATTCACAACATTAGCTATTGTGTCGTAAATAATATTTTACACTTTTTTATGTACATAATAATTTATACACTACAATATATATCACCAAAATAACAAAATAATTTATATTTAATTAAAATTTATTACACCACCTTTCTTAAAATATGAAACCCCGCACGTACATGCGGGTCATGATCTAGTTAATATTGAAATCAAAGAAGTATGTAGGTTTTAGATACCCACCATATGAATTTTTTCATAATATAAGAGATGTGAATACTATTGCAATAAAATATTATTTTTATGGGTATTGCTTGCATATAATCAATCAAAATATAGTTTTTTTAAAACAGATGGTATACAATTTTGGCATATAAGAAGACGACAATCAAAAACAATAAAATTTTACAATTCTAATTTATATTTTTCTATATATGTTTATATTATTGATATTTATTAACTGTATTTATAAAATTTTACTCTTTGATATTTAAATATATTAAGAAAGTGTAATTATTCAAATCATAAAAGTATTACATAGAGGAATTATTTTCAAATTTTCGTTGCTAACATTGCTACCACTACTTATCACTTGTAACATTCCCTTCGTTTCTTACTAATAAAAATTTTCTACCTTGTTTTCACATGTTGAATTCATATATTTTTCATATAGTATTGTTGTAGACAAAAATTTAAAAATAAAATACTTTTTGGATTATCCACTTATTCATTTTCATTTTTATATTTTAAGGAAAACATTTTCAAAATATGAATTTCTTATTCTAATAAAATAATAAAGTCACGCAACGCGTGGATGAATTTCTTATTTCTGACAATAACACATTTTAAAATTTTAGATTTAGAATAAAATAATTTGAAAATATAGTATAACATTAAACTCACGCAATGCGTGTGTCAATTTCTAGTTATAATAGTTATGGGGTTCAACTGACTCTCTTCTCCTCAACAGGTTTCGCCACTTGCTATTTATTTTTTATTCTAATTTAATTTAAAAACCATCTAAAAAAAAACTATACATAAGTAAGATGTTTAAATAGAAAAATCTTTTAATGACAATCCTTACACTAAAGGCATTGATATTTGCTAGTAGTGAAAGAGAAGATTACATCGTTAAGGATAAAATATAATCCATATTCTCTTAAGAAAAAATCTTGAATTGTCAAAAATTTATACTAAACTGAAAAATAGTCTCAAATAAGTTTTTTTGGAACACTTTTCAGAGAAAACTGTATTTTAATAAATATTTTAGACTTGCTATTATACTTTTAAATATCCCATAATATTTTTATACTAAATATTTTAGCATATTAATATACATTTAACGTTGACGATTTAAAAATATATAGTCGACAATATGTGCTTTAAGATAGTTTGTACCCAACTAATCTAAACAGAATGTAATGAAGGAGAAAACTTTTGCAAGTAACTAGGTAACTAGGTGTTATATTTCATCCAACGAAAAAATATGTTATCTCTCGTTTTTGCTCTCTTTTTGTTACAAATAGTTTAAAACAATATAAGGAGAATACATAGCTTATTTTGTTACTCATTAGGGCTCGTTCATAGTAGTGACACTAGAAATGGTTAAACAGTGTAGTGTTGTTGAATGGTATCAATATCAAGCCCCTTGAGCTTCACTACAGATTCAACGTGACCCTTTAGAGTGTGAAGCTCTCTTAGCCTACAAAAAATAAACAATACCCTTGTTTAGTTTGGTTTGTTCATCCAATTTTATTTTGTAAGAAATTTGACAAAGAAGAATTTTTACCTAGCAACTTCGGCGCGCCTTTTGGCCTGCTCTGCTATTTCAGAGAGCTCGTTTTTATTATCATGGAACATTGCTTCCGGAGGTGGTAGACCATGGAGTGTACGTTGAGCTAGTGCCCATTGAGCCTCCCTCTCTCCTTTTCCATAATCTTTCTTTGTTGTGAACGCAGTCTGCAAAAGATTAAAGAGCTATGAAGCTCACAACTAACATGGATTTAAGGTAAATTTTCCGTAAAACTTTTCTTTCAAAGTTTGCTCACTTTCTGGTTGATCATGTTATCCCAAGCCTTGCCAGTGAGAGCGTAACGGATGATGAACTTTAGGATGTCAAGAGGAATATAGGTAATGATACTATATACCCATATGACTCCAGCCCATCCCCATCCACAACCTACGATTCTTGCGAATCCCCAGTTTGCATACACAGCAATCAATGTAGCCACCTTGTTTTGTTGCATAAAATGGACACATGTCTCAGATGCTAATGATAAAATGTATATGAAATGAATAGTAATATGGGACGAAGAGAATCTACTAACCAATTGTGCTATGACAAAAGCTATTAAGAGCAAAAACCCAGGTCGCTCAACGAATGACCAACTCCTTGATCTGGTTACAAAGATAAGTGCTTGACTTATGATGCTCACTTGAAGATACAAAGCTGCCATAAGCTCTTCTTCGTTTCCTTGTATGGACCTCACCCCAAATGTTTTCTGCAATTTAATATTAAAAATAAGTATAGTAACTGAATGTTGTTGATGTGATATTGTGTACTACTTACGCTGAAGAAGTTTGTGTCATGAGCTAGCCAGAAAAAGAGTACAGTCGTAAGAGCCATGTAGGTTCCTAGAACAACACCAGTGGCAAAAATCTCATTGAGCTTCCAAGAATCTGGCACTGGGGAAGGTTTCACCCTGTCCTTAGAGATAGTCATGATGGTTCCATCATTTAGGATTGCGATAATCAAGACCATGAAAGGTGCGAAATCAAATCTCCAGATCAAAGCAACAAGCATGAATCCCAAAACAATACGGATAGTAATGGAAACAGCGTAGATTGTGTAGTTCTTCATCCTCTGGAAGATAGCGCGACTTGTCAATACGGCACTCACTATCACGCTTAGTCCTGGTTCTGTTAGAACAATGTCTGAGGCGCTTCTCGCCGCATCGGTAGCATCTGCCACTGCAATTCCAATATCTGCTTTCTTTAAAGCTGGAGCATCGTTTACACCATCTCCAGTCATCCCACAAATGTGTTTCCTCTCTTGTAGCTTTTTTACGATCTCATACTTGTGCTCTGTGTAAACCAAATGAAAATAATGTCATTGAATAAACCAAGTAAGACTAATTTACTTGAATATTTTAACATTAACGATTTGAATATATTACCAGGGAAAACTCCAGCAAATCCATCAGCTTTCTCGATGAGCTCATCGATAGGGATGCCAACTAATGATTCATCCTTTGAATTGCCAAGGAGTGAAGTGGATGGGTACATGTTGGTTCCCATGCCAAGCCTACGACCAGTCTCAATACCAATGGCAAGTTGGTCACCGGTAATCATCTTAACATTGACACCAAGCTCAAGGGCACGCCTAATAGTTTCCGCACTGTCATGTCTTGGCGGGTCAAAGAGTGGCAACAGACCAACAAACTCCCATGGACTACCATCACTTTCCTTAGTCTTCTCAGGCACAGTCTGCATTTGAATGGAAAATGAATTTTCTCAACACCATATAACCAAATATGTTTATGTCATTATGTGGTGAGTCTAACTATGATATACCTGTTGAGCAACACCAAGAGAACGAAGCCCACGTTCGGCAAAACCATCAATAACTTCATGTGCTTTTCTTTTAGTCTCTCCTTGGAGATTGCAGAGTTCGATGATCTAGTAATAATAAAGTTACAGAAACAAGGTGGTATCAGATAAAAGATATCAGTTATTTTAAAGTAAAATCAAGGATATCAGTTCATTACCTGCTCAGGAGCTCCTTTGCTGCTCCGATACCAGTCTCCGCTTTCATCGATGTATGTGATGGCTGTACGTTTATCTACAGGGTTAAATGGCAAGAAATGCACCTCTGTGATTCCTGCTCTTGCCTATTTATGTCATCAGAAACAATTGAAACATAAGAATATATATATATATATATATATATATAGTAGTAGTAAACTAAATGATATATATAGTAGTAAACTAAATGAATCCAAATTTCACAAAATGAAGTATGTACCTCTTTTGGATCACCCAACATTCCAACGATGGAAGCATCAATGGCATCTTGGTTTTCAATCCTCGAAGCTCTTGCAGCCATCAATACAACTGAATCAGTATCCATGTTCTTTGGGAACACTTCAATCAAAGACTTGTCGACAGAGAGTTTGTTAAGGGTTAGAGTTCCAGTCTTATCACTGCATAGAACATCCATTCCAGCCATTTCTTCAATCGCAGTCATCCTCTTGGTGATGGCACCTTGTTGAGAGAGTCTATGTGACCCAATAGCCATTGTAACAGACAAAACTGTTGGCATGGCGATTGGGATTCCTCCAATCAAAAGTACCAATAGATTATCAATACCATCTCTGTATGTGCGGTGTTGGATAGGGTACATTATCAATATTTCAATCAACATTCCCAATCCAATTGAACATATACAGAAGTTACCAATTGATGTCAAGACCTGGAGGATTAAAAACCAACTATGAGAACTTAGACCTAGACTTAAAGTATCCAGATGTTGTTTGTTCATTTCAAAAAAATACCTTTTGGAAATGGCCAACATTGTTGGTACTGTCAACAAGATGAGCAGCCTTGCCAAAAAAGGTGTGAACACCCGTAGCAATCACAACAGCCTCAATCTCACCTTGCTTGCAGGTTGAGCCTGAGAATACTTCATCTCCGGGGTGTTTGGTGACTGGAAGGGATTCACCGGTAAGAGCAGATTGGTCAATTTTTAAAGGATCACCCTCTAGGAGACGAGCATCAGCAGGAACAATGTCACCCAATTTAATGCTTATCAAATCTCCCGGAACCAAGATTGAAGCCTCTTGCTCACCCCATTTACCATCTCTCAACACCTACATTCACACATAAATTATATAAATCTCTTTTTTATAAAATATATGACTAAATATGTATAACTAAATTTGCATACCTTAGTCTTGGGTGCAAGATTTGCCATGAGAGCAGCGGCGGCATTACCAGCATTGTTCTCCTCGATGAAGCTGATGGTGGAGTTGATGATAAGCAACACCATAATACCAATAAAATCTTGCCAATCCGGCGGCTTTCCTCCTCCGTTAGCTAAAACAATAGCCATGATTGCAGCAGACTCCATAACCCATGAGAGAGGATTCCACATGAACCCCAAGAATTTCAAAAACTTGTTCTCAGACTTCTCTTCAAGCTTGTTTGCCCCAAATATTTCAAGCCGTTTCTTCCCTTCATCGCTTGACAAACCTTCTTTTGAGCATTTCAGCTGCTCAAATACTTCTTCAACAGGGATCCGCTCCTAAACATAATCATTCAAACATTAGATATTTCCAGTAGTTCAAAATCTGGAGAAAAATGTTAAATTGTGTAAAACTCTTACAAGATCCACATTTTCTTTCTTGATTTCATCCCATGAGATATCAGTTGCCATTTTTCTTTCTTAAAAGAGAGATATGATCTTATAAATAAATAAATAAATAAAGACAGATATAAAAAGAAGATATATCCGATGGAGGAATCAACTTCTCCCTTCTCTCCTTGCTCTAAAGCCTTCTCTTAGCATGCAAGACGCTTTCAAGAGGAGGCCATAAGAGAGAGGGAGAGAGAAGAAGAAGCGTGTATTGCAAAAAACCTATGAGAAAAAAAAAATACAAAACAAAAACACACTCTAAACAACCATTCTTATATTACATTTAAAACCATCACCAGCGATCTAACTTTATTCTCGGAACATTTTTCTTTTCTTCCAGTAATCAGGTTTTGTGGCTCACCTAAGCTTTCGCTTAGTTCTTCCTGTCCTTTTTCCTACATTTCAGTTCTGCTTTCCAAAAATAGTGTATCTCAAATTTAGGCTTTTATTTCAATGTAAACTGTAGAATTTACTTTGAAGAGTCAATATGTCTAACACAACTCTTCCAATACAAAAGAAAGAATGTTGAAGTTAATTTAAGAAGTTAATGACATCAACTCTTATATAATACGATTGATATTGATTGTGTTGCTTAAGCTATTTTTTACAATCATAATATCTTAGTTTTACATAAAATCGTCAGACATAACAAAGGATTAAATGTTGTTAAGCACAAATAGTGTTGGCAATTAACTCAAAAATTGCTAAAAAAATATGTGGTTGATCCTTTAATTATTTTTTAACACTGCTAATTTTGGATCTTGAGTCTATAATTACTATGATGTCTTAACATAATAAACCAATGTTAATATAAAATTCGACTACGTCAAAGATCCATCAATTGAAAGAAAAGAAAGAAAAAAAGACATGAAAACTTGGTACTATATAGTGTTTTCATAAAAATAGCCAAAAGTTTATATAAGTTTCAAATTTTAAATATGCATAATTTTTGTTTTAATAGTCTTATAGGTGTTTCAAATACAACAATGGATGTCATTATTTATACTAAGTATGTAATCTAATATACATATTTATTTGACAATAAAACACTGTAAATTGGCATATATATGATCTATACATATATGCAAAATCTAGTGGCAAGAAGACTCTCTAACGTCAATGTTTCATTACAAGCATTGGATAAATTTACCACGCGGATTGTGATAATGAGCAAAGCGTGACGGTCTTTGAAGCAAAGAGGTGGCAGGTGACTAGTAATTCCAGAAAATCTGGTCTCTTCGCAACTTTTTCTTCACATAAACTCCAATAAGCTTTCTATACGTCCAGTTTTTCTCTGTACTGAACTCCAAAACAGCTTCTGAGCTAAGATGGAAATCCCCTTTCCCCAGTACTTCAAATGCAAGTGGATCAGTTAAGACAACAGGAGAATCGTCCAAGTTCATTTGGTTGTATACAAACTCCAAATTTCTTGCTAGTCGCTTATCCATGTATGCATCGACCACACATCCGAAAGTCACAAGATCCGGAACAATGTTCAAACGTCTCATATGTTCAAGAGTAAGATGTAGATCCCAGAAAAGAGCCATTCTAGAAAACGCAAGGGCGCGGATATTAAAGGTAGTAAGGTCAGGAGAGAAACCCGCATCAAGCATTTCAATAAACTCTCTCTGCAAGCTTTTCATCTTAAAGTCAGCTGCATATGACAGTAATACAGAATTCCATAACATATTCCCAAGATTTCTTCTACCGAGACCAACATCTGACAAAAACTCACGTAGCCGATAAAACTTCCTTTGTTTTAAGTATGCTAACAACACAGCTCTTATCTCTTCTTCCTCTATCACAATTCCAAACTTCTTAAGCCGGCCATAAGCCTGCTCTATCTTATCTAAAGTACCGAAAAAACTAAAGTATCTAACAATCGCATTAGCAGTAGCAGAATCTAACGACATTCCCTTTGAATCCATTTCCTCTATAACACCCTCCATCAATTCCAACTGACCATTCTTACCAAAACACGATATAGCAACTGAATACACAACCGGAAGCAGCTTCGAATGCCTTGCAGCAACATCCTTGGTGATTTTGGCAACTTCATCAAAACAACCAACCTGCTCATAAGCAGATATAAGCTTAGAGACGACAAAGACATCAGGCACGAAAGAACTGTTTAAAATCTCATCCCAAATCATACGTGCTCGAAGAACAAACCCATTTTCAGCAAAGCAAAGCATAAGAGCGCAAAGGGTCCTATAATTTGGTAACAAGTTAACTGATTTCGTTTGGATGAAAATCTCATGAGCAACATCAGGCAATCTTCTCTGGCTTAACGTTTGGACTAATGGAGCATAGTCTACAATTTGTATCTTTCGACTGAAATCTCTTGATAGCTTTGATTCTTTGATAAACTGTACAAAGTAGATACCCAAATTCACGATATGAAGTGAAGCAATGCAAAATGGAGCAAGTTTAGGTCGGTACCTTTCGAGCGATTGAGGGAGCAGACGAATCCGTGTAACAAGATAAGAGCTTGAGATGTTGGGGTTTCAAATATATAGGATGAGATAGATTTAGCGACAACATTGCACGACCCAATAGCCGGTGCGACACGGTGGTGACGGAGGAATCGAGCCGATTCCCGGCGAGGGGGGAGAGAGAGAGATTTGGGCTTAGGGGCTAATTGGACATTTGGATGTAAAAGGAGAAAGCAAAAAGATACGATGAAATATTTCAGAGAACGTTTGGGCCTTTATTGGGCTTTAGGGACAGCCAAGTTTATGTCAACAAATCCTTAATAATCCTTTATATGATTTTTGTATTTATGTAATCGAAACATTTTGTTTTTGTTTTTTTTTGCGAGAATCTATGGGTGGTTCTGTTTTGGCTGGTTATGAAGATTAAGGGAAAACGGGTTGTAAGAACTTTGTTACATTAGTGATTAGTGTATATACACAAAAATTTTTAGGTTGTGTGTAAACTATATAAACTTAACTAAAATATTAATTTTTTACACGAACAATAATCCAACCAAAACTATCAAATCTCTAAAATATTATTATATTAAAAGAAGCTGACTATGATCCTATAGGGTTGACAAACATGAAACACATTAGAGAAATTGTCAAAATTTAAAGTTTAACTAAGATTTGAACTTGTGATCTTTTGAAAGAATCTATAATCACTACCTCTTGAGCCATATCGCTCAATTTAACTCCTCAATCTTCATTAAAGTTAAGAAAAGTTTTGATGAAGATGACGAAGAGATGGAAGATGCCGAGGAAGAAGGAGAAGGAGAAAGATAATAGGGAAGTAAAGAGGAAAGAAATTTGGCTTATATATATTTGTATGTTTGCATTAGTTCTTTCATGTGGGATTCTAGTCAGTTTCTTTTTATCGGAATAGTAACAATTTTAGAGATACGATGGTTTAAGCCAAATTTATTTTATTCATGTAAAAAAATTTAAATTATAAAAATATTCATGTAGTTATAGACACTACGCAAAATTATATATATGCTAAAGCAACTAAATTTGTGGAAAAATCAACTGTTTTTCTTAAAATTAGCATAGAAATTCTGTTACTTTTAACTTTTAAGCAGTCCGTCATCTTTCGAAGATGTTTCGATCATTGATAGCTGGTAGTAGACATCTTTGTTGTGTTCTACCAAAGGATTTTTCTTGTTCAGTACTTTGGTATATATGATTCTATTTTGTCGAGTTATTTGGTAGTCTTGTATATTGTATCAGTCGTCTGTATTTCTTTACAAAGTTTTACATTCTAGAGAAATTTTGTCTTCTTCCCGATTTGAAATTTTCTCCAAATATTTCTCTATCGTATTATAAAATTCAGATGAAAAAAACCGCACTTTCTTCTGTTTGTTGTATTTGGTTTGTTTCTATATCAAATCATTAGGAGGAGACTAATCACTTTTCTTTTTAAAAAAAGTGTGAAGCACGCTAATGGTGGAAATTCTTCTAATTTAACCCCACTTATTATTCTCTCTCTCAACAATTGGCCCTATAAATATATTATCGATATCCCAAGTCATAAAATGGTATCAATTGACAATTTCTTTGAATACTTGAAATTCTTAAATTGATCATTTCTTGAAAAGTACAAATAGTCAATACATTAAAAGAAACTAAATTAGTATTTTTTCCAAATTTTTAATCTAGAGGATTGTATTAAGTATGTATCTTTTTTTTTTAAAATAATGAAAGTCCAAATTCGTGAAAACTGTGCGGGGCTGTTTTTCTCAGTGAGAAAGTTTGCTTTTTCTGAACGACTCAATTTTATGGGTCTTGGGATTGGAGTTCTGTAAATTTATTTCCAATTTTGAAGTATAGAAGTACAATCAGTAGTATTATTCAAGGTTATTGACTAGGAAAAAGGTTTGTATACTAGACAATTATTATTATTATTTTCATTTAGTCATGTCAACTTGTCAAGAAAGCATGTGATACGCTGTGAGAGACGACTGAGAGTTACCCAAAAGATAAGTTGTTCCAACGTGGACATTGTGTTACTAATATTTTAAAGTGCATTTGATTGATAGTTACAAATTGTAGAATCCAAACTGGCAAAAAAAAAAAAAAAAGTGCTAGTAAACGTTTTTTCTTATATGATTTAAACATCAAATTTGATATTATATAGAAAATATGTCATCGGATATCCCATGACATTTTAAAACAAACACGTAAAACCTAATAATGTTTTAAAGAAAAATTGAAGTAAGAGCATCTCCAACGGGTGGAAAAGTAAGAGTTTCTCATAAACAAAAAATAATAATATTTTACTTTAACAAATATATTTTAATTTTTTAATACAGATAAACCACTAATAAAATTACACGTGTCATCTTCGTTTCTGATACCGCCTCTTAAATAAGAGTTTTTAGAGCTTTTCTTTCATCTCTCTCATAACGTTTTATTATTTTATTTTTTTTAATTGTGAGAGCTTCTTTAGGAGGCGCACGTTGGAGGTGCTCTAACATAACTATGGCTCATTTTTGAATTTTGTGAAATTACCGGGCAAAGAGCTATTCTCTCTTTAATTTCTATTAAAAAAAGTTGAACTTTATCAAGAAAATATAATCCTTCTATTCTAGAGATTTTGTCGTTACAATTTTCTTAATTAAAACTTGAGATCAGTTTGTGACATCAGTACATATTATATATAGATTCTCGAAATCGGAAGCTGTTTCGTTTTCATGCATGACGATACCCGCAAATGGGAAGTTATATGTCACTCAAAAATTTTCATAATACTAATTCCAGTCTCCACACAAATTTGTTGCGATTAGTAATTGCATGACGTATATGAACGGAAATTTATTTTGTTTTCTTAACAAACACATAACTATGCGTCTATGCCACTATTTCCAATTTTCCATAACCATTAAATGTCTGATTAGCCGACAAAACCATCAAACGGATTCGACCATCTTAAAGTAATCACCTACAAAAGATTTGCGGTAGGAAGAAGCATATGACGTCAACTAAAATGGCTTTGTTAGTGTAATAATATTATTTTGGTATTAAAAATTCGCCAAGTCAAACATGAACTGCTCGAAGTCGCATATAAAGGTTCAAGAAGCCAAATGAAAATGGGCGACGAGAGAAAGCATTTAGCAAAAGCAAAAATATGTCAAAGGGTTCTTCTAAGAGATTTTGCTTGTTAGCGTTTCCATTAGTTCTTCTCCTTCTTATTCTCTTCCTAGTCTTTTCTTTTTTCCCTAATAATGTATCTCCACCTCAACAGTTCTTTTCTTCACTTACTATGTCATCTCTTCTTGATCACACAAATGCATTACAATCCTCATCTTCCTCGTTATACTCTCCTCCGAATACCATAAAGGTAAGTAGATATTCATATGTGTAGATTTCCTCTTTAGTTATACTATTGATCTTTTCATATATTAACTACATGCTTTATGGTGAAAAATCATCTGAAATATAGACATTTATCATTACTCAAATCAATACATGAATTTCGAAGATTCATACATGTGTTATATTATTCAAATTAGACATATGCTATATGCATGCCTATATTAGTACTAGATGTATATGTATATAGTAATGAGTTTAAATACAACTTTTAAACGTACATAATCTTTTTTCTTTTGGTCAACTTAACATGTACATGCATGCATATTCTATAATTCTATGCATAGGTCGTAGTTTTGTAAACATGAAGTAAAGGTTACGATTCTAATTTAAATAGATAGTAACAAAATTAAATGAAATGTCGGCAGAGAAGGAGCAATCTTGAGAAAAGAGAAGAAGAGTTGAGGAAAGCAAGGGCTGCAATTAGAAGAGCCGTCAGGTTTAAGAATTACACGTCCAACGAAGAAGTTACTTATATCCCCACAGGCCAGATCTACAGAAACTCATTTGCCTTTCATCAGTTAAGTTTACTTTTACTTCTTCCTTCTTAAATTAATTATTATTTGGATCCAATAAATCGAACGTAACGGATCAAAAATAAAATGCCATCATAGGATCAAAAACGCATGTATAGTGAGGAAGAGTGATAGAGAAATTTAAATACATATACTATAAACAAATAAAACTATATGTTGATTTGCAGACGTTAATATATGAAAATTAATTTTGTTAATGGAACTGAAATATGTTAGGAAAAAAATGGTTACCATCGCATTAAAGTTGACAAATGTTACGAAAGTTCATGTGTTTGTCAACTTTGAAAATTGTATTAAACGAGCAAACATCTGGATTTACAAAATACAATTGATATGCTTAATAGATATTCAAAATTATATTGATTTTTATATTTTGTAATTTTATTTGAAACTACAAATACAATTTCATAATAATTAAATATTCATTATAACAATTATATAGATTAGCAATTGGAAAAAATATATTGAATATATAACGTATTGATCATTTCGAAATTAGAAATGACCAAATCTGATACATATTTACGGGTAGTTCTAAAATAGAACATAATTTATGTTTAGTTGTTTCAAAAATATCATAAAAATCCTGAAATTTCAAAAATACCATGAATTTATGGTTTATGATGGGTTCAAAAATTTTTAGAAAGTCATTATAAAATGATTCATTATCTCTTACTAAACTATTATAAACCCTTTGTAAACATAATTTTGTGGTATTTTATAACTTTTCCAAAATATTTGTATTTTGTAGAAAAAAAGTTTTATTTTGTGTGGTATTTCTTTCTTTTTCATTCTAAATTTTCCTCCAATTCATTTCTTTTTCATTCTAAGATCCTCTATGCATGAACCAAAATTAACATATCATAAAAGATTGCCTAACTTGAGGGTATTTGACCAAACTTTCCACTGATTTAAAGTCTGAGTGCATGTCAGTCTAACGCTGTGTTACGGACGTCCCACAGACTTATTAATGCCAATATACCAAATTTATTTGAACTTTCAACTCCTCCAGTATTTATTTTTCCGTAATTTTTCTTTTTAAGTCAATAACATAGTAAAAAATTCTTTGGTATATATATATATATATATATATTTTCCTAATTTTGATATTTCGAGAACGAGTATTGAAAATTTAAAATTCTTATAATTTCGGTCAACTGAGATAAATTGACATTTTGATTCTCATGCTAACCGGCTCTGATGCTTATAATCTAATTTAGGTGCATTAAATCTCACACTTATATTAAATTGAAGATTGGATTTTTAAAAATGCTTCATATAAGTATTCATATTTGATTAAAAAATCTGCATATAACTTAGAATATTATCTTCTGTCGAAAACATTTCTTTGGTAAATTCTTATTTTTGTTGATGCTAACTAAAAAAATGATATGTTTAACAAAAATAATACAGGAGTCACCTAGAAATGATGAAAAGATTTAAAGTGTGGTCGTACAAAGAAGGAGAGCAGCCACTGGTTCACGATGGACCGGTAAATGATATCTACGGAATCGAGGGACAGTTCATTGACGAGCTTAGTAACGTGATGGGCGGACCAAGTGGCCGGTTTAGGGCTAGCCGGCCGGAAGAAGCTCATGCCTTCTTCTTACCGTTCTCCGTTGCCAACATTGTCCACTACGTCTACCAACCCATTACCTCGCCGGCTGATTTCAACCGGGCCCGCCTCCACCGGATTTTTAACGATTATGTAGACCTCGTTGCTCGCAAGCACCCTTTTTGGAACCAAAGCAATGGTGCTGACCATTTCATGGTCTCTTGCCACGATTGGGTAACGTACACACAACTTCTATAGATCATTTTAAGATATCATTCGGTTAGGTTCGGTTTGGATATTCATTCGGTTAGGTTCGGTTTGGATGTCCCTTCGGTTCGGTTCTAGGTTTTAACGGGTTCTTTCCGGTATGGATTGGTTCGACCAAACTACCGACTAATGTTTTCTACTTCACGTGATTTGATTAGGCTCCCGATGTGGCGGATAGTAAACCAGAGTTTTTCAAGGACTTCATGAGAGGACTATGCAACGCCAACAAAACAGAAGGTTTTAGACCAAACATCGATTTCTCTATACCGGAGATTAACATTCCTAAAAGGAAGCTAAAGCCACCGTTCATGGGCCAAACCCCTGAGAACAGGACGATCTTGGCTTTCTTTGCAGGAAGAGCTCACGGATACATAAGGGAAGTCTTGTTCACTCACTGGAAGGGCAAGGATAAAGACGTTCAAGTGTATGACCACCTCACAGAGGGACAAAACTATCATGAATTGATTGGTCATAGCAAGTTTTGTCTTTGTCCTAGTGGCTACGAGGTGGCTAGTCCTAGAGAGGTCGAAGCCATCTACTCAGGCTGCGTCCCGGTTGTGATATCTGACAACTACTCGCTTCCGTTCAAGGACGTGCTTGATTGGAGCAAGTTCTCAGTAGAGATCCCGGTCGACAAAATCCCTGATATTAAGAAGATTTTGCAAGAGATTCCGCATGACAAGTATAGAAGGATGTATCAAAATGTTATGAAAGTTAGAAGGCATTTTGTTGTGAACCGCCCGGCTCAACCGTTTGATGTGATCCACATGATACTTCACTCCGTTTGGTTAAGGAGGCTAAACATTAGGTTGCCTTCTTGATAGTAAATTACTATATTTAATGGTTTTAGCTACAACAAAAAAAAATAGTCATTGCATTACAATACCTTTTGTTCTTATATTTCTTCCAAGAGTTATTTCAAAAATTCTCATTGAACTAAAAACAGTTGTCTAGAGTATTAATTACTCATATACAGTACGTTGTAAAAAATTGTTAGAATAAAGAATTTCAGTTTTGGAATTGAAAGATAGGATTCATCGAGGCTTATAGTTCAGTTGAATATGTGCAATAAAGTTCATCTAGGAAGGAGCATTTTAAAATGTGCAGTAGATATCTTAAAGAGTCAAATTCCTAATTGCAAATCACACGGTGGGTTTAAAGACTAACCACAAAAGACGACATATCAACTTCTAGAAAACAACAACAATACAACATTTAGAGATAATGAAGCAAAGTCTCACCTATGCTTCAGATTTGATGATAGCACTTGCCATTTGCTCAGCTGCAGAAGAAGAAGCATTCTCCAGAAGCCATTCCCTCGCACAAATCAGAGCCTCCACTGTCTCGGGCCTCAGTGACGTCTTATACTCATCCATCTCCCTTGGCTCCATGTCAAAGACATAGTCAAAGGCTGCAGCTGAAACCGGGATCGAGAGGATGTCTCTAGCCATCTTTGACAATGTCGGGTACTTGAGTTTGTTCTGTTTCCACCAGTCAAGAACATCAAACTCCTGAACCCTGGGAAGCAGCGTTTCATCAAGGTACTGGTCAAGCTCTGATTTCAGATTCTGCCCCGTTGTCTCCATTATGTACGTATCAAAATCTGACAGTCCATCTGCTTTCCCACCTTCAGATGTCGGTTTAAGGGGCGACGGGAGCGCCATGTATTCGCTGAAGAGCTCGTGGATCCCATCATCCACGGTCTTGATGTTCTTCCCTGCATCTTCTCCAAATATCTTGGAGAAACTGAACTCGACAAGCTTCATCTTGAACCGAGGATCCATCACCACCGCCATTGCCAAAACCAAGCTACAGTCTCTCCAGTACTTGTCAACCTTCTCTTTCATGGTTTTAGCAATACCTGCGACATAAGGATCCTCTCCAGCTATTGCCCGAGACAGATCTGACTGTGTCTTCCACACTTCATGGAAGAAGGTAACAGCAGATGGGTTTCCAGTAGATTGAAGAGTGGAGGCTGCTTCGAAAAGAGGCTTCAGGAATGTGCAAAGTGCCTCCACATGCCTCCAATCCTCTGCTGAAGGAGGTTTCTTGTAGTCAGGATCAGCAGTGTCTAAGCACGAGAACACTTCCTTTAATTCTGAAGCAGCCACAAGCATCTTATATGTTGTGTTCCATTGCGTCTGATCATCAAGAGAAAGTACCTTCTCGCTTGGAACTTGAAGCTGTTCCTTGAGCTCAATAAACCTCTCCTCATGGGACTCTGAGGTTTTCACGTGCTTCACACTGTCCCGGATGTTCTTGATCACATCTTTCCCTTTCTCCAGGACATCTTTAGCGAGGCTACTAAATGTTCGGGCAACACAGTTCCCTATTACTAACTGACCATCCAGAATTCCAGGGTTCTTGATGCAGAGTTGAGGTCTGATGTTTTCAACCGCAGAGGGACTCGCCGGATGGTTGAAGGTGACGGAAAACAACTTTCCCTCAAGACCCCATTCAGAAACACAATTAGCAACCGCAAGACTCAAGGCTTCGTCAGCTTCTGGATACGATTCCATCATAACATTGAGAAGCTTCTTTTGTATCTTCCAATCGCTGTCAATGAAGTGAGCAGTTATAAACACATACCCAAGAGTTAGCTTGGACGTCCAGAAGTCCAGCGTTAGACAGAAGCGTCCAGGAATCCCTTCTAAAGACTTCATGACATTCTGCTTTTCTGCAAGGTAAGTCGCCACACAGTCTCCTTGAACATTGTTAAAGCTCATAGCATCAAAGTGAGGCTGAATACTCTGCACGAACGAGATGAACCCTGGATGCTGAACCATGTGAAGAGGGTAGTCATGCATAATGATCATCTTAGCTATCTCTTGACGACACTTGTCCTGATTAAACGCAACATAAGGACTAGGGGTCTGGGTTCGGTAACGCCTTCTCGGGGTGTCACTCTTGGGAGTGTAAGGAGTAGTCATGAGCTGGTTGTTGTCATTGTCTTGTGTATGGATAAGTGCAGGACATGTCCCCTTAGCAATGTGACGCTTAAGATGGCTAGTACCAGCCACTTTGTTACCGTTGCTATAAGCAAAACTCTGGTTACATCCTTTGCAAAAAGCCCTTCTGCAATTCGGTTCCACCGCCTCGATTGTGAAATGTTCCCACACCATCGACTTCTTCTTGCGTCGCTTGATTGGTTGTGTTTCTGGTGACCTCGTTTCAGTATCATTGTACACCTCCAAAGCTGTTTCCATCTTCTTGCTACATACATACAAAGCAAAACAAGAATCAGTATGTGATGGTTACCCAAAAAGCCCATAAGATAAATAATAATAGCGATTATGAAACTTCCGCATAATAATTGATGGGACTAAAAAAAGTCGAAAACAATCACATGGACTCGAGTACTATTAGTTTAATCATTGGGCCTATTCGAAAAGGCCATGACCCACGGTAAATAATAAGAGTGGTCTAGGGGCAAATACGGTATTTCACAGATTGAGTAGATCCAACAACTAAGAAAAAGAAGAAAGAGAAAAAACAGATCTGGAGTTTTTAAAGGTCCTAAGAGTCGATCAAACATGGGCTGCAAATCAAAAACTAGAGCCCAGATTACAAAGTTTCAACACAACGAACCTGATTCAAAACAAAACACAGAATTCTTTAAAACAAAAAGATCGGCCTTTTTCTTTAAATCACACACACACACAAACAACAATTCAAGTTTTTTCAAAACTGCTTTGCCTCCATGAGTCGAACCAAAAATTTTGAACTTGGCTCCTAAAAGACCTGAAGAACTTTCTCTACCCAGTAAAATTGGCGAAAGAGTTGAATTATTTCAGAATTAGCAGATCTAAGCTGATAATTTCGTATAACAGATCCACGCTAACAAT
Source organism: Arabidopsis suecica (assembly GCA_019202805.1). Lineage (NCBI taxonomy): Eukaryota > Viridiplantae > Streptophyta > Magnoliopsida > Brassicales > Brassicaceae > Arabidopsis > Arabidopsis suecica. The sequence continues at coordinate 6,035,967 of CM032909.1, read as the reverse complement.
TTCACAAAGTAAAGGAACCAAACGTATTTTCTCAGCGCAGATCAGAAGCTGACAATTTCACAAACAATCGAGGCAAAACTCAAAAATCCCCAATTAGATCCAATAAAAAAGGCGAAATTAAATCGTGAGTTAGGGTTTCGAGAACAATACCTGCGAGGGAGAAATTGAAGCTCTACGTCGTGAACTAGAGAAGGCGGACGGAAAATCTCCGGTCCGACACGGTGGTGACGGAGGGAATCTAGCCGATCTCCGGCGAGGAGAGAGAGAGAGAGAAAGAGAAAGAGAGAGATTTGGGCTTGAGAGGCTAATTGGACCTTAGGATGAAAAAGCAGAGAAGGTAAAGAGATAAGTTTGTTATTATCTTTTATCGAATAAGGATGCGTCTAAATAAGGGTTTTAGGTCGAAATATTAGAGAGAATGATTGGGCCTTTTATTGGGCTTTTAAGGGCGGCCCAGTTTTTGTATACAAAAACAAAACCCATTCGCTTGATGATGATGGCGCACGACCACACGCGTCCTCTTTACACGTGTCCATGTGATATACATTTTGATTACGTTGATGTTTGGATTTTGACATATTTTACCAAAAACAATTTTCAACTGATCATGGGCCGATTGGTAATTTGGTAAGTACTATAACAGTAGCGAACTTTTTAAAATTTTTATTTTTAATAATTTAAAACTTTCAGATCTATTAATTATTTGTACAAGTGTTTCTTTTAAATTTTGTAGACCTATAACTAAGACTTTATATTTTTGAAATCTCGATAATACATATGTTGCCTAATTAAAGTTTCAGTTTAAAAAAACTTTTCTCTTTCTTAACTCTCTCCAAATTTTTAGAGAGAGAAAAAGCCAGTTTCTTATTTTTGTCTTCCGATTACTAATCGGACAAGTTTTTTTTTTTTTTTTTTTTTCCGATCTTATGTTGTTTTTCATCTCCGGCTTAGCCGGTGTTTTGGTCGGATTGAAGTTTTCCAAACTTATCTTTGTATAAGATCTGGATTTTGTTTGTTCTCTCTTTCTACATGATTTCAAATTTAAATCACGTTTGCTATTTGAAAGATTATGTTTGCTTTACTGTCAGCTTGGCTCTTTTCTTCTAAAGAAGTAATATCTTCGTCAACTTACTTCACCTTCTGGTATGAAGCGGACCTTTGGAGGTCTTTAAGGTGGAGCTTTCTTTGAGGAGTTTTGGAGTTGAGTTATAAAGATTCATTTGAGTTTATGGCTGGAAATTTTAAAACGGTAGCAGCAAAATCTTGCAGATCGGCAGCGGTGGAGCCTGTAGAAAGAGTCAGCGATGATGGATCTGAAGTCCGGCGACGGCGCAGCGCTAGATCCAAGATGTGGCCGGTGACGATCGTGGCAAACCTCCTCCTTCTCACGTTTGGACACGTGTCCACACGTGGCACTTTCACTCTTATCCTTATCATTAAAACTAGATAAAAGCCCGCGCTACGCGGCGGGATATATTTTTACAATTTTGTTTCAATAGAAGTATAATTAAAAAAATTTAAAAGACTCTTAATTTTGATATCTTACATTTGCTTATATTTTAGTAAATTTTATTTGATTATTTTAATTATGTATGTATACATTAATAAACATGTTATATATTATTTTTACAAAATAAATGTACCGTATAACATATGTTATATATTAATGTTTACAAGATAAATTGATATAAACTCACACATAATTTGTTTGTTGATATAAATTCACACATAATAGTTCTAATTCATATTATTTGTTAGTGACAAACTAAATTTGTTTTCTTATGAACTTCAATCTAAAGATTTTAAAAAAAAATCCAAAGATAACTTCTATTTTTTTTAAAAAAAATTTCACTCATCAATTTAAATTCTAGTGCTAAATAATATTGATGAATTTAATAATAAAATTATTTATTTCTAGTTTTGTAGTTCTATATTTCACTCCATTTAAGTATGAGTGCTAGGTTTCATTCTAATGATTTTATTCTAACTAAATTTAATTTTCAAAAAAACACTTAAACCTCCAATTTTAAATAAAATAATCATTATAATGATCTTTATATAATTATCTAATGGATCAGAAAAAAGCTAAATATAATGATACATATATTAATAATGAATTGCAAAATTTTATTTGAGATAATAAAGAGGTAAGAAAAAATTAATTGATATATTTACTACAATAATTTGTTTATTAAATATTGCATAATTAAAAAACAATTACATTAATATGTTAGAAAATAATCACACATCTAAAGTAAAAAAATGGAGATAGATCTTCTTAATATTATTTTCCTTGTTGTGCGAATGATTAGAATTGATATTCTTAATTCTCCATACCAATAAACCTGAAAGTTTTGTTATAATCATCAAAACTTTTATTTTTCTTCTGAAAATTAAAGAAGAAATATTATAATCTAGTATGGTGTCGAAAATAAAACAAAACAACAGTGTTAGATATATGGTACACTTTCTAAAATAAATTTAGAATCAAATTTTTTCAATGATGTTTTCTTTGATATTAACCCATATAGCAACATAAAAAATAGATACATGGATATGGTAGAAAAAGATGAGAAAATGACTACTTATAAGATTATAATCTAAAATAGACAATGGATATTAATCTTTAAAAAATCGAAAAATAATATAAGATATATATCATATAGTCTCTAAAACTAAAATTTAGAACTACGCTTTTACAATGATATTAAATTTGATTTTGTTAAACGCATACAACAACAACCAACCAACCAAACCAACCAAAAAAAAAAAAACCTAACAAAAAAAAATGAAGATTTGAGACATAGTGGAAGAGGATGAGAGAATGAGTGAGTGAGTGAATGAGAGAATGAGAAAATGATTATTTATAGGATGAGAAGTGATGGGAGTTAACAATTAAAAAAATAAATTATGCGAGTTACAATTTAAAAAAATAAATTATGGGAGTTACAATTTAAAAAATAAATTTAATTTATTGTGTGTTGAATAAAATTGAGTGAAGAAATATAGTTAATGCATAGTAATTATGATTTCAGTTTTATATTAAAGTGTGAGTTAAATATATATGATTCGCGTCTTTTTGTCTAAGGGAGTGAAACCTTACTTTTATATAGTCGAGATCTCTCCCTACATTCCTTGAATATAAGAATCCAAAGATTCCGCAACTCCACTCTCTGCTGCTTTGATCATCAATCCATCGGCTTCCGTATAGCTTCCAAGATATTCATCAATCATGTCAAAGATCTTCGCCATTTTTCCTCTCGCTTTTTCTCTTCTCTTCCTTGTTTAACTGATTGTTCAAGCCATCGATGTCCATTACTGTGGTACGTGTTTCAGCCTCCGTTTATCCTCGTGATGGCTTTGAATTCGAATTGAGTTCTAAAGTTCGATGCTTTTCGCTTTTGACCCATATTTGTTCTAACTTACTTATTGGTCCACTTGGCAATATGATTTAGAAAAAAAATTATTTTCAATTAAACCACAAATAAATAACATATTTAATAATATATTTTTAACTCACACTTTAATAACTCACACTTCTCATCCTATAAATAATCATTTTCTCATTCTCTCATTCACTCACTCACTCATTCTCTCATCCTCTTCCACTATATCTCAAATATTAATTTTGTTTTGTTTTATTTTAGTTTTTTTTTTATTGGTTGTTGTTGTTGTTGTTGTATGCGTTTAAGAAAATCAAATTTAATATCATTGTAAAAGCGTAGTTCTAAATTTTAGTTTCAGAGACTATATGATATATATCTTACATTATTTTTTGAATTTTAAAGATTAATATTCATTGTCTATTTTATATTATCATCTTATAAGTAGTAATTTTCTCATCTTTTTCCACTATATCCATCTTTCTATTTTTTATGTTGCTATGTGGGTTAATATCAAAGAAAACATCATTGTAAAAATTTGATTCTAAATTTATTTTAGAAAGTGTGCCATATATCTAACACTGTTGTTTTGTTTTAATTTCGACACCATACTAGATTATAATATTTCTACTTTAATTTCAGAAGAAAAATAAATTTTTTGATGATTATAACAAAACTTTCAGGTTTATTGGTATGGAGAATTAAGAATATCAATTCTAATCATTCGCATAACAAGGAAAATAATGTTAAGAAGATCTATCTCCATTTTCCACTTTAGATGTTTGATTATTTTCTTTGTTCATATAAAATCGCACATAAATTATTTAATAATTAAAATTTAAATCAATTTGCAAGTGATAAACTAAATCTGTAATCTAGAAAATCATATGAACTACAATTTAAAGCTTTAAAAAAAAATCTTCAAAGATACTTCTATTTTTTTGTTTTCAATTAATATTCTAGAGCTATGTTTCATTATAATGATTTCAACTTTGTAGGATTTACATAGCTAGGTTGTATTATCTATCTTTTTAATTAAATTTTATTTTTCTAGAAAACAATTTGAAACCAAAAATCTTGAATAAAACACCTTATATGATTATCTCTTGGATCACAAAAATTAAATGTAATGATGAGTATACTAAATATGTTACAAAAATATATATTTAAGATATGAAAGAAGTAATTTTTAGAAAGAAAAAAATTAAAACCAAAAACTTTTAATAAATTAGACATTATAATGATCTTTATATAATTATGTAATGGATAAAAGAAATGTAGGGATGAATATATTAAAAATGTTACATATAATCATTTGAGATAATAAAAAAAGATGTAAGGAAAATCGACTTAAATATATTATATTAATTTATTTCATTATAAAGATATATGATATGTGAAAAAATAATCAAACATCAAAAGTAGAGAATGAAGATGGATCTCTTCAACTTGATTTCCTTGTTATGCGATATTGCGATGGATGGAATTGATATTTCTGAATCTTCATCGACACATCTAAAAATATTGTTATAATCATCAAGATCTTCATTATACATATATAATGATGGATAATTCATATATAATGCGATATTGTTATAAACTTATAATCAACTATGATATGAAAATTACAAAAAGAAATAAAATTTAGAGTTAAAACTCTTACAATGATGTCTCAATTGATTTTTCAACCCATGCAACAACATACAAAACAAAGAATTTAAGATTTTAATTTAGATATGGTGGAAGAGAATGATAGAATAAGTATTTATAGGATGAGAAATGATGGAAGTTATATTTATAAAAATAATTAATTATGGGAGTTACAATTACAATAATTGTGTGATTGAATGACATTGAGTGGATGAAAAAAAATTAATACATAATATTTATGATTTCATTTATAACTTGGTATTGAAGTGTGGATTTATATATGATTAAATGTGTTGTATATGTGGTTTTATTGCAAATAAATATTTTGTTTTGTTTTTATTTTTGGGAAATGAATTGCCAAGTGGACCAACAAAGAGAGAGTGAAACCTTACTTTTCTATATATGATTGGGTTAGGTTAAGATAAGTGGGCTTAAGTTTCAAATGAAGTTGTAAATGTTGGGGGGGAATTGGGTTTCTGTTTCATCTCATGTAATACCCATTTGGGTTTTCATATTAATAAATATGAAATGGCCGACCAAAAAAAAAAAAAAAAAAAATTCAGTTTTTGTTTTTCTATTTTTTTACGTTTTCGGCTTACCTAGTGAATTTTCTATCATTATCCCAACTCTAAATTTGTTAGAAAAGCTTTTATACCATTACTTTAAAATTAGATAAAAGGATGATTGACTTTAGAAATTGTTATCAAATATGGGTTATATCAAACATGAATCTATATAGTATATACTTTTAAATGGATCATACCATTAGAACAACTCGTTGCGAGTTAGAGACACTTAGTAGAACATAATGTGCAGCAACGACGTGTCCGAGTTCAGAACAATGCTTTGGAACCATTAATGATGAACAAGGTTACTCAATTATAGTAAAGTACGAGTACAAAAAGTTATAAAAATATTGTAATCTTTCATGAAATTACCAGAGAAAACGTATCATTCTTTCAAGAACTTTCTCCATATGTAAATTCTTGAGGCACAAAAACAACCCAAATCCTCCTTTTCTTCGATTCCAAGAAACGCCCAAGTATTTTATAAGAGTATTCCAGAATCTAACCGTTTAGAACATATATGATAACCTTTTAATGGTTTAAGTGATCAATAAACTCGGTTTCTTCTTGGGGAATTTAAGTTCTGCAAAAGAAGAAGAAAATATCATCAAAAAATGAAGAGAAAATTGGAAATAAATGATAAATAATAAAACTTTTGTCCATATATGCATTCTATGTTCATGGTTGGTCATATATGCTTTAATATTGGTCATATACGCTTTAATATAATTAAAATCCCATTATATCCTCAGTTTTTTCAAAATCATGCTAAACTATATAAACTTTTCAAAATCAATTTGATTTCTTTCTAAAAAAATTTTGGAGAAAATATAGGAAAAGAGCAAAATTTATTTACTTTCCATTTTTTGTTATGCCGTAGATAATTCATGTTCTACTTTTTAGTTTTCTGAAACCATCATCCTCACGTCTTCGAGAGTTGTTGTATATTGCAAGGTGAGTAATTTCACACCATTTTTTCTTCATCAACAATAAATTTGCACTCCTTATTATCTAACGATCTCCATACAAAACTCGTGATATGCAACATATTTGTTTGTCCCACACTCGTGAAATTTAAACTCTAGGACATAAATATTGTGAATAAGGAGAAGAAAAAAGAAAGAAGGAAGAAGGAAGAAGAAGAAGAGATGAAGGACAAAGGGACAAGAAGAAATAAGGAAAAAAAAAAAAAAGAGACATGAAAATAGGTGAAAAAATGAAGCATAATCTATTCAACTAGGTATAAAGAATTTTAAACTAATTAGAATATAATTTCTGAAATTTGCAGACATAATATTAACCTCTATATTCGATTTTCTTATTTTACGATTTATTTTTCTTTTTTAAAAAGAAATTCTAAATTAAATAGAATTTGTTTTCTATTTTTTGTAGAATATATAGGAAAACATAAAAATATTTTATTCATCTAAAACGGCAACAAAAACTATATATTGTTGTCGTTATGAGTATCCTCATGTCTTCTTCATCATTTGCCTATGAATTGTTCTGAATTTTCTTTACAAAGTTGGCTAAATCAATCACAAAAAGTAAATTAGGAATAGTTGACATTTAATTATAGAATGCATAGATGGACAATAGTTTTACTATTTATGAAATTTACAAATTTAAAACTATGATCTAATGAGATGCTTCCGGTTATTATTTATATTGAAAAATCTAGGGTTAATCGAATATTCTGGTTTTGTTAATATTCTTTTCTTTTTGTTGTCAAATAAGAAGATTAAAAAAATAAGACTAAAAATATAAGTAATATCTTTTACCTATATTGTTTTTAAAATGTTGACATTTTTCTTCTTTACATATATTTTTTTTCTTTTCATAAATATTTAATATAAAGTATAAGAATTTAAAAATGTTAATTTACGTAATGGTTAAAAAAGGTAAATTAGTAAAGTTGCTAATCGCGATTAGTTACTTTAAATCCCACATGGACGGCCTCAAAAGCTTATAGCTTTTACTTTTATATAGTTTTTTTTGTTAATCTTCTTTTCTTTTTGTTGGAAAATAAGAAGATGAACAAAACAAGAATAAGAATATAAGTAATATATTCCATATATTGTTTTCAAAAAAGTTTCATTTTCCTTATTACATATAATGTATATTGTTATTTTTCCTTTTCATAAATATTTAATACAGAAAGTATTAGAATTTAAAAATGTTAATTAACGTAATGGTTAAAAAATATTAATTAATGAGAAGGCAAACTGCGATTGGTCGTTTAAAATTGTATGTGGACGGCCTAAGAAGCTTATAGCCTCGACTTTTATATAGTATAGATGTTTTAAAAATTGTACTATACTACAAATTCACCCTAATATTTGTAGCTTTTAATGGAATCAACCGGACCGGTTTTTTTCTTTAATTCAAAATCACTCTTCTCTCAGTTTGAAATGTCTAAACCGGTGACTCCAATACAGTCTTTTTTTAAAATCGTTCTAGCTAAACCAGTACTTCCTATAGATAAAAGTGACACATGTCACACATGTTAGCACGCTAGAAGGAGATAGATGATATAGTCGATGATATAGTCGGTGCCGGCCAAAATTGAAGATTTGATAAAGCTCTGCGGCATGGCTTCGAGAATCCACCACTCCTACAAATTCCGCCTATGTAAATCTGCTTTGGAATCTACTGATTCTGTCTTAGAAAAGTCATACAAAGACATCTTCAAGTCTTCATCATCTTAACTCGATCTCCTAGCAGGATGCTCCGACTAAAACTTAGGTAGGGTCTATGTTATTAGAACCGGACAAGCAGGAACAACATTCAACAAAGCGGAAAAAGAAATCCAACCCAAAACAGAAATTGTATATATCTACCATACATTTTTGAAATACATTTTAAGGAATCCAATCGGATTTTTTTTTTAATTTTTGACCCAGAAATTTTCAATCGGATTTTTCCTTATTTTTTGGCAAAATTCAAAAACAAAATTAACTAATAGAATCGTAAAAATATATATTTTCTCAACTAATTACTATACCTAAACTCTTTATTTATGACATATTCTCTACGATTTTTATAAAAATCAAATATGATGATTTAATGCTAATTTAACAAATTTGAGCTAATTACTAAAATCTCTCTACCTAATTTAAACATAAATATATGATTCTCATTTCACTTTTATTTAATCTTATATTTATATTATTTTGAATTATTATAAAATATATATAGTTAATAATATTTTAGATTTTTTTCTGCATATGTTATGATTCAAATTTTTTAAAACGGACATATATTACTCAATCAATGAAGAAAAAGTATGTGTACAATCTAAAGTACATACAATATTTGCTTTTCTCGGGTCGGTTTTTATTTTTTAATTTTTTCCCAGATTTTGACCCGCAATTAAGTCTTCTGGATCCAAATAATGAGACTTAAAAAAAAAAATCATAACAATTTAAATGATTGATTTTGTATGTTATAACTATATATATATATGTAGTTATTACTAAATATATATAGTTATAACAAACAAATTTTCGAATCCAAAACAATTACAAAGTTACTAAGTTACATATGTTCTACGGGTTAAATCTAAAAATTACTAAATTACATATGTTCTACGAGTTAAATCTAAAAGCACCAAAAAAATTCAATATTATATAATTTTAATACAAAAAATTTTATAAATAGAAAAATAAAATATTATCCCGTGGTGTACCACGGGTCAAATCCTAGAAAATAAAATAAAGTCCTTTTTTTTATTAACAAAACATTTTATATTTAATGGGTTGGGTTTTAGGTGGATATAGTTTAGGTTTTGTTCTAAAACAAAAATTTAAACTGTATATTGTTTGGGTTTTGTTCTACTGGCATATATGAGCTTCAATTAATTTTAAGGGCTTGCAATGTTTTAAACTTTTTTGGGTGTTTTATCTGTAGTAATATTATGTAACAACAAATAAACATGTTTAACCCTCAATATGCAATGCAATCTATAATACTATCATAATATTTATTTATGATACTAAGCAACTTTAAAATAATTGTTATTTTAACTACACAGACACAAACTAAAACCAATGTAACCTCACAATATAAAAGCTAAATGTTATCATACTTAGAATATAACGAATTTACATCTAATTAAAAACCGTACAGAATCAAACTTACGTCAAGGTACCAACAAACATACAAAACTAATACATCAAATTCATCAGTTTTAAAATAATTCAATATTTTAACTCGCGGTGTACTGCGGGTCATATTCTAGTTACAAAACAAAAAATTTGCATATGCAGGTAAGAAATTGCCTTCTCTTTAAGAAAAATAGAAATGAGATAAGAGAGATGTAATGCAAACTATTTTTTATAATTGTGTTTCGTAATCGTATTATACTCTAGTCTTGGGTAGAGATGATCTTGAAATAATCATTCTCCACTCTACTTATCCGGATGTTGTGACTAGAAACATGTTAAGTTTAATTGCACGACCTTTTAAGTTTGATTTCCTCACTACTATAGGTCTTTGGGTTCAGATGCGAGGCATACATTTGCCATATGTATATAATGAAACTGTGAGGTTTATTGCGGAAAGACTTGGTGAATTTGTAGAATCAGATTTTGATGAAGTGTACTACAAAAATTGATTTCATCATAGTAAGAATCAGATTTGAAATTATTGATAGCCTCAGGTTTTTTCAGCGATTCCGCTTTAGGTCTGGAGAGAGAGCCATGATTAGCTTTCAGTATGAGCGTCTTCGAAGGCTTTGTAGTAAGCGTTATCAGATTACTCATTTAAGGGATCAATGTCCTTTTCTCTCTCCGAACAGGGTTGAGCTATTAATTCCTGAGAGACGTGATCATGTTCAAGCGGGTGTGATTGATGTGGTGAATAGATCTGAGTTGAATTCTCAATCTCAAATATCTGAAAGTTCCTTTCCAGCACCAATATCTCAACCACCACCTCCAAGAGTAGTTGCTCCTCCTTTTAATCCAATTGAGCTAGCTGCTAATTTGGAAAGTGTTCAAAGGTTAGCAGTTCCAATACCTCAACATGCCACATGGAGAATAATACAATCATCATCTAGCACTAATTCAACTCCAGTAGTGGGTTTAGAAGTCACGTCAAGATATGAAACAAAGTTTGAGGTTGGAAAGACATATAGGTGTCCAAGAGTTGATACCGATAAAGAATCTGAAAAACGGAAAAAAAAAGTTTTAGGAACATCGATTTGGGGGAATTCAGATGCTTCCAAAAAAAGATAATTTCACTCTATAAAGACTGTCAATCACTTTTGGTTTTCTATAGTTTCGACAAAGTAGGAAAAGGTTATTTCATTTCCTTTAAACTTTAATGAGATAATTGGGTGAGAAGTATCCGATCCAGGCCTAATAAAATTTTCGACGTTATGCTTTTTGGTCCAAGACACTGATAATTTCAGCCCATGTTTTTGCCGCTTCTACCCTCATGCGCGAGACTCAAACAGCCCAATTTATAACTCGTTACATTGAACATAATAAGAAGTTATCTCTTTATTATGTCGTTTTCGAGATACTAAACCGTCACTATAGTATTTGACGTTTGGGGTTACTTTATTTATGTTCTCTCATCCCGCCCTTCTCTCTTTGAAAACCCTAAGCCCCGTCGTCTTCTTCCTTTGTTTCGAGAACTGAGTTTGCTCCGGTGAGGTTGCTAATCGGCGTCGTCTCATCTCACAAGTAACGCAGTATCCCGAAGCGAGTCTATATCTCAGTTGGTAAGCCGGAGGAGACACGAATCCGAAGAGGCGAACTGTCACTTTCATCCTCTTTCAAAACAAATTGATTTTTCCTTAATTCGTTTAGATATCTCGGTTCGTATCTCTGGTTTCATTTTTTTCGCCATTAAGATTTTGTTTTCTGTTTTTCATCTTTCATCCCCAAATTTTCTCATACGCATCCTTAGATCTGCTTGTATCTTCACCTCTTTGAGTTAGATCCACTTTTAGGCACTCATAATTTTATTTGGATCTTCATACATAAATTGCATGTCATCATCATCCGTTTGTAGATCTATATTTCTAACAAATTTGCCCCTCTGTTTTGCAGGAAAATGGCAGATATTGACCTTCCTTCTCTGCCGGTGATCGTGTTAACATGTACTTTAAGCTTAATACCATCAAAGTCGTACTAAAGGCATTGACCCCCAAGGAGATCGAAACCATCCGACCTTGCTTTGGAAAATTGCTGGATCTTTACTCAAAGTCGGTGTTCTCCGGGAAGTTGGCCCACTTTCTATTAACGCGCGAATTGAATCTGTAACAAAAACATATAGGCAAAAATTAAAAAATTTAAACCACTAACCTAATTGCGTATATATCTATTAATAAATTTAGCACTATATAGTTCGATATATGATTCTATAAAAGTGTATGGACATGTACCTAAATTTATAGATAACTATAAATTCCTTAAATAATTGGGACATGTTTAACCAAAGTGATAACTTTATCACTTCTTCTAGTGAGATTGCATTTGACAGTGACGAAGCTCAAAATATCATCATCAAATTCAAAACTCTCTTTGCTAAACTTCTTGAAATTTTGAATACAAAACAGCAAGAGATACATGAAACTTGACCCATTTCCACAAATTTTCTTAGATCTGCATATACGCTTAGTATATCTATTTGTGAAGATCCAAAAATGGCTGTAGATCCGTGAAACTTGACTTTTGTTCCATCCCCCTCAAACTAGAGACACATGCATTTATTAACCATCACTTCGTTTTGACTTTTGCCGAATAACTATCAGTTCACTCTGACGCATTAAAGCCAAGTCAGAATGTTCTTTCGGTTGCTCCTAGAGGCATCTCTCCCTCACCCACGCATATACCACGCCTCCTGGTTATTTTGTAAATAACTTCTAAAGCCAACCCCTTTCTAACTCTTTATAATACCTCGTCGCCGACAACTTCTGATAATACCGATTCCCTAATTTGTGTTCCCATTGTTCCTTCTGTGCAAATTCACTCAACTCTAATTCAGTTATTAAAAGTATGTGTCTGTTTTCTTTCAGATAAAGGCTGAAGATTATTCTGTGTAGTAGTCTTCTATTGGTCATGGGCTATCATACTGGTGAGATCATGAAGACATCTTTGAATGATCAAGTTGTTATGGTAGCGTTTCTAGTATCTTTGGATACTTTTTGTTAGTTGAATCAGGGATTGTCAATACTCTGTTTGATAATCTAACTCATGATATAGTATAACATGCTCTTAAGCTTAGACTATCTACATTGGTTTTGATTTTACAACACCCACTTTTTTCTTTTTAACATTCCACATCATCTTCTCTCTCTTCCACATCATAATTCAATACCTATATAATTTTTACTCTCTACAATAGTTTTGTTTAATAAAATTAGGGTTTGTGGCATGTTGGGGTACTTTTAGAGATAGTTTGAGCATATGGAGTAGTTTAGGGGTAGTGGGTAGTTTTTTTGAGTTTTTTCACTGTTACAAAATTTTTAATACAACTTTACCCTTACCACATTCAACCATTTAACCCAACCTTGGTTAACTTCTAAATTCTCATCCGTCGGATCTTGTGGGGGAGATACTAGATCCAACGGCTCAAAACAATCTCCAGATGAGAGTTAACAGTGTGTTGGTAACGCCGACAAACTTGATTTTAGGTTTTGCTCCCCAGAACGAAACATGGCTGCAGAGGTAAAAGTTAAACTTGAATGTGGATATTGGAAAAATTGTGGATTATTGTTGATGGTTGTAAGAGTTTTATCTTATTTTTCAGGGTTCAATCGATAGGTATTGTATGGTAATTTGCGGCGAATGGGGATGTTCGGATCTTCAAGAATGGGAATTCGATATCAACAAAATTCTTCTGTCTAGAATTGTTCCAATTACTGACGGGATGAAGCTATGCGAGTTGGAAGAGGTTGTGCTAAAAGAATTTGAGGTTAAAGCTTCAACTTTGGGAAAACCCAGATTTAGTTATTTGCCGCCGAATATAATGGATTACACGACGGGAAAGAAAACTCCTCCGATATTGGTTACTAGTGAGGTCGGTTTGAAATTCTTCATTGAGATGTTTCTTAGGAACAGAGGATTGAATTTGTTTGTAAATTTTGGTGAAATTACTGGGAAAAGGATTACTGATGGAGAAAATCAAAGGGAAGAATATGTTGGTGGGTTATGTGTGAAGAAAAGCAATAAAAGAGTGTTTTCTTCCTCAAGTGAAGGAATTGAAAGAAGTGATGATGACATTGGATGGGAGGCTCCAACAGCCGGTTCAAAAACTCCAAAGATTCTAACCAGTCAAGATGATGAGGCTGTTTTAGCGGAGGTTGAAGTACTAGAGGCTATGTATAAGATAGGCGATGAACATGTGATTAGCAGTGGATGTGAGGGGAAAAGTAGAAGTAGTGGTAGTAGTGGAGACTTTGAAGATATATTAGAGGATAGTGAGGAAGAGATTGAATTAGGAGAAAGTGAAGTTGAAGTTTCTCCAACAGGATATGATACAGAGTTTTGGGGGCATTTTTTGGATGATGAGTTAGCTGGTTCAAATGCTCCTGAGATAATGTGTAGTCCTAGGGAATTTAGTCCTCAAGTAGAAAAAGGTTTTGAAGATGACTCAACAGCCATGCCAGTTGGAGGGCAGATGGAAATTCAGACAAGGAAACTTGAAGATGTTGATGACGAGGAGTTTGATATACCTCCACTGTTTGATGATTGTGAATATGAAAGGGATGAAATCCCTGATCTTGATATTGAAGATGATGAGAAAGGAATCTTTAAGGGAAGGGTATATGCAAGTAAACAAGATTGCCAAATAAGCTTGGCTATCCATGCAATCAAGGAACAGTTTTACTTTAAGCAAACTATAACAAAGCGTCATTCCTTTGTTCTTACTTGTGCTGATGAAAAGTGTCAGTGGAGAATAATGGCTCATGAGATGAAGACCTGTGGTTACTACCAGATAAGGAAGGCTGATTTAGAGCACACATGCAATATAGAAACAAGGGGACAGTACATGAAGAAAGCAACTTCTAGAGTTATTGCATCTGTGTATAAAGCAAAGTACAGTAAGATAGCTCAAGGGCCTGTGCCTATGGACCTTCAACAGATGGTACTTGAGGATTTGAGGGTGACAGCGACTTATAGTACGTGTTGGAGAGCACGTGAGAAAGCTGTGGAAGAGTTGTTTGGTACTGATGATGACTCATATAAAGCTCTAGAAGAGTATCTGTATGTATTGAAACTTGCAAATCCAGGAACAGTTACGGATATCAAAACAGAGGCTGAAGAAAATGGGTGTCAAAGGTTCTTGTATATGTTTTTGGCATTTGGGGCATCAATTGAGGGATTTCGACATCTTCGTAGGGTTGTTGTAGTGGATGGGACGCATTTGACTGGCAAATACAAGGGAGTGTTATTGACAGCTAGTGGACAAGATGCTAACTTCCAGGTGTTTCCCCTTGCATTTGCAGTGGTTGACAGTGAGAATGATGAATCTTGGACATGGTTTTTTGAGAAGCTTGAGCGTATTATTGCTGACAGCAGTACCATGACTATAATTTCAGACCGTAACCAATCAATCTACGTAGCTAAGAAGAAGGTATTTCCTCGCGCTTACCATGGGGCATGTATAGTTCACCTAGCACGTAATGTGAATGCTAAATTCCATAACAAAGGTCTTGCTAATCTGGTTAAGAACGCTGGCTATGCTTATACTGTCAAACAGTTCAATGAGATTTATGCTCAGATAAGCATGAAGAACAGTGAGTGTGCTAATTATCTTGAGAGGATGAAAACCGGGCATTGGACTAGGGTCTATTTCCAAGGTGAACGATATAATCTAATGACAAGCAACATTGCAGAAACTCTCAACAATGCATTAAGAAAAGGAAGAGGGTCCCCTATTATTGAATTGTTGAAGTTCATACGGGCGATGTTAACAAGATGGTTCAGTGCAAGAAGAACGAAGTCTGGGAAGCATACAGGGGTAGTTACTCCAGAAGTAGATAAAGTATTGACGAAAAACCTTGCAAAGGTCAGAGGAAGCAAAGTTGGAAATGTTCATACTTGGAGTTATGAAATTGTGGGCCTGTTCAATGGAAAGCATCAAGTATCTCTTGATCGTAAACAATGTACTTGCAAGGAGTACAATAAGCTGAAAATACCATGTGGACATGCTATGTTGGCAGCAACTAGTATTGGTCAATCGTATGGATCCTTGGTAGGAGATTTTTACAAGACAGCAGCTTGGAGAGCAACATACAAGGGTGTAATAAATCCTGAACTCAACCTAAAAGACGTTGTTATTCCAAATGGAATTAAGATTGCAGATATTTACCCGCCTCGGACTAGAAGGCCACCGGGAAGACCTAAACAGCTGAGAATCAAATCAATTGGGGAATTTCCGGTTGGTAGATTTGAAAAATGTTATATTGGAATATTAATTGTTAATTTTGAGTTATAATTGATTAATGTGGTCTTATGTGGAAATGCAGAAATCAAAGACTGTCAAGGTGAAAATCAACAGGTGCGGCAGATGCAAAAAGACTGGACACAACAGGACAAGTTGTACTAATCCAATCTGAATATTTGTTTAAATCGTTTTAAAACTCGGCTATATAATGATCAGCACGTTATTTTATGTTTTTGTTATAAGACTGTATCATTCATGGATAATGTATGTTGTAGTATAAACCTATTGTGTTAGTTTATATTTGATTTTTTTGGCTCAATTATATGAATGAATTTCAATATATTCGACATTAACCAATAAACCATTAACCAAGAACAATCAAAAAATGTATCGGACATATAGTGGGATAACCATAAAACAGTATACAGTAATTGTAAATCCTTTTCTCTGATTTGTATATGGTATATTTTAGAATATTGGACAGGTCCATGTGGATATGTTTTATTTTTATCGGTTTCACAACCTTAGATACAGTTAATGTCAAAAGGTGTTTTCCACATACAGTTAATGTACTTAGAAATGTCGATTCAGTCAAAAGGTGTTTCATATTCCTATGGCGTCTGTAAAAAACTTTATATATATCGGTTTATTGGCCATAACCCATCCATCCGTTTCTTTTAACTTCCCTCAGAACATAGTTTAAGTTTTTAAGAGTAGATCATGGTTGACTACCATTTGCTTCACGAGTTGTCACCAGTAATTACGGGATGGACTATATGTGTCTACCTTCATAGGGTTTACAAGAAAATTGTGAATCCTAACTCCTATGATATCTGCTGCATTCTTGTAGATGAATCGGTAGGTTTGTAAATCCCAGGATCCAATTAATTTTTGTTTTTAAACTCTACCCATGTATTTATTGGTTGATTGTAAGTATCTGTTTTATATTGTAATTTTATAGGGTGAACAAATGGAGGCAACAATAGATCGTCGATTCGCCGCTGTTTATGTCGAGACTATGAAGGAAAAACAGTGGAAAACTATTTCGACTTTCACTGTCAGAAAAATCTCAGAAAGGATCCGTCCAACAACAAATCCATATGGTATAAGATTTATGGATAACACTATTGTAACGAGGGCGGAACCTAAGCAAACAATCTTGTTTAAAAACCTAACTCCCTTTGACTACATAGTTGAGAAATCTGTCCCATATAATATTTTGGTCGGTAAGAAAATATATCATTAATAGTCATATTTATATGTTTAATTTGGGTCCTTAGCAAACAATCTTGCTTTGTTTTCCTATAAATAAGTTCATTGTAATGATGCAGAAATTGTTGGGGCAATAGTAGAGGTTGGAGGGTTGAGAAATACATCTGCCAACATGGTAGACGTTAATGGTTACGCCATAACATTCAAGATCATGGATCGCTAGTAAGTGAAATAAATTTATACTATCCATATGTATAGGAATTCATATCTTTGTCATTAACATTAGAAATTTATTTATTTTTTTTCCACAGCAAAGTCTTGTTGACATGCGAGGCTCTAGGTCAGACCGCTATTGATTTTGAAGAAAACTATCGGCAATATGGGCGACCCAATATGATTGTTGCACTTGGATGGTGGAGGGTTGTGAGGCCAAATTGGAGGTCTAAAAATGTGAAGATTGTGAGTCATGGATCAATATCAAAAGTTTTTCCGGAACCAGAGATAGAAGAAGTCGAAGAAATCAAAATGGTGATTGATTAATGGGAGTATTTAGAAGAAACAATAGCTCCAACAATTAATAAAAACACTATTTTTTTCTTTAGTTATTGTTTAAATTTGATTTAATATTTTATCGAATATCTATAATAACATTTATTTTTATTTAGCCATCGAAAAGATATTGGTTGATACTGATAATTAAATATAAAAGTAATGATTAATATCGATTATAACATTGTATAATACTATTTCATTGAAAACACTATCCATCATAACATATCCTTTTGGTTGAATATATACTTGCTTAAACCCTAAACCCTAAACCCTAAACACTAAACCCTAAACCCTAACCCTAAACCCTAAACCAAAAACAATAAACACTAAACACTTACCCCAGCAGCACATATATAAATAGTACCTAACACTAATCACTAAACAATATAACCTAAAACCGTAAACACTAAACCCTAAACCCTAAACCCTAAACCCTAAACAATAAACCCTATAAACTAAACACAAAACAATAAACCCTAAACCCTAAAAAATAAACCCTATACCCTAAATCCAAAACCCAATACAATTAACCGTAACCATAATCTCTAAACCCTAAACCCTAAACAATTAACACTAAACACTAAACCCAGCAGCACATATATAAATAGTACCTAAAAGCTAATCCCTAAACAATATAACCTAAAATCGTAAACTCTAAACCCTAAACAATAAACCCTAAACCCTAAACCCTAAACATTAAACCCTAACACAAAACCCTTATAACTTAACACCATACCCTAAACAATAAAACCATAACCTTATAAATCTATAACCTAACTCTAAATCCTACATCCAAAACAATATACCCTAAACCATTCAATATAACCCTCTATATCTTTAAAAAATCCAAATAATTAATAAGAATAATACTTTACCCTAAACAGTATATCGAAAAAACTAAATCCTTAACAATAAAACCAAAATCCTATACCCTAAACCCCATACAACATAATCCTAAACCATAATTATACACCCTACACTAAAAACACAAAACCCTAAAACCGTAAATCATATAACCTAAATACTTAAATAAAATCTATATACACTAAATCATAAGTCCTATACCCTAACGAGTAATAACCCAAAATCAATTTCATAAAACTCTTAATTATTAACTTTCCCTAAACCCTTAACACAAATAATAAATATTTATACGCTTAGACCAAAACCCTTGGATTTAAACTCTAAACACTTAAACTTATATATCCATCCTAAGGTAGCCACGTGGTTAGAACTGCAACTTATATCCATCAGAGTTGTATCAACAATTCTGATTTTGGTCTATATTTAGGCGGGGTTTTTCCCCCCAAAAAATTAAAACTTATAATACTTACCTAATGGTGTGAGTTGGGCTCATTTATTCATAATAACTAAAGAAAAAAAAAATGGTCTAAAAAATTATTTGTGAGAAGGGTGACTGCATGCATCGTCCTCTTCCGCCCAACAAACCGCACCACTACATCCGTCATAGAAGTCAGCCTAAACCTCAACGTTTGGCCGACCAAACTTGTAGCAAAAACCAGATTTCAATAGTGGGGATTAAAAATGAGGTAATAGTTGAGGCAGTCATTCAAAAAGCATGATTGTTGGAAATATAAAGTTTTAAGTTTATGTTTTGCTCATATAGGTATCGTCAGGAAAGTTACACATGCCTGCAGGCCTTCTTGCGAAAATTGTTAGCTATCTAGGTGAAGATGGTATTGGTGAGTTAAAGAATTGGATTGTCACCGGTACGGAAGGGTTGAAAGCTGTATTTTCACCGGAGTGTCTTTCTACTGTAAGGTTGGATAAATCTAGAGATTTTATTTTCTGGGCCAGAGCAGATAGTGTGTACAATTCAATTTTTTCAAAGTGTTTAGAGGAAAAAAATCCATATGCATTGTATGTTAGAAGCATTGAAGAGGCATTTAGAAATTTTGACATTGAAGAGGCAATAAAGATCGTCGCAGTGGTTAGAAGAGTTTTCCCGGTGGCCGAATTGTTGTACATTATGTTGAACAGCTGCGCTGGAAAGGAAGATAGGGTAGTGTACTCACAATTTAAAAAGAGATACAATTACGAAGAAGCAGAGCAATTGTGTGACACATTGAGGTTCCATATAAAGTCGGTGAACCCAAAGGGTTGTGGAACGTACTGTGAGACGTGGACATTTTCCGATAGCCCGGTGTGTTGGGAATCACATCAATTCTTTGATGAATACAATGTGGGGCCATACATTGTAGAGCGGTGTATCGATTGTATATACTTCTACTTGTCTAGAGATATAATGGAAATGTCTTAAGTTAAACATGAGCTGTGATTAGAAATGTTATCAAATTATTGCTCGAGCCTTGGTCATTGTGTTTTAATAAAAAATTATAATTTGGTGAGTTAGATGTATTTTTGATCATTGTTTCTTGTGGTTTGGTAGTGAATTTTGGAATGGAATTTATTTAATAATTAATAAATTATTAAGAATTAAAGTCTGATGGTGGCATGCCCTAGAGTAAATTGTTAAATCCAATACTGAAGTGGTTTGATATGCGTAGGGTTAATGATTCCCGAGTAGAAGGGGTATAGCAATTCGAAAGCTATACTGGTAATATTGGGTAGGGGAAACTACCGCCAAAAAGGGTTGAGAAACCATGTGCAGTTTGGTTAGCTCAATATCCACGTGGATTGTACTTACTTCTCTTTGATAAATGTATTCTTAATTTTCGAGATTTGACCTTTTCATTGACTTTAGGATCTGACGCATATTATACTGTGGAAAGTGTAGGACACAGCTTGTCTTGTCTCATTAATGTAACAACGTAATATGAAACAGTGATTTATATTTTTTCATAAATATGTTTAAACAATTATTATGAAACAGTCCATCTTGCGTCAATCCACGGTAGGATATTTGGAGGGAAGTTTTGCCGCCACAACATGCCAGAAACCTAAAAGTACCCCAACATGCCACAAACCCAAAAGTTAATCCCCCAAGGATATGTAGAATATCCACGTGGATAGAATATAGTTATTATTGATGAGTATATAAGTGAACTTTTCCTAATATCTAACAATGTCAAATCTCTTATCAATAACTAATAGGAACTAACTAATATTTGTAAAATATGATACTTCCCATTTTTAACCATGATTTGAAATCAACAAGAACGAACCGGTCTTTGTATGAAGTCATAGTTTCGAGCTATTATCATTAACAAGTCATCAACCCTTGTATACTCAGCATATAATCCATTTTCTTATATCCAGTACATTATATCCACTACATTATATCCATGTGTTTAGATATATATATTTTAAACAAATTAATATAAAAAAAAAGTGGGGAATTAGCTAAAAACACGAGTTTAGGTTAAACGTAGATGTTTAATGGACTCTATAAATAGTTCCTAAACCAATGCACAACCTATCCAAATAGAACATTTTTATTGTCATTCTGATTATGATTGGCGATTCACAAGAAAGCTTAACTATGTGTGGAGTACTCGAAAGCGATGAAGAGAGCCAGGGTTCAAATGTGGTTGAGGTAGTTGTTATGTGTTTTTATAATAATGCTAATCTAAGAATGATTTCTGAAAAAATTTGTTTTTGTTTGGTAGGAAATCCCAATGAGGGAATTTCACATTCCTCAGCCGTTGATGGAGATCATCGTGAGTAAGGTTGGAGAAGATGGTGTTGACGCGTTGAAGAACTTGTTGCTCGCTGGGAGAGAGGGGAAGGATGCTGTTCTGTCGAAGAAAACCTTGGCATCTGTTCGGATTGACATGGATAATCATTTCATGTGGTGGTCAATGCCACATTCAAAGTACTACACTTTCTTCCAAAAGTGTCTTGCTGCGAATAATCCGTATGCGAAGTTTGTAGAGAAGAACAAAGGACTGGCTTATGAGTCGACGATAGGTTACTTTCAAATGAGATGCCGTTGGAAGGTCTGCCACGAAAAACGCTTAGGGGGTTTGATGGACCTGGATGACATGAAAAGGTGCGTGGTGAAGCCACCTATGAAGCGGGAAAGAGTTGGGAGGCCAAGGTGCCGAATGTGCAATAAAGCTGGGCACAGGTGTATGGATTAAGGATTGTAGGATGGTGGCGGGATGATGGGGTAGAGTTCATGAAATTAATTATCAACGTTTATTGGAATGATATTTGGCTATAATCCAACATATAATCGGGATGTTGTATTTTGCTTTTTGTAGAACGGGAATGTAAAACATTTAAGATTGTTGGGATGTTTTAGCTAAAGTTGCTGTAAGCACATTGTCTAAGTCCATGTAATGGTATCCATGTAATCATTAATTTTATATTTTAATCCTCTAATCTTTTTCACAAATGTTTTACTTTAGTATTTATGTTATATTTGGTGTATGTAATCCTCTAATACTCAGATAATAGGAAAGAGGGGGAAAACTCCCGCCAAAACAAAGAAAAATATTTAAATTGTTGAATTTAAAATATATAAAGAAAACTATTTTATGAAGTGTATCCACGCACTATAATCCATTGAATAATTAACCAGAAAATGATATCCATGTGTAAAAGATATTTATATTTTAATCCAAATCAATTATAAAATTATGAGGTTAGGGTGCAACAAATAGGTTTAATAAAGTCTATAAATAGGATATAAACTGTAACACAACCTAATCCAAAGATCAGATATATGTATTTCTTGTTAAAATGGGCGAATTACAAGAAAGCTTATCTATGGGAGGTGTACTCAAAAGCTATGAAGAGAGCGAGGGTTCAAATGTCATTGAGGTTGTTGTAATTTATTTTTTAAATAATGCTAATATCAGAATGATTGTTTACAAAAATCTGTTTTTGTTTGTTAGGAGGTTCCTATGAGGGAATTTCACATTCCTCAGCCGTTGATGGAGATCATCGTGAGTAAGGTAGGTGAAGATGGTGTTGATGCGTTGAAGAATTTGTTTCTCGCTGGGAGAGAGGGTAAGGATGCTGTTCTGTCGAAGAAAACCTTATCATCCGTTAGAATTGACATGGACCCTCATTTCATGTGGTGGTCAATGCCACATTCAAAGTACTATACTTTCTACCAAAAGTGTCTTGCCGCTGATAATCCGTATGCTAAGTTTGTTGAGAAGCACAAGGCACTGTGTTATGAGTCGACGATAGGGTACTTTCAGATGAGATGCCGTTGGAATGTCTCACATGATAAGCGCATGGTGGATGACATGAATGTGTGCGTCGTTCAGCCACCTTTTCAGCCGGGAAGAGTCGGGAGGCCAAGGTGCCCTAGGTGCAAGAGAGTTGGGCACAGATTCAATAGGTGTGTCGATTAAGTTATGGAGGATGTAACCGGGATGTTGGGGTAGAGTTAATAAAAGTATTAACAATTTTTTGTGGTAAGTTATTTGGTTATAATCCAATATGTAAGCGGGATGTTGATTTTGGTTACAAATTACGTTTTAGTTTGTTGGGGAATGTAAAACACTTAAGAACTTTGTTTGCGTCCACTTAATGTTATCCATATTGTTTCTTAATGTTCAACTTGCCAGCAATGAGTATATCCTTATGTCCAAAAATTGTAATCCATAAAATCGTTATTGTTGGGGTACTAACCTTTATAAACTTTGTCAATATTCTGGTCAAATTTAGGTTAAAAAATTAGAGTCTCGGGCCATGGGTTGTTATCCATATAATAGTAATAAAATATGTCGAATCAAAGAAAAGTTGCCCTTTTTTTTGGTTGGAAAGCATGGTCGAAGTACCGACCGCGAATTCACCCACAGTTTTATATCACCTGCCTCATCATCATCAACCAACTCAAACTTACGCTTCCTGCCTCGCCTTGAAGTACCGACATTCGATTTTGATTGACTTCCCTTTGAAGGAGTTGACGTATGTTTCCTTTTCCTGTTAACTATATGCTTCTTGTGTTCAACAACTGGGTCCTTTTCATTGACAGAAATGAGATTTAGTTCAGCATAGCCACCAGGCCACTCCTTTTTGGTGAATTCATGACATTTCCTTATCTGCTCAATCAAAAAAACAACTTTCTTGTCTCTCACTTCATCATCCCACTCTCCCCATCCATCTTCGTTGTGGTCAACAAACAGGAACGGAGTAACAACCAACTGAAGAATCAAAGACAGATAATGAGAACACATAAAAGTTAAAAATTTACCCAAAATTATATAAATGTTTGAAACAACTTACATCAGGAGCACGTTCAAGGATATGAACTTCATTTAGGGTAAGATTGTTTTTGGGGATCCCAATTGAATGCCATTCCAAGAAGGTTCTCTCATCTGAAGAACCTGGAATCTTCTCCAGTAGACCAGATATGTTCCTATATGCAAGCAGTTGCAGGCCCAAAGGAAAGCCATATATAGCTATAGTTTGCTGTTGCATCTGTTCTGCAAATAGCTGGATTGGATCTTCAATCTTGCTATGTGCGCGGGACCTTTTTCTCTTCGCACCTCCCACTGAAGGTTTGTTTCTTCCAGGGCTCATAACCTGTATGGTCTTGAGGAAAGATTCTCTCCCCCATGGGAAAGAAAGGAAGGATTCAATGTTTTCCAACATCTGGACATACTTATAGGTTGGCCGATGAGTCTGATTATTGGCTATTAGGACTCCATCAACAATAAGCAAAAGAGCTAGTGGCAGTTTCAAAGGGGACTCAATCCCTTTTAATGCCTGGAACTTGACGGATAAATCAGCTAACGTAGTATTCTTATCTTTTCCTATCAACACATCCCAATAATCCTTAACCCCATTCACACGTTTTGGGGATAAATCTGGATCATACTCCTCAGGGAATTCACCACAAGGCAAACCAGTGACATTCCCAAACTCAACTAAAGAGAATCTTAGTGGCTGTCCACCAAAAACAGTCCACATTTCATACTTTTTTTTTGTAATCAGTTGTCTACATAACAACGCGTGGACTAATTTGCAGGAAATAGGACATTCGCTAACCCTTAAACTAAAAAGCGAACCAAAACACGAATCTAAGAGAGTTTCCATTTCCTTTGTACCTTGAAGAACATCACAAATGACAGTGAGGATATCGGGTCTGGAGTATATATTGAGACGGGCTTCTGGGTATCGGTCCGTTGCAAAGAGACGGGGAGGGAGTCGGGTATCGAAGTCAATTGTATCGACTTCGGCCGGAGCTGGTTCAAATTAGGCAGTTATTGACAGAGAAATGAAGTAGATAACTGAAAAACAGAACATAAATTACAAAAACATATATCGATTACCTGCCATTGATAACTGTAAGGAGAGGTAAGAAAAATCAACGGATTTGAATGTCGCCGGATTTGGAATTCTAGGTTTAGAAAGAAAAGGAATTATGATGTAAACATATACTTTTGAAGTTCTTAGATCTTGAGCTGAAGTTGAATTCCGGGAAGACGTATTGGTGGATGAGAACGGACAAACGGAGGCCGATTTAACGCCGACGCCGACGCCGTCACCGGAAGTAATTTGGATTTAGGTTACAGTGAAGAAAAGTTTTACGGGTTGCGTTAAACTAGAGGACTGTAATAATTATTTTTTTAAATGCTTAACCACTGACCTTGTAACTATGGTTAACGAAAATATGAGGGGCTTTTGGTAAAAAAACTTAAAAAACTACCCACTACCCCTAAACTACTCTAGAAGTCAATTGAGTTTCCAAAAAGTACCCCATAATGTAAAATTTCCATAAAATTACAACACCTTACCCCACAATTTTTCTTTTCATATTTTTCATTTTATTTATGTTTGAGTTTTTTTTGTGATTACATATTATTATTCACAGTTATTATCAAATGAATCTAAAATAAGTAAAAATAAAAATTATAAGATAATTTTTGTTTTTATTTTATATATCATTTTATTTTATTTTGTAAATAATAAAAACGAGAAATACAAATAGTCGTTAATAAAACACATACATTGATGAGAAACTTAAAATGCAATACAATAAGCACACAACACAAGTAAGGAAATACTCATAACTTAATTAGTACAATAATCTCAACTCACAAACTTATAATTTGCTGGGGTTTAGGTTGGGAGATTGATTTTGAAACTGAAAATTGTTGAGATTTGGGTAGTTAAAAGGGTAATTAGAAGAATTTTGAGAGCTAAGAGGGTTATTATTAAGATCCATTTCAGTAAAAGACGGGTAAAACAATAAACAAGAGTTTATGAAGGTTGATAACAAAAATATAGTAAAAGAATATGGTTTTTTTTTTTATGTCTCCAAATGAAGTGAAACAAGTCTCTATTTATAGAGTATGAAAAATGATGAATTTTGGTATAAAAAAGTAATATAAAATTTAATATCTTATGAAATAATTGATCTCAAATAATTGGGTGGGATAAGAAATACCTAAATCTCAGTATCCAATAAAAACAGAACACGTGTCATTATCTATATATTATCATATAATTAAAAAATTCACCCACTCATTGATTGCCACGTGGCATTGTGAGACCTATAATTTTTGGTTAAACACCGTAGATTCAACTCTGTTTACTGCACGTCATTTTTTTTTTTTTTTTACAACACACCATTGTAATTGATTCAGTAGTTGAATAAATATTTCAACTGAGTTAAAAAGCACCGTAGTCTTATGGGTTATCACTTTTTGAGGAAAAAATAATAATAATCGTACTATACTACAAAACTCATCCTAATATTTATAGCTTTCAACGAAATCAACCGGACCGGTTATAGTAATTTCCTTAATTTAAAATCACTCTCCTCTCAGTTTGAAATCTCTAAACCGGTGATTCTAATAGTCTTTTCTTAAAATCGTTCTAGCTAAACCGATTTGATATAAACAACACAGACTTAGCAGAGTTGTTTCTCCGGCGGCAAGTGATCGTCACCAATGTCAAACATCGTGGTTCTAGACAACGGCGGCGGTCTAATCAAAGCCGGACAAGGCGGCGAGCGTGATCCCACCACCGTAATCCCTAACTGTCTCTACAAACCTCTTTCCTCCAAGAAATTCCTCCACCCATCACCACTCACCAGTCTCTCCGACGAAATCGACCTCACCTCCGCCGCCGTACGCCGCCCAATCGACCGTGGCTACCTCATAAACTCCGACTTACAACGCGAAATCTGGTCACACCTATTCACTTCTCTCCTCCACATCACTCCTTCCTCCTCCTCTCTCCTCCTCACCGAAGCACCACTCTCAATCCCTTCCGTTCAACGAACCACCGACGAGCTCGTCTTCGAAGATTTCGGATTCTCTTCTCTCTATGTAGCTCATCCTCAATCTCTTGTTCATCTCTATGAAGCTAGTCGTCAGCCTGATTCAATCCTCTCAAAGACTCAGTGTAGTCTCGTTGTTGATTGTGGTTTCTCCTTCACTCACGCTGTTCCTGTTCTTCACAATTTCACTCTTAATCACGCCATTAAGAGGATTGATTTAGGAGGAAAAGCTTTTACTAATTACTTGAAGGAATTGGTGTCTTATAGATCTATCAATGTTATGGATGAAACGTTTTTAGTTGATGATGCTAAGGAGAAGCTTTGTTTTGTTTCACTTGATCTTCTTCGCGATCTCCGCCTTGCTCGAAATGGAAACAATCTTATCAAGTCTACTTATGTTCTTCCTGATGGTGTTACACATACCAAAGGTTATGTTAAAGACCCTCAAGCTGCTAAGAGGTTTCTTAGTTTGTCAGAGAAAGACCATGTGGTGATGGATAAGGTTGGGGAGAGGAGGAAGGCTGACATGAACAAAAACGTAAACTTTTTTCGATTCTTTTGTTTCGAGTTTTCTCTGTGGTGGTTGGGATTTCGATTCAATGACAAAATGTTTTTTTTGCAGGAGATTGACTTAACGAATGAGCGTTTTCTTGTACCTGAGACGTTATTCCAGCCTGCAGATTTAGGTTTGTGTCGATGAATGTTAGAATGTCGTTGTAGATAGAAGATGATGATTGTATTTTATTTGTTTCTGGACAGGGATGAATCAGGCGGGACTTGCAGAATGCATTGTCCGAGCTATAAACTCATGCCATTCTTACTTGCAACCAGTTTTGTATCAAAGGTGGTTGAAAATGGATACTTATTTTTAATCTTCAGTTGTTATTGAATGAGCTTTGATGTCTAATGTTTGATGTTTTACCACAGCATCATCTTAACTGGTGGAAGCACATTATTTCCACAACTTAAGGAGAGACTGTAAGGCTAAAATTTATATGATGAATCATTCATTAGTACTGCTTTATTATTAGAGAAGTTGATGGTCTGAGATACTATTGCAGAGAAGGAGAGCTGCGACCACTTGTCCCCGATCACTTTGATGTGAAGATAACAACTCAGGAGGAGTAAACAAACTCAATCCTTTTCTCTTTTTACTCTTATTTTTGCAGCTCTTTCTTTGTTATTTTAACTCCTTTTGACTTTTGTATTTGCAGCCCCATACTAGGTGTATGGAGAGGTGGTTCACTTTTGGCTTCGAGCCCAGATTTTGAGTCCATGTGTGTCACCAAGGCTGAGTACGAAGAGCTTGGATCAGCTCGGTGTCGTAGAAGATTCTTTCATTGAGGCTAACCAAAACAATATCAAATGAGTTGGTTGTAAGTTGTAACTCTTCACATTATGTGTCGTATATCGTAATGCATGCATGTATTGTATTTTTTCTTCTTCTAATATTTCCAAAATTCAAAAATTTTCAACTCGATTAAGTAATCATCAAACAACAACCAGGAGAAAATGATCTGGTCCTAAAATCAATTTTACGCAGAAGAAGGGTTTAGGGTACAACATACAGAAACATTATGAAATACAGTGATATTTAAATGCCAAAACTTGTTTGTTGTTGTTCTTCAAAGATGATTTCATGTGCGTAATTTGCAAAGCCAACGAAAGAGTTTGGTTGTGTAGTTCCTCATCAGTCGGTGTAGGGTTGAGAGTCCATGCACAAATGCACTAGCTTTCTCTGGTACTGTTGAAAGTATTCGCAAACCGCTGTCACTTCTTCCTTCCCTGATTCAAGACCAGGCAGATCGGGCAGTGGTACTGTGCCTTCACCAGAAGCAGATTCAGATTCCTCGTCTTGGGTTGATAGCTCGGTTGTGATTTCTGAATGAATCTCCTGACACGCGAGCACAAACATGGCTACTGTATCAGGCTGTTGCACCTCTCTGAGAGCTGCAAACGCCTCTTGCAGGGAACCAGCAGCCACATATAAAATAAGGGCCCTGCAGTAATACAACAAAATTCTTTTCTCATCATCTGAATTGTTCGAGGAATTGATGTCACATACAAATTTTCTAATTTAAACTGTATTGAATGTGAGTATGATACAGTACCGCCAGACATTGTGCTCCGCATGGAGAACATGATCAGCCCACCTTTGCAATACCCTGAGTAGATAGAGAGATGGAGTAGTTACAACTTACAACGATTAGTAACCAATTTATAGGAAATAAAAATTAGATCTAGACGTGAAACCGTAAAAGAAAAGACCTGGCATAATCCGATCCTTCTAAATGTGTTGCAGCCAAGGTAGCAGCATCGGTCCATCGTCCAGAATCTTGGAGCTGCATATTAAAAAGGTCTAAAATATTCTGTCTCAAACATTGCCGATTATTAAACTAGGCTAAAAACATTCCTTAATAACTAATAAAATGATAATTTCAGTGGAAGCATAGTTCCGAAGAATATGCAATATGTAGTATGACCAAGGAAACAAGAAAGCTAACCTGTGAACAAGCTTCTTGGTGCCTACCAACGGCACATAAAAGATGAGTACCAGTGAGTGAATTGTCGGTCCTTACCATGTTGGCTGCAACAACCTAAGTATGGAACAAAAGTGATGGAATGATTTTTTTCGAAGGACACAAAAGATTATCCAATATAACAAAGACAGATACCTTTAGAGCAAGGTCGAGAAGAGATTTAGATACAGCAGAAGCGAGTGCAACAGCTCGGAGAGCATTTGGATAGAAGTATGGAGAATCTGGAGCTGAAGAAAGCAGCAAACTAACAGCAGCTTCCAAATTTCCAACTGATATCAGCCTGGTCAAAAAGGTTACCGAGTGAATTCACTTGTCACCGCAAAACCTAACGCGTAGAACTCAGATTTAAAAATTAAATTCTATAATATACCGATACAAGATCAACACAACTACTTTTCTCTCAGCTTAAGATGCTTCTAAATTATATATAATTTCCATTTCACACAGGAGCTCCTACTAAAACAAAAATGTAATTTCAAGTAATAAATTGAAAGGATAAACAATAAAGACAAGCTAAAGGTGAAACACTAACTCGTGTACTTGTTTCTGAATGCAATCTTCTCCGTGTAATTTTTCATGCCAAGGAAGACGTTCATTGGCACGTGTCCGTAATTCTTCTCGCTCAAAAGCCATCAATCTAAGTGAACCATCACACTGTTCGAGAAAATGTAGAATATAAGCTCACCAACAAACACTAAGCAAATGAAAATTTATAATCCAAACCGACTACAAACAAGAAAGCTCCATTAAGCTAGCAGAAAATTACAAAGCGAAGGAGCTCCAATTCCAAAATAAATAAATCTTGTCTCTGTATCCTGGTAGAAGGGAATGGCTAGAATGCATGATCTTTTGAAAGAAAAAAAACATTATTTTGAAACTGACCATAGAATCTATCTTCCTGGCTTCAGGTGTCGATATACCAGTAGATGGTATTTTACTCAGCATAGCTACTTCATCAACTTCTGAGTCTAAAGTAGGGGAAGGGATTTTCTGCGGAGACTTTCTCGTCAGCTTGTTCATCAGATGGCGAATGGCTTGAGGCAGTTGCAACCAGAAAAGTGCTTCTGAGGTTTCACCAAAAACAGAAGCTGCAAAAGCAAATCTTGCAGCATAACCTTTCTTGACCACATCAGCATACAGTTTTGCTCTTTCATCGTCCAGCAAGCAACCTAGTATGAAAGAAGTTAGAGAAGGTAAGAAAATAGAATACTTAAACAGATATCTTGACAGAGAGAGTTTAGTCTGTGGTGATACTATACTAAACAAATGAAAAAAACCTTCTTTCCGATAAGGTTCTAGTATCTTCAACAGCATTTCTGGCACTACAGGGTCTCCTAAAGGCGGTAACTGAATCATGTAGCTCCGTAGATCCTTAGAGGATGAAGCCATTCCACGGATCAAATGAGGCCTCTTCTCCAAAGTTGTGCTAGACGTATTAAACCAAGATGGTTTCACTCCTAACTGTAAAATCATCCGCAGTGCCTGCATGTATAATAATCAGACACATTGTCAAGAGTAATCGGAATCTCATTTCTCAGAACCTGTCTAGGGAGATTATATGGACATATAGATAATGCAATAAATTAGTATCTTCTGGATTACATGAGTTCAAAACTAAACCAAGATTGACTTCAGAATCAAGAAGTACTCCTAAGCAAAGAAAGTTACCAGCGCATGTGGCACAGGAAGTAGGATAGGGGAGTACATAGGCATAGGACGAAACCTCTCCTTTACTGATTTAGACTGGGGCACAAAGCCAGCTTTCTTTTCATTTCTGCAAAATCCGGAAGAAAAAGTTGGAAATAAAAGATCGCAGAAGTAAGTGATTGTAGCCAATTCAAACTTGGATCAATAATAATGGACCCTCAGAAAAAAAAAACACTATTTATATGCCCTAACCTAGGGATGCCTAAGTCCTAACCTGGGGGCAAGGGCGACTAGTTTTCAACCCCACTACACCATCCACACGGCCTTGTGTTAGAGGGTGCACAGTCCTCTGGTGAGCAAAATAGAAAAAAAAAACCTAAACATGTCTATTCTATACAGTTAAGTTATACGGGGAGAAACAACATGCTGAAAAAAACTAATCCTAATCTGAAAGCATTCATGGGACTCTGCATACGAATAAAGTTTTACACATACACAGTAACCTCAACGAGCCGGAAGGTGCTATCAGCCCCAGCAATGCATAGAACAAGTGGATCATTTTTATCAGTTCTCAGAGGCAGCCAATCAAGTTCCAGTACAAGGGTTCCAGGAATTTGAGGCTGGAGAAGCGACTGGGCTAACGGATCTGGTGAATCCTGCAGCAATTTTCAACAGCAACTGTCAGAAAGAGTTATTTTGAGTTGACAGACAATTTCAAACAAGTATCAATAAAACCAGTCTTGTTCTTGTTTTCTCTTCACATTACAGAATATTAGTACACCACCTTTGAAAACACAAGACATGTGCACAAATTGAAGGGAAATACTGATTCCTCTTAAGACTCACAAGATCAAATACAGAGAATGTATTGTCATTAAATAGCACAGCTACACGCCCTCGGCTGCGATCTCCAGCAACAACAGGAGAAAATTTGATCCTCCTTATTCCATCTCTGTGACTATTAAATGCAGATGACTGTCCTGTTGTTACATCCCACCATCTTATGTTTCCTGATCTATCTCCCATAACCTGAAAAGAGAGAGCAAGATATGATCTCCATAAAAATAAGAGACAGAAGTGGAAGGTGAAAAGAAACGAACCACATGAGGCAAGCGATATGCCATGGCTGTAACCAATCCATCTGAGGGAACGAATGAAGTAGATGGCCATTTAGGTCTAGAAATAGAGGCGGGATCATCTATACGTCAGTGAATATAGGAAGAAGATTACACAGCAATCAAGGTTCAAGAAGGTGATTGCTAATTCATGTAAAAGCGGCAGATAAAAACTATCAAGTAGTGAATTTTCTGCACTTTCTGAAATTGGAGAACAAAGATCTACTCACTATCTCGCAATTTTTTTAAGAAGAATTTAATGACAGGTGGCATAGAAACAAATTAAAAAACAAGAATGGAATAAGTGAAAAAGAACTCTACCGCAGGTAATCAATAATGTGCAATC
This sequence comes from Arabidopsis suecica, assembly GCA_019202805.1. Taxonomy (NCBI): domain Eukaryota; kingdom Viridiplantae; phylum Streptophyta; class Magnoliopsida; order Brassicales; family Brassicaceae; genus Arabidopsis; species Arabidopsis suecica. The sequence goes on along the minus strand of CM032909.1, from coordinate 6,003,386 downwards.
ACTATTTCATATTATCTTCTCAGAAACAGAGAGATATTCAGAAGCACTAACTATGATCAGAATTGTGATAAAAATACAAACGCAGCTATAATGGATTACTACGGAAAGAAGAATTTCTGAAAAAAAATTGAGTTAATGGAACCATCAGTTTTACCTGAAATCTCGAATTCGACGTCCTTGGACTTCAAATACTCCAAGAGCGCCATTTACTAGTGCAAATGCAAAACTCTCTACAGTTTCTTCTTGCGATCCATCTGAGCCCACCGATGCTGCAGATATGTCAATTACCGCCCCTTAGAAAAAAATGCATCAAAGACTTGGGTATATTCAGGATAACACAGTTTGAATTGTCATAAACATCTCACAAGAGTCTGCTGAAGCAGTTACTCCTTCGGATGCTGAGAGCGATTGTTTGGAAGGACCGCCTTGACCTGGGCGCGGAACAGCTGGAAGCGTCCATTCCACTACCGTGAAAGGAAGAGCTAATGATCTAAGCTACAAGATTAAGAGGAATAGGAAACATATTATCATTGATTAGAATACTCAAAAAGATACTAAACACTCCACAAGTTAGATACGACATCTTTAAACAAGATGCAGGAGTATATATTTATTTTAAGAACGCTTTTAGTTCTCATCTTGACCCATTCTCCACACCATCATTACTTTCGTCTTGAAAGATCACAAGAATAGACATTGGCATGGCAATAAAGACTTGTTAGCACTTGCAAAAGGGGGAGCCAAGAAAAGAAGCCACATAGAGGATGTTGTTTTAAGTCTCCTCAAAATTTTAAAGGGACAAGCTTTATCAATTTCATGCATAATCGATCTTATTAGGCATTATGATGTTCAAGAACTAACATGACCCAGTCATTATTTGGTGCCAAATTATCCCTTCTTAGTCAATTTTCACATGCAAAAAGTGTAAGGTATCACAGGGATGAGAAAGTATAACATATAGAATGGGACATCTAAAGAAAAAAAGTCATATGGATAAAACTACAGAATGTAAAAGTGCAAATTCTAAGCTTGTAAACATAAGAGACAGAAAAAGTTATTGTCATCCACTCACCGAGACTAATTCAAGTAGAAAAAGTAAAGATACTTTGGGGTTTGAGATCACTCACCATGACTGGATGCTTGGTCATTGCCCAAACTTCTACAGGAGCATCACGGAAAAGAATTAGAAGATACCTGCAACAGGACAGAAAAAACGAATTCTCAGCATCAGAAGAGGTGTCTAGAAGCTCGGGTCCAAAGTTTCCAATTTTACAATAGTTCCTCATCTTTGAAATAGTGAACAAGTATCTTCTATGATCTGAATTGACATTTGTCATCTTAGAAAGGAACATAATTTCAATACCGAAAGACGATGTTCTTAAGCTTAAATTATTAGTGAAAAGCTGATAGCTTGAAGAGCACAAGCATTTAGTTACATTATTTATAGGCATCAAATACTCAAGCAGGATAAAAAACATTAAAATCAAACCTTCCGGAAGAAGAAGTTCTAAGAGCTCTTATGGGAGTGCGCTCTGGCTTTTGTAAATCACGAAATGGTTTATTCAACCCACTCCTAAGGCAGGTAACAACAAGCTTATTTATGTAGCCTCTGCTTTTGTCATTCACCTGAAACCACAAACCGATGCATGATGCCGAATGTCACTTTCCCAATTCTTATTATTTTTTATAATAAGCAACTGGAAATTAAACTAAACCTAATACTCTTCTTAAACCAAATATAGATTGAAAATCACTACGAAAAAATAGAAGAAACCAATGAGACGTAACAAGTTCCATTATTAAAATATATTTGCACACCTGACTGTAAGAAAATGAAACTAATCTTGAATTTCCAAGCCACCGAAGGCCCCTAACAACACCAGTATGAACCGAAGTGCTTGCAGCAACAGCATTCGTTGATACATCAACAACATCGATTGTCCCACTCTGAGTTCCCAAAGCAACCAAAGGAACAGCTGCCGCAGGAATGTTACCTCCTCCTTCATTTAAAATCAATCGTAAATCAATCATTTGAGTTTTCTTATGAACACTTTTAGTATTACATATACAAGGGAGAACAAAACGAACTTGCTAGGGTTGCTGTAAGAGACGGAGATGGTACGGCAAGTGTAGAGACTGTGGAAGAGAGAAGCTGAAGCTGTCCAGTCAGGCTGATCTGCATTGAGCGACGTAAACAAGTATAAGCCCTGTTAAGTATGAACATAATGAAAAGACCAATAAACACATACTGTGGAAAACACAACCCTTATGATGAGGAACCTGGTAACACCAAACTTCTACCCTCTGGCGGAATAGTCATATAGTGAATAAGGAACTAGTTAACCCAAAAATCTTCCAGCCACCAACCTTAAAAGATAGATCTGATTTTTCCATGGAGGAACTTGATGTGTGACCTCTGCTTCGATTTGTAGGTGCTACAACTAATTCATCATCCAGACTTGAGGAATCATTTTCCTGAATAGCTCCAGGGAGTGCTGCTGCAGTGCCTCCAGTACCCATGTCCAAGTCTGATGCATTTTTCAGAGCATCTTCAACACCTTCAGCACTTAAGACCCACTTCCATATTTTACCGTCATCAGATAGGGAGATAAAAGTTGTCTTAGAAACAAGAAGACTTTCGTCGTAAAAGTCAAATGGGTTATCAAAATCTATAGAAGAGGTTCCATCCGGGTGAAGTTTTGTAATGGTTTGCATTGTGGAGTCTGAATGACTGAGGAGAACAGCCAGAGCGGAAGGAGACGGGATGGACATTCCAATAGATGGCATAAACTCTTCCATGGTACACATGACATGCAACTGTTCTCCTCTGCAATGATATGTAACCAGCTGTAGTTTAGATATGCAACCAGAACAGGGGTATTCAAGTCTATTCAACATAACAAGATACAAAGTCATATTCATATGACGCTTTTATACCATGAATCTCAGACACGATATTAAACGAAGCTAGACACCAGAGAGTTACAATATGACCAGATAGGTATAGACTGGTCGAAGCACAAGGCTATTAGCATTGCATCATTATCCTAAAATCTGATACCTAAAATATTCTTCCCATATTTTCCCAGATTTCCTGAAAATCAGTGTAGATTCTTTACAAGATGATACTTGTAACATGTCAAGGGTGATTTGCTTCAGGAATCTCCTGGTTAACTAGAAACTCAATCTGATTCAAGGAATAGCTAATCTATAAATGAAGGTGACAGGGAACACAAAACTCTGAACAATCAATAACCCTTAAGAGACATAGATATCTTACTCTTTCCGATGCCAAATGCTGAGCCTACCATCGACATGAGCACAATAAAGCAACTCCTTGTTTGGATCAGGCAAGACATCAAGAAACTTGGCGCAACCACGAGGTAATGGCGTAGTGGAGAGGGGTGTCTCATATTGCAGATCAAACACCAATAGCTCCCTAGGAAACGTCACAAAGAGTATATTCTTCCAATGTGGCGAGAAGGCAAATCTAGCGAAGTACAACGGAAATGCGGCTGAAGCAGGCGAAGAAGATGATGAATTGCCATTACTAGCTGCCTCTCTTTCCAACCTCAGTAGCTCACTGAAATCTGTCTTTATCTGCATCTCCTGAATCACAACGTCGTTCTCAGTATCTCCAAGTACCTTAACCGACAAAAGGAATCCTTTGAGGCCAAGCACACAGAAATGGCGAGAATCATAGGGATCGCGGCGGAGACAGGAGAGAATCTCCGTACCGGCATCGTACTTCCAGAAAAGTCCACCGGAGGTCGTGTAGAGCGAGAGAAAGGAAGATCCAGAAATGGCGGCGAGGACATGAGAATCCTGGCGAGCTTGAACCCAGCAAAGGTCTTGAACCCCAAGCTTGGGATCGGAGGAAGGATTAAGCCAGAGGACGACGGAGCGAAGATGGAAGTCAACGAGAGCGACACGGCCGTGGCGATCTGCAACGGCGAGGAGAAGGTGAGAGGCGGAGGGTTCGGTGGAGAGTAGATCGCGGGGAAGAGGGAGAGGAATCCAACGGACGGAAGTAACAAAGGGAGAGAGAGCACCGGGAGGAGGAGGGAGAGGGATAGTGGAAACGAGCTGGAGAGAACGAGAATCGACGACAGAGACGGAGGAGCCAGAGGCGAAGGCGAAGAGACCGGAGGGACTGAGATCGGCGGATCCGAAGTTGTTACGGCTGGGAGGACCAGGGAGAGTAGAATCCCAGGTATCGGTTGGTGACGGCTTCGATGCTGCCATTGTTGCAGCTTTCTACCAATTTCAATTTCTTTGTCTCATAACATCTTCTTGCCACATACTACAAAGGAAGGAAATAATGGTTACCCAAAAAAGCCCACAATAATAATCGAGAGAAAATGTGTCGTGAATCCCCTTTGGCAAACTCTCGTCTCATATTTCCCTTCATAAAAACACAATTTTTTATTTATTTAAATTTAAATCGAAAACTGTGGATATTACTGCTATACCCCAACCGAAACTTCAATATTACTACTAAAACTTGGATCTATTCGAACCCATATCCGACCCATCTCTCCTAACCGGATAACCCTAATTCTCATTTATTTCGAGAAAATGTCTCATAAGTCCCTTTTTGTAAGCATCTAACCTCTTATATCCTTTCTTTGTCTACATATCCCCTTCTCTATTAATGAAATGTGTGTTGACCATTAGAGCATGATTATAGGTAGGCTCTTAATAATACTTCTTAAGAATATTTAAGTAATATTTTTTTTGTTCCACCTCTTAACATTTTTTTTTGTTCCTTAGCTAAGAAACACTTCTTAGCTTAAAGGCACTTTTGGGAATAAATATAATCAATTAAATGCTAACATAATCTTAAGATTTTCTTAAGAGACTACCTATAATCATGCTCTTATACCCTTCTTTCATTTTCAGAATAATTAATTAATTGCTGAAATTTAAAAAAAAAAACTGGAAAAAAAATGAGATCCGCTCTTCCTCGTCGTGAGCTTCTTCTCCGCCATTGTTGCCGCATATTTGATTTGCAGTCGCCATTGTTGACGTATCCTCTCCTTCGGCGAGCTAGGTCGAGATAGAAAGGACAAGTATGTTGCTCGAGCTCCTTTGAGCTTGAAATTGAAGTTTTAGATTTAGAATGAAGGAGATTGAATTCAATTGGATTTAGCTAATTGTTTGGTATGCACATTGGAAATTTATGCATAGTTTCTGGGTCGAATAGGTCTGTAAATGCGTAAGAAATGGATTGCAGCAACTGAATCATAGTGAATTGTAGTTTAGAACCCGAAACCATTCGATTTGAGTTCTTGACGCGAAAGTAAAACTGGTAGAACTGGTAGAACCCATATACAGTATTACCCGTAAACATGTAGTATTACTAGTTACACTAGAATTACCCATATACATGTAGTATTACTAGTTACACTAGTGTTACCCAGATATATGTAGTATGACTAGTTATACTAGTATTACCCAGAATTATAGTACAACTAGTAAAACTAGTATAACTGACAGAGTTTTTGTATTGTTTTTGCAGGATACAATGATGGAGAATGTGATAATATATTTTAAATGCAAAGGTCGCATGTATAACTTGATGATGAAGACATTAGGGGGGAATATAACTCTCTCCATGTTAGAAAGTAGGATATGCACGAAGCTTGGATTAGATGAAAGTAAGGTTAAATTGCAAATGAAGTAGAATGCAGTGATGTTGGGACCAACTGAAGAGATTTACATTAGTGATGATGAGCATGTCGGTGTCTATATATATCTTCAGGTGAAAATAACTGTAGATATGTTTTGTATGTGGAGGTCATCATTCCACCAGAATTGCCCGAGCAACTGTCGAGAGTGAAGGTTATGTTTTGTATTGTTTGTGGTTGTTATTTGGCAATCATAGTATTTGATTTTATCTGCACTTTATGATTTGTAAAACAGTTTCGACTTGGACAACTATGTAACAATAGTTTTTCCTAATGTAATACCATGTTTTTTTTCTATGGCAAATGGGTAAAACTAGTATAACAAGTAGTACTAATGATGAGATTTGGTAATACTGGTAAAACTGGTATAACTTATGAAGGAATTTGAATTTCGAATTTGTTTTTTCAACACTAAATATTACACTGACTATTAAGTGATAATGAACATTTATAAATGATTTACAATGAATTAAGTGAGAAAAAAAAAATTATATCATGTCGGATTGTTTTAATAGACTCCATACAACATATTCCTTATACTTTTAAGTTCACTTTTTATAAAAACACCAACTTAGGATAGAAAATTTACAATTTTATATATTTTGAACATATAATTACAAAAAACATTAAGAGTTCTATAATTATAGAGGTCACTCAAGTGTACAACTAGACAGGGCCGGCCCATGGGTAAAGCCCAACAAGCCAATGTTTTAGGCATCAAAGTTTATAAATAATTTTAAGGGCATCAATTTTTGAAGAGTCCAGTAGAATAGTGGTTAAGTAGCTTTTGTGTAACCTTTGTAACCAAGGTTCGAGCCACTTATTCCCTTTTTGCAAAAACGAATTTTTCTTTTTTTTTTTCCTAAAAAAATTTAATCGATTTGAATTTCTTAACTTCAGTTACCTTTTATATTATTATTATTTTTATATTAGACTGATTAACATTAAATTATTAACTAAACAATTTAATTTGTTTTTAAAACCTAATTTGCTAAGTGACGACGATTTGTGTTTCTCTTCTCCGATCACCACCAAAAAGTCCAAAACTCTATCAAATTCTGGCAACCTCTTCTCCTCCTTAATCTTTGAAACCAGTTTTTTCTTGTATCTTTAATCTCTCCTAAGTGCTGAATTTCTTCTTATCTCATGTATGTCTTCTTCTATTTTTCTTTTTTTCTTTCTTATCAAATTTGTCAACCATCTCTGTTTTTTTTTCTCTTAGCACTTAGTTAGAAATCAGAAAAATTAATATACTATGGGTTCGTTCAACAATTGAATGATTAGGAATTTAGGATTTTAGAAACTAAGATTGTAAATTATATTCAAAAGTACTAATCGTTATGTTGTGTTTATGTTCTGATTTCTACTTCTCTGTTTCTATTTCTGCTTTCTTATTTTGAAATCTGGTTATTTTAATTTGTAGTACAATGGCACCTGGAGTTAGAAGTCAACCATGTGGAGCTGACAATAGGAAGAGAAAGGCCCGACGAGATGAATTGGTAAAATCTCAAACTGGTGATATGTTAAGGTACGTTACGAGAACTCGAACTTCTGCAACTAATGAGACTGCTAGAGCTGAGATAGATAAGGAAGATGAAGGGGTTATTAATATGGAAGAGGATGCATATGAGAAGAGTACAGAAAATGTTGTGGAGGATGGTGGAGATGGTATGAATGAGAACAGAGAAAAACCGTTTGAGAATGAAAACATAAGAGAAGATGAGAAAGTTGATGAGATTAGAGTTTCTTATGAAAATGTGGATATGAATGATCCTGCGAATTGGGAGAAAATTGATCAGAAAATGAGAGATTATTTGGTTGAGAAAGGTCCCCCTCCAAGACCACCAACCGATTACCGTTTCCCAAAAGATGAAATTGATAGATCTTTCACTTATTCTTCTTATGTAAGAAGAATGAGTAATGGGGAAAAACAAGATAGACGATGGTTAGTTTACTCAAAAGTTAAAGATAAAATCTTTTTCTTTTGTTGTAAATTATTTGATCAAGAAACGAGTCCTACTCTATTAGCAAGTAGTGGGTTTGATGATTGGAGAAATGCATCTCAAAGGCTGAAAAAACATGAAACAGCTCATCATCATATTGTTTGCATGACTCAATGGATGGAGCTAGAAGTGAGATTGCAAAAAAATAAAACTATTGATAAGCATATGCAAGAGGCAATTAAGAAGGAGAAAAAGCATTGGAGAGATGTAATGTTGAGAATAATTGGAGTGGTAAAGACTCTAGCTGAAAGAAACTTAGCATTTCGTGGAGGTAATGAGAAGGTTAATGATCCAAATAGTGGAAATTTTTTGGCATTTATTAGGATGATTGGAGGTTTTGATTCGGTAATGAAGGAGCATATTCGGCGGATTAATAATGGTGAAATTTATCACCATTTTCTCAGTCATAAGATTCAGAATGAGTTGATAGAATTGCTTGCTAATGAGGTCAAGTTGATGATCTTAAAGAAGATTCAAGATGCGAAGTATTTTTCAGTCATTCTTGATTCCACTCCCGATGTTAGTCGTAAAGAACAAATGACTTTTTTAATTAGATGTGTGGATGTTTCGACGAGTTCACCTAAGATTGAGGAGTTCTTCTTGACATTTTTGGAAATTAAAGACAAGAGGGGAGAGGGTCTTTTTAAGACTCTTCAAGATGCATTGATTGATCTTAAGTTGAATATCGATGATATAAGAGGGCAAGGATATGATAACGGCCAAAATATGAAGGGAAGACACAAAGGAGTTCAGAAAAGATTGCTTGATGTAAACCCAAGGGCGTTTTATACTCCATGTGGATGTCATAGTCTTAACCTTGCACTTTCTGATATGGCTTCCTCATCCAAGAAAGCTATTTCTTTCTTTGGCATAATCCAGCGAGTATATTGTCTATTTGCAGCTTCAACCAATAATTGGGAAGTGTTTAGAGAGATGGTGAATGGTATTACACTTAAACCACTATCCCAAACCCGTTGGGAAAGTCGCATTGATAGTGTTAAGCCAATAAGATTTCAAGCTTCAAAAATACGAGATGCACTCTTTTATTTGGCGGAATACAGTGATAATCCAGGACATCGAAGTGATGCTGAGTCTCTTGCAGAGAGTGAAACACATGGAATTGGAGGATTCGAATTCTTATTTGGAATGGTTATTTGGTACGATTTGCTTTCTGCTGTGAATATAGTGAGCAAAAGCTTACAATTAGAGGATATGGATCTTGAGGCTGCTCTTTCTCAGTTAGGAGGACTTCTTGCTTATTTGAAAAACTATAGAGAAACGGGTTTTGAAAAAGCAAAGGCTGAAGCTAAACAAGTTGCCATTGAGATGGAGATTGAACCTGTATTTCCTACGAAACCGAAGCGCTTGATTAAAAGAAAAAAGCAATATGGTGAAGATGTTGAGAAGGCTGATGAAAATACGACGTTAACTGCGGAAGAGAGTTTTAGGATTGATTACTTCATCAACATAATGGATCAAGCTATAATGTCCCTTGAGGTAAGATTCGAGCAATTTCAATGTTATGAGAAAATCTTTGGATTTCTTTTTGGTTTGAGGAAATTAAAGTTAGCAACAAATGATGAGTTGATGGCATCTTGTATGAATCTTGAAGCTTCTCTAAAGCATGATATGCATTCAGATGTTGATGGAGAAGATTTGTTCATGGAACTCAAACTTCTTAGAGAAGTGTTGCCAAAAGAAATCACAAAGCCGGTTGAAGTGTTGGAGTTTTTGAAAAGAATGGATGGTTGTTATCCAAACACATGGATCGCCTATCGTATATTACTCACAGTTCCGATTTCAGTGGCTTCTGCGGAAAGGACATTTTCAAAACTGAAGCTCATAAAGAATTATCTACGTTCGACTATGTCTCAGGAGCGACTAAATGGTTTGGCGATGCTATCTATAGAACAAGATCTGGTTGAGAAGCTCGATTATTCAAAATTAATGAATGAATTTGCAAGAAAGAAAGCAACGAGGAATATCTTTCGTGAAGAAAAAAATTGATGCTTCTGTCTTTTTCTTTTGGTTTTAACACTTTTCCTTTTTTATTTTTTTCATGTTAACATTAAGTTTTAGAGAATTATGTTGTTTTGTTATGCGGAAAAAAAAATATGGGGCATCAATTTTTTAATTTGCTTTAGGCATCAAATAATTTTGGGCCGGCACTGCAACTAGATAAGCAATTTTTAAATATATGTAATACTGGTTAAACTGAAAATCACCAAAAGTACAACTATGTAGAAAATTGGTACAACCGATAACTTGGGTACAACTATGTTTAAAAAAAAGCTGCGCACTGGTGGAAAAAGACGGCGCACACGTGAATAAGATGGGGCCCACGTGTCTCAAAATTGAAATTTTCCCATTTTTTTTTGAAAAATTTACTCAGATGTTATAGAAAAGTACGAATATTACTAGAATACCATACATCTTTTTAAAATTACTCATATGTTTTGAGCACTTGTGTAATTACAATTAACACCCTTGATTAGTTTTTTTTAATTAATATTATTTAATTCGTTTTTAATTAAAAAATAAATAAAAAAATGTTTTTCCACGTCATTAATCCACGTCATTAACTGAAACCGAAAATAATTAAAACCCTTTAGTTTTCCCTCTGTTGTACTGTTCATTTGCGTACAAAAAAAAAAAAAACCGTCTCTCTCTCTCGTCTCTTCCGTCGGCGATTTCCGATTTCTAAATCCTAATTTAGTCGCAGTTCCCTCTTTCTATCGTCTCTTCCGACCGAAACCCTCAAGGTTGTGTCGCATTTCAGCTCAACTAAAGTCGGGACCTATCGAGTCGCATTTCAACTCAACTTGTTCCGGTAAGTGTCGAAACTAACTTTATTTCGAATTTTCTGACAATAATCCGGCATCTAAGTTCAATAGCAAGTGATTCCCGTGACTGAAACCGTTTTCCGAAAACTATCGCGATGTAAGATGAAAGGAATCAGACCATGCGCTCAATGCTTGAAGTTTCATATTGTATCGTTGTTTAATTTTAATTTCCTCCTATGTATCCCTCAAACATATTCTTACGTTTCTTAATTTGATTGTTGTTATTTGACCAATAAATTTTATATTGTCTTCCCCCAAAAAATGTTGCTTTCCGATCTGTATTATAAATCAGCCGTAAAGTGATGTAACTCAGCCGTAACATATAATTTACACAACCTTTCGTCTTCCCTGATTGATAACTCAGCCGTGACATGTAAATTTACCGAACCACTACAAGAAAACATGCTTTTTGTGACTTCCAAAATAGTCCTAAAACGGTTGCAAATCGCTATTTGCGACTACTTTGAGACTATATAAATTGGTCGCTAAAAAACGGTCGCTAAATAAAATGGTCGTAATAATGTCGCATATTTGTGACGCCTTTGAGACTGATTTATGTGGTAGTACATAAGCGACGGTTTAGCGACGGATATTAATAGTCGTATATTAGAGACTAAATTGTGACTGTAACTGAAATCGTGTATTAGCGACCTTTTAGTAACAAACTACAAAAAAAAAATTAAAAAAAAAACATATTAATCTTAATATACAAATTAAACAAAATGAAATAAATATAATTTTATTTATTTTTAAATTCATTACAAACAGACAAATACAATATCATATATCTATAGATTTATACAAAATTGACATCGACGATGGACGGAGCGACCGTAGGCGTCGGAGAACAAAACCATGGCGGCTGCCAGAGGATCTGAGATGCAACGGTGGAGGGTTGGAGTTCACATATGTTGGGGGTGAATTGGCGGTGGCTTCCAGATGTGGTGGTGGTGGTGAACGTCGTCTTCACCAGTGGTCCTAAACTACCACCACGACCTCCAACGTCTCCAGTTCTTCAGATTCACCATTTTCGTTAACGTTGATTCTTCAGATCTACTAATAAAACCTAAAATACAAATAACGAATTCTTCAGATCTACCAAAGAAATAATCTAAACACACAACAAATTCTCGATTTCCCTAGATCGATCTTCATATTTGAATAAAGAGAGAACTAACCTTCTAGGAATCATTGATTGACTGAATAAAAATTTAATCTTCTGAGTTTCATGATCTCACAGGAACTTGACGAAGAGGATACGGCGAGAAAGAGAGAAGAGGAGGAAAAGTGAGGAGGAAAGAAAAAATTGATTATAGAAAAGGAAAGAATTAATGACGAGAGAGAAGGGAAATTTTGAGATGATTTTGTCCGTTGGATGGACTATATCGACGGTGTATGGTAGCCCAAAAGGCAATCCTTGTCATTAAAGATTAGCCAATGAGAATTGAGAAGTGTAACTAAGTGTAATGTCGTTTTTTTAAGAGTAGTCACAAAGTGTAACTCTTTTGTGACTAATGTTATGAGAGAATTATATTAATTCATATGAATTTAAAGCTTAATAACCAAACAAAATCTATGTAAAATGTTATAGTCACTTAAATTACAATACTAAATAAGATCAATCAGTTTAATGTGAAAAAACATGAAATGCAAACAAAATTGAAAAATTTAAAATCCACAAGTTAACAGCACATATAACCCTTATATAAGTTTAGGAAATTTGTTTAAAACATTGAAAATTTTAACTGTTTTTGGTATTGTAATGATTCAGTATCTATAGTAGTTAAAATCAATATAGAAACCATGAAACTTAACATATTAACAATTTTTTAGTGGTAAATCTCTTAACAAAATCACGAAGGTTGCTAAAAGGTTGCAAAATCGTCTCAATATCAGTTGTTAGTCTCAATTAAGTAGCATATATGTAGGTATTTAGTGACTTTTTTGTAACTTTTCCTGCGGATAGTCGCAAAATGCTACTCTTTTGTGACGAATTTTTATGAGTTACAACTCTATTCATATGAATTTTATAGCTTAAGACCCCAAAAAGTTCTATATATAATGTTACAATCAATGAAATTATAATACTAAAGAAGATCAATCAATTTAATAAGTAAAAACATGAAATGCAAAGAAAATTAAGAAATTTCAAAAACCATAAGTTAACATCACATATAACCCTTATGTAAGTTTAGGAATTTTGTTTAAAACATTGAAAACTTTAAGTTTCTTTGGTATTGTAATATTTCAGTATCTATAGTAGTTAAAATCAATGTAGAAACCGTGAAACTTAACATATTAACAATTTTCTATTGGTAAATATCTTAATAAAATCACGAGGGTTGCTCAAAGGTAGCAAAATCGTCCCAATCTCAGGTATCAGTCACAAATAAGTCGCATATATGTGGGTATTTAGTGACTTGTTTGTAACATTTCCTTCGGACAGTCACAAAATGCTACTCTTTTGTGACGAATATTTATGAGTCACAACACTATTCATATGAATTTTAAAGCTTAAGACCAAAAAAGTTCTATCTATAATGTTATAATCAATGAAATTATAATACTAAACAAGATCAATCAGTTTATTAAGTAAAAACATGAAATACAAAGAAAATTAAGAAATTTCAAAAACTATTAGTTAACATTACATATTACATCTATGTAAGTTTAGAAAATTTGTTTAAAACATTAAAAAATTCGTTTTTTTGGGTATTATCATGATTCAATATCTATAGTAGTTCAATTTGTTGTATAAACCTTTAAAACTTAACATACTCATAATTTTCAATGGGTAAATATCAAAATAAAATCGCGAGAATTGTAACGTAGTCACAAAAAAGTCACAAAGTGTGACTGTTTTGTGACGCTATTTTATGACACAAACCATATAAAGTTTAAAGTATAAAAATAAAAGAAAATGTACATATGATTCTACAATCACTCGATGTTAGAATTCTAAAAGAGATGTCTCAGTTTAATGAGTAAAAACTTAAAATGACTACAACAATTGAAGTCACAAGTACGTTGCAAATATGGGACTACGTTGTGACTAAAGATTCCAACTAAAAAAAGTGTCTCTAATTCGTCTCAATTTACGATTATTTTGCGACCATACCAATATAGTCAATTAATAGTCTCATAACAGTCGCGAATATCAGACGATTTACTGACTACATTTTTTGGTCGTAAATTTGTGACTGTTTTGTCACTACTCTGTGTGTAGTCGTTTATTAGTCGCAAAACAATCACAAAATCGTTATAAATATTTGTGACCAAAAAAGAGTCACAAAAATGTAGTCCCAAAATGCAGGTTTTCTTGTAGTGAACCTTTCGTCTTCCCTTAAGCATATAACTCAGCCGTAATGTAATTTTACCAAACGTTTCGTCTTCCCTGGAACATATAACTCAGCCGTGACATGTAAATTTACCGAACCTTTCGTCTTCCCTTAAGCATATAACTCAGCCGTAATGTAATTTTACCGAACGTTTCGTCTTCCCTGGAACATATAACTCAGCCGTGACATGTAAATTTACCGAACCTTTCATCTTCCCTTAAGCATATAACTCAGCCGTAATGTAATTTTACCGAACCTTTCGTCTTCCCTGGAATATATAACTCAGCCATTTTCTTCAAATGTCTCATATCAAGATCAGTGAAATGTACCTGCCGAATGCCGATGTTAGAGCTGAGTTTAATAGATGAAGTTAAAAACAATTTAACGAGGGTAACAATTGATCGATCCATCACCTAATTTGACCATAACATCATCTAAGTAGAAAGACTTAACAAATTGAAGATTTCAAGATAAATTAAGCATCAAACAATCATTTAAAAGAAATTAGATAACCAACCACACAAATTATTTCTTCATTGCAACTAAACTTCCATCTGATCTAATCCATGTGATCAATAGATGATCTTAGCAAACTTAAAATTCAATCTAAAATCAAGTTATGCTTCCTGAAATTGGTAACCCTATCTCCAAATTCTTTACGAATCCATTGCTATTCAGATCCTTCCACCAAATTTATAATCATAATTAGAATCGAACTGTTTAGACATAAACTAAACAAATATTTCAGAAATTTATATTCTTCAAAAATCAAAACCTTGTCGATCTCGAGCTTATTGGAGAAGAGAAGCTTCGCAGTTAGAGAAAGAGCCTCCAATCGAGCGATGAGAGACGTCAAGGAAAGCGGAGATGCAAAAGAATGAGAAACCGAGTCCGCAACCACAGATTCGAAGATCATCGAGCATGACAGCTCGTGTTAATTCAATCAGAAACCCTAAATCATCTTCGATTTGGGATTTTCTCCGGCTAGGACTCGTCCGTACGCCGGAGATCAAACTCCGAACCACCACCAGAAACGCGAGATTGCCAGTGAGTCGAAACAGTAGTTGTAGTAGTACAAGCACGAGTTCGAATTCGAAGAAAACAGGATCTGGAGAATCGAGATCGAGGAATCGAAAGATAAGTTTTTAATCAAGTTTTCTGATCTCGATTTGGAATTCAAACCACGAACAGATAAACTTTTTTTCTTTTTCGTTTCATCAGTTTAAGGCTGAAAATATTTTGCTTCGTTAATGTTGAAAAAAGTGGATAATTATCCATTTATCCCTTTCTCTCCAAGTCACTTCATCCCCAAGCTATTCAATCTTTAACCTTATCCAATCTAAAGCTTCTCCTATATATATATGTTGTTTTGTTCATTGTAATAAGAGGAGGAGAAGAGTAATAATGAGAGAATGTGTTTCGTTGGTTTTAACTCTCTCTTCCTCCACTCTCATTCTCTCTCTCCCTCTATTCTCATTCTCTCTCTAGTAACATATATATATATATATATATATATATATATATTAATACACATATATATATATATATTACGTTATATTTATAACACGTTATCAGCACGATGTCTTTACCGCTAGAACGTTTACGAGGTAAGTTACAATTTCTGTTATTTAAATTTATTTATGTTTATAGAACATAATTTTTCTAGACATCGTGAGACTATGCCTTTTTCCGGTTTGATCGTTATAAGTGGTAAACTCTGTCTTCTTTACGATCAAATAAAAAGCTATGTCTTTTCCGGATAGATCGTTATATATGGTAGACTATGCCTCCTTTATGATCAAATAAATGGCTATACTTTTTCCGGATCGATTGTAATATATGGTAGGTTTTACCTTCCTTACGGTCAAATGAAAATTTATATTTCTTCAGGATTGATCGATATATATGGTAGGCTCTGCCTCCTTCTCTACGATCAAATAAAAGCTATGCTATTGGATTATTATATGGAAGGCGATGCCTCCTGAATTCTTATATGAAAAGGCTATAGTCCAGAAGTTATTTTTTTTTTTATGAACTTTTATGTTTAATTATTTTTATTTATTTTATTCGTAAAGAATAAATATGTGTTATATGAGATTTAAAGATTTTGAAATACATTTTTAAAATCAAAAATATATTTCTCTTATGAGAATATATCAATATATTTTTAGACAGTGCAAAATAATTGGAAGGTCTAGATGAGCTAGTCTCTCGACTTCCAAATGCATCAGATTCATAATAATCGATGCTTTGTGTACTCCAAAGTCTCAAAGAAACTCGTGTAGTTTCCAAAATATTTTCTTTATAATTATTATATTGAGACTATAAATAAATGTGGTATCGAATATCATACCACAATGGAGACATGCAAATGTATGATCATATCATGCAAAAATAAAGATGGTAAAATATTTATGATAGTAAACAGAAGTTTGCTAATTGCTATAGCCTAGTATAACCGGTCAAGCCATTCCGGTATAACAATAAAATTAATAATGATGATCCAGATCCAAGGTAGTGCCAGCAAAGGCCTGATTGGAAAAAAAAAGGTGCAATGTATTGAATTGCTCTCCCTTAATAAAAGAGATGTCGTTGGACATCTTATCACTACATTTAAAGATTAAAACATGTTGCGTGCAAATGGGTCTTCGTGTCAAAAAGATGAAATCACCTGATATAAAACCCGACTTGTTACACAAGGTTTTTCTCTTAAAGACCTGGAGTTGATTATGACAAAAAAAAACATATTCTCCGGTCATGACTACAATTACATTCAGGTACTTAAGGAGCCTAACGGTCTCTTATAATTTAGAAATGTACCTTAAGGATGTAGTGACTACATATATATATATATATATATATATATGGATCTTTGGATTATAATACATACATGAAAATCCTAAAAGGATTTAAAGTTCCAGAGGTATTAGAATCAAAGTCTAATGAAATATGTACGGTCAAACTACAACGATCACTTTATGGATTAAAATAATCCAGACGCATGTGGTATAATCGCTTCAGCGATTATTTGTTAAAGAAAGGGTATATTAATAACGAAATATGCCCTTGCGTCTCTATTAAGAAATCTCTATCGAGATCTGTGATCATTGCTGTATATGTTGATGACCTAAATTGGAACTCAAAAGAATGATTAAATATCACAAATTTTTATATAAAGGTAGAGAAGCTTATTCAAGCACTGCATACTTCCGTCCACATTTCTGAGGTAAAATTTAATTTATGTTGAATTTATTTAAATTTATTTAATTTTTTATATATTATATATGGAATCCGAAGGTTGTATACCTTCTTTTAAATTTTGTAGTAGGCTACGCCTCCAGAATCATATGATTTTTGGCCAAAATCACCATTTTTTTATTATAAGCTCATTATATCTGCTGGTTGATTTCCTAATAATCCCCAAATTAAGCCTCGAATATAACCGATCTAAAAAATAAGATTCGGTCTAAAATAAATAGGCTTAAAAAGCCATCATCTTGAGAAGGGGTATTACAAGTCCCACATTTTTTTTATAAGAATCTAAGAATAAATACATGATCCATATAGAATATGTTGTTGATCCTAAAGTGGGATTCATTTCGAGATGAATGAACTCAAAGAGTTATCATCTCGAGGGGGAGAATTAAAGGAATCCCAAATCGACAATAAGTTGGTAAATTTTGGTGAATTTGACACCTAGAGCGAGATAACTCTGGTGAACTCATATCCTAAAATTTATCACTTTTTGATAAAGTGGAACACCTAAAAATGATGTTCACTCTCAAAATGAGCTTTAAACGAATCGTTCATGGGAAAAATCTAAGAGATTGCAAAACGATTCATGGTGATTTAATCTCTATTTTTTTACATGGAACATACAGTTTTGCATGTAGTAATGATTATATATCAGGCCAACAAATTTTAAGACTTCCGATCCTATGGAACCAATCAAATCATACTCTCCTTTCTATGGATGGAGAAGTATAGTTTTTGCTATATCTGTATTGAAAAGGACTAATCAAAAGAGTTGGTTCTGGGGAGTCCATCACAGTATGGGAGAACCCATGGATTCCAGTTCAATTTTGGAGACCAGCAAAAGGGAATGGTTCACTTTCCGAATCATTCCTTAGAGTTAAAAATCTTATAGATATGCAGACTAATTCTTGGAATATGGATCTGCTAAACGCTGCTTTCGACCCGGAGGATATCCCCTTTATAAACGCTTTACCTCTGGGTGGCTCATTGAAACCTAATATTTTAGGGTGGCATTTACACAATTTGGTAAATATACGGTTAAATCAAGATATCATACAATTCGGTTGGAAAATTCGGAGGTTTTTGTAGGCCGTTATTTTGGTCCTGATATCAAACCATGCCAAGCTTATACTTGGAAGGTACATTATCCGGCGAAACTAAAACATTTTATGTGGCAAGTCATCACTTGGTGTGTGTCGGTTACGACAAACCTTTGAATAAGAGGAATTAAATGTGATACATGATGTGATAGATGTGGAGATCCAAAGGAAACAATTAAACCTGCTTTTTGAATGTCCACCAGTGCGTCAGACTTGGGCATGATCACAAATCCCAACAATTAAACATGCTATTTTATGAAACGATTTATGAAATGAGGATAGCCATTCTTTAGAGGTTTTGCATTTGGTAGAAAATGAAGAGCAAGCCTGGCAATTAGCTCAGGTTGAGATTACTGACGAATCACAAGTGTCAGTAGTTTTAGACAATCAAACTCGATTGAGAATCTGATCAAGTTATAAGTTTTCAGAGACAGGATGGTACTGCTCATCATCACAAGAGGATATGCCAACTATGGGAGCCGGTAACCTCAGAGGAAATCTAACGTCTTTACATACGATAGTGGAAGCACTCGTATATGCATTGAGGTGTATGATAGGTGTGCCGACAAGAGAGACGTAGATTTTCTTACACATTGCTCCAAACTAGTGAATAGGGTATCTTTCTCCAAGGATTGGCCAGTGTTTCCTGTATACTTGGAGGAAATTCAGAGCGATAAAGAGGAGTTTTCTACGTTTTCTTTAGCTTTAGTTTCTCGTTGCGCAAATGTTAACGCGGATAATTTGGCACAAAAATTTTGTACCCAACCGTAATATATCACTTATGTAAGCAACATTACTCAGTATTGTCTCATTTGAGCCAATCTTTATAAGATGTTGAGAAAAAAAAGATGACCGTTTTCCTGTCTTTGTTTTTGTATACATATCCAGCTAAGAGCATTGATCTATGATCTTCCGGTAATTTTCTATAATATTAAAAAAATCATTTACTTTATTATGAAATCGCTTTAGCTTTTATGAATTTAAAAAACAATATTCGAACTGTTTTTTTTTTTTTAATATTTCTATTATTTCTTATAACTATTTTTTATCAAATCTAATTGCATCTTTATTTTAGAACTGAAAAGAAAAACAACTTATCCCTCATCAATAAAAAAGAACCATATCCTAGTATTTAAAGAATTTCTTTTATTTTTTTGATAAAGGATTTCACTACTTAATAGGGAAAAAACTCGAAAAAACCGTTTATTTATTTTTTATTTGGCCATTTAATACATGTAGTTTTAAAGTTGGAATAAAAATACCTCGTTTAACTATTGTTGTCTTTTAAAATCTTTGTTTTTAAAATTTTTGGTAGATTCTTACCTCCGCATTAGCGACTGTTTAACGATAGTAACGGAATTGCTAACTAGAGTTAAAACTTAACCCATGGTATTTACGTGTATATATATATATATACAATCTCTTTTCAAAATTTAATGAATATATTACCTTAGTCAGATGGTTATGAATGGGTTGAAAATCCTCCTCGACCTGAGTTCGATTCTACTTGCACTTCATTTTTTATTTTTTTTATTTGACTTCGTCTTCTTCGAGTTCAAGAGAATCAAAGATAGAGAGAGAATAATGGAGGTGGTAGAGGAAGTATGTAGGACGCCGAGGAACGGGTATTTTCAACCACCAGATCTGAAAATTTTGTTCTACGCACAACCTCGACGAGAAGCTTGCGCTTAGATTTTGAGATTTGATTTGATATTTCTAGGGTTTTACTTTCTTATCTATAGATACATTTTTAAGATTTATATGGAAATTGGAATTTACTAAAATGAAACTACGATCTGTTTTCCAATTCGAATTTGTTGGCTGTGTTGTAGATCCAATTTTTTGTATCTATTTTTTTTTTCTCATATCGGAGATATAAGTGTTGAGAGATTGAAAGATAGATTTTAAAATTCTGATTCTTTTGTTTATTCATTAAATAGTTTGTCAGTTACAAAATTGGGTGAGAAAGTGAGACTCAACAATTGTGAAGCCAACATCAAAAGCTTAAAGAAAGTTACAGTGAGGAGACGTGAAGAAGGCGGAGACAAAGGTGTAGAAAAAAGATCAAGTTAAAGAACTAGAGTTGGAATCGAACTCAGGCCTAGAGGATATTAAACCCACTTATAACCATCTGACTAAGACAATATATTTGTAAAGTTATTAAAAACGATTGTATGTATATACGTAAATACAAAAGGTTAAGTTTTAACGATTATATATATATACGTAAATACAAAAGGTTAAGTTTTAACTCCAGCTAGCAATTCTATTACTATCTTTAACAGCCGTTAACGCGGAGGTACGAATCTACCAAAATTTAAAAACAAAAAATTTAAAAGACAACAACAATTAAACCAGGTATTTTTATTCTAATTAATAGTTTTATGACCAAATAAACAATAAATAACGGTTTTTTTGGGTTTTTTTTCTCCTACTGAATATTTAATAATTGTTATTCGACTAAGTGCCTCTTCAATAAGAAACCTTATGTTGAGCAGAGTTTTAAAATAAGGTAGTGAGGATATTTTATATCACTCCAATTGTATACTTTCAAATCTATATATAAGAGAATTATATTTGCATTGTAGTTTTTGATATTAAAAAGAATGTATTTTGATTATAAAAACATTCATTTAAAAATATAAAATATACATTATAAAAAAAATTACACACAATATTAATAAATAATATATTACATCATAGTATAAGGTTATATGATATGAGACAAATTATCCTTAGACTCTCTCAAATAAAGAAGTAACTATAATACTTTGGGGTCGAAGCTCTCTAGGAT
Source organism: Arabidopsis suecica (assembly GCA_019202805.1). Classification (NCBI taxonomy): domain Eukaryota; kingdom Viridiplantae; phylum Streptophyta; class Magnoliopsida; order Brassicales; family Brassicaceae; genus Arabidopsis; species Arabidopsis suecica. Next base: position 5,982,363 of record CM032909.1, on the reverse strand, counting down.
ATATTAAAAGAGTATTTTTAATACTTTTGTAGCAAGCTACATAGCACGTGTGGATGTCGGATTCTCACACTCAAATATTATTTATTGGTTAAAACTCTCAAGATCAAAATACAAAATAAATATGTATATGAAATAGTATGAAAATGTTTGCAATATGTATAGAGAAAATAGAATCATCAATAGAATAATAACAATAAGGATCTCTCCAGGCTTGACACATCATCATTTTGGGCTCTTCTCAGGTTGACACCTCATTAAAATCGTCATCCAATGAAAACATTTTAATTAATACAACTCAGCTTTGTTGTCCACTAATAATCTTTTTTCCTTCCACGTCACTCTCTCTCACGTCTTACAAGTAAATTTTTTTTATGGGTTTACAATTAGATTCATAGATAAATATATGACGGGCCAACGTGGACAGAGTTTGTTGGGTCAAGCCCAGTACATATTACCAATAGACACAATAATTAAACCAGCTAATATTAAACCACAATTACGAAAGAGAAAAATTTGAACCGAATTTATAATGGTCTTTGGATCAATTTCCATCTCTAAACTGAAATTTGCAGATTATGGGTTATAGTGTTTGGAGAATTTTAAGAAAGTATGACGAATGTTGGATAATTTTTGTATATTAATTTAGCTACATATAAATAGTTTGATGGGTTCAAGTACTATTCCATGTACGACCATGTGGAGAAATTGGCTGAAGAAGCAAGGAAAAGGACTTCTTCAATTGATGGGATTGAAACCTTACTATAGTAGCTGAATTACTTATTTTTAAGATAAACTTTGCATTGTTGATCGCATAAGTGGCTTCATGTTTCAGTCATAAACTATGTGAAACCACAAAATGATCTTAAAATCCAAGTGTGACTACAAAGTCTTTAACACTTGGATTTTGAGTCAAGAAAATAATTAGGATATATGGAAGAAAAGATAAGATATTCTAATATAGCTTCCACATCTTTGTGCCATCACCATTTCCGAGTTTATTTATTTTGGATTCTTGACTGATTATATCCTTTTTTAAACAATTTTTAAGAATCAATGAGCTATTGAGTACTGACATTGTTTCAGTTGTTTAGTTTGTTTAACGCATTACGTTTTCTGCTTCACTAAATTGATTTACATTTTGTATTGGGACGAAAGAACAAAATTTTTGTGGTTTAATTGAATTGGTTTTGTTGTTTTCAATCGTTCTTGTTTAATTCTTGCTATAGGTTTCGTTTCTGCTTGGAGTCATCCTTATTCTGATACTAAAGTGATTAATTTTACAAAATCCAAAAAACAAGCATAATTGGAAGAATGATATTATATTAAAAAAATTATGGTATTAAATAAATTATGAAGTAATCATTTTAACTAATTATTGTGATCTAATGGTTTTAAAATAGTTTTTTGAAACTGAAAGACTATGTTAAAAAATTTCAGTGCTATTCAAATTATGTTTGTCTATGGTTTTTGAAGTATATAATAGTCGATGATAAATATATACATATATTACAATATATATAAAAAATCAAATATTTGTAAGAAAGTACTTATATTAAATTTCTACCAATCATACTCATACTACAAAATTAATTTACAAAATTAATAGGTCGCTTCCCACATGTTTGTGTTTCAATACCCAATCATTTTCTATATTTTGAATGAAGTCTCACGATGGCTCGAACGTTTGATCTACTCTGTTCCGAGAACATTCAATGGTAGATATAAGTTTAGAGAAAGACAAGGAGAAAGTTGAAATTCCAAGGCTCCCTTCTCTTATAATTTCTTACATTTTGGGAGGTAAACACAATTTTATGATCATTTGCTTAATCTGGCGGGATAAGTGATTGATTAATTAGACTAAGTAAGTGTTAAAAGGCCTTTTTGGGATCGTTGGTAGTAGTAGCTTTTTCTTAATTCAGGTCTTGATCACTGTAAGTAACCAATTACGGATGTCTTGTACTTACTTTTAAATTGTAAGTAAAGGACATTTTTTTTTCATTTGTCTATATATGCCTTTTGTTTAAGATTAGTGAAATATGCTTTATATTAATCAAAGTCCTATTATTTTCTCAAATTTTATATTATTAAAAACAATATTCACATTTTCTTATTTAAAAAGAGATGGGTTTTATTGGCCCAAAAAAAAAAAAGGATTCAAGCTTGTAAGCCTTTTGGGATATGGATATTAATACTAATACTTAGTCAAGGCAATGAACATTCTCCAAAATCGAACTTCGGAATCATTCATTCATGATTATAGGTTCACTTAGTTAATTACAAATCTGATCAGATTAGGATTTAACAATTTAAACTTAAGATCATTTCTCAGAAACTTTTTAGTGAAAATGTATGTGTTAAGAAAATTCAGGTTTGATCGATTGCTATTGTTACTCATACTGTTATTGTATAAGTGAAACCAAATCAGAAACAGAGTGATTCGTTTTAGTGAAAATGGGTACAAAGTATAAAAAAATATCATTTTGAGGCCAAGAAAATATGAAAAGGATCTTGAACCTCCCAGTCCAAGCTATATAGTCATCTCTTATCTTACAAGAGGAATAATCTGTTATAATCGTATTTGGTAAAATGTTGAGCATAAAAAATATATATATATATGTAGAGCATCTCCTCCTCTCTTTTTGCTCATCATCAGATGTCTCAAAATAAAGAACATTTGAATTTTTGTTTATTTGTTAATTTATAGAACAATCAGAAAGTTGATAAAGGATAGAAGCTAAGCTGCTTCTCTTACAACTTTGTGTTAGGCTAACTTTCTCTTTATTTATAATAATTTTATTTAGATTTGTAATTTCAAATAAATCAAATTTATATAATATATAATAAACAAACTTATAATATGTAACTTTTTCTTCGATAGTTTCGGTAGATATATTTCACTATATGTTGCTTTATTACTAAATTCAGATTTTTTTGAACTATTGACTTATTTTCTTATTTATGTTGACTTCCATTGACGTATTTTAAAACAGTCGATTTATGTTTTCGCTTGCTAATTTATAACATAGTCGGTTTTTTGAACTATTGGCTTTTTTTTTTTGTTCATCAATTTATAATTTTTTCAGTCGACTTGTTTATTCAAGGTAGACTTACTTCATTCTACATGGACTAATTAATAAGGTCGAGTTTTGAATTGACGATTTATATTTCATTTGTCGACTAAATTTATTTTCTACCTAACTGTTTTAAAATTGTCGACTTATGTTTAGGTTGACTGATTTTTAAAAATTAGTCGGCTTTTAAAAAATTTTGACTTATTTTTCTTGATTGTTGATACTATAAAAAATTTCGCCTACTTGTTTATTCTTGGTAGACTTATTTTATTTTATGTTGATTTATTAATAAGGTATAATTTTTGAACTGTCGACTTATGATTTATTTTAGTCGACTTAATTTTCATCTCTATCGACTTATATTAAAACCGTCGACTTATATTGAAACAGTCGAGTTGTCCTCGATCTTGGATCTCTCAAAATCTCGATACAAATCAATTAAACCGACATCTCTCATCGTCTTTGTTCACCATCTCTTTCATTAACTATTTGGTGAATGGTCTCAACAAACTCTCACTGTAATCACCCTCAATGAAAGGAGGACACAATTGTGGAGGTGAGTTTTGATTTGTTTTATCTTTAACACCTTTCTTTCTATATTTATTTTGTTTCCTCTTTTTTGGAGGTAACCATGGTACATACTAATATGCACGAACTGAAGATGCACAACCTGATAATATATTGCAAAAATATGGTCATCATAATTTCTTTATATCCACAATCAGAGATGAAAGATTTAGAGTTTTAGCACGTCAATATACAAAAAGTAATGCAAAATCCTCAACTCAAAATTCACAATTCTATTAAGTTTTAGTTGTAATGTAAGTTTTTGGTTGAGAAACTCAAGCGAGAGACAACTCTCTAAATATATCTCATTTCTCATCACCATTAAAACCAAAAAAATATATCTTGTCTCTCGCCATTGCCATCGCTATCGCCATGCACGTGATTATTTTTCTAAAGTATAAAAAAAGAACTATAAATATATCATTGATGGAAGATTGCCAATAGTATTCAATTAGGATTTTGATTTGATTTCGAGTTATCAATCACGTTAAGTTAGTGGTGTTAAATGGATACCATTTGAAGATTGTATATTTTAGAGAAATTATGCGAACTAGACACTTTTATCACAAATAATTTATAAACTAGGTACTTTTTTTAGATATTAGAGGAATATGTATTTTTTATCTTTTCTCTCTGATAGAGATTTTAGTAATAGACCTATATACCCTGATGTTGTTTTGTTGTGTAAACTTGTTGAACATGTCTTTAACGTCTTCACTCGTAAGACATTCAACCTCTACGTGTGAATCATTGTTTGAATCAAGTATCTCAGCCTCATAGTCTCTTAACCTAGCAAACTGATAATCGTACTCCTTCTCAATCCACTGCAGTGCCTTCTTCCTCGCAGATTGACACTGTGGCCTAGTATATATAAAAGTTGGTTAACTCTCTCCATATGAGTGCCACATCATCACATAAGAAAATGACATGTGTCATTCTAAATTATTTAAATAAAAAGATTAGCAAAATTAATTGAGAAAAAATCAAAAGTAGTGATAGTGATACTTTTCTTAAATTGGATAAGAACTTTGAATATATGCTGCAATTACCTAAGTCCAATGTTGAACAAGAGTCTTTAGATGCTGAGGTGAAACAAGAAATTGTTTCAATTCCGAGAAGTGAAAAGGAGCAATTTAAAAATTGTCAATTCGATTTACATGCTTCCATGACTGTTTTAACACACTTGTCTCTTGTCAAAAGTGTTGAAGTTATTACAGGTACAAAGGATGACCACAAAGGCGATTCATTGAAAAGTAAGGAATTCATAGACCAAAACAAAAATAGTGAAGAGTACACGCCTTTACTTATCAAACGAGCTGCCAATGGGGATGAGAATTTCAATGCAACCATTCAGATCAAGGAGAAGCCACCCGATGAAAAACCACTTGAACCGATCCGATGTAAGATTCTACACCCTCATATACTTCAATGGACTAACTTGACTTATCTATGTGTAGGAGATCAAGTTTTGAGGACAAAACTTCTTGAAGAGGGAGGGTATGATGCGGTCATCAACCCAAGAACCAACCATGGAGAAGATTATGGGCGAGAAACAACAACCCAGGAGCAGCCAAGTGGGATTTTTAACCAAGTTTTATCCAAAACTTCGGGCCAAAGACAATTCAGCCTACCCGAGAAGACCCCTAAGCCTTGTTCAGTTAAGAAGAAGTCCAAGATCAATTCATCCTGCCCAGAGAACACTTGGAATACATTCTCAGCTCAACTACCGAGCCCCTCGAAGAAGAATCAGCCCAAAAGGAGTTCACACGAAGGAGTTATTCAATTTACAAGTCGGGTGATTCCCAGCTTGCCCGATTTGGACATACACGGAGTAATTGGAGGATTCCGACCCGACCAGAAAGATTTAAGCTACGAAGTGAATTTTTCTGCATTATTGACTCATCATAGGAGCTCGTCGAGTTGGAATCAAGTCAAAACCGATTGTGGTTTAGGAGATATTGATTTTCTAAACCAGATGATTCTCGGCTTGCCTTATTTGGAAGCTGACGGGTTTAGTCACTTGCAAACCGAACTTTGGCGTCCAGGAGAGTTTATAATACAACTAGAGGCTCCTAATATCACCCCAAGCTTCATTCTCAGCCATTGGATTAAGTGGATTCAATCTTGCCTAATCATACACCAAGAGTTACCATATATAGACCCGAGAGCATTCAAAGTCCAACCCCAACGGCTATCTTCTGATTTGGTGCGATCTAAGGGAGTTATTAGAAGATTAATAAGCCATGGAATCATCCAGAAGCTTTCAAGATACAAGAGCCCACGAATTATTCCTTTTGTCAATCGCATCTATCCATCGTTCCATCCCTTGATTCACGAGAGAGTGCGTTATAGCCAGCTCGTGAATTCCACCTTCCGCAGGATTAAGCTTGGAATCTCTTGATCATTGAGTGATCATAAGTTGGATTGGTTCCAACTAAAATTATTTCATCATGGATTCAATAAGTCGTAGGATTCATCGCATCTAAAATTCAAAACCCGGTCGGACGAACTTAACTAGAACGACTTCACAATATTTCATCAAAGCAACGTGCATAAAAAACAAAATTCAATGTGTTATTTGGTACCATGTATCTTTTTATGATAAATCATTATTATTTTTATCAAAAGCAATTGTCTTAAAAAGTTAAGTCTTACAAAACCAACAAGTCTTTAGAGAGGGTAAGATTCTTAATACGGACAATATCCTTTTTTCAACAAGTCTTTTGCTAATCTTTTTATTTAAATAATGTAAAATGACACATGTCATTTTTTATGTGATGATGTGGCACTCATATGGAGAGAGTTGGCCAACTTTTATATATATGAAAGTAATGCTTGATACAAGAACATGATTTTGTATATTTTTTTATTTATTTTGAAAAAAATAATTAAGAGTAGAATGATGGAAGATTTAATGTAATGGAGGACTTTTGATTTTCCTCATTTACTTTTGTGAAATTTTAATTTAAATGATGTAAAATGACACATGTCATTTTTATGTGTGATGATGTGGCACTCATATGAAGAGAGTTGGCCAACTTTTATATATATGATTTTTTTATTTATTTTGAAAAAAATAATTAAGAGTAGAATGATGGAAGATTTAATGTAATGGAGGACTTTTGATTTTCCTCATTTACTTTTGTGAAATTTTAATTTAAATGATGTAAAATGACACATGTCATTTTTATGTGTGATGATGTGGCACTCATATGAAGAGAGTTGGCCAACTTTTATATATATGATTTATAAGGTTTTTCAAGGTATTTAAACCTTGTTAAAAAAACTTTGTAAAATTTAAAACCTTGTAAAACCTTATAAATTTCTTGTAAAACCGTTTACAAGACATTTATGTTTTACAAGGTATTTCAACTTGTAAAACCTTGTACCTCTTTTGCACAATAAAAAAAGACTCAAAATGCATACTAGGAAGTAAAAAGACAAACCGCTCAGGATTCATAGGCCTTGAATATCATCTTTGCAGTTTCGTTCACGAGTCCAGACCTTTGCAAACATAGCTCAAACTCCTTACCCTTGAGCTTCTTCCATTTTTCTTCCACTTCTCTCTTCTCTGCTCCATCCGCAACCTTTGCCCAAACCGCAGTTATAGTGGATTCAGCCAAACCACAAGAACTCGCATTCCCTGCATCGAAGAACGACGCTATCTCTCTACCAATGGAGAGACTTGTGTTCACAACCTTTGTCTCTGATTTTTCCGGTTTCTTCGTCTCTTCTTGTTGTTTCTTGGGAGAGGAATGAGCTACTGATTTCATCTCTTTCGGGGCAGGGGTTCCTCCAAGTTTCTTCCTTGATGATTTAGAAGCCAAAACACAATTGTTTCCCCAAATCTTTCTCGACAATTCAAAGCCTTTCTGCTCAATATCTTTAGCAAATTGAATCTCATCTTCACTCTTTTTCCTTCTTAAGGGAATATTTCACAGTATTTTTAAACTTCTTCTTCAACATCTGAAGTTTGGTAACGATTTGGTTTTTGGTAGCATTGAAATCGATCAACTTCTTAACATAAATGCAAAAAGCATCAATATCCTCATAAGGATCTCCTTTGGTAAATGAGAAATCAATAATACCTTGAAGCAATGCGATTTCATCAGCCTCGCTGAACAATCTCTGAAACATCTTCTTCGCATCATCTCTAGAAATCTTCTTAACCTCATCATTTGTTGTCGGCTTCTTCACATGCTCAGTCTCCGATGTCTTCTACTTCTTAATACATTAAAACCTCTATAAATTAATAATGTTGGGACCCTGAAATTTTATTAATTTAGAGAGGTATTCATTTATCGATAAATTAATAATTATTAATTTATAGAAATATTTTACTAATTTTGTAAATTTAAAAATAATTTCTATCTAAAAATAACTTTTTTTTTTTATAAACAATATCTTTTTAAAACTAATTATAAGTATAAAAGCAATTATTAAGTTTAAAAAACAACTCAAACTTTTTTCGAATCATAGAGTCATATTTTATTAATTATTTTACATATAATATTTTAAATATATATCATAGTAATTCATATATGACATATATAAACTTATATTATATATAGATAAAGTTATATATATATATATATATATATATATATATTTATATATATATATATATATATTGATAAGTTATATAATTATTAGTTATGATATAGATGGGACTATATGTTTACAGGGGATTTTCAAAAAAGTTATTATCTTATTAATTTAACGATTTATATCATATTTTACATTGATCCTAACTCGAGACTGGAAGAATTTATTAATTTAGAGAAGTTATTAATTTATAGAGTATTAATTAATACAGGTTTTACTGTAGCTTCAGAAGCAACTTCCTTCAAAGGACGCTTAGCAGATCTAGACTTGTCTGGAATTGGTTTGGTCACAATAGGCGTCAGCTCCATCATCTTAGCAGGCTCCGAATCGGATTCGAACTCCAATTCATATTCACCTTCAGAGTCAGATTCAGGCTTCTTGGAAAACTCGTCTTTCTTCGAAAATTCAACAGAATACTCAGATTTAGATGAGCCAGATTCCTCTTCTTCACTGGAAGTAAGAGGGTTGTCCACCACTTCCTCTGCCTTCTTCTGTGCCATCGAACACAGTTACGAGAGAGAGAGGAGACAGAGATCTGCGGGAAGCAAGAGTCTTCTTCTTATTCTTCAGCTTTTCTACTTTCCCGTCGCCGTCGATTTACTTTGTTCTTAGGTTTTGTGATTTAGGGTAATGTCGGGTTTTGTTTTTTTTTCGTTTTTATTTTGTAAATTCGATAATAGTCGATCGATTCTTTCAAGTTGGGCTGTCCAACGCGCTATTCCACTGCATTTACTCGAACGGGCCTGACATACTTTTATGCGTTTTTAAAAGACCGGTCCGTCGACAACTGCACAACCTCATAATCCGTCTTATGGTCTGTTTTAGAAAAAAAGTTCAAACGCAAATATGTTTCACACGTTCCAATCTCGTAAACACATCTCAATTTAAACGCCATTGCTTGGATAAATTGTGAATTATGTCCAAAATTTTTGAAAAATCTTACACTACTCGAAAGACATTTGCAATTCTGTTTTCCTTGTTAACACAAAGATTAAAGCCAAGTAAACCGAATTAGCTGAAAAGATACACTTGATTTCGAAACTTTTTTAATTTGAGCTTGATTTGGGTAGCAAATTTTGATTTAACCAAGAAACATAAGACATTCCTTCACCTTTAGTCTTTAGAGACCACTAGGGGTTAACCCGCACCCTATGCGGGGAAAAAACTTTACTATATAACTTTAACAATTCGATTAAATTTACTAAGTTAAGTATTAGTATTAAAAAAAAAATAGTCGCATAATATATTGTTTATTATTAATTATTAGACTATTTTAGAATTTATGTAAATAATATGAAACGTTTTAGAATTTATGTAAATAATATTAAATTTACATAATTGACATCCATCACTATACTAAAATCGAACAATACAATAGTATTTGTTTAAAATATTTATAGAGATAAAGAAAAAAACAAAAAAAAAAAACAAAACACAAAGCACCAAACGCTCGGTCTGTCTTACGCGGGTGACAATGCTCGAGGGTAAGACCAAGTGTTATGAGATCATATATATCATACAATTATATTTTGTATAACATGCATAAATTTTATAAAAATCTGGGTATAATTAAGTAATTTAACAAAACAATCGAACCAATTACCACACCATTAGAATATATAATTTTTTTTAAATAAGTCGTTAAAATAAATATGGTCTTTAAAACAACGTAGTGGTGACACGTAGAAATTATTGGCTTCAAACATTTAAGTAAAACATGATATTAAGAGCAGATCCTTTTGAGGCATTTTTCAGACACCAGAACGGGAAGACTTTGGTTCACCAACAGACCGACCAGATGACCTACGACAGTAGTTAAAAATGAATAATCAGCTATAACAACTTCGAATGTTGAATGCTTCAAGAGCTAAGAATCTTGAGAAAATTGGAAAAAAGGATATCTACTAAAAGTTTTGTCCATATATACCTTTTTGATGAGATTGTCACTTTGGACGAAACTATCCCTATACCCTATTTTAAATATTAAAAAAAAATAATCTGAAAAACAGATAGATATACAACAGTAGGGAAAACCGTGTAAAAAACCCTCACCTTTCTTAAAAACATGTAAAAAACCCTCAACTTTTTTTGTGAGTTTTTAAACACTCACCTTTTTATAAATGGTCAAATAAACCCTAATATTCATACACTCAGCTTAATTTTAATTTAAATTGGTATATTAAAACATTACGAAACAAAAACAATTTAATTTATGATTTTTTAAAAAAATTCGAATTTATGATTTTTCTTTCTAAAGTTAGGGTTTTTGCGCTATGAAAATTCATTCACCATTTGTTTGAAAAAAGTTAATTTTTTTATAGATAAAGTTTCGTCTAAATTTGTTAGAACAAGATTTATAGAGTTCTGCGAAAGTCTGAGTGTGTATTCTACATTTGTGTACATGTTCTACATATTTTAGACTAGTTTTCTGTTCTGAAAATTTTAAAAAACCGAAAATCATATATCTAAAATATTTAGAACATGCATTCTACGCTTTGCTCTATGTTCTAAATTTTTTTGAATAGCCATTCTACTAATTACTACATCTTCTGCCATCGTTAGAAATTGTAATCTTCTTTTAGAATGTAAATTCTACGATATTGTAGATTTGGTTTTCTAAATTTTTTAAAATTCTCTAAATATAGAAAGTAAATCTTCAGAAAAGAAAACTAAATATTTATTGTAGATTACGATTTAAATGGATATTTATTGTTTAGATTACGATCCACATAATATAGAAATCGTTGTCTACGTTTTTTTTACAAAAAATTAAAATGGTTGTCATCATTCATCCCCATCATTGAACTCCATGAGCAGTAGTAGTAGTATTGGTACTAATTCATCTCTACAAATGTCTCACTACACCTCCAATCACAATGATCAACAAGATATGTTCTTTATGGCTGGTTTTGAAAATTTCCACGCCGAACTATTTGATGAGAAAGCCAACAACAACATGGGAGAAATCGGGTTTCATGGAACCGAGATACCGAATAACAACTACTTGGATCATGATATTAGCTCCTTCATTGATTATCCTCTATACGATTAATTAGATCTTTATTTGACACAGATATGATATCCCAATGTACTTAGGTTAAATCATGTTTTTGTTTTGTGTGTGCTATCTTTTAAAATGTTGAAGGCGTGATATAACCAAACCCCTAGAAGTGTATTACACAATTGTTTTTTCTTTTTGCAATATGAATAAATGATGAGATCGTTTTATTATATTTCTTTATCTTAATGTTTAATTCACTTGAAAAAAAAAGTTTAATTCACTTAGCATGGGTAATTTATTTATGCCAAAAGGGTGCATTTATGCTCTCGTGAGTCGTGAATAAAGAGCTCAAGGTGATGCTGAAAGACTCTTATTCATTTGGATATATATGAAAGACTCTTATTCATTTGGAGGTTTTGTGATTTTTCTATCTCTATTTTAATTTTGTAAAGTCAATAATAAAGTTTTATTTTTAAATAAATTGTGAAAAAATGAGGGTAAAGTTGGATTTTGATTTTTAAAAAACCTATTTGACCAATCTATAAAAAAAAAGATATATGGACAAATTTTTAAGTAGATATCCTTTTTTTTCCAATTTTCCCAAGAATCTTTAATTATATGTTAAAGATCAATCCGACTTATTTTAAATTATTACATCTCTCTGAACTCATCAACCTCATGCATATTAGGATTCAGGTCCAAACGACTGCATCTACCAACGGATTTAACAACCATACGTCCTGGAATAAAACATTGCATCGATTTTATTTTATTGAAGAGTCGCCCAAATTAATAAAACCAAACCTTGTCACCGTAGCTAGGCAGAGTAATAATTGTTACAAATGTAAAAATATAAATTGAATACGTACCTGAAACTTTGTAAATACCCTACAATCTTAAGACACAAACAACCCTCGGACGTCAAACCCTTCGCCACTCATATTGAAAATGCTCAGCAAGATCTCTGAGAGCCACACACGAGAGTATATAATTTCTACAACACGTCAAGGCAAACATTACCCCAGCTAGGCACTCACAAATGAGACTTATATATCAATTACTACAACACATCAATGTAATCATTACACCCTCTAAGCATTTAGAAATGAGACTAATATAGGTAAAAGTGAATAGTCTTACCCTGCGTCCTTAAGCTTGAAACCAGTCATCGCATTATCACGGATTCGGTTATTAGGGTCACAATATTGTATCTCGTCAATATCGACAACATATCCAATCAAATCTGGTAGTATTCATAAATGATAAATAAACAAAGAAAGCAGGAGACATCGACGCAGTTAAAGCATGATATATAGATTTACTTATCAAATAAGATCTCCTAAGGTCATCACCAATAATGTCACGGAAAGAGACTTCAAAGAGTGAATAGACAAAAGCGTCTTTGGCAGGAATCGGATTCAGAATGGCCGAAGGAAGGAAAATGATCTGATAAGTATGTTCCGTAGTTCTCTTGTCGCCAGTTACTATCTCTAATTGAAAATGATGGACAACTATCCAATCACCATCTTTAAACTTGGAATCATACTTAGAAATGAGTTCCGAACTGATCTTGGCCTCAATCATAGAGCCCTATATATGAAATATTCATTAACATGACCAGAAATTTACATAAGAACAAAACATTTAGACAAACACCAATAAACTCGAACGAACATGATTACCCGTCAATGCCACGATATCGCTGACTCAGCAGCCGTTAAATCCCGAACTAACACCGTCTTCTGTCGTGTTGAAATCGGCTAATTTTCATTAGTTTAGGTTTTGAATTTGAATTAGTTTTGAGTTTGGGTAGAAATTGACGGGGAGTCTTAGTTTGGGTTGGAAAAACCCGCCCCCAAATAGTTGGGGTTGAAAATGGCCGTTTTCCCGCGTAGAGATCGATGACCGTTTAGATATCTCATGACATTTGTTAAGTACCTTAACTTTGATAGACCAGCAAAACTTATTCGGTGTTAGATCCTCATCATGCTCGTGCATTTATTTTTTATTTTTTTGACAATGACCGCCTCTCTTGTTTTTTTTTTATATGTAGGAGAACAATACACCAAGATTATTCAATTTAGTATAAGAACGTTTATTAAAACTTTTTTCAAATTCAAAATCTAGACTCCTGTTTTTTTTTAATAGATTGCATCGGAACACTCCCAAAACCAACAAAACTATTATTGAGACATGCATTCATATTGGAATTGTTCATCTCTAGGGTTTGAGCGTAATTGGAGAAAAATATCTTTGGTGATTGGTGGATCTAGATTTGATTAGGTTTAGTGTATGCATGTTTTGATAATTAGATTGGTATTGTTTACTAATCTGCATATTTGAAAGTTAAGTTACATGTTATAGTATAAGTAAGACCTGATTTGCTTGGAACATATTTGATATGGTTTTATTGAATTAGGATGTGTTGAGGTTGTTGGCTGTGTCACCTCCGATGAACTTCAGAACTGGGATGCTTTACCTCAAGGGGTACAACAATCTTCCTTATCGCTGTTTTCTATTCTTTGACATCGAAAACAGCTCATTATCGATGATTATTTAGTATAATAAGCAAACCCGCAATGGTTTTTTTGGTACGTAATAGGTGAGGCTTGAAGGACAAACCAATTTTTGTTGGCTATGTGAGCAGCCACAGGTGAAATTCACTTCATCTTTTGGTTTGTTACTGTTTTGTTTAGATTGACTTTTTAACATTTGATTCTATGAACTCTTCTAGAAATTGATTATTCCATTTGAGATGCGCTGGTACCAGGGTGTCTATAACGTAGAAAATAAGGTAATCTTGCTGTTCTTCAAAGCCTAGGAATTGGTGGGTTCTTAGTGTAGTATAAGTTAGTACCAGGTGCTTACTGTATTTTCAAATGAAATAGATTTATGTAGCAGCAGCGAGAGGTCTTACGCCTTCTCAAAACTCTTTTACGGTGAAATTCCCTCTTCCAGACCCAAAAGACCCGTTTTCTTTAAAACCTGGTTCTATTCCTTGTACAAGACAAGGGAAGAAACCACTTGATTCAGAGCAAGTTACCAGTCTTACAGCTGCAATCGTCGGTGCAAAAGCAGCCGCTACACAATTTTTGAAGAAGGGACAAAGTCTTCAAACAAATAATATATGTGATTACACAACAAGAATCAAGAGCAAAGTTATTGAAGATGATGCAGCAGAATCCCTTGATAACCCACGGTTCTTGGATCTGGTGGAATGTCTGACCATACTTATACAACAAGAAGCAAGAACAAAGGCACACAGATGGGTGAAGAAGTATGTAGTGAAAGCAGCAGCAGAGTAGAATCTAGTCAAACAAGTGTAGTCACAAAGAGAGAGAACAGGAATACAAGTATTGGTGAAAGAAGGTTTGATCCTGGATCTGCCCGGGTACGTATATTTTTCTTACACTAAGCGATAATTACAACAATAATAGCTGACTTTGTTGTTTGATTTTATTTCACATATGGAACTATTTCAGATTATGGCCGCTGCAATTAGGAACTTGAAGCCACCGTCTTGATCTATTGTGACAAGGTCGTACCATATTTTGTATCATTTTTTCTAAAACATGTTCATGTCAAAGTTTGGCGTGGCTAGAAGTTAGTTTATATGTCTATTATACACACTATAGATGAATTTCCACTTTACGCGTGGATTTGTTTTGAAAGTTGTTAAGAAAAATATGTTAATTGTTTTTGTTATTAATTTATGTTTATTTTTTTTGTTTGTTATTGTATAGTTAATAAAATTAGACTCATCTTATGTACTTACAATTTTTATTGTTAGATTCGTTTTTGATTCTAAATATCAATTTATACATTTTCATGTATAATCTTATTATTTTTATATCAAAGATTCTAATATTTGTTCACTATCATGAATACACACAACAAGAATATAAGATATTTTGATCTCAAGAGTTTTCGTATAAGAAAAAAAAAAAAGAAAGCAAAAATTAAAGAGTTATTTAAATAACACTTTTAGATTTTATGTTATTCCATATAACCAATTTGTCTTGAATTTTGTGGTATGTCTAAAGTCTCAAAAGCTCATTACTTGAAAAAAATTTGCATGTCAATGTTACGAACTTACCATAATACACAAAAATGAAAAGAGAGAATGTCATATAATAAGATATGAACCATAACGTAATAATAAGAAAATATTCAAGGTAAAATCACTAAGCTAATAAGATATTAGGTAACAAACAACTAAACTACAACACAAATAATTATTTAGTCATTATCGAGTGATGATCATTAATCATTAAATTAAAAAAACAATAAAAGTAAAATGAAAATAGTAATAGAATTATTAAAATAATTTTATATTTTTATTTTTATTTTGAAGAAATCATTTTAGAAAGGGATTAATGGAGGATTTAACACAATAGGAGACTTTTGATTTTTCCTCAATTAATTTTGCTGATTTTTCATTTAGATAATATTGAATGACACATGTCATTTTTTTGTGTGATGATGTTGCACTCATATGGAGAGAGTTGACCAACTTTCATATATATAAACAAAAATTGTTTGACATGTGTCATTCAACATTATTTAAATTAAACAAATCAGTAAAATTAATTGAGGAAAAATAAAAAGTCTTGTATTGTGTTAAATCCTCCATTAATCCCATTCATAAATGATTTTTTCAAAATAAAAATAAAACTATAAAATAATTTTAATAAAACAAACACTACTTTCATTTTATTTTTCTTTTTTTTGGTCATCCGAAATTAAATTAGAGCTCAAAAGAGCCATTCCTGGGGAATGTTGTTTACATATATGATATGAAGCGGTTCTGTACGAACTTTTCGTGCCAGAATACGAGAAATTAAAGATAAAGAGAAGGTTGAGAATTCTTCCTTGTCACTATGGAATTCCTCCAAATACACTAAAAACGCAGGCCATTCGGTTGGAGAAGACACCATCTTCACCAGATCAGAACAGTCTGTAAATAACGCTACCTCTTGATTAGCTGCACCAATCATACACTTCATCGCCCAGAGAAGGACCTCGACTTCTGTATGTAATGGAGATAGACTTCTACGGAGGTTGGCAGCTCCCATGGTTGGCGGCTCTCCGTTTGATGATGTACATAACCACCCTGTACCGGAGAACTTATCACTTTCTTTCCATGATCCATCCACAAAGCAACGGTGTCCATAATAATTTGAATCAAGTGAAACAGCCCCCACTAGAGATCGAGTTACCAATTCCACAGGACCATGATTTCCATTATGAAGCTCGATTTGGGCTGACTGCCACAAATGTGCTTTTTTCTACTAACTAGTCATATTAGACTCTAAAAACACTAACCAAGCTTCTTATTGCTTATCAAATCGTTGTGGGTGTGGCCGAAGTCCTATGAGTTTTCGGTTTTGGAGCTTCTAAACGGAAAACAGTACTTTAGCTTTTGAGATCCGGTTGCTGTTATAGTTCTTATACCCAATCATTAACACGAGATCTAGTCATATTTGAATCAAAAAAACACTAACCAAGCTTCTTATTGCTTCTCAAATTTTTGTGGGTTTGGCCGAAGTACAATGAGTTTTCGGTTTTGGAGCTTCTAAACAGAAAAACACTACTTTAGCTTTTGGGATCCGGTTGCGGTTCTTGTTCCTATAGCCAATCATAAACACGAGATCTAGTCATATTTGACTCCAAAAACACTAACCAAGCTTCTTATTGCTTCTCAAATATTTGTGGGTGTGGCCGAAGTCCTATGAGTTTCGGTTTTGGAGCTTGTAAACGGAAAAACACTACTTTAGCTTTTAGGATCCAGTTGCGGTTCTAGTTCATATACCCAATCATAAACACGAGGTCTAGTCATATTTGACTCCAAAAACACTAACAAAGCTTCTTATTGCTTCTCAAATCTTTGTGGGTGTGGCCGAAGTCCTATGAGTTTTTTGGTTTTGGAGCTTGTAAACGGAAAAACACTATTTTAGCTTTAGGGATCCGGTTGCGGTTCTAGTTCTTATACCCAATCATAAACACGTGATCTAGTCATATTTGACTCCAAAAAAACAAACCAAGCTTCTTATTGCTTCTCAAATCTTTGTCGGTGTGGCCGAAGTCCTATGAGTTTTGGGTTTGGGAGATTCTAAACGGAAAAACACTACTTTAGCTTTCGGGATCCGGTTGCGGTTCTAGTTCTTATACCCAATCATAAACACGAGATCTAGTCATATTTGAGTCCAAAAACAATAACCATGAGTTTTCGGTTTTGGAGCTTCTAAACGGGAAAACACTACTTTAGATTTTGGGATCCAATTGCGGTTATAGTTCTTATACCCAATCATAAACACAAGATCTAGTCATATTTGACTCCAAAAACACTAACAAAGCTTCTTATTGCTTCTCAATTCTTTGTGGGTGTGGCCGAAGTCCTATGAGTTTTCTTGTTTGGAGCTTATAAACGGAAAAACAATACTTTAGCTTTTGGGATCCGGTTGCGGTTCAAGTTTTATACCCAATTATAAACACAATATCTAGTCATATTTGACTATAAAAACACTAACCAAGCTTCTTATTTCTTCTCAATTCTTTGTGGGTGTGGCCGAAGTCCTATGAGTTTTCTTGTTTGGAGCTTCTAAACGGAAAAACAGTACTTTAGCTTTTGGGATCCGGTTGCGGTTCTAGTTCCTATACCCAATCATAAACACGAGATCTAGTCCTATTTGACTCCAAAAACACTAACCAAGCTTCTTATTGCTTCTCAAATCTTTGTGGGTGTGGCCGAAGTCCTATGCGTTTTGGGTTTGGGAGCTTCTAAACGGAAAAACACTACTTTAGCTTTCGGGATCCGGTTGCGGTTCTAGTTCTTATACCCAATCATAAACACGAGATCTAGTCATATTTGAGTCCAAAAACACTAACCATGCTTCTTATTTCTTCTCAAATCTTTGTGGGTGTGACCGAAGTCCTATGAGTTTTCGGTTTTGGAGCTTCTAAACGGAAAAACACTACTTTAGATTTTGGGATCCGATTGCGGTTATATTTCTTATACCCAATCATAAACACAAGATCTAGTCATATTTGACTCCAAAAACACTAACCAAGCTTCTTATTGCTTCTCAAATCTTTGTGGGTGTGGCCGAAGTCCTATGAGTTTTCTTGTTTGGAGCTTCTAAACGGAAAAACAGTACTTTAGCTTTTGGAATCCGGTTGCGGTTCTAGTTCCTATACCCAATCATAAACACGAGATCTAGTCCTATTTGACTCCAAAAACACTAACCAAGCTTCTTATTGCTTCTCAAATCTTTGTGGGTGTGGCCGAAGTCCTATGAGTTTTGGGTTTGGGAGCTTCTAAACGGAAAAACACTACTTTAGCTTTCGGGATCCGGTTGCGGTTCTAGTTCTTATACCCAATCATAAACACGAGATCTAGTCATATTTGACTCCAAAAACACTAACCATGCTTCTTATTGCTTCTCAAATCTTTGTGGGTGTTACCGAAGTCCTATGAGTTTTCGGTTTTGGAGCTTCTAAACGGAAAAACACTACTTTAAGTTTTGGGATCCGATTGCGGTTATAGTTCTTATACCCAATCATAAACACAAGATCTAGTCATATTTGACTCCAAAAACACTAACAAAGCTTCTTATTGCTTCTCAATTCTTTGTGGGTGTGGCCGAAGTCCTATGAGTTTTCTTGTTTGGAGCTTCTAAACGGAAAAACAGTACTTTAGCTTTTGGGATCCGGTTGCGGTTCAAATTTTTATACCCAATTATAAACACAATATCTAGTCATATTTGACTCTAAAAACACTAACCAAGCTTCTTATTGCTTCTCAAATCTTTGTAGGTGTGGCCGAAGTCCTATGAGTTTTCGGTTTTGGAGCTTCTAAACGGAAAAACACTACTTTAGCTTTTGGGATCCGGTTGCGGTTCTAGTTCTTATACCCAATCATAAACACGAGATCTAGTCATATTTGACTCCAAAAACACTAACCAAGCTTCTTCTTGCTTCTCAAATCTTTGTGGGTGTGACCGAAGTCCTATGAGTTTTCGGTTTTGGAGCTTCTAAACGGAAAAACACTACTTTAGATTTTGGGATTCGATTGCGGTTATAGTTCTTATACCCAATCATAAACACAAGATCTAGTCATATTTGACTCCAAAAACACTAACCAAGCTTCTTATTGCTTCTCAAATCTTTGTGGGTGTGGCCGAAGTCCTATGAGTTTTCTGTTTTAGAGCTTCTAAACGGAAAAACACTACTTTAGCTTTTGGGATCCGGTTACTTTTCTAGTTCTTATACCCAATCATAAACACAAGATCTAGTCATATTTGACTCCAAAAAAACTAACCAAGCTTCTCAAATCTTTGTGGGTGTGGCCGAAGTCCTATGAGTTTTCTTGTTTGGAGCTTCTAAACGGAAAAACAGTACTTTAGCTTTTGGGATCCGGTTGCGGTTCTAGTTCCTATACCCAATCATAAACACGAGATCTAGTCCTATTTGACTCCAAAAACACTAACCAAGCTTCTTATTGCTTCTCAAATCTTTGTGGGTGTGGCCGAAGTCCTATGCGTTTTGGGTTTGGGAGCTTCTAAACGGAAAAACACTACTTTAGCTTTCGGGATCCGGTTGCGGTTCTAGTTCTTATACCCAATCATAAACACGAGATCTAGTCATATTTGACTCCAAAAACACTAACCATGCTTCTTATTGCTTCTCAAATCTTTGTAGGTGTGACCGAAGTCCTATGAGTTTTCGGTTTTGGAGCTTCTAAACGGAAAAACACTACTTTAGATTTTGGGATCCGATTGCGGTTATAGTTCTTATACCCAATCATAAACACAAGATCTAGTCATATTTGACTCCAAAAACACTAACAAAGCTTCTTATTGCTTCTAAATTCTTTGTGGGTGTGGCCGAAGTCCTATGAGTTTTCTTGCTTGGAGCTTCTAAACGGAAAAACAGTACTTTAGCTTTTGGGATCCGGTTGCGGTTCAAGTTTTTATACCCAATTATAAACACAATATCTAGTCATATTTGACTCTAAAAACACTAACCAAGCTTCTTATTGCTTCTCAAATCTTTGTGGGTGTGGCTGAAGTCCTATGAGTTTTCTTGTTTGGAGCTTCTAAACGGAAAAACACTACTTTAGCTTTTGGGATCCGGTTGAGGTTCTAGTTCTTATACCCAATCATAAACACGAGATGTAGTCATATTTGACTCCAAAAACACTAACCAAGCTTCTTCTTGCTTCTCAAATCTTTGTGGGTGTGACCGAAGTCCTATGAGTTTTCGGTTTTGGAGCTTCTAAACGGAAAAACACTACTTTAGATTTTGGGATTCGATTGCGGTTATAGTTCTTATACCCAATCATAAACACAAGATCTAGTCATATTTGACTCCAAAAACACTAACCAAGCTTCTTATTGCTTCTCAAATCTTTGTGGGTGTGGCCGAAGTCCTATGAGTTTTCTGTTTTAGAGCTTCTAAACGGAAAAACACTACTTTAGCTTTTGGGATCCGGTTGCGGTTCTAGTTCTTATACCCAATCATAAACACAAGATCTAGTCATATTTGACTCCAAAAACACTAACCAAGCTTCTTATTGCTTCTCAAATCTTTGTGGGTGTGGCCGAAGTCCTATGAGTTTTCTGTTTTAGAGCTTCTAAACGGAAAAACACTACTTTAGCTTTTGGGATCCGGTTGCTGTTCTAGTTCTTATACCCAATCATAAACACAAGATCTAGTCATATTTGACTCCAAAAAAACTAACCAAGCTTCTTATTGCTTCTCAAATCTTTGTGGGTGTGGCCGAAGTCCTATAAGTTTTCTTGTTTGGAGCTTCTAAACGGAAAAACAGTACTTTAGCTTTTGGGATCCGGTTGCGGTTCTAGTTCCTATACCCAATCATAAACACGAGATCTAGTCCTATTTGACTCCAAAAACACTAACCAAGCTTCTTATTGCTTCTCAAATCTTTGTGGGTATGGCCGAAGTCCTATGCGTTTTGGGTTTGGGAGCTTCTAAAGGGAAAAACACTACTTTAGCTTTCGGGATCCGGTTGCGGTTCTAGTTCTTA